>CM063457.1:15939500-16564500 GCA_032191425.1 Lymantria dispar | reverse complement strand
GCCTTTTAGAGATATATGATGTTATAACGCACAAAATTTAACGTGTAATAACTGTTTCTAATTCCCCGCAAATGTATGCAAAGGGGCTAAATGTGGTTCAGTTGAGTTATGAGATAATTATCGCGATTTAGTCGTCAATTACATCGCGACGTGGTTTCGTAAATCGACAACTTCACTCATCATTGTAATATTATAGAGGTTTATATTTTACGTGCAGCTTTATCGTTGTATTTTATAGTTATAATCTTACTTTCGCTAAAGCCGAGTAACGGTTGGGTAAACAAGCTTAATACTGGAAAATTTAGCTTGCTTTATTATGGAATCATATTAACATTAAAGGATTTTTCCGTCCACCATTTAATGTATCAGATATCATCATCATCGCAGCCCATATACGTCCCACTATTGGTCTCGAGCCTCCTCCACAATGGGAGGGGAATTGACCTATTGTACCACGCTGGTCAGGCGTGTTGTTATAGGGTCTTATTTCGAATTTTCCTTGCCGTGTATGGTTGTTAATGGATATTACATCCCCTAGTCGTCATTCAACACTCACGGGCAAGAACGGCAGTGGTGAATTGTATTCTTACTCCGTCAGCATACGGATAGATGACACGGCAATATAACATAACGAGTTTAGAAATTATATTATTCATGTGTCCCTTAAGGACTATATTTGATTAAACATTTTGGCTGCCTATCTAGAAAAATAATATAAAATCTACGAAAATCACACACTTTTAATGAGTAACATTCATGAGCACTTTGAAATATCGTCTTTAACCTCTTCTAAATACCGTTCGTCTTCAAATGCAACAAATATCAGACCACACATAAAAACCAATTAACAGTAACACAGTTGGTATCTCTGGCGCAGTCGTTATCACCGGGCGTTTAATGCTTATTTATTGAAAGCTTTTGCAAGGGACAGGCATCTTTTGCAAGGCAGCCGCTCGTGGAAGGGAGTTATGTTCCATAAGGATCATTGTGTCCGCGCCAGTCTGGTTTATGTTCTTGATGGCCGTTATGTTGAGCCGAAAGAATCGCAGCATAAAAGAGATAGTATGAGGGTACTATTTCCATTACTTGAATCGTAAGATGTGACGTTTTAGGGTAAAGTGAATTTTTACACTGGCTGTCAGTGCGGTTCTTATATATTTTTTCTACAATATTATTATTTGTTAGGTTTTATTTTTAAAAATGAAAGGTCTAAATTTATTGCAACAAAGTTACTAAAATGCGCCATTATAATATCTATATATAAAATAATTTCAGAATTTTGTTAGCCATTACAATGTAAACAAAATTCGGCTAAATATTTATTAACTACAACACCATTTCTTTGGTTTCATCATTATCATTTCACCTCATACACGTCCCACTGATGGACTCAAGCAACCTCTAATATAGGAGGGAAATTGACCTACTACACCAGGCTGGCCAGTGTTGGTATTTACATTCCAACTTTTCCTTATCTTGTATGGATGTTGTACGCATTTTTAATCCCTTAGTCGTCTTTTACGACACCCACGGGCGAGTCTTTTTGAATTGTAATCTTACTCCGTCACCATACGCAAAACTCGTCATGTTATTAGCGTATAATCCTTACGAAATAGTGTGTTATAATAATAATGTGGCAGATCTATTTGAAATTTATACTATAAACATATTATGACGTTAACGATGGCGATGTAAAATATCGCTTGTATACATATTATAAGGAACACGGCATAGTAAATAAAAGTGAAAAAATATCGGTAAATTTATTTCATTTCGTGTCTAATAATCGGGTAAAATCGAAAATTATTACATTACGATAAAAGGTTGGTAAGCATAAAAGTATATGATCAAAAGACGGAGAGTTGTCGCTCCAAGGGTTTTTAAACCTAATGCCACCCCATTGTCACCCAGAAAACTCGAGGGTACACTGATATCATTACACGCCAACAGAAAAGCGTAAAGGTATCCTCACTAATTATAAATACAAATATAAGTTTGTTACGTTTTCCTGAGGGAAAATGATACAACTTCTATTACGTTGTGACCGACGAATGACCAACCGACATGACAAGTGTCAAAGCAGTAGGTTAATGCTACTTTTTTTTTTTTGGGGGTGGGTTGCGGTCGGCGCACTCCTCGCACCACTCCGTCCGGGGCGACAGAGGGGCGTAAGCACGCACACCCGCAACCCACCCGTAACACCACGTCGCCTTCGTTGTTGGACCGACCACCGGAGCAGGGTGACATGTCGTCAGTTGTCAGGCAACCACGCCTGCGCCGCCGGCGGCGGCTCGCGTCGTCGAAGAGACACTCCTCGCGCAAGCGTGCCGCCGCCTCCTTCCGTGAGACTACTACCTCGCAGAAGGCTACGACCACGTTCCCGTCCGTGAGCATCGCCCTGGCGATGGTTACGGCGAGTTCACGACGCTGCTCTCCCCAGGCGGCACAAACCTCGAGCGTATATGCTGCGCCGTGTCCTCCTCGCAATCGCAGTGGTGGTAGGACGGTGTACTTTCCCTCTTAGCGACCGTGTACAGTATTTGGCGAAGCATCCATGCCCCATCAACATCGCGCCGAAGAGCCGCGGAACGAGTCTGCGGAAATGCTCCCGAAACCACCAATGCCCGTCGAGCACCAGGCCCAAATACTTCATATGGGCCTGGATGCTGATATCAACCGAATTGACGGTGATCGAGATGCCGATGGTAGTTCGCTACGGTTTCAGTCGCCTTACTCGTGTAGTTACCGTTCCCGTGGGAATACTGGGATAAAATATAGCCTAAGTTACTCCTTATATAGACAGCTACTTGGTAGTAATATATTATCAAAATCGGTCCAGCCTTTTTGAAAATTGCCCAAAACAAACAGAGACAAAACATTTTAAATCGATTTTAGGCATAGGTATCATGCAAATAACCGTATCAGTATATAATTACTATTTTTTTTATTACAAACGGTGGAAAACCAGCAAACAATACACCTGATGGTAAGTGTTGCTGCCGCTCATGAACCTTGGTTAGGCCGCTGCCTACCGCGAAGAAAGTGAAGGGAGTCTGAATGCGTGCAATGAGGTTCGGTGAAACTAAAGGCATCACCAAACCCCACCACACGCAAACACCCTCAGAAAATTGGGCTGTAATAGTTGCCAATTATAGATCTATAAACAATATTAATTCGTAGCAGAAAACGTTATATCATTCTATATAAATATAATTGCTTTTGGTGACTCATTATTACTATTAATTAATATTTGATAATTATTATACTACAACTAACATATTTATTAATTTGTGAATACAGAAAAACTAATAATTCCCACTTACATGAAGCATTATTTGACAATATAGCTTTGATAATGAAATCGGTGAAGATATCTAATTTGAAATTAGAAAATTTACTTGAAAAATCAACTAAGCCATATGCTTAGTGGTCTAAATAAATGCTATCCCCAAGTCGAGTGTCATGTATTCGATCTGCAAGCAGGAAAATTCTTCGATCTATCCATAAATGATTAAATAACTGCTCTGAGTTTAGATATTTTCTGTGTCGTTAACTGTCTGTAAAGCGTCCCGCGATACATTGGATTTGTTATTTAGTATGCTGTGTGTTGTTTTTTCTAAATGAAAAAATAAGTAGAAAGTTTTGGAACGTAATTTATCAACAAATAACTTTTAGTGACCGCTATAGAGATTAACCGGAGTTGCCATTACGTAACTGAAAACGCTCATAAAACTATAAAGAGTACTGCAATAGAATTAAAGACAGATTTATGTAACTCATATATCCTGACTGAACGATCTAGGAACCAGGGCCGATAATGCACTGGTTGAGTTCGTAAAATTTCAACAGCGTTTTTATATAGTCATTACAAAAATGGCTATGAATGAAACATCATCCGTTCATTTATATTTTACTAGCTGACATGCGCAACTTTGTTAGCGTTACATGAGATAGAAAGAGCGTTAGAGAAAGCGCATCGTAGACAAGTGCGTAGCGCATGTAACGGTAATATTACTTCTCCATTTTTACAGTACTTATCCTTGATTCTTCGCTTCTATTGATCGTAGTCTATTGTTATTTTTTCTATAGTCTTTCTCGATAAATGAGCTATCCAATCCAACACACAAAGAATTTTTCATTTCGATGTAGTAGTTTCTGAGATTAGCAGGTTCAACGAAACAAACTCTTCAGCTTTCTAATATTAGTATAACTATGGATCTACATATATACTTAAATAATTAACATAAAACATTAACTATAGTTTAATGTATTACATAACAAACTGAAATTTGTATTAATTTGTGTATTCTTTATTTAAGAACTTTGTATTGAATAAATAAGGTGATCAAAAAGGAGAGGAGAAGAAATTCTTAAATCATGTTATTACTTCTTTTCAGTTCATATATGTCCCACTGTTGGACTCTGGCCTTCTCCACAATGAAAAGGTAATTGACTCTACTATACCATGCTAATCTGGTGTGTTAGTACAGGTCTCTATTTTGAGTTGTCCAAGTTAAATAATAATTATATTTTTTATTTATGGTTTTATTAAATATTTTATAATAGTAATTGTTTAAGCTTATATTTATAATATAACATATTTTTTCGTGTTGAATTTATGGTGTTTTAAGTTTGTTTTTTATATCTTGATATTTCAAATACTTTTAACATTCATAATACCGGAGATAACGTATTCCACATGAATAGTACTCATGTAAACGTCAGTAAAAAAGCTTATATTTTTGGAAATAACTATGCAAATTAAATATTAAAACCAACAAATACTGGGCTAGATGTAATCATGAATTAGATTATCAATATTAATTAGTGTCTTGTAAGCTGGTCGCATATTGTCACCACATTCTTGCAATAGGTTCTGTTCCATAAGACATTTCGCTTAAAGGTAAGTAACGAAAAAATATACCCCACGCCGGGCTACTGAAGTTAAATAGTAGTGGCCGACTAGGAAATTAGCGTAGTGTGTTGTGGAATCCCATGTTATTTTGCTTAGGAAAGCCGAGTATATTGAGCACCAAAATAAATCGTGGGCTTTATATTTCACTTGTGCCTAGGGGAAAAAAAGCAGCGCCGAGTTTCGAGTTCATATGACTGTATAAGAAGAGTATAATGATAATTATCAACAATAGCACGTACCTTCGAAAACAGTCAATGTAGCGACGGCAGTGACAGCATCACCTACGCCGTTCTCGGCAACGCATTCATAGGTTGCGTCATCGCGTTGGGCCCGCACGGGTTCAATGCGAAGCATAGCACCATTTGCACCCGGTCCAGCTGCTGTGTCCATTGGTGATACTTGGTAGCGTGTCTGCATGCCTGAAACAACAAAACAACTTATATTGTGCCCTTCATAATCACATCAGCTCGGCTCATACACGTTCCACTGCTGGGCTCAAAACGCTTCCACAGTTGTAAGGGGATTGGATCTACTATATCAAACTGGTCAGACGGGTTAGTATAGGGATTCTATTGAGATTTCTTTCTCTAGCGTAGATATTATCTGATATTATCTGCATATTATACCTTCTAGTAGTCTTTTATGACACATATGGTTAAGAACGGGCGTAATGAATTGTATCTTATTCCATCACCATCCGGAGATCTCAGTGACCTTAGTCTCAGCTCATACACGTCCCATTGCTGGGTTCGAGTCTCCTCCTTAATAGGAAGGATTGGGACTTAATAGACTTACTGTATCATGCTGGTCAGACATGTTGCTATAGAGTTTTATTTAGAGTTTTCTTTTTCAGCCTTACCTATGATTCATTTTAGACATCTCTGGTATGAATACATCCCATTCTTATATCAAATTATTGTCTTATTATTATTATTTTGACTTTTAATTTCATCCTAACACTTGTAGTCTACTTGACAAACTTTACATCAGGTAAGTGATATATCTATTGTATATTTATTTTATAGCAATTATTTCCAGTAGGTACATATGTTAATATTTATGATTTTCCTCGACTGATCTACCCATTGTTATAATATCTTATTTCGAATTAATTTACTTTATTTTGATATAACCAATTAATATTCTGCTGAAAATGCCTTTGTAACACAATTATCTTGCCAATCTTTATTAATAAAATGTGTAACTTTAAATATATTTAGATTAATGATTTACATATTTAGTTTATGATCATATTTTACTACATTGTGTCTGCTAACAAATGTGACTCTTTCTTGCCTTTATATATAAACGGTATATACATGAAGGTAAATGCATATAATATGTAAAATTACATGTAGAGCAAATTATATCCTTGTTATAGTGGTATAACATGCGGCTGTCGATAATTAAACTCTGGATTTAAACTTGCATCAATCATAGGAAAGAATTATTGGGGTTTTGACTAAACTTCCCCAATTTTCAAAAATATTTTAGGTAATTCTAAATAGCAATCTTAAAGTTTGAAAACGTGTAAGATTAAAGGCAATAAGTATACGGGACTAACATATACAATTATACATGCTTAAATGTATGTACCTTTGCCTCCTCTGCTCGCTCTTTGAGAGTTGAAAGCATTAGACTATTGATAAACAAATCATATCATTAACTTAAATGTAATGAAGTTTTTTATTGATTTGCTTTCTTAGAATAGTCACATTACTGTCGCTTTATATGATTTATAACAAATTTTGTGATAGCGAGAGTCCAATAATATAATATTTACTATATTCATCAGTAAATTGTATTTATCAAGTCGTTAGAAAACACTTTGTGTGAGTTGGTAACTGATGATATTAAGAGAAAGGGCGTATATAAAAAGTAATAATAATTTCTATAACAAGTTTGTACCCACTCAAACTACTACTAAAGAGGTTGTTCAATCGTTCATAAGCATAAATCGGTTGTCTACCTATATAATCGATCGTGAAGTCAACGAGTAATTATGTGCCACCCTTTCTGTGCGTGTCTTAGGTGATTGTCTATTAGATAACCGACATAAAAGTTCTGCAAGAAAAGTTCGAATGCCAAGTTATATACGCCGACGATAAGAACGACGGGTGGTATAAAAGTGTGATACAAAAATAATTAGTTGTTGCATTGTCGAGATAAAAATTGATGTGTCACCACTCCTAACTTTCTCGGGGGTGTCGTAAAACCGCAGAAGGGATCGCCAAGAGAATTAGCTGGAGCACTCTTCTGGCAAACATTACACTTAGTGCAGTTGCCAATTCTGTTAAACGTGGCAATTGTAGCATTATCACCGCTGGGGAAGGCTTGGTCTATGTGCAATAGTGAACATGAATAGGTTGATAAAGATGTGCATATATAATATGGGTTTTGAAACGATATGTGTACGAGATCCTAGATCCTGGCAAATACAATTCTTCTTTAAACGAGGTTTAAGAAGAGTATTTCCTTCACGGTAGGCAGCGGCCTGGCTGTGCCCCTGGTATTGCAAAGGTCCATGTGCAGCAGTTTCACTTACCATCAGGTGTGCTGCTTGCTCGTTTGCCACCGTTGGCAATAAAAAAAAAAAAAGATACAACCATTATTACATCATATGAGGATTTCTAAAATAGCTGAAAAAATTGAATCAGTGAAAGCAGTCGCACACCGTCGCCTATCAAAATGTTCGAAAAACTTAATGTCATCGACTCGGCTAATGTACGTGCCACTGCTGGGCACGAACCTCTTTCTCAATAGTAAAATTAACCCACTATATCATACTGGTCAGACATGTTGGCATAGGAATTTATTTCGAGTTTTTCTTCTCTTGCACAAATATTATACTGATCTTATATCCCTTGTTCGCCATCCACGGGTGCATCAGTGAATTATATTCTTCCGCCGTCACCATATCGTAAAAGCACGCATCATTGACCAACAAATTCCTGCTAAGATTATCGTTATTGTACACATTCTTTTTTGTCATATCAGTATTTTTGGGTGTACAAGGCTGGTGCTTAAAGGGGAAATGTTGTTTCCAAGGTCCTATTTTTTATGCTATATATTTAAATTAGTTATAAGACAGAATCTAACTGAAAATTACTCAATACTGCCTAATGTTCGGTGTGTTTAATATAGCATAACCCAAACCCTGTCATAAAAAAAAAAATGAAAGGCCAGCCATCGTCGTAAAATTTAACAAAAATAATACGCGGTAAACTTTACTTCCAACTATGTCAGGAGAACACACGAAACGCCGTTTCTATGTTATAAATTTAGTTACGAGATAATAAATGATCAATTTCCAAGATTATTTTAGTAGGAATTCTTAAATGTCACAATATGCCTTAGTTGTTATCTCATTAAAATGAAGTACATTTTTCGTTGTAATAAATACTACTAAAATTGGTGTTAAGTTAACGGAATGTACCATTGTTTCAAACATTCGAGTGTACTGATTTGTTTTAGTAATTTATTCGAGTAATTTCAGGCATTTGCTCTGACCCAATTCGTTAATTTTAGCTCTACTATAACTCTAGAAGTTTGTTGGAGATGGTTTTTGTGTTGTTTACCAACTTCGTTAAATTTTAACTTTAAATTACTGAAAACCGTGTAATATCTTCACATTAAGAAATTTTGGTTTTCGTAGCGATACATTAACTTTATTACTTATTTAATAAGCTTATTTTTAAGATGGGATTTTTTCATAGTCGATATTGTTCATTCCATTACTAATTCATGTTCATTCCAAATTCTTATACTTAAAAATATATTTTACTTTTCTTCTGGTCGTAGACATTCGTATAATACTATTACGTATATACGTATATTATTGGAAAACAAGCAACGTCCACAGTGGGAAGGAAAATGTTTACACTATGCTGGTCACTATTCTTGGAGCGATGATATTAGTTGTGTTTTGCGACAGCCACAAGAAAAGCAAAGTTAGTGAATTACATTCTTACTCCATCATCATATCATCATCATCGCCCATATTCATCATCATATTATCATCGCCCTTTCGCCATTAAATACTAGAAGTAAGCGTCCCCCATGCAGCTTCTGTCACCCGCATCAACGATTCCCAGCAATTTTTGGCAAGTCGTCATTGCTTCTGATAAAAATGAGTTTACTTCATCACCAAACAGATAATAAGCTAAACTAACATTAGTTTGAAAATTGAAATGCTTCAATGCTTTTATGCTCCAGCAATAACATGATAGCGATAACGCATAAAATATTTTATTCATTACTTCGTAATTAACAGCATCAAACTACAAAAGGAAGATGCAATTGAATGAGAACTGTTTTTGCCAGCCGTAATCAAAGACGTAATTGGCAACCTCAATTCCCGTTTTATTGAGTCTCTTTATAAAAAAGAAGGACGTCATATCATAAGAGGATACCGCGGTACAGGAACACGAAATGAATTCCAAATTTAGCTTCGTAGGCAACTTTGAAATAAAATTATTTCTATGGATTTCATCACGTTTGTCTGATCTTTAATTGCTTGATGCTTCAAGAATTTTCACCATTTATGGTCACGAGAAGACCGAGATGTCTCAAGTTCAACAAGTCATCCTTGTAACAGAGATTTTTACACAGTACAGTACAACAGTATTAGTTATTTTAGCATTTTGATACAAATTCTATTCCACCACAAAAAGAAAATTATTCAATAAGACGGCGGGGCCCATAAATCATTATTTTCTAGGTCGTCCACATGACAGACATGGAAGTATTATTGACATAAGTTTAGGTACACCGATTCTGATTGATAATCTAACTTTAATTTCAAATAAGTAAAGGTGCTCACAATATTTTATGATTAGCACTGTATAAAATAATGACATGAAATGTAGTGAGGTTAGTTGTGACTCGATACGACCGACCAATACGATAGTCCACGGAGTTAATTGTAGAAATGACTCACCTTTCAACTGTCAGTTATTATTTCTAAACTACCCTCTATCGTGTCACAACTAAACACACTCGAGCAAAAAATCAAAATGAATAAACTAAACGGACAACTAAAATAATATTAAACTGCTTGTCACTCCATTAATTTCTCCTTCTAAATATCACGCTTTGCGACATATATAAAAATAATATTATGTCTTATGAGTTTTCTTGTCGGCTCATTCTCACTATAGCCGCAATCCGATCCAATGGAAACTTATCAGATTTGTTAGGTGTAAATTAATCAAATGTCAGACTAACCAAAAATAATATAATTCTCATCATTATCAATATAATATTTTGATCCTAAATATTTGTTCCTTTTTTTTTCTTTTTTTTTTTGGGGTTGGGTTGCGGTCGGCTCCTCGCACCACTCAGTCCGGGGCGACAGATGGGCATAAGCACGCACACCCACAACCCACCCACGATGCACGTCGCCTTCGTCGTTGGGCCGACCACCAGAGCAGGGTTAACTTGTCATCAGTGGTCGGCCCGACGGAATACCCCCTATTTGGGGTACCCTCCCATTGACCGACGTCCCCCCCTCGGGGAGGACGTCGGTCTTTAAATATTTGTTCTTAACCCAAAGATCTCTCTAAATGATAATTTTTGGAAAACTTAAGTAAATTACAAAAGCCATATTACAATAAAAAACGAGTAGGTATCCAAAGTGCAAGTAAAGATTAATATATCAGAGAACACAAAACGAAAGCTATTAAGCAGATACGTGGAGCGTACATTATTTATGAGAACGAATTCACGTATTAGAGATATAGCGAAATAATTTATTACCGTACAAGAGTAGATATTCCTTACGTACTTAAGTGAGAAACAGATGAAACAAAACAAGACAGTACGTAAATTTGTGAGTTAGTCTAGCTTAATTAATACATGCTTAATTTGCTACAAGCAAATTATAGAACAA
This sequence comes from Lymantria dispar, assembly GCA_032191425.1. NCBI lineage: Eukaryota > Metazoa > Arthropoda > Insecta > Lepidoptera > Erebidae > Lymantria > Lymantria dispar. The sequence continues at coordinate 16,553,695 of CM063457.1, read as the reverse complement.
GTTCGAAATATTTTATATAAAATTACTTCACGGATTTTATCGTGTTTGTATTTGATTTTTGATTGCCCGAGGTTTTGAACACTTTGCAGCGTTCACGGTTACGGGCGGACTAAGATGTCTCACGTTCAACAAGTCATCGTTATGGTAGCAAATTTATAAATTTTCAATTATAAATTTCTGCAATGACGATGACTTAAAATTTTAACTTATGATTTCAAACGATGATACATTTTCAATTATAAATTTTCTGCAATAACGATGACTTGTTGGACTTGAGACATCTTAGTCCGCCCGTGACCATGAACGCTGCAAAGTGTTCGAACACTTTGTTCGAAACGTCGGACAATCAAAAATCAAATACAAACGCGATAAAATCCGTAAAGTAGTTTTATTTAAAATGTGTAATACTCGCGTAAACATCAGAAATCATCGAGTACGAAATATTTAAAATTTGTGTAACTTTATATACATTTATATTACATTGGTGGTAGGACCACACTGTAGACAGTCTTTTGTCTGCAGTCGCGGGCCGGTCCGTCCGGGGCAGTACCACACTCTCGCAGAAGATCGACGTTTGAGTAGTAGCAATTTGCTGCTGCACTTCGTTCGGTGAGCGAGAGAGCCGGGAGCCCAACTTTCTGGGTGTGTTTGTGTGTGGCGGGTTTTGGTGAGGCCTGAAACCTGCGGTGGTGAGGTCTTGGTCGGGGTATTGAGCGTGAGGGGCTGGCATGGTGTACAGGGAGACCCGATGGGAATGGTCACCGCCGGCCACCTGCCGGTCAGCAGGGGACCCGAACCCAGGATCATCCTCCCTGGGAGGCTGTCCCACCAACCGGCTAAAATCCCGTTGGGTAGTCGTCGTGCCGGTGTGGGAAACCGGAGTGGACCTCGGCGGCTACACACGGGGGGGCATCGGGGGCCCTTCCGTGCTTCGTGTCAGCTCCTCACAAAACTCACTCCTCGACCATGCACTATGCCCTGCCTTTTTTTTTTGGTATCACCAAACTCCGTTATACACATTCACACTCCCTTCCTCCTCTTCTTAAATTAAAAATCATGGCCAAGAAAGTTAAAAAGAGACGATTTTCTACGGCGGTCCCCTTATCCACATTTAATGTGGATTTTTGCAATATCAGGGGTTTACATAGCAATCTCGACGCCGTCCACCATCACCTCGAGACGGCGCGGCCTGCCTTACTCTTTTTAACGGAGACGCAGATAGGTGCTCCGGATGACATTTCGTACCTAAATTACCCCGGCTACGAGTTGGAGCATACCTTCCGTCGTAAAGCCGGGGTGTGCGTATTCATCCGAGGTGATATCTGCTGTCGCCGCCTTCGGGCCCTCGAACATGGTGACTTGTCAATCCTGTGGCTACGCGTAGACTATGGAGGGCTTACCCGCATCTACGCATGCCTCTACAGGTCCCATGGCAGTGATCCGGGGTCAATTCAATTATTTGAGAACGTCCAATGGGGGATTGACGAAATATTGGAGCAGTGTCCATCAGCGGAGGTGGTGGTTCTTGGAGACTTCAACGCTCATCATAAAGAGTGGCTGGGGTCCCGAACCACTGACCTCCAGGGTCGACATCTCTTCAATATGGTCTCGGCCTATGGTCTCTCACAACTGGTGACACAGCCCACCCGTATCCCAGATATTGAGAGCCATGAGTCTTCTTTACTGGATCTTCTGCTGACTACACACCAGCACGGATATCAGGTAGTGGTTGAAGCGCCTCTTGGGTCTTCTGACCACTGCTTGGTCCGTAGCAGTGCCCCTGTTGTAAGGCCTAGTCGTTCTAAGGCGACTGGGACTCGCAGAGTCTGGCAATATAAGTCAGCAGATTGGGATGGACTGCGCGAGTTTTACGCATCCTACCCATGGAAGCGGCTTTGCTTCGCCTCTGGGGACCCTGGCGTCTGTGCGGACTGCGTTACCGAAACGGTTATTACGGGGATGGAATTATTCATCCCCAACACCAAAATACCCGTCGGTGGCCGCAGCCGACCCTGGTTTAACAAAACCTGCAGGACGGCTGCATGCCAGAAACAGTCCGCATATCGGGCCTGGAATAGAGCCAAAAAATGCCAGGACCCGAACGCCAAAAAGGTGAAGCGGAAATTTAACGCCGCTTCTAGATCCAGTAAGAAGGCTATTGCCAGAGCCAAGGCGGAACATGTTGCCAGAATTGGCGAGCGATTGCAAAACTATCCCGCTGGGAGTCGTGCATTCTGGTCGCTCGCCAAGACTGCCCAAGGCAACTTCTGCCAGCCCAATCTCCCACCACTGCAGAAACACGATGGTAGTCTGGCCCACAGCGCAAAGGAGAAGGCCGATCTTCTAGGTCAATTCTTTGCCTGCAACTCGACTTTGGATGCCGGAGCTGCCACACCACCTACCATCCCACGGTGTGAAAGCTCACTGCCCGAAATCCGCATCACGCAGCGAGCGGTTAGGCGGGAGCTGCGGCTTTTAGACGTCCATAAGTCGAGTGGACCGGATGGCATCCCTGCAGTGGTACTAAAGACGTGCGCCCCTGAATTGACTCCCATCCTCACGCGCCTATACCGACTTTCCTACGCTACTAATAGGGTTCCGTCTTCGTGGAAGGTAGCCCATGTCCACCCGATCCCTAAAAAGGGAGACCGGTCTGACCCATCAAATTACAGGCCAATTGCGATAACATCCTTGCTCTCCAAGATAATGGAGAAGGTTATAAACCGCCAGCTTCTGCAGTACCTTGAGGATCGCCAGCTTATCAGTGATCGCCAATACGGCTTTCGTCATGGTCGGTCGGCTGGTGATCTTCTTGTGTACCTCACACACCGTTGGGCAGAGGCCTTGGAGGGCAAGGGTGAGGCGCTGGCGTTCAGCCTAGATATCGCAAAGGCGTTCGATAGGGTCTGGCACAGGGCACTTCTATCGAAGCTACCATCATACGGAATCCCCGAGGGACTCTGTAATTGGATTGCCAGCTTTTTGGATGGTCGGAGTATAAAAGTCGTCGTAGATGGCTCCTGCTCCGATACCATGACCATTAATGCTGGTGTACCACAAGGCTCGGTGCTCTCCCCGACGTTGTTTATCCTGCATATCAATGACATGCTCTCTATCGAGAGTATGCGTTGCTATGCGGATGACAGTACGGGTGATGAGCGGTACACTGAGCAACGGAATATCCCTCGGAGTATTCAGGAAAGAAGGGTTCAACTTGTGTCTGAAGTCGAGCGCTCTCTGGGGCGGGCCTCGGAATGGGGTGAACGGAACCTAGTCCAGTTCAACCCCACAAAGACACAAGTTTGCGCGTTCACTGCAAAGAAGGACCCGTTTGTCATGGCGCCACAGTTCCAAGGAGTAACTCTCCCAATTTCTGAGAGTATTGGGATTCTCGGCGTCAAAATATCGAGCAAAGTCCAGTTTGGGAGTCATTTGGAGGACAAAGCCAAATTGGCAAGCAAAAAGTTGGGCGTCCTGAACAGAGCCAGGCGGTACTTCACACCGAGACAGCGTCTTGTGCTATACAAAGCACAAGTTCGTCCTCATGTGGAGTACTGCTCACATCTCTGGGCAGGTGCGCCCAAATATCAGCTAGACCCACTTGACTCCCTGCAAAGACGGGCTGTTCGAATCGTCGGGGATCCCAATCTTACGGACAGATTGGAGTCGCTGGAGCAGCGGAGAGACTTTGGGTCACTCTGTGTACTCTACCGACTCTTTCACGGGGAGTGCTCCGAGGAACTGTTTGACTTGGTACCACCGTCACCATTCTACCAACGTACCACTCGACATCGCAGCAGGGTTCATCCATTTCACCTGGAAACGTTATGGTCTTCAACTGTACGTTTCCAGCGATCATTTCTCCCACGTACGTGCAAGCTCTGGAATGAACTACCTGCTGCTGTGTTTCCCGAGCGCTATGACATGTCCTTCTTTAAACGAGGTTTAAGAAGAGTATTTCCTTCACGGTAGGCAGCGGCCTGGCTGTGCCCCTGGTATTGCAATGGTCCATGTGCAGCAGTTTCACTTACCATCAGGTGTGCTGCTTGCTCGTTTGCCACCGTTGGCAATAAAAAAAATAAAAATTTAGGGTTTAATAGATACTAAGGTAAGCAAGTAAGTAATTTAAAAGCTAACCGTATCTTTTCTGAACTCATAATCTTTTCACTATTGATGTCGAGACTTTTCCGTAATGAGAGACGGCCGGAACTCTCCCGTTCTCCTGGCCGGAACTCCTCCGTGGGACCTGGAGGCGGAGATGCTCGCTGTAATTTACCGGCGGGTGTCGGAGACGCGCGCCCGCGGCGGTATGGTCTCCATCAAAGAGATCACCGCCTGGCGGGTCGACGCCTGCCGAGAAGTCATTGCCCGTTGGGCAGTCCGGCTGGAGAGTCCTCGGTACGGTGTCAGGACCGTCGAGGCCTTCCGGCCGGTGCTGATAGAGTGGTTGGAGCGTACGCACGGGGTGCTTTCCTTCCGACTGGTGCAGGTGCTTACGGGGCACGGTTGCTTCGCCAAGTACCTGTGCTCTCCCTTCTGACAAAGATTGGGAGAACACACCGTCCTGCCACCACTGCAGTTGCGACGAGGATACGGTAGAGGCTGACCGCGCGACGGCGACCGACGTCCCAGGACGTCGAGAGGTGAGGGTACCCGAAAGGGTATTCCGTCAAGCCGACCACTGACGATAAGTCACTCTGCTCCGGTGGTTGGCCCAACAACGAGATGACATGGGTATGGGTAGGTTATGAGCCTACGCGCCGTCCTTTCATTGCCCCGGACGGAACGGACCGCGCGTGCCCTTACCATAGCCCACCCATAAAAAAAAATGAGAGACGGTTTGGTAAAGAGTTTTTTATTAAGAGTTTGCTCTTTCTTGTAAGGTTATTATTTGTTTACATTACTTAATCGTCTTTTAAATCATCCGAGAGATATGGGAGTGCGCGTTACATTTTATTTTTAACCCCCGACGCAAAAAGAGGGGTGTTATAAGCTTGACGTCGATGTCTGTCTATCTGTTTGGATGTCTGTCAGTGGCATCGTAGCTCTCAAACGAATGGACCGTTTTGGATGCATTTAAAAATTATGATTAATATTTTGATATTATATTTTATTATTTGTATAATATTATTGTCTTATTATAATATAACTATTATTAATTTTATATTTTTCTCTTATAATATCGCATTAGGTTAAATGTCCTGTAAAGGTATTATAATTGATTCTAAATAAATAAATAAAATATTTCTTTTTTTTTTTCTTTTGAAAGCCAGTGTCCTTGCTGTCGTTCCTAGCCATGTTTGCTTAATATCAGTCCAGAAATATAAAAGTATCAGCTCTATTCTAAAATGATGTAATGACGCATGATTACTCGATTAAGTGCTTCCCGCGTAGTCGTTAAATGATAATTAATTGATAATTCCTGTTGAAGAGAACGTAATATCTTATTTTATAGTTCGTGTCAGGAATTATACAAAATTTTTAATTTTATTTTAAAAAATACTACTTTGCAGCGTTCATGATCACGGGTAGACTAACGTGACCATGAACGGTGCAAAGTGTTCGAAACGTCGGTCAGTCAAAATTCAAATACAAACGCAATAAAATTCGTAAAGTAGTTTTATTTACAATATGTAATACTTGCCTAAACATCAGAAATCATTATGAATTTTACTCATTAAGACATCACCTCATTAAATTACCTAATTCTATAAATATGTATAAGTTATTATGACAATTACACAAACGTAATTCAATCTCAGATCCGCGATCTACTTAGATCTTAGCCCCATGTAATAGGAGGAATCGACTGCCATCGTCATAATTATCTTCCTCTTATTCCAATTACTCGATGCCATATGCACTCTTCTTTCATCGTACATATTATTGTGAAAGACAGGAAAATAGTTTTAAGACGGGCCGCCTCCCTGACATCAACCTTCCCTGTGAATGTATTTGTTGACCAGACGGCATGAGACGGAGTTGGCCCAAATGAATATAAAAGTATTAGTCGTCTTTTACGACATCTCGAGCAAAGCTAGAGTTAGTAGTATTCGTAGTTGCCAAAATACAGCAAACGAGGAGGAAACTACTGCTATCATACATTATTATTATTAAGTATACATATTATTAGTTAGTATTATTAGTTAGTATTATATACATTTTGAAGTACAATAACATTTAGGCATCATTAAAACCAACCACACGCAAACACCCTCAGAATTTCGGGCTTCCAGCTCTCTCGGAAAGGCGTATACAAAATTTCAGATCAATCGATTGAAGATAACTTCTTAAAAATTCTTCCGTATAGTAACAAAATAAGTATACAATTCAGCATGGCCTTTCTTGCCAGTGGGTGTCGTAACATTTGACTAAGGGACCGGACACAATACCGTCCGACCGTCTTAAGGTGCGGCACTGTTTACCGTATAACGGCATGGCACTGCCACCGAGAAATTGCTCGGCGCCGGGCCGTAGCACGACGCCGGACTCTAAATAAAAGCGTATAATAATAAAAAAACAGTTGTTACACACGTGTTGCTGTTAAACAGCTATTTATTAACAGCTTCAGACTGACAATTCAGAAGAAGTACCAGATTAACATATAAATGAATAACACAAAAATAAAGAACAACATAAAATTATAGTAGCTTCTTACATAAACCTTAAAGTAACAACATTATTGAGTTAGCAAAAAAAAAATCGACAAACGTAAGTCGTAAAAATACATCCGAGAGGAAATAAATTCCGGTGAATTAGGCATCAATTGGCGATAAAATAAAGCAGTAAATCGGCATGATAAGTAAGCATTACTTAATAAACAAGGTACATTGTATTTTTACTCTGTCAAAGAATACAATGATAGTGAATATGGGATGCAAGGAAAATAATTTTATTTGTATCTACTTTGTTTTATATCGATCCGCATAAAATTTAACAAGAATATTAAAAAAGTGTAAGTTTTCCGTGTGGTGACGGAGTAAGATTACAAATCACCACTCCCTATCTTGTCCGTAAATGTTGTAAAAGACGACTAAGGCAGATAATACGCATACAACATCTATGCAAGAGAAAGAAAACTTGAAATAAAACCCTATAAAAACCCGTCTGACCAGCCTGGTATAATAAGGTCAATTGCCCTCCTATTGTGGTGGAGCCCAACAGTGGGACATATATGAGCTGAAGTGATGATGATGATTAAAAAACAAAGCGGCCTTGTTACACCTAATATTAGATTGACGGCTGGTTGATCATATAGACTCGATACAAATATTCTAGTAATTACTATATATAAACAGAAGACATAGTTGCCAGTTTCGTATGATCGCCGAGTACAAAAAACTGCTGTTTTTAACCACTTATGTATTTCTTCATAATCTCTTTTGATTTGTCCTGAACTTAGATCAAATATCTATAAATCCGAGAAGCTATAAACCCACGGCAGAAGACAAATAAAATCAAATGTTAAATAAAATCAATAACAAGCTGGACCGTAAAAACTTTTAGTTCATCTTTACGTAAATAGACGATCGATATACATTAACATGTACACATCTGTTTATCTGTAAGGAGATATGTATTTCGCCAAACACGTAGTTTGTATTCTACGTAACATAACTCAATACTAAAAAATATATCGATTTATTATTCAGTAATACTCTCTCATAACCAAGTATTTACGAGTAAAGAAATAGAAGTACTTGAAATTCTAAGCAGCAACGTCTATGATGCGACATATAAGTAAAATAAAACATACATACCTGCAGTAAAATCAGAACGGGGTTTTCAGGGTACCTACAGAATACACCTGTATAGAAAGGCTCTGTTCTTTACTATAGAATTATTATACAATATCAGACTATTGAATAAGTATAACAATCTTGCAGTTTGTACGCAATTTCGCCACTAAAAACTCTAAAAGTTTTGCTTATATCTTATATTGAATCCTTTATCCGATGAAGAAGAATTTAGTTCATATACTGTAACCCATACTTGTTAACAAAGGTAAATTAAGAGATTGCAAGCCTAAATTTCAATCTATTCATTCTTCAAAAAATTTCAACAGCAACGCTTGTGGTACACTGCAGTATATGAGAGCAAGTTGAAAAATGTTATATGCGAGGTCCACAATGAAAAATAAAAAACGGAATGATGTAGAAGCAAATCAATATTTTTAATGATTTTCTAAATAATATCCATTTCTTCCCAAGCACCGTCGCTTGCGATGGAACCATTGACCGAAACAGTGAACCCAGTCTTCCTTAGGAACTTCATCCACGTCTTTTCAAATGAAATGACATTACATCATGTTCTTCTCTAAACGAGGTTTAAGAATAGTATTTTCATATTGGCAGTATTATTTTCTATTAGGTGTGCAGCTTGCTCGTTTGCCAACATTGGCAATAAAAAAGAATTCGTTTTAGGTTATTTTTTATTTCTGGAAATAAATAAAATACACGAGATCCGTGCGCCGAGACGTAAAGTATTACTTATACTTTACGTATCGACCACCGGAGCAGGGTGACTTGACGTCAGTGGTCGGCCCGAGGTAAAGAATGTCCTAACATACAATCAATCCAACATCAATCTGGAGTGAAAGTATTTTTCTCTTCTAGGTCAAATGTTGCGAAATGACGCGTCTCTTTAAACAATGACGTAAAATCTTTGGCGTGGATATCTGTCCTTCTTTATTTTTGCTAGCAATTTCCAAATGGAAACATCCATTATGCAATTGGTCTATTAGTTTCGAGTTCCGAAAAGTTTTTTTTCTAGTGTCAAATAACAAAAAAGAAAAAGAAAATAGCGTATGATTTATTATACACCTACTGATTCCCAAAGAGTCCCTAATTCGAAATTTAAATAAATATGTCGGCTGTTTTTCTTACTTATTCTGAGAATTTTCCATGTGGCGCACGTATCAAGCGCAAGGAGAATATTACACTATATTTATGTCGTGATTATAATAAATATTGAAATCAAATAATGGTCAAAGGAACGAACCGTGTGGTGACGGAGTAAGAATACAATTCACCAGTTCCTTTCTTGCCGGTGGATGTCATTAAAGACGACTAAGGGCTATAATACGCATATATCATCTATGCAAGAGAAGGTAAACTCAAAATAAAACCCTATACTAACCTGTCTGACCAGCATGGTGTAGTAAGGTCATTTTCCCTCCTATTGTGGAGGAGGCTCGAGCCCAATAGTGGGACGTATATGAGCTGATGATGATGAATGATCAAACTTTTATAGAAAATTATGAAAAACGTAGTAAAATAGGTCCCTATATATTCACTGATATTCCAAAGCATGAGTAGGTAATAAAAAATATAGCAGTCGTAAAGCTATAACAAATACACGTGATCAGAATAATGATAAGAGAGAGAGAGAGAGAAGACATTATATCAGCGAGCACTAAAAAGGCGTATTTTGACCCATTTTTAGTGCTGTAGACATGGATTGCATTGTGAGAATGCAGCAAATATGATTATGTAATTATTGAATACTTTTTAGGTATATATTTTTCATCATCCATCATCATTCCAGCCCATACACGTCCTACTGGTGGGCTCAGGCCTCCTACACTATAGGAGGGAAATTAACTTACTATACCACGTTGGTATAGGGTTTTGTTTCGAGTATTCCTATTCTTGCATAGATATAATATACATATTATATTCCTTAGCACTGATGTTATTTGCATATCATATCCCGTCATCTTTTACGATTCCGACGGGCAAGAGACGGGGCGGTGAACTGTCTTACACCGTCACCACACGGAGTTTATGTTTTTATTATTAACTAATTATATATTAACTAAGGAGACAGTAGATTCCAAAGTTATAACGCATATTTATAAATTAGCAATACATTGTAATTGGCGATTGATTGGTTAAAGCGACCTGTTACAATGCGCTATTCGGCATTTATAAAAAAAAAACTACTTTCGGGTTTGCACTAACTATATTTTTTGAAGTGAAAATTTCTTCAGCCGAGTTGGGCACTTTTAGGTAATGAAAATTATGGGTTCGCGTCCAGTGCGTCAGTCATTTTTTTATAAAATTACAAAGTACTTATTAAATAATAAAGCTCCTCCTACACACTCTTACGACTTTGGCTTACACTCGCGACCGATGCCCTAGAGAGTGAAAACAAACCAGGAGACTATTAATTCTTGCTTCCCGTTCTCCTTTTTTGGATATATTAAGAGGTTAAAACATTTAGTGAACTTACCATCAATTACTATGGAATAACTAATATTATTGCTTTGAAATTTATTGAATATTGTTTATTAAGATAAAAAAAAACAATAACTTCGATAATGAATATCATGACAATTGAAAAATAAACACGTTAGAGACGTCGTGTTTATTTCAAAACAACCGCAGAAACATTAAGCGATGACACGTATTTTGTAAGGAAATACTTTGTCCAAAGTATTTAACAAGTTAAATCTTTCAAATAAACCATGTCAGAGCGTTTAAAAGAAATTCTCAAGTTTCGTCTGTTACTGGTAAGTTGTGAACTTACACCTCAAAGTGTAAAACGTGTCTTCAATAAGCTTGTGAAGATGCCAGCAATAATATCGTGTACTTAGAAATATATGTACATAGATAGAACCGTTATATGGTTTCTTTTACATACATTATGTAACACGAGAAAATATCATGGATTCAAACAAGAAACAATCAGGGCTGTCTTTTATTTTGAATTAAATGTAGCCCTTTGCGTATATTATTGACGCTACCTCTCTCTATTATATATACTATTCCCATGTCACGATGTTTGTCCGGAATTAATACTGGAAAGAACAATCCTATTTCAACTTTTTTTCTTATTAAATGTGTCTTTTGTTTCAACTTGAGAGATTTGTAAATTACCTATTACAATTTATATGAAAAAAGGCACAATAAGGCTTAGCGTATGTATACGCTCGTTTGCATTTCTTAATTTTTTTAGTCATTTATTATTATATCCTGATTTTATTTCAATTGTATTGTATTTTCCAGATGTATGGGATAAGTGATAACAGATAGGGATGGATGTGTGATGAGTAGTGACTGATGGTGATGGATAGATGGGATAACGGATAGTGATGAATGTGATAAATGGTGACTAATGGTGTGGGATAGAATGAGTGGTGACGGATGGTGATGGCAATAGATGAGATAAGTTGTGGACAGATCATGATGGATGGGATGATTAGAACGGACGTAGTTATACAATGAATTAAAAAAAATTATGATTGGTGTTTTGCTATTTCTATAGGCTGTCATCGTTCACAGTGTTCCGTTCCTCCTTCAGACATAAACTATATTCCCACACATTTACAATATGTTAGTTATTTTTTAACTTACTACCAAAACATTCACTAAAAATAATTTATATGGCAAAACAACGTGTGCCGGGTCAGCTAGTTTTATATATGAATTTAATACATTTATGATTGAAGCGAATTTATTACATTGGTGATTAGACCGGGTATTAGTCAGTCACTTGGGAGGATGACAGTGCGAGGGCGATGCCTTGACAGCAAAAGCCGCCCGAAAGGTTAAGTAGGTAGAAGGTACCCGAAAGGGTACGCGCGCCACAGATGACAAGAATTGTTACCGGTCGGAGACGTTTCTCTTTAACCGTATATAAAAATTACACGCACTCTTAATTTTCCAATTCATATTTTAGACAATGCCTGGTGGCCAATGCTAATTCTTTAGCTATAGACTCGTGGGTGGTATGGGAATATCTACCTAATCAATCAATATAGTAGTACTTTTTACAAAGCTCAACGATACTGAAACTGTGTCACCGTGCTATTTTCAAACCACTGAGGTAGAATTTTTGCAGACTTCGTGCTAAATCCAAATCTGTGGAATTTTGGTTTTGACGATTTTCTCGAGTTTACTGTCGAAGCATTGGCTATTGTACAATAGCCTATGGGTACGGCGAGCTGGTCTTTTACTCATACAGTCAAACACCAGAAACAGTCCAGAGAAATTAATGGCAACGTGTTTTAATGAAATATTTGAATGGATACACGAAAACGACTTTGCTCCACAAAAACCGTGTCATTTATTATTAAAAGAAAATTTACAATCAACGGTTCGTATAAAATCAATAACATGATAACCATTAAAACACCAACACCAATTAAAACTGTAGGTGAAAAAGCGAAACGCCACTGCTATGCGCTTAACAAAATATCAACCTCTTCCTGGGGCGTTTGTTTTAATAAATTCAAAAATATATACATGGCCACATATTTAGGGTATATTTGCTACGCTGCACCTGTTTGGGCTGATAGAGCTACAACCACGTTAAATTACTACAAAGGTAACGATTGTTTCTAATATTCTTGTGTAAAAGCTACAAAACTGTTAGCACCAACGCCATACCAATAGTGTTGCCCAAAAAAGTCTTGGTCTTGCGGTCTTGGTCTTGCGAGAAATGCAAGACCAAGACCGCTTAATTTTTGCAAGACCAAGACTGGCCCTGCAAGACTTGAGCAAGATCAAGACTGAGTCTGCAAGAGTCTCGCAATATCTCGGAAATATAATAGATACATGCCACTTAACTGAAAGGGAAATATAAACACACCCATTTATTATAAAAACTAGCCCTCCCTCTCATGAAGCCCACCCTCGCGTCACTTCGGTTTCAGTCGTCTTTCCTGCGTAGTTCCCGTTCCCGTGGGAATACCGGGATAAAATATAGCCTAGGTTACGCCCTGACATTATAGCTTCCCATTGGTGAAAGAATTTTTGAAATCAGTCCAGCCGTTTTGAAGATTACCCGGAACAAACAGACAGACAGACAAAAAAATATAAAGTGTATTTTAGGCATATGTATCGTGCAAATAACCGTGTTAAAAAAGCTTATTATTTTGACATTACTTAATTTTATTTATTGGTATAGATATTTAAAATGACAAAATTTATTATATCAACTGCCCCGTGTCGTGACGTCTTAAGAAAACAGGATCGAAATTCCTTCCTTTGCCGTAGGAGTAGTACAGCTGTCTAATGTAACACGTGTGAGTAATTTTTTCTAGTGGTAAGGGTTATATTCAATGGTGGATAGGCTAGCAGATGTATAGATGGATGATATTTGATTAATCTGGTTGGATTCTTCATAATTGACTGTTAGGTTATTCTAACTGCAAGACTTGCAAGACTTTGCGAGACTCTTGCTGCAAGACCAATACCAAGACCAAGACTAGAGAGCGCAATACCAAGACGAGACCAGGTGTGATGTTGCAAGACTAAGACTAGTCCAAGTCTCGTCTTGGTCTTGCATTTGGGCAACACTACATGCCAATACTCGCGAGTGCACTTTCAGTTGATATGGAGGTTTAGAGACGTGCCTCAATGTATTACACACCACTTAAGTTGTAGTTTAGTAAATCAGTTATTGGAGGCGTAATCCAGTCACTATGAAGAACTTCTAACCGAACGCTAGGAGAGATGGGATTCAGCACCGAAGGACCGTCATCTCTTTCTGTTTTTCCATGAATCAGCAAGCGCTTGGAGTAAGTATAGCAGGAGGTTGACGCTTTCGTGACCCAATTTCTAACTAATCACACTTCAAAACAGTATATGTTTCCATTTAACTCGTATCCTTACCATCATATAAATATATATATATACATTTAACCACGAGTATGAACAACTATTACAATCACTACACCCCATTTTCTAGGAGTGTGATATCTGCTATAACCTTTGTAGCAACTCAAGAAAATTTTTTCGCGATCAGATATTTCTGTCATACCTTCTATAGAAATCAATCTTCAGACTCATATATAGACCCTTTAAGTTTTTCCATATTAATGGTGCTGTGTGATTGCACTTATCGTAGCTGCACATCCTCTTATTTGTTGGGCAACTGGTCAATTTTATTTCCTCTCTGCCGCCTTGCATGGGAGGGAAGTATAATCTCTTCCCAATTTTCCTGATTAACTTTTCTAAATAAATTTGCTACGAATTCCAAAAGAATTAAAACCATTACCCGGGACTGCCATTTTTTTAGCAGGCTATAGTCTGGTCACATCCCATCCATTTCGTGTTCTTTCCCCATCGCCATCGTACCGATCATTGGTACTGATTTCTAGACATCCGTGGGTGGATGGCATAGTGGATTACCCTTTCGAGTACCGTCCCTATCGACGCCCCGAAAAAAAAACAAGTGTAGCTAAGACGTTACCTTCACGCAACCGACCTCTCCGCGGGTGGTGGACTAATCCTCGGTCCGTCCACCCCTGCCTCTGCTAAGGCGGCATCAGGCACAAGTATAGACAGTTGCGGCGTCCGACGCGTCGGCGGCAAAGTTTCGGTAAATAAACTTCGGTGTCCTCTATGGAGACCATTGCTTACAGAAATTACAATCTAAAAACTAGCTGAGTTGGTTGGCACGTTGTTTTGGTTTGAATTTTCCTTCTCTTTGCAATCGCATAATCTGCTGGCGTTACCTCATACAGCAACAGCTGATAAAGTAAACGTAGCTGTAGCAAATGTATTATTACTCCAGCGTCATACACGAACGCAAAAATATACTGAGTAACTACTTTAGTTTTTTTAACTTCTTAGAATTATTACTACATCAGAATTATTACAAAAAATATAAAAAGAAATCATATCTACTCCTATAATATAAATTTTCTCATAATTACAAAAAAAAAGAAGAATTATGACAAGATTGAATGAGATGGTATCTGTATTCATCCGTATCCTTAGTAGGGACCGGCGTCATCTATCATGACTGTCGACATGTCGACGCGCCTCGTGATTGTCAATCTAGCGTGCGACGCGCGCTCTGACTTAGATCCCTCGGTTTTATTGCTCAGTTTGTTGGAAACGTTATAATCGAATTGTTTGTCCTGTATATAACCAGAATATGTGAATACCTAAATAAAAATAGAGTTTTTTTGCATAAAGGGTATATTTAAGCCAGTGGCGTCTGTCCAGTGGCGATAGGAAGGCGTACGCCAGTACGAGGCGTTATGAGGCCGCATACCGTTTTTCTTGGCGAGGTGTGTCCAGACCATAGCTTACGACAAAAAAAAGGTGACACAAATGAGGCGGGTGGTGCCTTTATTTTCTACGTTTTCTTTCTCCGCCAATTGAACAAGCTAGCAGAACCAATAACCTCTTCAAACACGGCAGATACTCACTAGAAGACGACCCTAGGGCAGGGCAGCCTATTGAAGCGACCACTGCAGAAAACGTCGCTAAAATTAATATTGGAAGATGCACGTTTAAAGAAGAAATTATTGGAGTATCAGATACAACCATTTTAAATATGCTACACAACAATCTTGGTATGTCTGGAAAGCTCATGGCGACGATTTTCTGGGATACAGAAGGAATTTTGCTAATAGATTATAAGGAAAGGGTGTAAATATAACCGGAGAGTACTACGCTGCACTGCTAGAATGCTTGCGAGATGCTACGAAGGAGAAGAGGCGGGGCAAATTGACCAAAACGATGCTGCTCTTACATGACAATGCACCTGTGCACAAGGCGCATGTTGCGATGGATGCCATACATAAAGTGTGCTTCCAAATGTTGGAACATCCTCCCTACAGTCCAGATTTAGCCGCCAGCGATTATTATTTATTCCCAAAAATGAAAAAGAACTCCGTGGGAAGAAATTCTCGTCTGATGATGAGGTGAAGAACGCAATTTCAGCCTATTTTGACGACAAAGAAAATCATTTTTTTTTGATGGTATAAATAAATTAATTGGACGATCTGAGAAATGTATTAGGGTTAAGGGAGAATATATTGAGAAAGAAATATAATTTGGATTTTTACTTTGTCTTTTTTGCCCCCATTTCGCGAACTTATTTACTTTCCCTCGTAATACACTGCACAGATTGCGTAGTAGTTAAGATACCGACCTACAGTGCCAGTGCCTCTGGGTTCGAATCCCACACGGGAAAACACTGTGCGATCCACAAATTGTTGTTCTGAGTCTAGATGTAATTTGTGTCCGTTATGTTATAATATGTTTATAAAGTCCCCCACAATACAAGGATTATTTCCTTATAGATATATAAGATATAATTCACCAACCCCTTGCTTACCCGTAGGAAAAAGACGACTATGAGAATTATGCAAGAAATATGTAAATAAAACCTATGCAAGAGAGGGAAAATTTGAATTAAAACTCTGTATCAAACCGTCTAACTAGCGTGTGAGGTCTATTTGCCTGAAGCTGAAGAAGGCTCGTGCGCCGCGTACAAGTTATGTAAGTTGTCAAGAAAATAATGATTGGAACAACTAAATATTTTTGAGCTATACATGTTGTAGAGTTTTCTTTGTTATTTGACTACAAAAATAAATATTTCTTACATCACATTCACATTTACTTCAAACTAGATAATAACTCGTCATTACAAACATACATAATAATTACACATAATATTCATCTAATTTTATGTGTAATTTTTATGTATGTTTTATATTTTTTAGTTTTATATTTTTGTGTATAATAATAGTGCTGTGTGGTAGCGGCTTCAAATACTACCAACCGTTGCTTTGCTCGTGGGTGTCGTAAAAGATTAGATTGACCCGGACCAACTCCATCTGGTACCATTTGGGTCAACGATTACATTCCCAAGGAGGGTTGACGTCAGGCAGGCGGCCGGTCATAAAAGTCATTGCCGAAACTTTTTGCAATATGTCAAAACAGATGACATATTGCGTCGACCCCAAGTAATTGGGATAAGAGCAAGATGATGATGATGATTTTTGTGTATAATTACGATGTATGACAACATTTAGGAAGTAATATAATAAAATATTAAATTGTATTAAATCCACATATTCAACGAAAATATTTATGGGCCCAAGGCAACTACTGTAACAAGCATAGCTATTAAGCAATTTGTTAATACAACGTTGTCGTTGTGCAAAATTAGAATTTCATGGAATGATGATCTGATTTTTGAAGTAAAACCCCTTGGTCGTCCTTTCAAAGTCATTACTTACGGATTCGAAACTGTCAAAGTTTGCCCAGTTTAAAAGACGACTTGGAAGGTCCAAGGAATAATTAAATAAATTCAAAGATATTAGGAAAAGTTATGGGACTATTAATGATTCTTCGCAATTAAAATTATCTGTGCACTCACAATAATATATGCAAAGTTTTAAAAAAATCTATATTTATTTAGGAACTTTTATTACATAGTTATACGTTAGGTCCATCATAGCTTTTTCAGTACCTTATTCTACGATGTTACATATTGATGCAGTTTTTAGTATATGAACATCTTGTATAAATCTAAAACTGCATTTAATGTTGGATCTGCTAAAATGTTGACAAACATTTCAATCTTGTACAAGTTCAAATTGTGCTTAAGGAACAAGGGCTCTCTTAAATTCCAATATTTATTACAATCCATTAGTAAGTATTGGAAATCATTAAGTGTACCACATAGATCACAATTTGATGATTGCACTTTGATCATGAGGTGTCCAAACTTCATGATTGGTAGTAGTGGTACTTCATGATCGTAATTTATATGTAACAGCAATAACAATAAATAATAGACTACGAAGTTTTATTAACAAAATCCATATTAAGAAATAATCAAATCCGTAAGATCAAATGCGAAATATATATTTACAGTGGTTCATTGAAAGATAAGAGGCGTTAAGATACAAAACAATTGAATAGTTCAGGAATCAATTCACAATTCTTTGACGACAACATTGAATCGATCACGATAGACATTGAATATGGAATGAGACCAGTGGGTGTAAACGCCACCATTCCTTTTTTATGGTCGGTAGATTCGGATGATGAACGATTACATTTTTCATAGGAACCGATGAAACTATTTAGAGGGCTTGGAACGTCAGACGGGAGGGTGGTATAGGGTGTAGCGAGGGTATTTCGCGTGCGTGGCCGTCGATATGTTTTTTCAGCTCATTGCTCCAGGCTTATAGCGGTCATTACCGGCAGCGATATATATGGGGTAAAATCATGGCTTTATATTTCAATTTAAGAATAACACAGAAATATTTAAGCAATGTTCTTTATACATTTTTCCTTAGAATTTTTCGCATATATTGAACATTTCTGTTTGAAAATAATATAAAAATAAACTTTCTTTGAAAGTAAAATTTTTAATATACTTGTATCTATTTTTATCATCAGCTGCCAATATTTCTAAAGGAAACCTTTCTGACCTAGTCATTATGATCCGCGTGGTGACAGAGTAAGAATACACTTTTTTTTATTATTATTTTTTTTGGGGGTGGTCTGCGGTTGGCGCGCCTCCGCACCACTCCGTCCGGGGCGACAGAGGGGCTTAAGCACGCAATACCCGCAACCCACCCGAACACCACATCGCCTTCGTCGTTGGGCCGACCACTGGAGCAGGGTTACTTGTCATCAGTGGTCGGCCCGACGGAATACCCCTTACCCGGGCTACCCTCCCATCGACCGACGTCCTCCCCCCTCGGGGAGGACGTCGGTCTTTCCTCACGCGGTCGGCCTCTCGGCGGGTGACGGACTATTCCCCGGTCACGTCACCCGCGGTCTCGGCTAGGGCGGCATTGCACGCAGGTAATCCCGCCTGCGCCGCCCCAGTCGCCGGCAGCGGGTCGCATCATCGAGGCTGTGCTCCTCGCGCTCGCGACCCGCCGCCTCCTTTTGCGTGATAACTGCCTCGCAGAAGGCTGCGACCGTGTCCCAATTCCTGATGCTGCCAAGCATCTCCCTAGCGATGGTCGGTAACGACAGGTCGGCACCGATGATTGCGACGAGTTCACGACGCGGCTCTGCCCCAGCGGCACAGACCTCGAGCGTATGCTGCGCCGTGTCCTCGTCGCAATCGCAGTGGTGGCACGACGGAGTTCTCTCCCTGCTAGCGACCCTGTACAGGTACTTGCCGAAGCATCTGTGCCCCGTCAAGACCTGTACGAGTCGGAAGGAGAGTATCCCGTGCCACCTTTCCAACCACTGCATCAGCACCGGCCGGAAGGCCTCCACGGTCCAAACACCGTATCGAGGCCTCTCCAGCCGGTCTGCCCAACGGCCCATGGATCCCGCCCACACCGGTGCGCCGTAGAGGGCCATCGACCGGATGACCCCCGCGTACAGCTGTCGACATGCCGCGCTCGGTCCGCCCACATTCGGCATCAGCCATTGTAGGGCGGATGCCACGCCGACGAGCCGCGGGACGAGCCTGCGGAAATGCTCTCGAAACCACCATCGCCCGTCGAGCACCAGGCCCAAGTACTTCATATGGGCCTGGATGCTGATCGCAACCGAATTGACGGTGATAGAAACGCCGATGGGAGGATCCATACGGGGCCCATGGAACAAGAGGGCCTCCGTTTTGTCCAGGGCCACCCTCAACCCCAGCGCCTCGATTCGCCTGACGACCTCTTCGGTGCCTGAGGTCGCCAGGCTAACCGCCTCTTGTAGCGTCCCACCGCGGGCTGTGACGAGCGTGTCGTCGGCGTAACAAATCACGCCCAGCCCGGGTGGGAGGCTCCCCCGCAACGCCCAGTCGTAGCCGATATTCCACAGGGTGGGAACACCGCACGTCATGGGCGTTCGCACAACGTCCTCTACTCGGTTGGCGTAGAGGATGCTGCGCCCCTCCAAATAGTCTGCCATCAGCCGCCTCAGGTAAGCTGGCACTCCGTGGTAACGGAGCGCCTCCCTGACGCAGCTGAATGGCAGACTATTGAATGCGTTGGCGATGTCTAGGGATACCACCAACAGCACTCCCCCGCCGGTGACGGCCTCAGTCGCCACGGCCCTCAGGCGCAACAGGGCCTCGATTGTCGAACGACCCCTCCTAAACCCAAACTGGGTGTCCGATAGATCGGGCTCCGTGCCGACGAGGTGCCGCTCGATGCGGGCAGCTACCACCCTCTCCAGTAGCTTGCCCATATCATCGAGCAGCACGATAGGCCTGTAGGCCGATGGCGACTCCGGAGGCCGTCCCGGCTTCGGTAGGAGAACCAGCCTCCCCTCCTTCCAGCACCCAGGGAACCGCCCGGACGCTAAACACGCGCCGAACAGCTCCCTGAGTCGGGGACCCAGATGGTCGAGGACCAGCGCCAGCACACGGTTTGGAATACCGTCGGGCCCGGGGGCGGTGGATTTTCCGCGCATACGCGCCACCGCCGCTCCTATCTCCGGTTCCGTGATGGGCAGAACACTGCCACCATCGCCCTCCCGGTTATTTTCTGGCGGCGCCATGACCGGGGGCGTGTGTTCCGCCCGTCGTAGGAACAGATCCTCGACGACTCGGGTGAGGAGGCTGGGCTGGAGAGTCTCGGTGAGGGGAGGGCCCCGTGCGCGGAGCTTACTCAGCGCCGCGCCATAGGGGCGACCTCAGGGGTCACGGTCGAGACTCTCCAGCATCTCCCGCCGACTGGCGTCCTTGGCGGAACGGACGGCCAGCCTGAAGGCCGACCGCGCATTGCGGTAGCCCTCGTAAAGCTGTGGTGACAATTATATGCCTATTCTGTGGAATCCCCCCACTTTAAGGAAAATTTTAAGAATACACTACCTAAAGGCTGTATTGGATATCTAACTGAATAAGTGATTACCTATATTTGAATACTACTTCTAGTGTTTCGTGTTTACAGTAATCCAGGCGAAAGTCAAATCATTTGCACAGTCGTAGCAGACGCGCTCAAAAATATGTATGTTAAGACGTATTAACTTAGATATTAATATAATACGATAAACATTTATCAGGTTAAAATTTTTATGTTCTCATCATCATCATCATTTCAGCCTAGAGCCATCCACTGTTGGAATGTAGGTTTCCCTCATGTTATGCCACAGAACGAGGTCTTGTGCCGCCTGCATCCAACGATGTCCAGCAACTTTTACCAGATCGTCGGTCCACCTAGTGGGAGGGCGTTCTACACTGAGTCATCCAATACGTGGTCGCCACTCGAGAACCTTTCTTCCCTAACGGTTGTGGTTTAATTTTTATTAATATACTTTTTTATATCATCATCATCATCACCTCATACCATATACGTCCTACTGCCGAGTTCAATTCTCCTTCACAATAAGAGTCAAGCTGATCTGATACCACTGGTTAGGCGAGTTAGTACAGAGTTTACATTAAATTCATCTCAACTTATATACGTCCCACTGCTAGCCTCGAGTCTTCACCATAATGGTAGATTTTCCTAAATCTACCTACTATACCTGTTCTGGTCAGTCGGGTTCCATCAAATTTTATTTAAAGTTTTCCTGCTCTCGTAGTAATGTTACACATCTTACTGACTGCCTTAGACGTCTTTTACGATCACCCACGTGAAAGAAGTCGGACAGCACGGGTGGTTGGTGGTAACCACAGTATTCTTACCCTGTTACAGCACGAATAAAAGGCTGATAATATCTAATATTAACAGCCTTACTTGTCATTAAGGCCCTCAGAGGGGCCCTCAAAAGAATGTGTTAAATTGTATTCTTGCGCCGTCACCACACGAAAAAACTGTGGTTACGGTGTTTTATGTGCATCCAGCGAACAGAATTAAGTGGTAGGTATATTAATACGTAATAGCTTAACCTAGCTATTGTGTGTTAACATACCACTTAATTTTACAGGCAAATTGATATTTTGTGGTGTGCGGCTAATACTTTAGGAAATTACGAGTATAATTATCAGAAAGTTGTTAATATCTATACCTGGAAACGCTGGAAACTTTAGATGTTTTACAATTTGATTGTTGAAGCCTTCGTGGAAATTACTCGTTTTAATTTATTTAATGGTATTTTTTAATAACACATAAAAGTAAATATTGGATCAAGATAATTTTTTTTTTCTTAACTAAAACCTGTTTTATGGACTTACATTTGAATTTTGTTTTTGATATCCCGACGTCACGAATATTTTTCATCATTCATGCTTACTATAGGATTAGGTTATACATACATATATACATATATGTGTGTGTGTGTGTGTGTGTAACAAGCAATTATGGTAATTATTACATAACAATTTATTAAATTTCGAAATAGTTTCAAGGCTAATTCGGAAACTCTTAAATGTTGAAAAGTGTTGAAAACATTGGAATAGTAAAAAGAAAATATTTTTCGACCTAAATATTTTTCTCGCGTCCTTAATCATAAACACGATATTAAAATACTCACTAGAGACTCGTTTCCCGTTCTTTCTCCACTGTATATTCGGCATTGGGTCACCTCTTCCAGCGCAATAAAAGGCAGCGATACCGTTGGCTCTAACTTGAAGGTTTCTCGGCCGGATCGTGAGTTCGGGTGGATCTGAAAATGATAACGGTCTCTATAGCAATAAATAATTGAATAACATCCTCAGTAGAATACCATAAAACGAACTCTCGTGGCATTCATTTCATAACAAATGTAATGAAATATAAAAATAAATAAGAACCTATTTAAGTACATTATATGTAAATTATAAGATGAATAAGTTCGTGACACTCAAGAGGATCTTCTCGTTCAATATTCCAGTGTCTGAAAACAAAGTTTTATGACCAGTGTGTGTTAGTAGCAATGACCTTCGTACAGAAACTTGGTCTCTAAATGTCGGCTCATAGTCGCTCAACGTGCTATAGGGAGCTGTGAGTGAACATGGTATAGTGAGTGTGTGAAGTGAACGTGAGATGGATGCACGTTATTTCACTAAGTGAAAAAATCCGAAATATGGAAATCCGTAGAAGAACGAGATAGCCCGAAGAATTAGCTATGGGCAGGCCACGTCGCTCGTCAGATCGACAACCATTGGGAAAGAAAGGTTCTCGAGTGGCGACCACGAATCGTACGACGCCGCGTAGTTCGACCCCCACTAGTTGGGCTGACAACATTCTGAAAGTCGCAAATAACCTTTGGTAGCTAACGGCACAGGACTATACTGTGCAGCATTCCCGTGGGGAAGCCTACGTACAGCAGAATGGATTGATATATGAAAGATGAATAAATTACAAAAATAACTGAAACTATTTTAATAAGAAAAAACTAACATCAAAAAATTTAAATCCTTAATATTTTTTCATAAAATTTGCGTAACGCTAGAGTTTTCATGGCAAAACCTAATATCAAGTTTAATAAAATTCATCTATTCTGCTGTGCGGTTTTTTTTCTACGTATCTATTACAAAAGATGCATACAAGCCAGCGCGATAGCACATTTTCATCTTAAATAATAACGAATGTATTTCAGGGCTGGTCATGATATCAATTATCAGAATATGAAACAGCTTGAAATATGTATTCAGTAAAACATTTTGTCGTTTTTAGTAAATTAATAATAAAACATTAACAGTTAGGTTGTAGTTTTTATCTATAAAGTATTTTTTTACGCGTAACAATAGCAAGAAAAACCCTAAAATGTCCATGAATACGGCAAATATTTGCTTTTGTATCACGTCAGTCAATATGGACGGGTATAAATTGTGAAAGTTATGTTTATTCCACGACGGCTACAGGTGAATGATCACGTTTTATGTGAGGAGGATAGAAACGGGAGCTGGAACGTGCTTTTGAGACGAAGCGTCTATTTTTTAGTTTCTTTTCGTTCATTTTGAAATAAAATTATGAGGATTCACCGTGATTTTTCAAGTTAATTTATAGTACACTTGAAAGATATGTAGTTTGAATATGCTTTATCTGGTATTAATATATGCGATTGTATTGAGTAAATCCACCATAGATATAATATTCGTTTACTTAATATGTTAAACGTAATGATGGTAAAGTAGGTTAATTCTAACTTTATACTGTGTATAATATGCCTATGCCAATTCAACATTAGCGCGAGATAGGCTATTTTCGCGCACTGTACTTAATATGTAGATACGTATGTCTTGTGCCTAATATGTACTGAAATCTTAACATTTATAGTAGATATATGATGTATCTGGCAACGTTTACATTTAATAGGAGACAGATGAACGTCACTCTATGTCTTGCATGTTTTCCAGAGGCTCATAGAGAAAAGGTTATAATTAATTTAGCAGCGTAAATTATTGCTATTGGTAACTATTACTCATTTCCATTGATCTCTTAAAATGAATAATTTACAGTAACGGAATGAAACTTCAATAATTAGAGTATTTTTGTCAGACCAAATAATCAGCAATGTGATTCACCCGCAACTAACCGGTTTTACATTCATTAAATTGCACGTTAAGAATCTCTGTCGTGAAAAAATTTGCAACTCTCAGTATGGTGCATAGCTACACGATTCGGTGCCGAATATTCAATGATATCTTTTTTTATAATACACTGCAAGTGAGCGATTTCAAGTAATCCACTTGAAATCTAAGCATATGCCATTTCATCCAAGTAGCGTGCTAGATTAAGTAGTTAATTTCAGTCCTATTGTCAGTTTACCTGTCCTGTTTACAGTCCTCAAGACTGTGTTGTGTATGGATTAAAAAGAAATGAACGCTATTCAACGAACAAGTTGAACACACAACTTCGCTTCGGTTTTTGTTGCCTTAGCCCCGTAGTTTCCGTTCCCGTGGGAATACCGGGATAAAATATAGCCTAGTTTACTCCCTGATGTTATAGCTTTCCATTGGTGAAAGAAATTTTTAACAAACAGATAAACAGACAAAAAATTATAATAGATTTTTAGGTATATGTATAGTGCAAATAACCATGTGAGCATGAAAAAGGCCTATTATTTTGACATTACAAACAGACACTCCAATTTTATTTATTGATATAGATAAACAGCGGCTAAATGTTTTAATATAAATGTAATATTTATAATACAAATTCAAAAGTGAGTTCGTTCGTTTCTTTCTCAACCATGAAATTTAGCGTACACGTTTTCAAGTAACAAAAGAAGGATACCTTTCACCCAAAAAAAAGATATTGAGCGCGAGAAATAGAAAAATAAATTTTAAACGATCATATGTCGTAATAATGGCACCTATGGGTGTGAATAAATACTATTTATATCGTTTTGTGTTTTAGTACAAAATATTGAAGAACCCTGCCACAGGTCTCTTTTAATTTACCTGGAAGAAAATTTCAATACCCATATATCTCATAAATACTTATATGCTATATATAACTATTCTCATATTATGCTTTGAGACAGACATACTCGTCAGAGTTGTAACAATAATATAGATTACCCTAGCAGCCGGCGGCACTCAAAGCAAGTTTACTAATGACTCGCTGCTCACGTACACTCGAATAATAAATTCATTTTGATTAATTAATCTCAATACACTTGTATTAGAGCTGCAAAACGCGTTATTGGAGGATAAGTTCAGATTATTGTCATAAATTGTCCACTCGTGTATTTCTATAGATATACGCAAACGTATTTCGATTAAGTTTATAGGAGCATTGAAATGATATGTGGCCCTGTGCGACAAAATGAATTGGAAAAATGATTATGCAGACATCATAATTCGAAATAATATGCTGTTCACGTTTACCGTTCGCTTTTGATATTTTTACGGCTATAAGATATTTTGTGGTATGGCCAGTCCTATTATTAGGGTAGCAGTCCCATGGACATAGCGCCGAAATTGCGATCCAAGGGTTTACGAATCTGATTCAAAGTATACTTACAAAAAAAAAATAAGATTACATATAATATTTGGCTCATATTTATAACAGTTTCAACACTAGCCGCTTTAACAGCAGGATTTAAATATTAAAATTAAGGGACAAGAGATTTTTAGATAGTTAAAGGTACTTAAATAACCATAACTGACTAAAGGTGAATATAGCATAAATTTTAGTTAATGTAATTCTTCTTCTACAATGCATATCAGTCGCATGCGCACTGACTGTCTTGTAAATTGGAAGGAAATGGACTCTAGAAGACCTGACAAGTTGCTGTATGTTTAAATCTTTTGTCTTTGACAACAATCACGATAAGGAAGATATGGTGAAACGAATTCTAACTCTATTACCACAAAGACTGAGATTTGTACACATAAAAAGATCTTCTTATTATGACGGATCAAGAATACACATTGTCGCCCCATCGTATGTTTTCTAGAAGAGTCGTAATAACTGTTTAATAGATCATTATAGCGATTTCCATCAGCACTCCGTTTGCAGACTTACAACATCAATAACTATTCAAAACTCGTGACAAACGTGGCGATTATGTCATTATCCCACTATGTTGCAAAAATTGTTATATTATTAAGTAATATGCCATGGTTAGTCATAAGCCATATATTCATACTAGCAACCCGCCCTCACTTCGCTTCGGTTTCAGTCGCATTACCCGCGTATTTCCCGTTCCCGTGGGAATAACGGGAATAAAATTTAGCCTATGTTACTCAGGGATACTGTAACATTCTATGGTGAAAGAATTATCGAAATCCGTCCAATAGTTTTGAGTTTATTCGTAACCAACATACGTTTCCTCTTTATAGAATAAAGTAAATCACAGTGTACACCTTAGCACTATTCGGCATCTCAGCATAGCACTTGCCTATTGAACTCCCTAATAAGCTATTAAAATCGAGGCAACGGGTGGATTGACCGGGTATTAGTCTGCCACCAGCAAGACTGCTATGAAGGCGAAGTCCTGGGGATTTGTTGTTGGAACGTTAACTAGATATACGAATTTCCGCGGTGGGTTATGAATGGATCGGCTGTATTCGCTCTACATTAACACAGATCTAGGATGCAGCCATGTCCCGTAGTTAAAAGGCTGGTGCTCCTGCCGAAGTCAGGATGCCCTCTGAACTCGTCTGCGGTCTACAGGGTCATAGTGTTGCTAGATGATAAGAGAAAGCTGTTGTTGAAAATCCTGGCTGCCCGTATCCAGCACCTAGGCGGGTTCGACCCCGATCTGCTGAACCTGAGGGTTGTGGTCACGGAGGTAGTCACAGTCGGTGGAGGCACTCCGGTATCACACTGCTGCCTTTATATCTGAGGCAGCTAGTGGTAGACTATTTTGGGGGGGCATAATATCCTCTATGTGGACTGAATAGGGGGACTTTATCCGGACGCCCATGTCGTGCGGTATCCTATAGGTGTTGGATTTGGGCCGACTCTGTGGAATATTGGATACGACTGGGTGTTGTGGTAGCCTTCCTCCCGCGTTGGGTATAATTTTCTATGCTAACGACACGCTTGTTACAACCCGGGGTCGGACGCTAGAACAGGCGGCATACTTAGCAACCTTCGGCACTGAGAAAATTGACCGGTGGATCGATGTGCTGAAGCTTAGGGTTCTCTAAATAAGACGAACACCTTGTTATTTCATGGGCCCCAAAACAATCCACCCACCAGCACTTTGATCATTGTCAATTAGAATCCAACCGAACGTAACGCGTCGACGGTTGCACACGGAGGTCCTCTTGTTATGCGACCAAAGAGAGAGGATCATACGCGGATACCGCATAGTGGCGGCGGAGAGAGAATGTCTGTCGGCTGGAACTCCGCCGTGGGACTTGGAATAGAAGATGCTCGCTGGTTTTTACCGGCGGATGTCGGTCTCGCTGGCAGAAGGCGACTATATCTCGCGTCGCGAACTAGCTGTATGGCCCAGATCCTTCCTGCCTACTCGAAACGGCAATCCACAGAGTCGGTTACGGATGTTAAAGAATGATGACGATGATAAAGAAAGATGGGTAGGGAATACAGCTTATGGGGTCTCACGTTGCCCATTCTTCGCCTTAACAGATTGCGGGCGGGGTGTGGTTAGACTAAAGACTACAAAAAAAAAAAAATAAAAGGTATAGAGGTGACGTAGTCAGATCGTAGCCATGTAAAAAAAAATACTCTTATAGCGGGTCTATTAGGCACATAATTACGCGCTTAAACACATTTAGATTACCTGTTTCTGTCATTGCTTGTCATTTGGAATTTAGTAATCTCATCATCACAGCTCATATACGCCCCACTACTGGGCTCGAGTCTCCTCTACTATGGGAGAGAAATAACAATTTTAATTCGCCTAGTATTTCTGTTACTTAAATTTTCTTTCTACTAGCACCCCTCGTATTTTATACATGCATTTGTTTTGATTTTGCTTTTATATCATTGTCGAGGATACGAGTGGAGAACCGCATTTATTTAGCTGAAAAATAAATACTCGATAATAATTGATCGCAATATTTCTCTTTGTAGCTCATGTTATGTACGCACGATTGGAGTTATTTATCGAATATGGCGATTGAAAATCTATAATATATGTAGTTTAATTAACGTTATCAGTCCATCAGGTATCTGTTTTCAAAACCGGTTTATTTGTGTATTGTAAGTTACGATTTATTTATTAAAATATTAATAAAATTATCATGTATGTAATTATCATTTTAAAACTTTTATTTATAAACATTGAAGTGAATGCTTTATTCACAAAAAAATATATGTCATGACTTCTTGCCTTTTAATTCGTTGTAAGACATTGTGATAAGTGATTGCATATCTTGTTTTAGATTTTAGTAAAAGTACTAAAAGTTAAAATTTCAACTTTTTTAAATATTAGTTTTGATATAATGACCATCCTCCGTATATCCAGAGTGAAGTGATTCGCGAAAATATGGAATAAGAGTGGTGAAAAAAAGGACACCCAAATCGTGATATTCAGATACTTGAATATATTTCTGTGAATAACATATTGCTATATTTCATTATTTTTCATAAAGACAATGATTATTACGTAACGACACAGTCCTAATAGGACAATTAATTAACTCTTAAGATTGAACTGCCCTCAGTTTTACGCTCATATAGATACATCTTGAGATGTTAAGTGTTAACGTGTTTCAATTTGTACTTCTTTTGCGGATGAAAATTCAGACAATCTATAAACGAAGCTCTAATAAGTGGTAGCTTGGCTTTGGGTAGGATTAGTGATTGATTGGGCGAACGCTACCCGCACCCTGTTCATGGATTACCACAATAGAGTACCGTAAGATAACTACCAGTTTCTGTAACCGGTACGTTCTACGATATCGATAACAGTGATAAAATAAGGGGGTATTTTTCCGCATTTATAAAAATATAATATGAATATCTCTTAAATCATATTGTCTACTACTGGCTTGTATGCAATCTATTATCATTCATATTGTACACCATAATACTTATACTATTACAATGTAAAAAAAATTGCTTTGTTCGATCATTCAGTCAATCGCGCCACCTGTAACATGAAAGAATTTCTCAGTAAAACAGAACTTACGTGTCAAATAACGTATAATTATGTTGCTAGTATCGTTGATTATGGGAAACGACGGCGGTGGTGGTAATGGAGGTGTAGATATCACTTGTCTAACTAACTCCGGTAATTCAGGAAGTTCCACCGATTCAGGCGGTTCTAGCGATTTTGGCGGTTCAACCAAATCTGGTAGTTGTGGTAATTCAGATAATGTTGGTAGTTCTTGCAGTTCTGGCAATGGCGGCAGTACTTGCAGTTCTGGCAATTCCGGAGTCTCAGATTCCAGTGCTGTCTCTTCTGAGTCTGTCAAGAACATTCTAATTTGGATACGCGAGCGGTTGTCGTATTTAAGTTTTATATTAAATTGAATTGTGATATGTTTTAGTATTATAATTAAAAATATTCCTATCTTGCCTCATTCTTATTATGTCAATTATATTTATATGCTGTTATAATACAATTTTAAAACTAAACATTATTATTCTAAGTTATACTTATGTAATATTATTATATAATAATTTCTTAAAATAACAATACCTGAGCTTATTAAATAGTATACTTGTAACACTTTTTATTAATACTTGTATTTACATATAATATACAAGTTCACGATACAATAAACAGACATATAGTTAATTATTTATAGTATGTTAAAATCTGAATATAGTGATTATATTAATTAAGGAATGATGTACATAAAACATAAATCCAGAAGATATAAAGGATGACCACAAATAGCAGTTATCTTATATATAAATTTCTTGTGTACGTATGTATGTCACTGAACTCCTTCTAAAGGGCAGGACCGATGTTGATGAATTTTTTTGTGTGTGTTCAAGGGGATACGAGAATGGTATAGATTCACAATTGGACCCGGTAGGTGGCGCTTTATTTTATTCGATCAGAACAACGTCTGTTGGGTCAGCTAGTATATATATACAATATTATTACATAAACCTCAAAACCGCTGGCAGGTGGGTATCGATGATTGCAGCGACTTCATGGTGCTACACGCTCAGGCTAAGTAGAGCATATGCTGTAACCACAGTAGCCATACTACGAAGAACCGAGAACTCCGTGCTACCTTCCCATCAAACCAAGTCCCATTCAGATAAACTCTCTTACAGGCAAATTCAAGCTAAAAACGAAGAAAATGTTTACTATCAGTAAAATCATAAAAAACAAACAAAAGAAAAACGAAGAGGAAAATAGGATTAAAAACGTAGGTAGCACTCTCTAGCAATGGTTCCTCATAAATAATCCTGTAAATAAAAGCATCGATTTGTGTACCACGTAAATGTCGTACATTAAAATTTGGACAAATTTCAACAATGCCTTTATATATTTCTCATCCACGAAGAGAGTAAACATAAATATTAAACAATAACATTGAAGGGTCACAAAAAAGGACAAAAGTAGTCACAATATATATATATATATATATAATCAAAATATCTTTCTAACGATTTATTTACTGGGTAATAATGAATTTATTTACTGGGTAACTTTTCCGTTTGGTGATGGAGTTAATAAGACAATCCACCATTCTTTCTTATTAAATGAGCATCGTAAAATACTATAACGAATATAGGCAGATAACACCTCTGTAAGGACAGAAACACTCGAAAGGAAAACTTATATCAATCCATTTGACCAGGGTGGAAAAACAATTTTTCTCCCAATGCAGAAGAAACCTTTACTCATAGTTACTTGTATCGCCCTTCTAGATAGACCTATATCAAATAGTGAAAAGCTGATGAATGGAAATATGTTTGAAGAAGATGAGTGATAATGAAATTGCTGGTCACTTACCTATGTAAGTCTAGTATTTTGGAATAGAAGTCTATATCCATGCCACATATTCCTGGTGATTAATACCATGAGGTATGACGGTAAGACAAAGAAATACATATACATGCCATTATATGGTTTGAAAACCATCTCAATACTAAAATAAAATCAAGGTAGACTTAATTACAAATGAAAACAAAAATCCATCTTAAAAGCGCTTACATTTAAAATAAACATCAAATAAAACCTAAATCATAAAAAATTAGTAACATTAGCTAAACATAAACTTTTAAATCTACTTTTGTATATTACATTTAAAAGCGTGCGTAGAAAGCGTATGATTTAACCGTTCTATTACCTTTTCAACATTGTAAGACTAAATAAACGGTGCTTCTATCCATTCGTTTGTAGATATTTCATTTACCCGAACTAAAGGTTTTACCGTTCATAATACGTACTGGGAAGACTGCCCGACCATTCGGAACTACTCGAGTCTTTAAGGCAGGGTTTTTACTGAGCTGACTTATTTCTTACTAATAGCGTAAAGCATATATGTACATACATAGATTTCAGCACTTGTTAGTAAGCAATCTATATTTCAACTGAAAGTAACAACCTCACAGAAAGGTGTAAATTATTATTATAATACCTGTTCTTATTCCACTTCAATTGACGGTTAATATAATTTTTGAAGTGTTTATTGCTCATAATGAAAGGTGAAGTATATTACGTGGCAAAACGAATGCCAAGGGCCTTATTTATGGTAGACTATGGTCAGGACCGGCTCCACCCAATTTGTCAGGGGCGACCCAGGAGGGACAGCCCCATAACCTACGTATTCCCTCCCCATCGGCATTGGGCCGACCACTAGTACCGATTCCTTGACATCCATGGTCGACTCGGCGAACGCAAAAGGCGTAACCTCAACTTACCTCACATCGTTGTTTTAGACTTATTTTCGTTATTCGTCTCATGTTTTTTTTTTTTTGCAAGCAGTGGCAAACGAGCAAACAGTACACCTGATGATAAGTGTTGCTGCCGCTCATGGACCTTTACAAGGCCGCTGCCTACCGCGAAGAAAGTGAAGGGAGCGTGAATGCGTGCATTGAGGCTCGGTGATACTAAAGGCACCATCAAAACCCTCCACACGCAAACACCCTCAGAAAGTTGGGCTTCCGGCTCTCTCGCTCATCGAACGAAGCGCAGCATGTGTCACCCATATAAAAGAAACCAGTAACGAGACAAATCAACAACTTATTTTAACCCTATTATCATAATAGATATTATGTTTTCAACATAATAAAAAGTTGTTTAAAAATATCTTCATAATTACGACATTAGGGTTTTACTGCACCATCAAAAGAGGCAGAATGACTTTTCGGTCTAATGGATTACGAAAACTAGACGTGACGAGATCGAGTTGAAAACAAGTACCATGCTCTCGCAGAAAATCGACGTCTGAGTAGTAGCAATTTGTTACTGCGCTTCGTTCGGTGAGCGAGAGAGCCGGAAGCCCAACTTTCTGAGGGTGATTGCGTGTGGAGGGTTTTGGTGGTGCCCTTGGTATCACCGAGCCTCAATGCACGCATTCACACTCCCTTCGCTTTCTTCGCGGTAGGCAACGGCCTTGTAAAGGTCCATGAGCGGCAGCAACACTTACCATCAGGTGTACTGTTTGCTCGTTTGCCACCGTTTGCAATAAAAAAAAAAAGTTGGGTAAAGTATTCTGCTACCAAGCATCTCTATTGGTGATGAAAGGTTACTTCCTTAAAATGGGACTAAAGTGACACGGTGAAGTGTGGCTGTATTACTTTTGTAGCAACATATTCGTGTACTAAGGCGCACCACTATTAAAAAGTAAATCCAAATAATTTTTAAGCCATCATTTCTATATAAAATTAATATATTCAACTGATTTTTTTTCGTATCTGCATTCAAAGACGTCATAACAAAGACTTTCTTGGGAACAAACAATAAATCATGTATTGTTATTGTCGAGAGAAAAATATACACTTCAGTATCTCGATATTTTCACATCGATGCAATAAATAAACATCGATTATTGAAAGATTTATATCTCGGCTCGTCCAAAGTATTATGTATGTAGTTTCTCCGAGTGTTATTCATACAGCAAGTTCTATTGTATGAATATGCGATCGACATATTGAATGGAAGTACCTAATTCTTTGTAACTGCAACTGGATACGAATAATACAGGATTTCTTTTTATATTTCATAGCATATAGTGCTTTTGTTGTAGTAGATATAACGGAGTAAGCAATTAAAAGAGTGGTGAAATATATATACCACTCCTTCACTACCCATGGTTATCATAAAAGACGTCTAAGGCTTAAAGCAAAGGGAGACCCTTTATGCAAATAATATGCAAGGAAAGAGGAATATCTGAAATAGTTATATTACTACATCACGGTAATCAAAGTTTAAAACATTGTGGTATCTTTAGGAGAAAGTAAGAAAATATTTAAAGTTGATTCTTCTAAATTTTAAGTTTTTTGTTTGCCTCTAATCTTTTTGTGATTGTCTATATCTTTTTTCTCATGGGAGCCTTAACATGAGCTGAGGATGTCTGAGGATGTTTCCTCGGCTCATTTCACCAATAGCAGAACTTTCACAAAAAAAAAAGAAATGACTCTTTAAACCGTCGGCTAAGCGATATGAGCTATGTTTATTAAAATATTTTTCTAGCAAGTATTTTTCACCAAGAAAAAGTAATTTGTCGTCTGTTTAGAAATTTACACAAAATTTTCAAATAAAATATGTATTTTTATTCATTTTAGCCCTAATAATCTAAATTATAACACGCTCAATTTTTTTTCGGATATCGTCGTATATGTCGATCTAAAAAATGTGTTGCTATAAGAATAACTAATCGTTGCCGAGTTAAGCTGTGATCACAATATCGATACAGGGTGAGAAGAGCACGCGGGTGCGATATATCATTGAAACCCGTGTGATACGTGAATAAATCGACATTCTATCGCCCTTGGGAATTTATCGCGTGCTCGACTGTTAATAACTAACATTAATATGTAACGCACCCGCTCTCGCCAACCTAATGTTCTATGCTCTGTTGCTTGTTTGTATGGTATTTTACAATGTATGGGTAAAATTTGGGTTTTGTTGATTATTTTCGGATATAACATAACAGAATGATCGATTCCTAATGGAGTGAATAAAACTTGTATATTAATATACATATATTTATTTTCTAAAAAGTAAAATATCGAGGAGTGAAAGATAAGTGTAAGTATATCCTTTCTATAAAACAACAACTTTTATTGGATGCCAATGCAGTTTACGATGCCAATGGGTTAACTTGAGCTAAAAATATTGCAAACGAAAGTAAAGGCGGCCTATATCGTATCTACTGACTTCATATTTTCTATCCGCTTGGATACTATACCGATGTCATAAACCTCTGTATTTCATACGTTACATGGGAGATTGGCTCATAAATTCCGACCATCGTACCAAACTAATAGTCTCTTCCTTAGGGACCATTAAACACCGAGTATGGATTGCTTTCTACTCAAATCTTCAACAATATATGATAAAAACGAAACATTTTGCGTACACTTTGCTGGGTCAGTAAATATCAGTTATGAGTACATACAGTCAAAATCAACCACCGAGTTATTAATTTATTGTTAATTAAGTTTTTCAGTTACAAGGAAGACGTCAACGTCTTCCGGGCGTTCAAAGCAACAATTGGGCACCATGGAGCGTTCGTCATCGGTTATGGCTTTGACAGTGGATAATCGAGACGCTGACGAAAGTTTTCTACTAATTATAGAGACGGAGATTAGTGCGGCGGTAACGCAGATACATGTCAAGACTACCATCTCCTGAGCCGGACGGTGTACCTGACCGGGCATTGGTGTTGATCAAGTACCTGGAACCAAGCCTAACAACTTAGTAGAATGCTTGCTACATATACTATAGTGTCTGGGCAGTTCCCTGGTAGTTGAAAGGAACAGAGGCTGGTGCTCCTACAGAAGTCGAGACCGGCCTATCGTGCTGCTATACAATGCAGGAAACCTTTTGGAAAGAATACTGGCTGCTGTTTACGGAAGTGGCGTTCCACGCCTTGCAACCTTGTTGCACCCGAGAGCCGTGGAGGTCAATGGTGGAAAGGTGCCGTTGGAGGTGTTTTTGAATGTAGTCAACACATACAATAATCTGTCGTTAGGCTGAATCACAGTGGCGCTTAGATCTTAGTTTTTTTTTTTTTGTTTGTTGCACATGTCCGTGTATAATAGGGAAACGTTATGAGCTGAAGAATAATATTATAATGAAAATCTTTGCCATTTTAATCACATGTAACATATGTACAGTGAATTTAAGCGACTGAGAATAAATATTTTCTGAATTAACGATATTTATTCCACATTTTACGTGCCAAGATGTTTGTGTGGGATGATAAAATAAGAACTAATTCCGTTACAACTAGTTTAAAATTATCAATGAGAGTATGGACACCCGCTTTAAAATGCAACGCAACAATACATCTCATATTTATCATATATAATGCATACACACAAAGTAGATAACATGCATCCCTGTTAAAGTATGTTCGTTAGCGCAGATGCGCTTGGTGAGTGCACTTGCCTTAGTTTTATGACACATAAAATGGTATTGAGTATGATGGAGTCGCAAGAGCAACACATTCCTAGTTTTAATGTACCTGAAGAAGCTGCAATACTAAGAATTTTGATTATATTATCTTGTTCTAGGTTTTAAGCTAACCTATTCTATATATATAGTTAGTGGGCATTCACGCGTCTACAAACAATGTCACGTCAGTATTTAGAATAGTATTGTAAGTATGTATACATAAGTTTTAAAAACGATACGGTGCGCAAGTTCAGATTTTAACATAATATTAATAGCCAATAAGTAATTTAACTATTATATTAAGATACAACGATAAAGTTTTAGAATAATAACATATAGAAGGTAAGTCCACGCACAAAAAGTGAGGCATTTCAATTGGAGCCTAATGGAGCCTACGCCGAACGCACGCAACTCTTAAAAAATAAATAGGTAATTATGACGGCTTGTGCATTCAAATGGTGCCACAACACATTTGAAAAACATAAAAAGGTTTTTAACATTACTTTTAAAAGTATTTCGACGATTTATGTTAATAAAAACAAAATTTGATTTCATAATTTGTATAGTGGTTGCCGTGTGTACGTGTGTAATCGTCTGCGCGCCATTAGTATTTTTAGATTCAAATTTTTAAAGTTCGAAGTACTGACACTATCCTTCTATACGTTATTATTCTAAGGATAAAGTATTAATGGTAATATATGACTATAGGTTAAAAAACGTATTAGATATAACGATATTAACAAATATTATATTTTATTTTACTAGACTAAATACTATATACTAAATAACTACATCTAAAATATTGCATGCAAATTTACGTACATAAATATATAACAAAACGATCTGACAAAAATACGGCACGTGTGATCTTTCAACAATTCGGTAACAACAAACAGAAGAACAAACAAAATCTTAGGCAAATCTATACCAATAAATAAAATTGGAGTGTCTGTTTGTAATGTCAAAATAATAGGCTTTTTTCATGCTCACACGGTTATTTGCACGACACCTATGCCTAAAATAGCAATTAAAAAATTTTTGTCTGTCTGTTTGTTCCGGGTAATCTTCAAAATGGCTGGACCGATTTCAAAAATTCTTTCCCCAATGGAAAGCTATAATATCAGGGCGTAAACTAGGCTATATTTTATCCCGGTATTCCCACGGGAACGGGAACTACGCGGGTAAAACGACTATAACCTATAACCGAAGCGAAGCGAGGGCGGGTTGCTAGTACATATACAATTTTCCATCTGAATGTTTGAGCAGATGTATTTATCTATTACAATTAAAATTTTCACATACACCTAAAAGTATAAGAAATATGAACCACCAGTTTGCTTGGATAACAAAATTCAGATGTATGAACGTGATTTTTAAAAAAGTAGCTAGTTTAAAGACTTAAAAAGAATTAATCTTTTATCCAGGCGTACTTTAATAGACAGGTGTTAGATATGTGTACCATAATGTACCTGTAGTATAATTGTACAACAAATTTTAAGACCCATAAAGGTGAACGCACACTTATCCGAGCCGAACGAGTTGAACGAAACGAATTTTAGAATTCTGTGTAGAAATTGTCTTTTAGATTCGGACGATTCGACGCGGGGAAGTGTGCGAGGTTTCATGAGATTTTATAATTTCATATACAGAATTCTAACGTTCGTTTCGTTCGGCTCGGATAAGTGTGCGTTCACCTTTATACACCTACCAATACTAAGAGGTAAAGTTTATAACAAGTTTGGGTATAAGAGAATTTTAGATCTTTGTTTTTCAAAACTGTAATTTGAATATAATATAGACGCGGTAGTCCATAGTGGATGATACATTTTTTAAATACCAGCAATATGAATTATATCAAAACTAAAAATTATATTTACAACTTAAACTTAAGCCTCTCCAAATGGGCATACAAATGGTAATTTCCACGATTAAAAATTCCTTTTTACGACTCTCTAAAGACCTAAATGTTCATAAGTGAAATTTTCCGGAACTATCGATAAATCCGAAATGATTACAGATTTGTAAACGTATCTGTAACCGCTATAATCTATACAATAAATAAAATTGGTGTGTCTGTTTGTAATGACAAAATAATAGACTTTTTTTATGCTCACACGATTATTTGCACTATACATATGCCTAAAATACACTTTATATTTTTTTGTCTGTCTGTCTGTTTGTTCCGAGTAATTTTCAAAACGGCTGGACCGATTTCAAAAATTCTTTTACCAATGGAAAGCTATAATATCAGGGCGTAATCTAGGCTATATTTTATCCCGGTATTCCCACGGGAACGGGTACTACGCAGGAAAGACTGAAACCGAAGCGAGGGCGGGTTGCTAGTGTAATACTAATATCTGTCTTCGTATTCAAATCCGAAAAGTTATATCCGCAACACCACTAGTTAAGATATTCAGAAGTGAAAAGGCCTTTAGTTTGTAACATGAAAAAGTTTTCCAAGCGATATTTGATAGTATGTATATAGTAAAATAATGTTAAAATAGAAAGTCTACATGACTCTTCGAAATGATTTAATTGAAGTCTCGAGTTCTTATTACATATTAAAAATTTAATTGACATTAAAAGAGGTTACTATAACTATAAATGTCAACAAATATGTCAACTGTCAAGAAAAATAGTTTGTGGTGTGGATAAATTAAAGCTTTAGATATTTATCAAGTGAAAGTCCTCGACTCGCACGTATACGAACCCACCCCTAAGATAAAAACGCAGGTAGTGGGATCAAAGAGGCGAAAAAAGCTTAATGGCTATTTATGATAATAACAGTAAAGTAAATAAGTATATGATTTTTATCTGTGACGCAAATGGAAAATCATTACTTATTCACTATCAATATATCAATAAATGGATGGGCGAACTTCGATAGGTTTTTTTTTTAGTAAATTATGTATTTTGTAAAATATATTTAGATATTAAAAATAATGGAAGCAATATTGACAAAATTATAAAAATTAAACAAAGGGAATAATAAATAAATCAGAATGCTCGATTGCCCGTTCTTATTTGTATTCTTGATAACAGTGCCCAAGTTTAAGTTTACCATCATATTCTAACTATATTTTTAATTGTCAATAAGAATGGTCTGTTTGATCATATTAGATTTGCATTTAAACTTATAATTTAAAAGTAAACTTGAAATACCGGCTCAGTTACCCATATATGCGCCGCTGTTCGACTCGGATCTTCTCTAGATGAGAGAAATTAGCCTACTACGTCACGCTGTCTAGACGATTTTTTCAGAATGCCGGGTCCGAAAGTAACTATATTTTATGGTAACGTAGAAGATATTCAGTTTGATGTAATCAACATCTGCATAGAAAAGTTTGCTTTCAGACTATGTAGCGACATGTAGAATATATGGGTTCGTTTTACCACCCTTTGTGGAAAAATAAGATACTTCTAATGACAGATTATCTGATCCTAAGTGGTAGCGGCAAGTGACACAAGCTGAAGTGGATTACTTCGAATTACTAGTAATAAATAATTGTCAATGTACAAATCTATAGATGCTTCCTTTCACACATAACTGGTACTAATAAATACACTAACAACATAAATATAAACTAACCTGAACCTATTGAACCTAGTTCACTACGTTGAACAATCGTGATGATAAATATGATTGAATTTAGGGCGTCAAATGGTCGTACAATGAAAAAAAAATACGTTTTGCAGCGCATGCAATCTCATATTCTTCCACTGGTGTTAGATTAAAAGTCGTGCTATGCCAACAATATGTAAACTGGAATAAGAGCACGAGGATGATGATCTAGGACCAATAGCCTTATTGTAGCGAATGTATACAAGTACCTAACCATGAATTTATTGTTGAGTAATATAATATGCAGAAATCTATAAATTGTATTACATAATACATTGAGCAATAACAACAACAATAAAAATACTAATTATTGACTTTTAAGAAGCGCCTTATTTTGTGTCACTAAATAATGAATAAAGGTTATTATAATAATTAATAGTACCTAATAACTGTAATAACGATGACTTGTTGGACAATGAACGCTGTAAGTATTTGAAATGTCGGAAAATTCAAAATCATATACAAACACGATGAAATATGTAAAAATAGTCTTGTGTAATACAACCAATCTTATATATCTTTAAACGAGCAATTCTTGTATATATATATATATATATATATTCAGGATCTCGGAAACGGCTCCAACGATTTTGATGAAACTTTGCATACTAGAGGTTTCGGGTCCAAAAAATCGATCTAGCTAGGTTTTATTTATAGAAAATGTTACTTTGTCGGTGTTTTTAGCAAAACAATACAATGACATTAAATTTTAAAAGAATATAAATTCAAATTTCGTTGTCAACGTCAAGAGTTACGGTAGCTCAGTTGGGAAGTCGTCCCCTTTTGTTTAGTTTTGGCATTCAAACAGCGTCGGATCGAATCTCGGTGTTATTATTATTCTCTTTTTGTAATTTTTATATTTTTTTCATTATTTAATTTTTATTAATATATATCTAAATAAATTCGACAAAAATACAAAGAAAATATTCGGTCAACCAGATATTAAAGTATAAATACTACATCAAATAAAGCAGTTGTACATATGGAGTATATATATATATTTTATTTCGTTACACTTTTATTCAACTCTGCGACAACAACAGATACATGCATATGTGTGTATAATGCATAATAATACATCACCGCAGAAATAAATCCGTACCTGCCTTAGACTATGAATGAAGATACAAGACGAAATAAACCCGAAACATGATTTTCTGCTTACCATAAAGAATATTACTGGAAAATATACCACGAATGTATAAATTAGTATTTTGTATAACCACGTGTACCCATTTCACGTGAATATATGTGTGGGTGGTATGAGTTTAATGAGCATAATGCATTAGGAATATTACTTTAGTTTCTACATCTCATGTATTTTGGAAGATGTAATATTGTATATGCTTATCTAATTTTTTTGGTTATTATCATCCTGCTCGTATGCCAATTACTTGCGGTCGATGCAATATGTACTCACTCCTCTTTTATCGCACAAATTGTAAAAGTTATTGCCCATAGATTTATGACCTGCCGCCTGCCTGATTGAACCCTCTTTGGGAATGTAATTTTCGACCAAACGGCATCAGATAGAGTTGGCTCAGATCGACATAACAAGATCCAATCTGTATGGCCGTGACATTTTGAAGTGAATACTTCTAATGTTAAATGTTTAACGCTACGGGAATAGAAAGAGTCAGAGCGAGAGTGAATGCGTGGCACTAGAACGCATGTGCATAGTAGGTATACCTATTACCGGCCAGCGCGAGCGTTAGCAATAAGGATAAAGGATAAAGAAGTTTCACTTCTGCCATGCGTACTTTGTTCACACGCTAAGCTTTTTTAGCAGGCTGAGACGTTTGATCAAATCCCGCCCAATCATTCGAGGCGACAGCACGGCGGCATGAGGCTTGTCGTGTATCTTCTTTCCGCTTTATTATGTAAGGACTACCGTGAGGAATAACTACATTCATCATTTCAGCTTATAAAGGTCCTACTGTTGGGCTTGGACCTTCTCCGCAATAGAAGGGAAATAAGCAGCTTGCTATACCACGTTGCTAATACGGTTTGTAATAGTTTTATTTAGAGTTTTCCTTCTCTTGCAAAATGTTTTAGTGTTGCTTGCTCCAATTGGGACACTAGGTGACCCAATTGAAGCATGTTAAAAATATAATTCCTTGAAATAAAGCGGGTTTAGGGCACATAGGTTTCAAAGGATGGAATGGAAAGGACATAGATAGAAAGGATTTTTATGTGTAATACATATAAACAGACTAATTACATTTTATTTAAAATAAAAATCTACAAATAAAATAATTACTGTGGTCGACATTTAATGAGTAAAAGTGGTAAAGTAAAAGAAGAATATTGTATTATTGGAAAAGGACGTTTATATTTTATATAGAAATACCGTTATATTTTCGTTATCTTTTTTGTAGATACGAATAGAATCTATAAACCCGTAGTACAAGATTTTGTTCTATTATCAATAATTTAAAAGCGTTCGCCTATAAAAATTTTCGTTTTCATACCTTCGGTTACAATATTGTGGTTTTCTTAAGGATCTCTATTTTTTATTAAGAAATTATAGCTTATGTTACTTCCTGATAAAAGATGGTTAAAATCAGTTCAGCAATTTCAAAGCCTATTCATTACAAATAAAAAAAAAATACTCTATAATATTAGTATATCTTAGTAGTATATATTTAGAAAGCGATGCAATTATAGAATTTAAATATTGAAATCCAGGGAGGATTTCAACATAATAATATTAAATAATCCTTTTCTTAAGCAACGAGTCTTAGCGCTATTTTCCTTCCCTTAAATATCTCATATTGTGACAGACGCGTATCAGGGCGATAACTTGATTTGCATGAACAATGGTGTGATCTTTTTATAAGGTAACTCACTATTCATCTGAATTCATCGTACAATGTGTCTGTAAAAGATACAAAAATAAAAAGATTGGTGAGCGGCAGAATAACTAGAAACCTCCAAAACTAACACGGAACAAAGCATGTGATTGGATATTTTATACAAATATTTATTTTACTTATGTTATTATGTAAGTAATTTGATTCGAAATTTCCAAACCATTTTTAATTACTTTCAGGCTAACGCACACGTTTAGAGCTACAAATTCGCATTTTGCAGGCTTATTCAATGCAGATATCAAAATATAAAAAAGAACGAATTTTAAAATGATTTACAAACAGATTAGAAATAAAAATATGGCAAGCTAAAATTGGGTATGGTGCTGGTGAGTTAAGGCTTAATAAAAATTGACGAACATAATACAATATTTGATTTGGAACTATTCCATATTCCATTAACTATATGTCAAGGCCTTAATATCTCATTTTTTTTTATGTAATTTACTATTTTATAAAGCTTGCTTTTATTCTTTTACTCTTAGTTTATTTTATAATTATAACTAGCAATCCGCCCTCGCTTCGCTTCGGTTTCAGTCGCCTTATCCGCGTAGTTCCCGTTCCCCTGGGAATACCGGGGTAAAATATAGCCTATGTTACTCCTTGATGTTATAGCTTTCCATTGGTGAAAGAATTTTTGAAATCGGTTCTTTGGTTTAAGCGTGAAAGCGTAACAAACAAACAAATTTACTTTCGCATTATTATAATATTAGCAAGGATATACGACATATTCTGAAAAATGCAGAATACCATAAAAATGTCGTAAAATCATCTAGTAACATCGGACGATTGAAAGAGTAGGAACGCTTGACACATACTGCCAAGTATTTCAGTAAAAAAATCCCAATGGCGATGGAGAGCGCATACGGTGGGTTATGAGGCCGCGCGGCACCTCTTCGTCAGCCCGGACGAGACGGATGCCGTGTCCGGGCTACTTATACCTATTACTCAGTAGCATAATTTACTGATATACAAAAACATTTTTTATAGTAAAGCTAGTTGACACAATTCACTCAATCATTTACTCTGTGTTCTCTAACAGCTATTTTATGGGGAGTGCTTCGAGTAACTGTTGGACTTGGTACCACCGTCACCGTTTTACCAATGTAATACTCGACGTAGCAGGGTTCATTTATTTCATCTGGAATTGTTGTGGTCTTCAAATATACGTTTCCAGCGATTATTTCTCACACATACGAGCGGGATTTGGAATAAACTATCTGCTGCTGTGTTTCCCGAGTGTTATGACATGCCCTTCTTTAAACGAGGTTTAAGAAGAGCACTTTCTTTACTGTAGGTAGGAAACTACCACAAAAGGGGAACAGCTCCCCTGGTATTGCAAAGATGCTTGCTTGTTTACCACCAGAACAATAAAAAAAGAAATTTACTTTTTATTATTAAAACAATTTATCTCCTTATTATACGCGTTCAATTTCCAATTAGCCAATCCATAAACATTTCTAATGCCCTCTTAAATTTTAGTCGTCATTAATAGTCATTATCGCTTTTTCTTTTCTTTTCTATGATATAGTTTATACCTTACTAAGGTAATTATTTTTCTCAGTAACCAGACTATCTAAAACAAACCATATTTTATATTAAATATTTGTAATGACGGAAACAATAAGCGGTATAATTTGAGTTTTTCGCAGTAATAATGAAAGTAATACAGATAATTCCACACACTATCTTGACCCTGAAGCAATTGATGATTTTTTTTTAAAGATACGTAGAAAAGAGGCGATAGCATATCTAGATGCTATAATAGCCGTTTCAGATAAACGTCCTCCCTACGCT
The DNA here is from genome assembly GCA_032191425.1 of Lymantria dispar. NCBI lineage: Eukaryota > Metazoa > Arthropoda > Insecta > Lepidoptera > Erebidae > Lymantria > Lymantria dispar. The sequence goes on along the minus strand of CM063457.1, from coordinate 16,509,863 downwards.
AGCACTGAATATTTTGTAAGGTAAAAAAGTTGTCGGGTAGAATATCACCAATTACAGTGTGTGTGGAGGTGAAACGACTGCCTTCAAATATAATCATGCATATTGCATGAGTGCCGGAGAGAATAACGTGTCAACGTCGAAAGTTTGTGGAAAATAGGAAGCTAAAGGTACAGCACAATACGGTCAAAGCATTTTATCCATTATAGAAATGTTATTTATCTTTGACAATGAAGTGTGTTAATAATCAGGGTGGTAGATAGAATATTTAATGAAAACTATCATTTATTACCATACTTGAACAATGGGGACCAAAAATCTATGCAGATGCATACACGAAATATTCATTATAAGATATATTTAAAAGGATAAATTCGTGTAATTATTATGTGATATACGTATAAGGAATCCTAATACTTATGAAGATCGAATGATTATATATCTACTAATGAATGAATACTATTTTTTTTTTAACATTCAGCATTTTACTGCTTTTGTCCATTTAGTCTCAGACAGGTTTTGCAACTCCCATGGGATATTATTGAAAGGTGGCCCATTGTATTTTTAACTCGAGGCGAAATCTAAGGTAAATGTTTATGAAACGATAATTAAATTTGTATGTAGTAACTTCTAAGCGTCAGCATAATGTCAGGCCGACCACTGACGACATGGGACTCTGCGCCGATGGTCGGCCCAACAACGAAGGCGACGTGCTACGGGTGGATCATGGGTCCGCACGCCGCCCCTCTGTCGCCCCGGACGCAGCCGGGCGGCGGGCGCGCTGTCCATGGCCCATCACAAAAAAAAAATCAGCATTATCATCATCACAGCGTATACACGTCCCACTGCTGAGTTTGAGCCTCCTCAAGTTGGGAGCGCAATTGACCCACTATACCACGTTGGTCAGACGTGTTGGTATAAGGTTTTATTTAGAGTTTTCCTTCCTTTCTATAGATGTTATATGCTTATCATAATCCCTTACGACAATCACGGGCAAGAAAGAGGGTGATAAATTTTATTCCGTACACCGTCACCACATGTAATTTTAATGCTTGTTCACCAAAAATTTACTTTTGTACATTATATACAGATTTAGATCATTAATTACTTTAATACATTTTCTGGTCACGTACTATAAACTCACGCGTTTTTTTATTTTCTTTTAAGTTTATTTAAAAAACATTCTTAATAAAGCATTGAGAGTGTTTTTAATTTAGATATATTTTTTCTTAAAAATAACAAGAGAAGTAGTAACATTTTTAAAAAGTAAGACTATACTCGAATGGGGTAAAGTGAAATGGGAAGTACGGCATTTTCACGTTTACCTACATTTACATAATTATGTTAAGCGATGCGCACAAGTACATTACTTGGCCACCTGATGCCTCTAAGGTGTCTACTGACATTGATGTAATAGGGCTGTCAACATGCCAACACGTATAAATAATAAAATAATGAGTCTCGTGTCGATACTTGACCACTTAGGTGCGTTACTGCAAAAGTTTTGTATTATCTTGAGGATATATATATAATATACCGACCGAATATAAGATACCGACCTTTTGTGCCAGTGTCGCGGGTTCGATTCCCACGCAGGACAACACTGTGCGATCCATAAATTGTTGTTCTGAGTCTGGATGTAATTTGTGTCCCTATATTATATATTTATAAAGTTCCTCGCAATACAAGGATTATTTCTTTAGTGCAGAGTGCTGTCTTTGAAAAAAAAAACTAAACTTATTACAGGCTTTGTCGCTTAGCGACCATATCATTTCATATCATCATCATCATCATAATCATGTACGTCCTACTACTGGGATTGACCCTCTTCCACAATAAGTAAGAAATTGACCTACGCTGATGAGACGATAAATTTAGCAAAAACAGAAGTCTAGCAGAAGCTAGTCCGAAATTTAGCAAGAACAAGAAGTGAAATCACTACGAGAATGTATTGAAAATCACAATACTTGCAATTAGATGATAAATTGGTTTTGATTATTTTCCGTGTTGACGGAGTAAGAATACATTTCAACACCTTTTATCTTGGCCGTGGGTGAGGTAATTAATTTTTCCCTATCACTGTAGAGGGGGCTCGAACCCAAGAGTGGGACGCATATAAGATGATGGTGATTGACTATTGTTGGCGACAATAAACATCTTATTAATATTTATTTGGTTTATATGGCATATTTGAATTTATATCTAGAACTCAAAAAACATGTTCGTATTTGTACACTTGAAACTTTAATAAAACTTTCTTCCTATGTCGGAGCAGGAGCTTCGAAAACGGCTGGACACAGCCGGATTGCGGAAAATATTTATTACAAAACTATAGTACTATACATTTTGGGTTGCAATTTATTTAGGGATTGGTACATATTTATAAATATTTATACTTATTTATCATTGTCATCATCATCATCACAGCTCATATACGTCCCATTGCTGGGCTCGAACCGCTTCTATAATGGAAGGGAAATTGGCCTACTGAGCCCGTTGCTCAGATGGGTTAGAGTTTTATTTCGAGTTTTCTTTCTCTTGCATAGATATATCTGCAATAAACCCTTAATCATCTTTTACGATACCCACGGGCAAAAGAAGAGCGGTGATTTGTATTCTTACTCCGTCACCGCACGGCAAATATTCTTATCATTTACAATTATTTCTTAGTATACGTTGACAAAGATTTAATTAGAACTTGGAGTCATCCCAAATTAACTGTCACTTAAACAAATCTGTCCATACGATAGCCTGAACAGTACATTCAAAAACAAAAGTGTTGAGCAAACTTATTAAAATTCAACGGTTGGTGAACGTTTCTAATGAAATTACCACAACAAAGCTACGGACGTCGTCAGTGCACAATTGTTGTGCAAATATAAACATCGAATCTGACGATAACGATGGACAATAAACATTCTACTCTGTAGGTGAACGCGATTTAAATTTTTATGCCGGCGAATGGACATGGAAGTTCCCTAGAGACAAAACCCTTTTAGTTTAAAAGATTAAGATTTATTTTAAAGCGAATTTAGAAATCATGTTCGATTATTTTCTATTATCTATTACTGCCACATAACAATTACTAACATATACAATATATTTTTTAACTAACCACACTAGCCACCCCAATCTATTAAATGTGACGAATTGACTTATTAATACAAGTAACTGGTGGGGAAATTAATTTAAAATAATCCGTCACTTAAGAACGATGACTATTGTTAATACATTGTTAAAACTAAAAAGATTTCGACCACAAAGAGTACGTAAGTGTGGTCCTGTACCAGAACGGATCGGAACCAGATCGGAATATTGAAAGTATTTAGTCAACAAATTTATCAACATATTTTAATTTTGATTGTCCTGTAAAATGCAATTGCTCTTAGAGGTGAGTGGTACATAGGCGAGTGGTTTATCAATGCAGATATGAACTTATACCAAATAAATATAACACACACATTAGCATCATTATCATCATCATCACAGCTCATATACGCCCTACTGTTGGGCTCCACGCTGGGAGGGAAATATAAGGAAAAACCCACTATACCACACTGGTCAGACGTGTTAGTTTAGGATTTTATTTCGAGTTTTCCTTTTCTTGCAATGATGCTATATGCATATTGTATCCCTTAGACGTTTTTTACGACACCCACGGGCAAGAAAATTGTATTTTTACGTAAATTGTATTCTTACTCCGTCAACACACGGTCACAACACACACATATATATATTATAAACCAAAGTCCTTCGATTTTTTCTTTGCCCTTTGTTTCCAGCTAACAATGGTTATAATAACTTTATTACTGTTGGTAGAGCAGACAGCAAGTCTCTGATCAGGTTTGTCTACACCTATATATACACATACAGTTAGACGCGACGTTTGCGACAAATTAAAAAACTACCAAACAAATATATGGTTTATAAACAACGACCAGAGTTTATCACGAGTAGTAGATATAATTTATTTACGTCTTGGGTAAATTAGATAAAATATAGAATCCAACAGAAAAAAATGTCATCTAAAACTTTCAACGCGCTGCATAAACTATTTGAGATACATGAAGATAATATAATGTGATAGAACGTTTCATTTAACCAGTTAAACATAAAATCCACAATATCGCGTAACTATCTATCTTTTGTAGAAGCTATCGTCGCCAAATAGAAAACTATAGATTCATTGTAAACGCGCGCTATATTTTACAAACGCATATTTATGATATTATATTAATTACTAACAACCCGCCCTCGCTTTGGTTTGAGTCGCCTTACCCGTGTAGTTCCTGTTCCCGTGGGAATACTGGGATAAAATATAGCCTATGTTACTCCCTGATGTTATAACTTACCATTGGTGAAAGAGTTTTTCAAATCGGTTCGGTGGTTTACGCGTGAAAGCGTAACGAACAAACAAACTTACTTTCGCATTTATAATATTAGTAAGGAAGTAAGGATTATCAAAATAACTACTGTTATCGCTTTTAATTTAAGGGCATGAATCATACCTTCCAATTGTATCATTCATTTTAAGTAATTGGCTATTGACTAAAAGTCACATGAATTTTAATTCCTCGGTGACATGCAAGTAATGAAAGAAAGTTTTCGATAGGTAGGTACATGATTTTCTATCGTGTTAATATCATTTGTTTTAACAAGGTGCTATATTGCTACGTCTTATAATTATTTTAATTAAAAACATAAACAGCTTACTAATCTCAATGAGGAATGATTAACATAACGTAATAAAGTCCGAACGCACAGATATAAAAATACACACAATAGCTTTATTATTTCTTATTTACTACACTATAATATATTTGCATTAAATTACATAAAATTATTAATATCTGGTTGACCGAGCTTCGCTCGGTATATTTTTCTTGTATTTTTGTCGAATCTATTTAGATACCTATATATTAAAAAAAAATTATAAAAAAAATATCAAAAATTACAAAAAGAGAATAATTAGACACCGAGATTCGATCCGACGCTGTTTGAATGCCAAAACAAAAAGAACACTAGACGACTTTCCAACTGAGCTATTATAATTCTTGACGTTGACGGCGAAATTTTAATTCATATTTTTTTAAAATTTAATGTCATTATATTGTTTTGCTAAAAACACCGACGAAACAACATTTTCTATAAATAAAACCTAGCTAGATCGATTTTTTGGCCCCTAAACCTCTAATATGCCAAGTTTCATCAAAATCGTTGGAGCCGTTTCCGAGATCCTGAATATATATATAGAAGAATTGCTCGTTTAAAGATATAAGATAATTACAGACTTACGATCTGTAAGGAACCTTTCTCCATTTGATTGATATCTGTATAAGTGCAGACAATCAATTACATCATAGAAACTTTTAGTAAAATAAGTCACGAAATATCCATTGAGGAAATGTAACCGACGTACGCCTATTGAATTTCAATCAGACGTAAAGAAAACTCTGCCAAATAATAACTAAACGTCTTCAATCAACCATAAAAATAAAGTATCACATTGAAAATGGATTGGATGCGAATCACGCGCAGTTTTAATTCGAATAAGTAAATTAAAATGCGGCCGGTCTTCGGCTTGTTTGAATACAAATGGTTTAGGGGTGAGCTCTTTCAATTCAGAGCTGGTCTCCCTTCTAACTTATTATAATTGGTCTGAAGCGCTACTGTTATGTATTGTGAAATTTTTTATTTATTGCCTTTAAAGGGGTCGTTTTTATTAGATTATGTTCTACGAAAGGCCAGTCCTTTTATTACATTGTCTTAGTTAATCTAAAATGTATGTCATTTTATTGTGTTCAGAGTTTTTCACTTAAGTATTTTCTTGTCTATATTATATTAATTAACATGTGTCTATATTTGAAACATTTCTATGCTTAAAACGTTTCCAGAAAATTGAATATTTTCAAGTCGCGTCTATGCAATAATTTGTTATTTAATTTAGCAAAATTAGAGGCGGATGTTATTTGAATTTGGGTTACTTGTAACTTAGGTCCTGTCATAATTACAAAAAATAACTATTATCAAGGTTGGTCAAACAGTGAAGAGAATATTTGGGCAGAGATGAAGAAAAAGAAGCGTAGGGCCGGCATAAGTTTAGAGATAAAAGGAATAAGTAACTAATAATATAATTATTCCGTGTGGTGACAGAGTAAGAATACAATTCACCGCTCCCTTTCCAACCCGTGGATGTCGTAAAAGATGACTAAGGGATATAATATCCATATTATGTCTATGCAAGAGAAGGAAAACTCAAAATTAAACCTTATTCCAACCCGTCTGACCAGCGTGGTGTATGGTAGGTCAATAGCGCTCCCATTAAGAAGGAGGCTCGAGCCCAGCAGTGGGACGTATATGAGCCGAAATGATGAATGATGATGATTATAAGAAAATATAATTCTAATATTATTCTGTCAACATAGAAGATATTACTAATTACAGAATAACAATATGATTAATTACAGATTAATGTCATTCGCTAATAGAAATAGAAATTGCAGACTAATAACTATTTTTGTTCATGGTTCCGGAAGCCCACGATTCATTCAGGTCACGTGAGGATTCCCAAATTATAAATCAAATACAAACGCGATAAAATTTGTAAAAATAATTATATTTAAAATGAATAAATTTATACTAATAGTAGGTCTTTACCTATGTAATTGCCGTTCTGCAGTACTGGCCATTTCAAATCAAAATAATTTTTGTTTGGCTAAGAATTCTAATTTCAAATTAATTTTATTTTAAAACATGGAATTCATTTTCCAAAAGTAGTCATTTGTTTATTGATTAGTGTTACGTTTTCATCGCATTTCAATCTTTTTCGTCATCATGGATACGTTAAAAATTCGAGTAATTATGGAATATGAGTATCGTCGTGGCAGCAACGCGGCACAAGCGGTACGCAACATCAACGACGCTTACGGAGCTAACACTACAAACCAACGCACCGCCTGTTATTGGTTTGCTTGCTTCCGTTCTGGAAATTTCGACCTGAAAAATGAACCTCGCGGTCGTCCGAAGACTTTGGTCGACAATGACGAATTAAAGGCGATTGTGGAAGCCGATGATACACAATCTACGGCTGAATTAGCAGCAGCTTTCGACGTTAGCGTCAAAACAATATTGGTCGATTTGCGTCAAATTGGCAAGGTAAGAAAGCTTGACAAATAGGTGCCCCACGAACTCAATGATCGCCAGCGCGAAGTACGCGTCGAGACATGCCTTGCATTGCTCAACAGACACACAAATGAAGGAATTTTGAAACGCATTGTTACTTGCGATGAAAAATGGATTCTGTTTGATAACCAAGCAAGCAAGCGCTCAGCAAGTTGGTTGGATCCTGGTTCAGCACCTAAACAATGCCCTAAACGAAAACTTACCCCTAGAAAAGTGATGGTCACTGTTTGGTGGTCTAGCGCCGGTGTGATTCATCACAGCTTCTTACCAAACGGGGTGAGCATTACTGCAGATGTGTACTGTGAAGAACTGAACACAATGATGGAGAAGCTGTCTCCAACCAGCATTGGTCAATCGCTCGTCTCCGTTGCTCCTGCACGACAATGCGCGACCTCATACTGCACAGCAGACGAAGTTGCAAGAACTGGGGTTGGAAGCTCTCCGTCATCCGCCATACTCACCAGACCTTGCGCCTACAGACTACTTCATTTTCCAGAATTTGGATAACTTTTTGGTAGGAAAGAAATTCAATACCCGAGAGGCAGTACAAAATGCCTTTGAAGAATTTGTTGCCGCCCGTCCAGCTGATTTCTTTCAGAAGGACATCAATAAACTGCCGCTGCGTTGGCTAAGATGCATTAATTGCATGGGTGATTACTTCGATTAATACAAATAAAAAATACGTGGAAAAATTCGTTTAATTTTTTTTATACATAACGGCAATTTCATAGGTAAAGACCTAATATATAAAGCTGAAGAGTGTTGTTTGACGCGCTAATCTCAGGCACTACTAGTCCGATTTGAATAATTCTTTCAGTGTTAGATGGCCCATTTATCAAGGAAGGCTATAGGCTATAATCTTGACGCTAAGACTAATAGGAGCGACGCAGAAATGAATAATGTTTAAAAATCGGGATTTTTTTTCCTTGTGAGAGCCGCTGCTGCGTGCGCTACGTAAAGGGTTAGTTTCGCAAAAATTATCAAATATGTTAAATCAAATCATTTCTTCTGCATAGGCCCCTTGAGGGCACTTACATATTGTCAAATTTATACATCGTTTGAATATAATACAACATCTACCACCGGATAGGAACGCGGCCACAAGCTGAGAAGATCCGGCAAGAAACTCAGCGGGCTGTCATTTTTTTATATCATCTTTTGAATACAATTAAAGTTAGCGTTAGCCCAAACTATTTCACGAGAACGAAGTCGCGGGCAGCAGCTAGTACCTTAATTAAATCAACACCCACACCTGTGATAATTGATTCATGATACCGTATATTATGAAATAATTAAAATACCGTTTTAAATAATAAATATATTTATAAAGATTTTCTACGAAGAGATTTTTGCCGGAAACTTTTACTTTTTACTAAAAGAATTTTTACAGCAATTATAAATAAAAGGTGTCTAGTAATAAATATTCAATTACTCTATTGATAGACGTGAATATAATCGACTTAAAACATATCTACACACAATATCACATGCGAAATTACGAGCCTATCGACATTATTAAATATTCAGTTGCTCAGGGATTGTTACGCAGAGGAAGTTTCTATATCCTCACATAAGCCTATTATCTTAATAAGCAATTTTGTGTTGTCTTGTTGTCGACGTATACCGACAAACATTGATAAGGTACTATGATATCAACTTAGTGATTGTTCATTCATGAGCGTACATATATCGTACCACTTTACGTTTTAATAGTATTAAAAGGTGTGAGACTTATTCATGAATAAGCATACGAAATATTTTGTGTCAGATTCGTGTACTGTGTAATGACAAATAAAGTTATAATTGTCAATGTCACAGACTTCTTGTTTTCATAGAGCCATTCCATCATTTTTTTTTTGGTTTATTCCTTACTCTGAGTTTGTTTTTCGCATTATATCATTAGAAACTCTCAGTGGTCGTATAAAATATCCTATTTGAGATTAAAGATAGGTAACTAATTTCAAAATAAAGCACGAAGAATGAATATATCGATATTATTATAATCATCAATTCACTATATTCCTATTTGATGATGGATAATCATCATATATTATCGTAGGCATATGAAACTTTGGATGTGCTTAAGTATCATTTCATAAATATATAATAAATGGACACATATAACAGACGTCCTTAGAACAATCATTTATGTTACGTACAAGAAACTGCAGGGGGATTGAAACCAGATTGATGATGCACGAGAGGTCGCTACCTAAAGCACCTGGCCTAGGTATTTTAGTTAGCGACCTATGCGCAGTCAAAATAATAATACTTTACCACAATTTATTATTTAAGTCAATGAATTGATCGATATTATTTCTCAAATGGGGATAAAAGAAGGAATCTCATCCAAAGTAGAAAAATCATAATGCTACAGCGTGGACATGTCTACTTGTATCGAATTCATTTGTTCATAATTCTAGAAAACATTTTAAAAAATAACGTGCAAATTCAATCCTGTGTATATACAATGTTTGAAAAATGAAAATATATATATATACGCACTTGAAATCATAGTCATAGATAATATAATAATACAACATATAATCGTAGTTATAATCATATAATGAATAAACTCTTTGAATAATCTTTTTGGTAGGCGTAGGCGGTTAATCAAAATCTGTATTCAAAGCATAAGATATGCTTTCAATTTATGTTTAATAATAATTTCAGAAATCTAAATTGAGATATAGTATCAAGTTTATTTTTGGACATATCAAAACAATTACGTTATCGGATTGTAGGCGTAAAAGAAATGTGAAAATGCAATCAATCCGGGACTGCTCGGTATAGGGGCGCTCCAAAATAGTTTTAATAGGCATGATGACTAATTTTGGAAAACTGTTTTATAATATTCTTAAATAACTACTATTATCAAAAAAAATATTATTTTTGCAATAAGTACGGTTTCTTCAGAAATAAATACTATTTTAATTAAATGCATTTAAATTAGCGCCAAAACGCTGTCTAGTGTCATGGCGTCTACTTATGATGTCACTTCTATTCACTTGAGTTGTACACGTAAGGGAGTTAAAGGAAAAAAACTGATATATTTTATTTAGACATGAATTCGAAAGTCTATATATAAGTGGTGTGCGGATCCTCAATGTGTCAATACATAAATAAAAACAGTTAACAAACTGTTTATGTGCCACACAATAAAATAATAACATATGAGTGGCTTAATCTCGCACGGCGAGATCCAAAAGCCATAGATTTAAATAAATTATTATAAAAAATAAATAGGAGACTATTTATTTCTGTGAAAATCATTTTGACGCAAGTAATTACTTTATAATTATATATAATTAATTTTTATATATAATTACTTTCCGTGTGGTGACGGAGTAAGAATACAATTCACCACCCCCTATCTTACCCGTGGGTGATCGTACGAGATGACTAAGGGATATAAAACGCATATAACACCTATGCGAGAGAAGGAAAACTCGAAATAAAACCCTATACCAACACGTCTGACCAGCGTGGTACAGTAGGTCAATTACCCTTCTCTTATGGAGGAGGCCCAAGCCTAACAGTGGGACGTGTATATTTATACGTAGATTTTATTTGGTGTGTAACTTTATTTAACTACAGTTTAATACCAAGTTTACAAAAGCATTGTTTAAATAATATAACCTATAACATCTCAAGCGGTATTATTTTTAAATAAATTTTTAATTATTGGTGTTAGAAAATTATTAAATCAATATTTTACTTACGTCGTAGTTTAAATATTTCTAAATTCTGCTGAACAGAAGTCTTTGTTTGATGCTAGGTACTCTCCCAGCATTAACAAATCAACTCTAGGCAAATTAGAGCTGTTTGCCTTGGTGAATCCTTCTTCCATGACTTACATTTTTAGTAAGAACACAAAAGCAAGCAAGAGATCGATAAAAACCACGAAATACTATTTAAATGCAAGTTAAAACAATTAATAAGTTTAACGATCGTAGAGTTTCGTACAGAATTTGCGATGATAATGACAGGCGTACATAGGAGTGACGTAACTCAATTTGATTGGTGTTTAGCTGAGCATGGCGGACTTGTGTATTTTGTAGTTTTATTTTATTAAATAAATTAATAATCTCACCTTATAAAAGAAAATAAATATTTATTTCAAGACATATTCTTTGAGTTACAGTAGATAAACACATTATTTTAGTAATTTTTAGTTACTGTCATCATGCCCATTATACAATTCGACAAGAAATTATAAATAGTACAATTAGCGCTTCATAATTAACATTATAACACTTATTTTATTTACGATTCAATAATGCATATTGCTTTTAGAGAGTCATATTTAAATTATTAAGCATAAATGATTTGCTTTTAGTCACTTACCTTTTTACATTCGATGGTTACTCGCATTGGAGTCTTAGATTATAACTGAATTCGCCTCACAAAATAGTAGCGCTTTGTGCTGTTACACATAGGCTATAAACAAGGTCCAAAATTGTAAGAGGTGTTCCTATCAGCAACAAGCAGACAATTAAATTTCTCGTTAAGTCCACGTCAGTGGGTGAACTTTCAGAGCTTCGAAGTTTGGTTCCTAGGATGACGTGTGCAGCGTACCTACTCATTACTATTGTCTATTGTCAAATTTTGGTAGATTCGATATAATTATATTGAATTTAGACATTCCATAGCTCTATACGGCTGGCGACGTCATAAACTTAGGGCGACTATACAGCGTGGAATTTCATGTCAAAAACATATAATATACACACGATTTTCACATCTTGTAGAACCTCGCCGTGCATTCTAAAAGCGAGGACAATAGCGTTGTTATTGCTGGCGTTAGGAGTACGCTGCACATCTTGAGACTTTAGAGATGTTTTTATGTTTTGTCTCAACGTATTGGTGAAATGATAGGACTTACTTGTGCTAAAAAAATAAAAAAGGACCTACCACGACAGCGGCGGTAATTCCTTTATTGATGGGTTTGTCTCGAGAATTTTGTCTTTGTACTCAAGTTCAAGTGTCGTAGCGTAAGAAAGCGAGATGATGTGCCTACCTCCCTCAGTTATAATTATCCTAACAACGATAGAACTTCGTATATAACTATTGATCTGTGTATGTATGTGTATAATTACAGTAAATGACGCATGCACGGTCCTACACGAGGCCAATCCTACGTTAGGTTTGTCTTATCTTACACCAATAACATTAAAAAAACCACCAGCAAATGGATAAAAAACCAAAAATGGTCTGATCAAAAAAGCACTGAATATTTAATTCCACACTGCTACATTCTAATCTGTACTTTAAGATATTTATAAAAAAAGTTGTATTGAAGGGAGTTTAATATGAAATATGGCTAGATTTACTAAATGGCCATATCATTGTTGGCGCTCATGGCGAAATTAAAAGTCTCGAGATAATTTACGAGATAAATTTATTCTATACACTGCCGGAGCACATGGCCGGCCATATTTTGCACTGATTACGCATGATATTGTTTCATTATGGAGGTCTTACTGCGTCGAATAACACTGAGGGGTGTAAACAACATATTTTTCTAACAGATGAAGCATATATTTAAATATAAACGAGGGCAGTATTTGCTTTAGTATTTGAGTATTATTTTTATATTATTAGTTATTTTCAATATAATCAGAACTTCTTTTATACGTATAATCTTACATTGCTTGTGGGCCAAAGGCCAGCTCCATCTGATGTCGTCTGGTCAACAATTATATTCCCAAGGACGGTTGATGTCAGGCAGGCGACTGGTCATAAAATTATTGCCAATAAATTTTGCAATATGTACTAAAAAAAGACATGTTCTGGGTCGACCCCCAAATAATTGCGATTTGTGTTTATTTATTAGGTTTTGTCACTTAGCGATCAAACTGCCAAAGTAATTGGATTAACAGTAAACTGATGATGCTGATGAGTTACTATTTCATGATGTAAGTAACGACGTCATAAAGTAAGTGAACTATAAAAAGATATTAATAAAACAAACAGAACAAACAGAAATTATTAATGAAATAAATTCATATTTTATTTTACTAAAGTAGTTCCTTGTATAGGGTACAAAGATAATCCTAGGTATGTGGGCTATACGACTTGATATTTTGTTAATATAAAGATGGATGCAGCATCATGCTAAATTTTAAAAACGTGCAATAAATTGCAGTATGAACTAACACCTAGTTCATAGGCAAAATGTTATCGACTCAATTACCTACATTAAATAATTATCTAGTAGGATTTACTCTAAATTAAATCATTATTATATTCTTTATTTTTAAATGTCGGAGATTAAAATGAATTGCCATTGAAGTGACCATTGTAGATGGTTCGACATGTGGAATTTACTAAGTTAGAGCGCACGACCGGCGCAGGCCCTGTTCCGACCGAGAGCAAATGAGCTTTAACAAACGATCACGCGCACTACTGACACATGTTGACATTGACTTTGACAAATAATAACCTATAAGAGATCAATTATTGCCATTCCAATAAGAGTATTGCCATTCCATTAAAATTATAGACGTCGTATATTCGCGTAAATCGACTAATTCTAACATAGAAATACTACTAAAAATATTTTTAAATATTAAAAAACTAGCTCGAGGTATGCGAGACCTTACCAGAGCACCACTGTGAATAGAATGAAATACAGTAGGATCGCGAAAGGAGGCGACAGAGCGGCTCAGGAAGCAGACGCCACACGGTGACATGTTTCACCATCCGCTCCTCACGGAGCAAGGATACCTACCCCTGATCCCGCTTTAGCCAAAACCGCGAGGGATCGGACCGAATATCAAACCAGAGAGGCCGATCATATGACGGCGACGCCCTGACAACACTATCATTTGTCACGGGAATCAAGCAATCGGTACCAATAGTCAGCTCACTGACAGGGATCGCCTCTGTATGGTATTACTATAGCCCATGCTACATCGTTGGCTTAACCACAGTCCACGCGCCGACATAGTAATGATAATTTGTGAACATTGAAGCAACGTAAGTGAACGATCTAAAATTTATTATTAAATAGAACTGTTTTAAAAGACAGCTGGCTTTTACAAAAACAGATAAATGTAGCTTAGTGTAATAAGATATGATATGAGACATGGCTCACTGGCTCCCTTTGAACTTCTCATAGTATAAAGAAGTTGCCTTTTGGTAGGCAAAATATAACATCGTAATAAATAAATACACAAAAGTAGCATCAAACAACCTTCAGGCAAATTTGGCCCCAAAACATTTATGTAATATACAAATTTTGTTTATCCGTCATCCTTTCACTCTCCATTCGTTTCTTATAACTATAAAATTTAGACGAAAATAATCAACAATTAAAAGGCCATGATTTCAGATACCCTTGGCCAGGACATGATTTCAGGCAGCGTGACTGTTGGCCAGGATTCCCCCTTGGAACCTATGAGGCGGAGATATTCGCAGGAATTTATCGGCAGGTAACGGTTGCCACACGAAATTATTTTCTAGGATAAAATGCAACCCCTATGAGTCAAATGAGTAAATATTTCTATACAGAAAACCTGTAAATTCCATAATAAATTAAATTTGAATTCATTTAATATTGTTACTAGAAATAGCAGATTTTATCTTTCAGCTTAGTGCACATCTAAGATATAATCACACAAGTGATAGTTTCAAACTATGTCTAGCTTTGAATATATGCAATTCGAACAACAAATGTCATGAGGATTTGTAATTGTTACTCAAACAATTTAAATATTGTTTAGATTGTTATACTCATCTAACCATCAGTCTATCGAAGTCTATCTATTATTGGACATATGCCTCCCAATAAAAGGATAGATTCATAATCACGTTTGAGAGGGAGGTTAGCGATCGTAATAGATATTATAAGTTACCCATTAGAGTGCCTCTGCTAGCTACTGACGGCCACTCATTTGATATTTACGACCCCCACACAAAGTTAAACATGAGTGACAGATTGTATTCTTAATCAATAATCACAGATGAAAACATATACCTACTTATAAAGGGAAGTCATTTAAAAACCTTTATTAACCGTATAAACAATTAGAGAAACCAAGAATTACCATTTTAGCGTTTCGAGAGTGAAAAACGAGATTCCATGGCGACCATTGCGGGGCTACGTAACGACCGTGCTCGCGATAAAAGCAATTTAAATTAGAGCATAAAACACGTCAAGGGATTGTCAACGTAGAAGAGAATGAGCAAAGCCTGAACAATTTATTAAAGACAGCATTGCGAAATGTAAAAGTTAAAAAGTATTTTATATATAAAGTAACAATCAGTAGTCGATGTTTCTTTTGCCTTTTTTAATAATATAATTGAGGTAAGCTTATAAAATTCAACTATAAAATTTGTACAAAGTTTTTGCTCTTTTTGAAGGTCCGTTGAGAAATATTTCTTTTTTGTTAGTTTTTCAAATGTAAAAGAATACTATTCTTTTGGAATGGAATGGCAACATTTACTATAATATTATTTTAACATCTAAATTATAATAAAATCGCGAGGGAAAATATAAAGTAAATTGAATACTTTAAAGTTTTCTTTGCCAATATTTGCTGAAGAAGCTAGTAATAAACACATTAGCAATGCGATTAATTCCAAGAATTTATTAAGAAATAGTATCTTTATTTACGTTTTTCGCATTTGAGCGTTTTGTAGCGAAAACAGCTAAACATTTTTTGATAACTATCAAGAGTAACTAACTATCAATAATATTTTTTTTAAGTGGAAACTTCTATCTTCAGGTTGATGGTGAGTAAATTCATATAAATCGTCATCGACTTGATCACGTGATGTGTTAACGCTAATACTATATCTTGCATTTACGTCAATGTCCCTACATCGGTGGCGATAGTTATCAAAACCAGATAAATGTGTAATGTTTTAATTTACAAATCTTAATTTGAAATCAAACAATTAATTTGAGTATATAAAAATAACAATACCCCTTAAGTTTATTAAGGGGAAAATATACAAGAGTGTCATTAGACCTGTTGCTATGTATGGATCTGCATGTTGGGCATTGAAAAAGACGGATGAGAGAAGATTGCATGCCACAGAGATGCGTATGTTAAGATGGATGTGTGGAGTCACAAGGTTAGATAAGATATGAGTATATTAGGAGAAGCCTGAAAGTGGCAACAGTGACAGAGAAGATTAGGAGCGTGAGGTCGTCCTGGTATGGACATGTGATGAGGAGGGATGAATGTGACAAGGCGGGTTATCGACATGAATGTAGATGGACGTAAGAAGCGTGGGCGACCCAAAAAGAGATGGATGGACTGTGTGAATGAGGATATGCGTATGAAAAGTGTGAGTACAGATATGACGGCTGATAGGAGGTTATGGAAGGTAAGTACATGTTGTGCCGACCCCACTTAGCGTGGGATGAGGGCAGGCAAATGATGATGATATAAAAATAACAACTATTTGTTCACGGTTTTAAGTTCTGTCGGCAATCCTCATGTCTGCTTTGTGTTCATTTTAAATACACAGACATGTTGCATGAAAATGTTGTAGGTAAAAGCTATATTACTGCCTAAATTGCAACTTAAAATAAAATATTTTTATTTTTTAATAGCCAGCGAGAGGTTCAGAAAGTCGTAGGTCGTAGGATTGGACTTGACAACTTTTTTTCAAAATAAAATGCAAACCATTTGAGATATTTCAAAAACTTTATTATCGGGTTGAAGTACAATCAAAACATTTATGAATGGAACTCGACTTCGTTCATATGGCCACACGGGCACGTTTGCAGCGGTCGATTCGTTGGACCCAATTTTCGATGACTCGGCCAAACATTTCGGCCGAAACGGCTGCTATTTCGCGTTCAATGTTGGCTCTGGGCTCTTCCAACGTCGTCGACTTGTTGGCATAGATCAATGACTTGACGTAGCCCCAAAGAAAAAAGTCTAGAGGCGTTAAATCCCACGAACGAGACGGCCAATCGACTGGTCCATTTCTTGAGATAACACGCTCATCAAACTTACTCTTCAATAAATCGATGGTAACGTGTGTCGCGTGGCTTGTGGCACCGTCCTGTTGAAACGACATGTTGTCCAAGTCCATATCTTCCAATTCGGGCCAAAAATAATCGGTAATCATGGCGCGCACTTCGGGAGAAATTCAAAGAAATAAATATTCTAACTGCTGTATCACAATATATATACGAAAATATATTATATGTCAAAAAAATATCGCTAACTTTAAGAAATATTGTGACATTCATGAAATGAATACTCGTAATAAGGACAGATTAGTTGTACACACTACTCGTCTCCAAAAAGTTAGCAAATCATTCATGGGGCAATCAATGTATACGCTTTTACAATAGATTACCTAAAGATATCCGAGACCTGCCTATGAAAAAGTTTAAAAAAGCCATCAAGAATAGACTTTGTAAAAAAGCTTATTACAAAATCTCGGATTATGTAGATGATAATACAGATTGGTTGTGAGCAGCTCCTCATTCAGCAATTTCCTTGTTATTTTAAATATACTGTTTGTAAATGTATGTTTGTAATGTAAACTTTCATTGTAAAGTGTAGCGTGTTTTGCCTAACGAAATTTTGTATTTTCACCGTTTGTAACATATTGTGGTGTTGGTCATGCTCACAGAAGGATCTACTTGCAGTAGCTGCGTGGAGCGGGTCTCTCCTTTCCCTCCATAGTGGTTGAGGGGAGTGATGGCTGCTCTAGTAGTTAACTCCTGATCGGGTGCCGCTTGTGGGATCTGGTTCAGCCATAATCGTTTGAATTATATTGTCTTGCGGTTCGAAGGGCATCACACTGGAGCTAGTTCTTACAAAACATGTACACAATTGTATATCTAGTCATCATCATCATCATCATCATTTCAGCCTATTGCCGTCCACTGCTGGACGTAGGCCTCCCTCATATTGCGCCACAATGTGCGGTCCTGTGCCGCCTGCATCCAACGACGCCCAGCAACTTTCACTAGGTCGTCGGTCCACCTAGTGGGGGGGCGTCCTACACTGCGTCGTCCGATGCGTGGTCGCCACTCGAGAACCTTTCTTCCCCAGCGGTTGTCGGTTCGTCGAGCGATGTGGCCTGCCCATTGCCACTTCAGCGTGCTAATTCTTCGTGCTATGTCGGTTACACCCGTTCTTCTGCGGATTTCTGTATTCCGGATACCTTCGATTCGCAGACGATATCGTCGTTATGGCAGAATCCATGGAGGACCTTGGCACTATGCTCAATGATCTCAGCAGGGTATCCCAACTAGTGGGTCTACGAATGAACATGGACAAGACGAAAGTCATGTCAAATACCCATGTCATTCCTGTACCGGTCCTAGTTGGCAATGCGATTCTCGAAGTTGTCAATCACTATGTTTACCTAGGACAAACAGTCCAGTTAGGTAGATCCAATTTCGAGAAAGAGATCAGCCGACGAATCCAACTCGGTTGGGCAGCGTTCGGGAAACTTAAGAGGATCTTCTCGTCCAATATACCTCAGTGTCTGAAAACACAGGTCTACGACCAGTGTGTGTTACCAGTGATGACTTACGGCACGGAAACGTGGTCCCTAAATGTAGGCCTCATATCAAGGCTCAAAGTCGCTCAGCGTGCTATGGAACGGGCTATGCTCGGGATTTCTCTGCGAGATAGAATCCGGAATACAGAAATCCGCAGAAGAACGGGTATATCTAGTAAGAAGAAAAAAAAAGAAATTAAAAATAATAGACAAGCCCGCTGAGTTTCTTGCCGGATCTTCTCAGTAGCGGTCGCGTTCCGATCCGGTGGTAGTATATTATTTTTGTTTTGGAAATTGTAAACCTGACAATATGTAAGTGCCCTCTCGGGGTTTATGCATAATAAATAATTTGAATTTGATAACGATTACCATTCACAGTAACGTGACGATCATTATCGTCGACGAAAAAATATGGCCCTATGACGCCGCCGGCATGCAAACCACACCAAACAGTTATTTTTTGTGGATGAAGTGGTGTTTCATGAAGCACATGTGGATTTTCACCCGACCAATAACGCATATTTTGCTTATTGACGAACCCATTAAGCCAAAAATTAGCTTCGTCACTGAAGATGATCTTGCGATGATATTGATCATCCTGGCGCATTTTTTCTAGAGCCCAATCGGAGAACGTACGTCGCTTCAAATGGTCCATCGGCTTCAATTCCTGAGTCAGCTTGATCTTGTATGGATGTAAACCAAGATCCTTATGCTAAATTCGCCATAAAGTGGTCTGGGCGATGCCCAACTCTTGAGAACACCGTGGGATTGACTGATTTGGATCATTTGCTACGGACGTTTTAACGGCAGCGATATTGTCGACACTTCGACCAACCCGTTGTCTCACTGGCACGGCAACTTCACACAACGAATATGTAGACTCAAATTTTTGCACTAAACTTGCCTGTCTACTAGGGCGAGAATTACGACCGAAAATCGGAGTTAACGCTCTTAAAGTAGCGGTCACAGACTCCGAATTTCTGTAGTAATTTTTTATAATTTGCAGACGTTGTTCGTTCCTGTACTTTACCATGATGAAAATGTTAAGTTTACTGAATAAATTGACAGTGACATTTCGGTGATTAATGAAAGGGTGCGTTCACAAATTGAATTCAAAGATGTCAAGTCCGTATTGGAAAACCCCTTACAATGTTCAGCGCACACGCAACTGTAACTCCCAAAAAACATCAATTTTGCCCAATTGTTTCATCTATGCTCCACTCCAATTAGTCGTGGTGTAATATTATATAGACTTAAATAATAATCTTCCTCGATAAACAGGCCATGCAACACACCTTCCCTCCCGAGGAGCACACATCAGTGTGCTAACCTGGGTAACCCCAGGTTACCGTGCCGGTGCAGACCCAGATAAAATATTTGGATCTATACCTCGATTTAAAGTGGAATTTCGGGCCACACCTTGCCCAGCTCGTCCCGAGGCTCGTCAAGTCGGCCGCGGCGCTGGGAAGGCTTCTGCCGAACACTGGCGGTCCTGAGTCGTCGTGCCGGCGTCTCCACGTCGACATCCTGCGGTCCAAGGCACTGTATGGTGCCCCTATCTGGTCGGAGTCCCTCACCGCCCGCAACAGAGCCCTTCTGCAAAGGGCTATGGCGGTGAGGGCTATTAGGGGCTACCGTACTGTGTCCTGGACTGCGGCAACACTACTGGCGGGCGACCCGCCTTGGCCACTGGTGGCAGAAGCGTTGGCAGAAATATACCGGTTCCGCGCCACAACGCGAGCCAACGGCGAGCAAGTCTCCATAAGGGGATTGGGCAGAGTTTAGGAAGTGGCCCGAAGCCCACCGGAAGGCCCATCCGGCGGCGGAGAGAGGATCTAGAGTCCCCCGTAGCAGGACGCGCGACTGTAGAGGCGGTTGCACCGCATCTCCATCGCTGGCTCAGGAGAAGGCACGGCAGCCTTACATTTAAGATAGTGCAGGTGCTTACCGGACATGGGGTCTTCGGTAAGTACCTGCACAAAATTGGAAGAGAAGAGGCCCCAGGATGCCATGAGTATGGCGCGCTAATCGACGATGCGCGCCACATAATGGAAGTATGCCCCGCATGGGGGCCTTAGCGCCACATCCTGTCAACGGACATGGGAACAATGGACCTGTCGTTGCCGACCATCATCTCCAAGATGCTCAGCAGCGATAGCTGTTGGTCGTCGATGGCCTCTTTCTGTGAGACTGTCATGGCAAGGAAGGAGGCCGCGGAGCGGGCACGCGAGGCACTTGCGTCCGCTGACTCGCTTCGCCGGCGACGACCAGGGAGGAGGAGACGCCGCTATGCGCTCCTCCTCCCACCGCCCTGAATAATGACAGGACGTGGCCAGACGGCCAAGCGTTGGGGTGTCGGGGACAGAATGTCATCAGACGATCTCTCTGGCACCTCGTAAAAGCGCGGAAGGGGCCGCTGTGGTTTTAATGGGTATTTCGGTCAGTTCTGTGGCCGGCGAGTCCCACACACACGTCCCCGTCTGTGTCCGGCAGGGGATAGTGCGTGAACCAGTAGACGTAGCATTAACGCGTTCAACTAAACAAATTCTTCAGTTTTATAACATAAGTATAGATAGATAAAAGTTGTAAATATACGTAAAATTGGGCAATGACCCATACATATATCTCATTAATAAATTATCAATTGGCAAGTACCGCCTACTTGCCAGACTTGCTTGCTACTTGACCAAACTCGGGCGGCCGCCTCTCGCCGCGGCAAATGGACCGTTGTTGGGGTGATCAAAAAGATCAGCCTCCACGATGTTCTTGTCTGCTGACAGATGTGGAGTGATGCTTGTGAGATTACTCGCCTGAGGCTGCGAGGCGTTGAATCGGACATCAATCTGTCATATGCACTAAATAAAACCGCGTGGGATATATGTTATGGAATAATAATGAAATATCAATGAGGGAACAAAGAGGTAAAGATGAAAGAGCTAAAAACTAATAGATCTTCGACGAATAACCTACATTAAAAGCCATTCAGATACAGGCACGCGTGAAAAACCAGTATGCGATACTAGTAATTTTTGAATAAAATGTTAATATTTAAAATACGTAGCAGCTTAAACGAGGTTATTATAAAATTCATTGTTTATTCATACCTACTTTTACAATCTACTTTGAAATTCACTAAAACAAACGATGGAAATTTACACGCTACTGAACCAAATGGATTCGACGTCTGATTAAAACTTAGCGATTGATGAAGCATGGAATTAATTAGAAGCATCCGAGTTTAGCGGAAAAACTTTGTAAGTTAACTGAGAGTAAATGTTGCTTATCGCCAAGTTACCGGAGTGACGGTTGGGACATTCGATCTATTTAAACAGACAACATTTGTCTGACTTTTAAAACACTGTTAATATAGTTATAGTATTTTTTTAAACAAAACGCTTAACATTTTGTTTAAAAGGTAACTTTAACTGGCAGCAGTCCCCTGACATTTTCTAATGAAAATAAGAGGAATATTTTTTATTCATAAAAATAAATTTATTTAAATATAACATCGCCGTGTAGTGACGGAGTAAGAATACAATTCACCACCTATCTTACCCGTGGTTGTTGTAAGAGACGACTAAGGGATATCTTATGTACATGCGTAAGATGCACAACTGTAAAAAAAGGGAAACGGCCATATAAACTCTATACCTACCCGCCTGATCAGCGTAGTGTAGTAGACAGTAGGACGTATATGACCTGAGATGATGACAACGATGCTGATGATTATATCACCATTTTAACCAAATCAGCGATATTATAAATAAGGCAAATTAAAAAGTAGTTCGCTACACTTACTGCTTTAAATATCAAGAGATTGCATAATAATTGAAACCATGACCTGCACCGATAAAATTATCAAGTGAATGATGGGATTACATAAAATAACTCTATTTCATTCAATTACAACAAAAGTATGTGAAAACTAAAGGACTATCCACCAATTATAATATAAAATATATACGCCAAACTAAGCACCTGTGTGTCACGGTTTTATATAAATGTTTATGAACGACAGTCCATAATGAATAAACGTTTGATTGAAAATTTGTTATTCCGGGCACACTTTGTCCTTCACCAAATTAAACCAGAGAACTTGTGAGTTGTTTTAAGAATACTGTTTATCGTAAGCTGAAACGAGTTTCAAATTGAAAAAGTAAACTTACATTACTTTCAGTACAATTGTACTTGAGTTAAAAGCATTTTTTTACTGTTTGTACGGTATTTATATGTGAGGGTAAATGGTATAAAAATTTTTGTGTAAATACACGGCAGATATTTTATATAACCCACGTTTGTGAAAGGAATACAATGTATAGTTATAATAATAAATGTGTAATCAGTAAACGAAAACAAGTGTAAATATTATACTCGACATAAATAAATTAAAAATAAAATGAATTTTTAATTGGCTGATTTACTCGACGTTCGAGAATTTTTGCAAGAAAATTTTTAATAGCAAGCAGGAGCTCTGAAAGAGTTGCATGTTTGGCGATAACAATCCTGCACCATATTATAGGGTACTAATAACTTCATGGTGAAACGTTGGCCATTGAACTCTAAGTTTCGTTTTTCAAATTGGATTAAAGTCTCATGTCGTTTTAAGTCTCCAAAATCCTAAGTCGAGCTGTAACTCACTTGAATTGCTATAATGACACATTACCTTCGCCATCTATTAATAAATAACTCCAGATTTCGTACTCTTAAGCACGTCGTACGTACGTCCGCGCCTGTGTATTAAATATGTTATTAATATATTTGAGTAAATCCTAATAAAATTCTATAAACGAAAAGCGGTCCGTTCTTAATTTGCAATTTCGACATCAACTACTTAACACCAATCATAGTGTTCTTCACACTGCCAAACTTATTAAAATATTTGTATCGTGTTAGCTAAGTAAGCGATATATCTCACTATTTATCATAAGTTCAATATTATCTTGGGTTAATGTTATACATAACGATTATTGTACGACAGTAAACCAAAACAACATAATTATATGTACTTCTACAAATACACAGTATAATTCAAAATTTCTCATAAGATACTGTTTAGTACAAATAAGTACATAACGGATCAATACCAATCAACATAAATAAGTCTTAAATCGAGAAATCATTTCTTCTGAAACCATATACGAAGTAACAAACAAAACTGAACGAAGCTTTTATATACATTAAAAGTTCGGCAAAAAACTCCTCCGAGGGTCTTTTATGCTGAGTATAAAGAAAAACTTGAATAAAATACGCATGCGAATGGATCGATAACAGAGACTGTATGTTAACGGGCAAGATCTTAGTAAATATATTGTCTATACATGACTTGTTTGCCACTATACAATTGGAAACGTGTGCATGAAGAAGGAGCAATGAGCAGCGAACAATAAATTTTTTCAATAAGGGTTAGGTTCGGAGTACGTATATATGAGAAAATGATATAAAGATAAAGGACAGATTCAATAGGCTGACGGTTGTCTAGTTTACGCCACATTTTCCTTTTCTCGAGTAATAAAACAAATGCATTAAATATATACTCGTATATATATATCCTTACTAATATTATAAATGCGAAAGTAAGGATGTTTGTTTGTTTGTTACGCATTCACACTTAAACCACCGAACCGATTTCAAAAATTGTTTCACCAATGGAAAGCTACAATATCAGGGAGTAACATAGGCTATATTTTATCCTGGTATTTCTACGGGAACGGGAACTACGCCGCGGGTAAGGCGTCTGAACCGAAGCGAAGCGAGGGCATGTTGCTAGTAAATATATATATGGAATATACGTTGTCAACGTAAATAATATTTAAATTTTCGAACTAAAAAACTCATGACTATTTTCAACAATAACACTTAAATTTTAGTTAACAAATTCTTATTGGTAGGCTATGGTCTAGTAATACTTTGCGAAGGGCGTTATGCAGTTCGTAGGTATTATGACTCACAGCCTAATGAGCGGGCCATTGGTACGGTTATCCTTTCGAGAACTAACCCCTGTCGACGTCCAAGCAACAAAGCGCCAGGCCGTCGACCTCACGAGGGTCGCCTTCTCTGTGGGTGGTTGACTAATACTCGATCCAACCTACCTAAAACTTTATCATTATTATGACTTATCACTGATAATATGTGTAGCATATAGATTGCCTGAGGTATTGCCTAAAATTGAGCGTTCTTGGGTAAAACGGGCATAAGAAATGTTTGTTTTGATCTTCAGTGGAACATAAGAAAGAGCACATGTCAATTCCTTTACTGAGTGAAATAAGCTAAGAGGACATACTCGTAAGTAGGTATAGAAACACATAGCAATAAACGAAAACTATTTTGCAACACAAAATGGGTTCTTCAATTAAACTACGCGTCACCACAATTATACTAATGAAATTCTTTACTCAGAAGTAGCGTTTGTTATAAAGTTAAATTGCTCACCGTAATTTGCCTTTGAGTATACTTCACACTATTTCCATACCAAAGTTTTTCTAGTTTATTTGTAAAAAACATATATTTCAATTTTTTTTTGAGATAGTACAGTGTTGGACCTTTGGGAAAGTTATATTAATATTACTTTAAAATATTGATTATGAACAAATTAGGTGAATTACTAATTAACTGGTTATGGACGCAACTTATACGTTGGTAATTATGAAAGTTAAATGTGAAAATAAATTTTAAACTTATGTAACGTTTTCTCAGGTTATACAGGTAGGTATTATCGGTATAAAGTGTTTTTAAGGATTTTATAGAACTTTAATTTGGTTTTACTATATCCAAGTTTCATAAGAGATAATATATTATAGCGATTCCAAATCTTAGGGTAATCTTTAGGGTATCCGGTCGATGGCCCTGTACGGCGCACCGGTGTGGGCGGGGTCCATGACCGTCCGACTTAGGGCCCTTCTGTGGCGACCACAGAGGGTCATGGCGGTCAGGGCCATCCGCGGATACGGCACGGTGGCGACGGAGGCAGCGTGCCTATTGGCCGGGACTCCCCCGTGGGACCTGGAGGCGGAGATGCTCGCCGGACTATATCAGCGGGTGACGGGGGTGCGAGCGGGGGGCGGTGTGGTCTCGTTAAGGGATCTCACCGCCTGGCGCGTCAACGCCCACCGAGACGTCATTGCCCGTTGGGCAGTCCGGCTGGAATGGCCTCGGTTCGGGGTGCGAACCGTGGAGGCCTTCAGGCCGGTGCTGATGCAGTGGTTGGAGAGGCGGCACGGGGTGCTCTCCTTCCGACTGGTGCAGGTTTTGACGGGGCATGGGTGCTTCGCCAAATACCTGCACAAGGTCGTTAGGAGGGAGAGTACACCGTCCTGCCACCACTGCGATTGCGACGAGGACACGGCGCGCCATACGCTCGAGGCCTACGCGGCTTGGGCAGTGCAGCGCTGTGAACTCGTCGCAATCATCGGTACGGACCTGACGCTGCCGGCTATCGCTAGGGCGATGGTCGACAGCGTCGGGAATTGGGACGCGGTCGCAGCCTTCTGCGAGACAGTGATCTCGCGGCAGGAGGCGGCGGATCGCCTGCGCGAGGAGCGCA
The DNA here is from genome assembly GCA_032191425.1 of Lymantria dispar. Classification (NCBI taxonomy): domain Eukaryota; kingdom Metazoa; phylum Arthropoda; class Insecta; order Lepidoptera; family Erebidae; genus Lymantria; species Lymantria dispar. Next base: position 16,483,660 of record CM063457.1, on the reverse strand, counting down.
GCCTCGATGAGGAGATCCGCCGCCGGCGACTGGGGCGGCGTAGGCGCAACTATCTGCGCCTCATGCCGCCCTAGCCGAGGCCGCGGGTGACGTGACCGGGGATTAGTCCGTCACCCGCCGAGAGGCTGATCGCGTGAGGAAAGACCGACGTCCTCCCCGAGGGGAGGACATCGGTCGATGGGAGGGTACCCCAATTCGGGGTATTCCGTCAGGCCAGGCGCTGCTGCAGTGGTTAGCCCAACGACGAAGGCGACGTGGTTTTTGGGTGGGTTGCGGGAGTTGCGTGCTTAAGCCCCTCTGTCGCCCCGGACGGAATGGTGCGGAGGCGCGCCGACCGCGACCCACCCAAAAAAAAAAAAAAAGGGTAACCTTTAGGGTAGTATTAGTCTTTTTGGATGGTCGGAGTATAAAAGTCATCGTAGATGGCTCCTGCTCTGATAGCATGACCATTAATGCTGGTGTACCACAAGGCTCGGTGCTCTCCCCGACGTTGTTTATCCTGCATATGAATGACATGCTCTTTATTGAGGATATGCGTTGCTATGCGGACGACAGCACGGGTGACGAGCGGTACATCGAGCAACGGAATATCCCTCGGAGTACTCAGGAAAGAAGGGTTGAACTTGTGTCTGAAGTCAATAAGTCGCTCTATAGTTTCGGAATGGGGTGAACGGAACTTAGTCCAGTTCAATCCCACAAAGACACAAGTTTGCGCGTTCCCTGCAAAGAAGGACCCGTTTGTCATGGCGCCTCAGTTCCAAGGAGTAACTCTCCCAATTTCTGAGAGTATTGGGATTCTCGGCGTCGAAATATCGAGCAAAGTCCAGTTTGGGAGTCATTTGGAGGACAAAGCCAAGTTGGCAAGCAAAAAGTTGGGCGTCCTCAACAGAGCCAGGCGGTACTTCACACCGAGACAGCGTCTTGTGCTATACAAAGCACAAGGCCATCCTCATGTGGAGTACTGCTCACTTCTCTGGCCAGGTGCGCCTAAATATCAGCTAGACCCACTTGACTCCCTGCAAAGACGTGCTGTTCGAATCGTCGGGGATCCCAATAATACGGACGGATTGGAGTCGCTGGAGCAGCGGAGAGACTTTGGGTCACTCTGTGTACTCTAGCGACTCTCTCACGGGGAGTGCTCCGAGGACAAACAGTTCCTCGGAGCACTCCCCGACTCGTACTTGGTACCACCATGACCATTCTACCAACATATCACTCGACATCGTTGCAGGGTTCATTCATTTCACCTGAAAACGTTATGGTCTTCAACTGTACGTTTCCAGCGATCATTTCTCCCACGTACGTGCAAGCTCTGGAATGAACTACCTGCTGCTGTGTTTCCCGACCGCTATGACATGTCCTTCTTTAAACGAGGTTTAGGAAGAGTGTTTTCTTCACGGTAGGCAACGGCCTGGCTGTGCCCCTGGTAATGCAAAGTTCCATGTGCGGCAGTATCACTTACCATCAGGTGTTCTGCTTGCTCGTTTGCCACCTTTGGCAATAAAAAAAAGTCATATATGTACATCCCACTGATAGGCTCGAGCCTTCGCCATAATTGGTTAGGGGGAATTGACCTATTATACCACGCTTGTCAGATGATTTGGTACAGGGATTTACGTATATGAAATGATACTTAATGACAATATATTTTTATATGATTAGTAATTTGTTTAGATAGTAATGAAAGTAGTTAGGATGGTAATGAAAGTAGTTAAAACACCACGATTCTTACAGAATGAGATCTGAGAAACTAACATTGAGTTTAGAATTGATACAGATATTAATTATATCCGTATGATCAATATTAGGAAGAACTTAAAAATGTTAATAATGTGATTTTAATCCCATTAAAATGTGGGAATTTGTATATATTACTGCAAAAATATACATATACATATTTTAAACACATATATTATAAGCATTTTATTAAACAAGAGAAATATACCTCTCCCTTGCATAATTACAGTAACTTGTTTTTAGTTCAGACACCGTGTAAACAATGACGCTCATAGCATAAGATTTATAACAACATCGTTATGATAAATATATCCACGATATAACCACGAAAAATGCAGTATTTTCAGTTGCCTAGCGCATTAATGGCAGTAAATTAGGATATTATTTTTATGTAATAGGTAAGCTTTTGGCTTGAAATTTTCTATTAAGTCAGTTTTGAGTTATTGTCATTTGTATAAGAATGAGCTTTAAATATAAGTAAATTAAAAAAAAAAACACATTTAATACACGCATTAATTTCTACACTGATTGTTTTGCAGAAAATTTTAACCCGTCGTTTCTTTACTATGTTTACAGCTCCATAACTAAAAATTACAGAGAGGTATGTGTATTTCCATTCGATAGAAGAAGTTTAGAAGTTCTGAAAAGATGGAACTGAAATTTCACTATCCAATGGCGGTCATATACGCGGTGATTAATGAAATAGCTTTAGTAAAAAAACAGTAATGAAATTCACTATATTGTTATTCTTAGGTAATTGTACTTTGCACTCGTATTATTGGAGCTAGACACAACAAATTTTAAAGGAAACTAGACTTCGCAGTCTGAAATTGTATCGAATAATTAGAAAATAAAATATAAAATGCCAACAATGAACTCTGAAATAAACGAGTTATATTTATACGACACCGCCGCACTGATTTTCCCTCCATTATAAGAATTAGTTTACCTTTAATTTGCAGAAGTGCCGCCATGTCCAAATAAAAACAACAAGAGTGCCCAGGAAATTAAATCTACCTATAATCTTTATGGAAGCATAAAATCTGTATAGGGTTTAAAAGGGTGAAAGTAAAATTATTGGCGTAATTGAAAATGGCTCTACGCCAAGTTTAATAACAAAAATGAGTTTTATGAGATCATTGAAATACATGATGTCCAATCATAAACATTTAATTTAATCCAATCTTATGCTATATAATACAGAATAAGTATATTATCTATTATATATAATTCCCATGTCACGATGTTGTTCCGGAACGAATTCCGAAATTATCAATCCTATTTTAACCTTTTCTTTTTAAAAATCTCTGTTTTGTTTCAACTTGAGAGATAGGATAGTTTTATTCATATTTTTTTTTTATTTAAATGGTAAATCGGCCATTTTCATGTTACGAGTAATGCAGCAAGATGGCGGACCAAAAGTTTACAATTTAGAGTACTACAAAATATTGTGTGACGTACATTTGATATTTTCATGTTCTGAATATCATTGTTTTATGTAATTATGAGAAAATTAAATTAACACTAGATTGCCTAAAGCAGTCATTTTGACTGTTTTTTAATTTCAGATACAAAAAAAAATTATATATTTAAAAGGATTCAATTCTTTAGTGTTATGACTTTTTATTTTTATACTAATATTATAAAGAAGAAAAGTTTGTATGTGTGTATGTTTGTAATGAATAAATTAAAAAAAAACAGTGACGATTTAAAAAATTCTTTCACCAATGGAAAACTATAATATCAGGGAGTAACATAGGCTATATCTTATCCCGGTATTCCCACGGGAACGGAAACTACGCTAGTATGGCTACTGAAACCGAAGCGAAGCGAGGGCGGGTTGCTAGTATTCTATAAAGGCTCTATTTATTAATAGTTGTATTTATCTCCTCTCCCTCTTTATTTCTGATATACCTATATTGCCCAAGAGCAGTCATTTTGACTGCATGGGATTTTTAAAACAATTCTTCTTCATCTTGCTCTTATCCCAATTACTTGGGGTCGACGCAATATGTCATCGGTTTTGACATATTGCAAAAAGTTTCGGCAATAACTTTTATGACCGGCCGCCTGCCTGACGTCAACCCTCCTTGGGAATGTAATCGTTGACCCAAATGGTACCAGATGGAGTTGGTCCGGGTCAATCTAGGGCTCTTAGTCGTCTTTTACGACACCCACGAGCAAAGCAAGGGTTGGTAGTATTCGAAGCCGCTACCACACAGCAATTTTTAAAACGGATTTTTAAAACAATTAAATGATTTTATTACTAGACTAGCAATCCGCCCTCGCTTCGCTTCGGATTCAGTCGCCTTACGCGCGTAGTTCCCGTTCCCGTGGGAATACCGGGATAAAATATAGCCTATGTTACTCCCTGATATTATAGCTTTCCAATGGTGAAAGAATTTTTAAAATCGGTCCAGTACTTTTTGAGTTTATTCGTTACATACAAACTTACAAATTTTACCTCTTTATAATATTAGTATAGATTTTGTAAATTTCTTATATGATCACTCCAACTTGAATTGAAATATCATATTCTATTTATTTATTGTTTCCGTTACATATATTTTGTTATCGATTTGCATTAGGTAAGTTTTAGATGTTCAGTAAGACAAAGAGTACTTTTCAGTTTTATATCTATACGTTGATACTTTATATAACAGGTTCAATAGAATTATTTATTTTATATAATTTATTACCTAAATATAGAGAAAAAGAGTTCTTGTTTCAATTAGCAGAGTATCTTTCCGTCGAATACAGGACCGCAAGATATAAAGAACATGGAGAACCCCACAAACATGAAATGCAATCTGCCCTAACAATAACAAGGTAGACTGTAGCCCTAAAAAACGCAGATTTCGTCAAGTACGACTTTGTCACAATAATAAAACAATAAATATTTGTGAAAAGTGTGAAAAATATGTATGTGGAAAGTGTACGCATTAGTGTTGCCCAAACAAGTCTTGGTCTTGCGAGAAATGCGAGACCGAAACCAAGACCAAGACCGCTTAATTTTTGCAAGACCAAGGCCAAGACTGGCCCTGCAAGACTTGAGCAAGACCAAGACTGAGTCTGCAAGAGTCTCGCGTCGAGAAAAATACCATAATCGTCACCCTGTGAATTAGCCTTGATAGGTGTCATACGAGAGTGCTCTTGCCCATTATATTTATATATCCGTTTATTCATTAGCCCAACGACGTGCACTGTTGGACATAGAAATATGCCTACAATTAATCTACATAAATAATATATAGACCCCAAAAAGAACTATTATGCGTATATCGGTATGTGTACATAAAGATCGCAAGATCGCAATATAATGATTTTCCGTGTTTTTTTTTGGGTTTACAGTCGGCGGACTCCTCGCACTAAGGCTCGACCGAGATGGGCTTTTCGTTCTCGGCCGAGACCGAGACCGAGAATAAAATAATATCTCGGCCGAGACTGAGAATAGACAAAGCGTGAAAAAAAATCTTTAAAACTGTTATCTTTTTAATACAATACTAATTGTTTAACAAAATTAACTGTTTTAATAATCAAAGCTAAATAACATCATATTATAACATTAAAAAAGCAATTTTTCGGCATTTTCGCCCTTCAAACAGTGTCGCCTCTCGTCATACGATTGTTCAGCTTCGCTAAACAGTTGTTCACTTGCTACGCTAGTAGCGGCGCAGATAAAAACTTATTTGCTGCAGGCTTACGCACCTTATAAGGTGACGAAAACCAATACTCAAAATTATAAGCATTTCTTTGCAGTCTTGTCTCTCTAAGGAAGCTTTCTAGCGCTATTTCGATCACAGAGCTTGAACTGTATGCGTCATTGGTCATTGGCTCGTCTTCCAACTCTATCGAATCATGAGCTGCCTATAAGTTGAATTGATTTGTTGTAGTCATGTTTGACGAGTTAGTTGAAGATGCCCATGTGGTCTCATGAGAATCTGATTCACAATTCAGCTCTCTCACGCACTTACACCAATCGACTTCGCGCTGCGGGGCATGGCCACGCGCAGTAAAATTTGAATGCCGATCCGAACAAAGTTACAATCTCGGTCATGACCGAGAATCTCGGCTATAATTAGCCGAGAACCGAGACAAATTTCTCGGTTGGATTTGTGGCCGAGAATGCCGAGACCGAGACCGACATCTCGGTCGAGCCTTACCTCGCACCACTCCGTTCGGGACGACAGAGAGGCGTAAGCACACAGTAACTGCTCCGTGTGGAAAACAGTCTTAAGAAAACAGGGTCGAAATTCTTTCCTTTGCCATAGGAGTAGTATCGCTGTCCAAAGTAACACCAGGGAAATAGGAGTGTATTTTTTTCAGTGGTAAGGATTTTATTCAATGGTGGACTATAGGCTAGCAGATGGATAGATGGACGATATTTGATTAATCTGGTTGGATTTTTCATAAATGACTGTTAGGTTATTCCAACTGCAAGACCTGCAATACTTTGCGAGACTCTTGCTGCAAGACTAATACCAAGACTTGAGTGCGCAATACCAAGACGAGACCAGGTGTGATGTTGCAAGACCAAGACTAGTCCAAGTCTCGTCTTGGTCTTGCATTTGGGCAACACTAGTACGCATGAAAAAATTACCAGTTTTATTTGTAAAAAAAATGTGCACACGATGATTCGTAAGGTTTTTTTCGTTTTCCAAGTTAATTGATTTTTATTGTTTAATATTTACTAATTACATATTATATAGGTGTAAATAATAGCAAGAAAAATAAAAAAAAATATTTTTATATAATTGACTTGAATATTGATGGATGAGATGATTGGTGATAAATGGGTTGAGTGATGGATGTGATAAGTGGTGACTGATGGTGATGGGTTGGATGTGTGATGATGGAGGGATTGATTGGTCACAAATGACGAGGGATAGATTGAGTAGTGATGGATGGGATGAGTTGTAACAGATGACAATAGATGGGATGATTTGAACGGACGTAGTTAAGTTAATAATGTAAATAATGAATGGTTGGTACTTTGCTATTTTTATAGGCCGTCATCGTCCACTACTTTCCATTCTTCCTGCAAACAAAAACCACATCCCCACACACTTACAATATATTAGTTCTTTTTTTATCTACCAAAAATTACATTAGCAATAATTTATATGGCAAAACAACGTTTGTCGTATCAGCTAGTATACTTATATAAAAATAAGTTGACAAAGAATAACAAAAAGTGTGAGATACTCTTTGTCAACTTATTCTATCTTTATGAAATACGGAACATTATAAACTAGAGTATAAATGACTGATGAATTTATACATTAAGCTATTATGCCGTGAATAGCTAAACGTTAATATTTACTTACTTATATAAAAAGTGTAATTCTAAAAAGGCATTTTGACAACTCGGCAATACTGTATTATCAGTCCACTTGTCTATGTATCATAATTTACTTAAATGATGCTATTAATTTTGAAATAATAGGCAGTTACTGCCATGTTAATTATTTCCAAAAATACAAATTGAAATAAAATAATAAAGCGGATTATAAGCTTCATAATATTGCAGCAGTTATTCAGCTCAATAAAAGTTATTTGCGCGACCGGGCAATAACATTTGCTACTGTATGCTATATACACCGTGGAATCTAATTGGCTGTTTTCCTGAAACACATGTCATTCTTAATATCCCCACATAACTAAAAACATTTAGAAAAAAGTCTGATAATTAGACATTCTAAAGTTTGTCTGACATGTAACGGTATTATTCCAAACATGCCTACGACATAGCATTCGTATTAAATCGCAATAAGAGGTAAAACAAAATAATTTTAAGCATAACACCTTGGAGCTTGGTGTCGCACCTCACCCGCTCGCGCCCCGCACCCCTTCCTTCTTTTGTGATACTCCCGAGCCGCACGACCTTGGTCTATGTTTAAATAGGTCATTTAGCATGCTACCGTATCTACAGTCAATGCCCTTAACCACATGTTACAGTTATGCAAAAATAATATTTTAAGGAAACATCCGGGATTGCAAATGACAAGAATTTATGTTTTTATTTTATTGAATAAATGCTATAGTATGGTTCTATATCATTAACTGAGTATGTACGTTTCGGGAAAACAGCCAATTAGATTCCACGGTGTATAAACCTTTGCAATATGTGCGATAGTAGAAGAGTACATATTGCGTCGACCTCAAGTAATCGAGATAAAAGCAGAATGATAATAACTGAATTGAAAATAAAAGAAACAAGTTTAGTACTTACTTGAAAATAAAATGACCACCTACAATTAAAAAAATTACATACTGTGAAATGTGTGAACCAAGCAAAAATGACCGTGAAGGTTTGAAAGAGCTGATCACCTTTTCACCAACGATAAAAAAAATTTAGGTAACACCTAAAGTATTTTAATCAAGAATCAAACGTTAAATGATATAGGACAATAATCAATCATTAAAGTGTATTATATATGTCACCGTAAAATTGTACGAACCGTTAGTTTATAAATTATCTAGTGAGATCATAAACTATCGACAGATTATGAACGGACACAAAAAATTACAATCTAACGCTTATATTTTCGTAAGATTATAAACTGACTATGTTTAACCGTCAAATTGTGAACAAAACGCAAAGTGCACGCTGATTGGTTCAACGAATCATTGTTTTCACACGCTGTCCCGCCGCCATTATTATTTTAGCGATTACTACATTACATCAATTTAAAGATATCAAAAACAGTTTTTGGTGGTATTTAATAATGTACGTTAATATTTGCTGACAATGAGCTTTTTGATTGCTGATAATTATGTTTGTATCTTTATGCACACGAACACGTGCTATCTATAACGCCAACCAATCAGAGGACGGTTCACAAATTCGCAGGCGAGAAATTGTAAGACAGTGCTGTAATTGGGTCATTTCTTTTTGAACTGATAGTTAAAAGTATTAAAATCACAATTTGACGGTTGAACATAGTCAGTTTATAATCCTACGAAAATATAAGCGTTAGATTGTACATTTTTGTGTCCTTGGTACTTGACGAAGCAACCGTCCGTCGTCACTACTTACGCTAGTCAGCAAGAAAACACCCCGTGCCGCCGTCCTCAATACTCCAAGAGCACCGGCCGGAAGGCCTTGACGACCCCAACATCGTAGCGGAGCCTCTCCAGCCGGACTGCCCAATGGGCAATTTTCCTATACCAGCTATTAGTATCACACTGAAATATCGACATCTAAACACTGCAATATTTAATTTAAATTCTATTATCGTGTCTTACACAAAGTAATTTCGGTGAACTCTGGGAGCCCATAGAGGGTAACCATTGTTTGTGGTCGGCAATGTCTATGATAAAATAGTGTGACCAGATTTAGCAGAATTCTGCGATTTTAGCAGAATTCGATCCCTAATTTAGGGCTTAACAGATTATGTCGCAGATTTCGAAAATTTGGCAGATTTTAGCATAATATTAAAAAGCCTTGCAGGAAAGTAGCAGAATTAGACATTGACTAAATAAATGTGTTTCACTAGGGTAGTTGCCCTAAACGTATTTAAAAAATCTATTTTTCTTAAATAGTGTAAGTTTTTTTTACTGAACTTTTTCTTTCTTTTTTTTAAAGGCAACGCACTAATGAAATAGTTCTTGTATTGCTGGGGACTTCACAAACATATAATTAACGGACACAAATTACATCCAGACTCAGAACAACAAGTCGCACAAAGTGTTATCCCGCATGGGATTTGAACCCGCGACACTGGCACAGTAAATCGATGTCTAACCATTATGCCATCCGTGCCAGGCAACTGGCAATTCTCATATACATCCTATGTTTAATACATCTTGTGAGCGCATATTTTCTCAATTGAACAGTATAAAAAAATGACGTGCGAAACAAATTTAAATATGAACAAGTTGCTGCAATTCTACATGTCAAACAGATAGTTAAAGAACAGGGTGAATGCGTATATTTTATGAGCTAGCTTAAAACCCTATACAGGTGTATCAGGTTATGAGGCAAGTGTTCGAATATGTTGTGTAGTGTGTTTTCAAAAATTCAAAAAGTGATTTCAAAAATGTGTGTCTAAGAGTTAATGCCTTAAATGTTACGTATTATGTAGGCATGTACCGACAGGATACATGTAGGCATGTAAATCTTCGACAGTATAAATAGGTATGAATTGCGCAAATGCTTCAATGGTAGCGTAGATACAAAGGCACCTCGTGAACGGTCATCGGCCGATCAGCTGATTTAAAGCGAAGTTTGTCTGTTTATGCAAGTGTAATCATTGATTTATTCGAATTCTAATGAACATTTAACAAAGTACGAATATGTTGTAGATTAAGTATCACTAACTTTATACATTTCAATCAGATACTACTACTACTACTACACGAAAAAGAGATGATAAATTTGAAAATTTTACATGTCACTAATTCATTAACAAATCGTTATTTTGCATTAAAATGTTTTTTCATGGGTTCCTACCGCCATTGCCAAACTCCCGTTTGACCAGTTGCCCATAACCTGATACACTCTGCATACAAATGTGAATAGAATTTAGAAACTTTTTGTTGATAAACATTTGAAAATATTAAGTTGCGTTTTCCTTTAATATTCATGCACATTAAAACTTCATCTATAGTAGAATTTTAGCATTTCTTCTGAAAAAAAATAGCAGATTTTAGCAGAATTTAAATGAGTAGATAGCATAATTTAAATCTGGTCACACTGCAACCTAAAATAACATAACCTAAAATAATTACGGAATCGTAATAATGTATTTCTAATCCTTGCGTATCTCCGCACGCTGTATTGTTTTTTATGCAGTTCGTTATTATTTTTCTAATATTATGTCAATAACAATTTAGCAGCGATTACACATATGTCATTTTCAACGTGTTCAAAACTTTGGTGAACGGGATTGTTTCTCGCGAATGCAATTTGAAGTGATAAGTGTGATTCAGTGTGTTATCATATGTTAAGTGTAGTGTTTTTCGGTTTCTAATGCGCCCTTGTCGTGAGACGTATGGTCGTAATAAGGTACACTGGCAAAACTATTCTTTTGACAAGAAACAAATCACCTTATTTCGGGATTGGCATGAGCTGAGTCTGCAACTTTTAATGGTTTTTATGACATTATTCTACACCTAGTTTTAATAATTCTAGTAATAAATATAAAAATCTTGACAACCGAAGAATCACCGTATCGCCTATAGCAGGGATGCACAGACTTATTAAGACTAGGGGCCACTCGGGCAAATAATGAACTAATGGCGGGCCGCCAGAAGTATAGGTAATTAAAGACAATAAAGAATTGATAATCTGGAATAGAATTCAATATTTTTCGAATGTACGAGAGTATTATTTTTGCTGTCGGCGGGCCAACAAGGTGACAAATAGGGTGACCAACTTTTTAGGAGTCTTGCGGCACTAATGTTGTTGATGTTTACTATGTGGTTAATTAATATTGTCTTCTTTTTACATTTTTATTGGTTACTTGTGACCATTGTCTATAGTTTCCTTCAATATGAACAATCTTTAATCTTTGGCAAGCATATCCGGATAGCTGATGATCTACGGATATTTAGGCGATAATATGTCATATATATGATTTGTAAATAAAGAAAATTATATTGTAGCCTGAAATAGTACATACGATAATTTTTATCACGCATAAAATTCATGCTTCTTGTGGTATAGATTTGATTGAGATAATTTATATTAAAGCGAACGCATCCGCTGCCACAACTATTATTATATATGAGAAAACGAGTTTGTTCGTTACGTTTTAAGGAATCAACCAATTGTTATAAAACTGTATATACACGTTAACGAAGGTACTGAGAATGGCATAAATTATTGTATATACTTGTTAATAAGGAAAAAATAGTCTTCTGGATAAAAAATTCAAAGTTATTCAGAATAGGATCACTATTCTTGAGAAATGAAAAATAACCGCCAACAGACTATAAACATGTGTCAACTCGCCCTAATTATAAGGGTAAATCTTGTATTGTGAGGAATACAGAAAAGGAGAGGTATCCTGAAAGAAAATATGATATGCCGAAAAGAAATTAAAGTAAAACTTCGGACTATCATATTTATAAAATGTCACCCCACGGGTAATGCCATGGTTTAACCATTATAATTATAGTAACTATTGATTAATAAATTAATGGCAGGTTTCATCATAATTATTCAGCCTTTCGTCGTTATCTATTATTATCATTAATTACCTTGCTTTTATCACAATTATTTGGGGTGGACTCAATATGTACTATTCTTTCATATTACAAAAGTTATTGGCAATAGTATTATAACCCGCCGCCTGCTTGTCAACCCTTCCTGGGTAAGTAATTGTTGACCATACGGTATCAGATAGAGTGACCCTGGTCTACATAAAGCTCATGATCGTCTTTTACGACACCCATGAACAATGTAAGAGTTGTTAATATAAAGCTTACCAAGTTTTATTCGTTTTATATCGAACACATAGAATTTTCCATTTAGTGGCATCAAAAATAAGGGTTGGTGATACTTTGTATTCTTAAAAATATGTTAAGAATACTTAGTATCACCACTCCTTATTCTTCCAATGTAGTCATAAAACGGTCTAGCGACACTTTCCAGGGAAACTTATTACTTCGAAGCTCTATGTCCAACAGTGAATATTGACAGACTAAATGAAAAATAATAGTAACATAATATTATGTATACTGTTCAGGTGTTTTTTATGAATTCACGTGCGACACCCAAACTCATTGAAAATTATATTCCAATATAAACAGACAGACTAAGATCCGCAAAATTATTACTTTTCATCAAGTATATAATCAAAATTAAATTTTTGTGTACTAAACTCATTTGCAAAAAAAACGGGCGGTTTTGATTTTCATTCATATTTAAAAAGATACAATACCAAAAAGGTTTCAATCGTTTGTACACGTTACTGGCCGGTTTTAAAAATGCTGTGGTATTTAAAAAAGTACGTTCTAAATTCAATTTTTCATTTGATGTTCATTTTTACAGAAAACCCCTTTTTATCCTACATTTTTGGCGCGAAGTTCCAGAAGTTAACATCGACTTTCATAACTTTTATTCAATTTTTATCGATTAATTTCATATCCTTGACTGTCAAAGCTTTATTTAATGCTGTTTGGCTGTATCAAAAATGGTAGATAAAGTGGTAAAAGCTACCAAAATTATCGCGCTGCTTGAAGAGGGTTGCAGCCAATGTTTCGTGGCTAGGAGGCTAAATGTTAGTCGCTCGACAGTCCAAAGGACCTGGCAGCGATATCAGGAGACTGGTTCCGTCGAGAGAAGGCCTGGTTCTGGAAGAAAACCATGTACCCAACCACGGGATGATCGTTTTCTTGTGAGTCGCGCATTGAGAAATCGCAAATCTTCGTATGTGGATCTTAAGAACAACCTCCAAGAAGTAAGAAATGTGCATATTAATCTATGGACGGTCAGGAGGAGGCTTCTCGCTGCCAATATACGCAGTCACCGCCCGGCCCGCGGCCCCAAATTACTCCGTGAGCACAGAGTTCACAGGCTTAGGTTCGCTAGAAATTGTGAATCATGGACTCAAGACGATTGGAATAGGGTTTTGTTCTCTGATGAAGCCAGGATATCTCTGTTCGGTGAAGATCGACGTCGGCGAGTGCTAAGAAGACAAGGAGAACGCTTTGCAGAGGCATGTTTCGAAGAAATCACACCTTATGGTGGGGGCTCTGTTATGTTTTGGGCAGGAATAAATTCAATGGATCGTACAGAGTTAGTCTTCATTGAAAACGGCTCACTGACTGGGCATCGATACATAACGGAAGTTCTAATTTCTCATGCACAACCCGCATTGGCCGCTCTAGGTGAAGACTCGATTTTTATGGACGACAATGCTCGCGCCCACCGATCCCGCGATGTTAATGCGTATGTGCAAGAGGTCGGCATTCGTTGTTTGGATTGGCCAGCTCGAAGTCCCGACCTCAATCCCATAGAGCATGTCTGGGACGTTCTGAAACGGCGTGTGAGATCAGTACACCCGGCTCCGCAGACCATCAGAGAGCTGAAGAATGTGATTACTGCGGAGTGGGAACGTATTCCGCAAGCAAGTATCCGGGATATACTCGCTAGCATGCCCAGACGAATTCAAGCTGTGATTTTAGCTAGAGGGGGTCACACTCGATACTAAACATTTATCTGCTTTTACTTTATTAAAGAAAAACAAACAAAAAAACTTTTTTATTTTTACTTCATGAGCATATGCACTACTAGCGAATATACACTACTAGCGAGGTTTAGCATTATTTCCCATAAATTGTATCTAAATTTTATGAAATACTGATGAAAACGATTATTTTCTTATTAATTTAGCAAATTGTGTGGATAAAACTACCTATAATTATCAAACAAAGAAATATTAACATTTGAAATGGTTCATTGCTTAGGTGCCCGTTTTTTTTGCAAATGAGTGTATTATAAAATATGGCAATATGTTTTGGCCAGGTTATCTAACAAAATGTGGTCGCTAGTATTTAAACACTAGCTAAATGAATAAATAATCTAATAGTTGGCTATCGCCATCCTTATCTAACGCTTGCTCGCTATTTTTCCCTCTAAGCAATTTTTAATAGACACAAACTTATAAATACAACCAAATTATCTACTTTCACCTGGCTGCCTTTCAGTCAAGCGCGCAACAGCAACGATCACTTCTCAATTTCTATGTATATTTCATTTCAAGGCAGTAAAGTTAATTTCAATAAGCATACAATTCTATAAAATGCTTTCAAAAATTAAATAATATTTTCATTTAAAGCAGTAGCGATCGCATTTTAATAGACAACTCAGTAAATACATTTTGCTCATTTTATAATTTTTAAATAAAAATTCAATTTCGATTAAATACTTTGGAGTGGTAGGACCACACTGTCGACAGTTATCTGTCTACAGCCGCGGGCCGGTCCGTCCGGGGCAGTACCACACTCTCGCAGAAAATCGACGTCTGAGTAGTAGCGATTTGTTACTGCGCTTCGTTCGGTGAGCGAGAGAGCCGGAAGCCCAATTTTCTGAGGCTGTTTGCGTGTGGAGGGTTTTGGTGGTGCCCTTGGTATCACCGAGCCTCAATGCACGCATTCACACTCCCTTCAATTTCTTCGCGGTAGGCAGCGGCCTTGCAGAGGTCCATGAGCGGCAGCAACACTTACCATCAGGTGTACTGTTTGCTAGCTTGCCACCGTATGCAATACAAAAAAAAAAATACTCGATGAACGTAGTAATTTTGTAGCCGGAACTCGTACTACAAACAAAATCTTTGCCTAATTTAGATTCAGATCATTCTTAATGATAGCATGTTATTTTGAATTGCTTGTCAAAGTAGCTGGTTAAAATAACCGATACCATAGCGAGTATAACTGAGTACGAGACCCTAACGAAACAGTTTTTTAATAGGTGTAAAATTTGAGTACAACTGAAATTAACATATATTCAAGAAAATCTAGGCAATATTGCAAAAATATAAATAAGTATAAATTTTACATAATAATAAATTTATTTACAAAAAGTAATGATATCCTGGTATATAAAAACATAAATGTGAAAAAGGCAATCAAGTTCAATATAAAGATAATGGTGTCGAAACTTTAAAGACTTGAGATATAAATGGGTGTCAAGTTCTGTAGATTATCCTGAAATTTATTTATTACAAAAACGTATATGTATATTCTTAGGTAAGTTTAAAACCTCCGGTGGTCGGCCCAGCGACGAAGGCGACGTGGTGTTCGGGTGGGTTGCGGGTGTTGCGTGCTATACGCCCCTCTGTTGCCCCGGACGGAGTGGTGCGAGGAGCGCACCGACCGCAACCCACCCCAAAAAAAAAAAATAAAAGGTAAGTTTAAAACAATTGCTTATTTTTTGTTTTTTAAAGTGTTTGCTATTCATAAATATCACTTCGTATATTGAAGTTATTAAATTATTTATAATAACGCAAATAACTTATGATCTATTGAACCTTAATATTTGACTTGACTAGTTTTACTTGTAAATCACATACCTACTTAAAAGAAAATCAATGTTTAATATAAAAAAAATATATTGCATATAATATAAAGAAAGTTTATTAGCCATTTACAATAATGTCACACATAAATTATATCGTTTAGTAAACACTACAATATTTTCATTTACAGAAAATATAGAGAAAGGACGTCTGCTTTCCCTTTCATGGATGAAGGTATAAAACAAAATTTTATTAAGAACTACCAACCCACCCTCGCTTCGGTTTTAGTCGTTTTACCCGCGTAGTTCCCGTTCCCGTGGGAAGACCAGGATAAAATATAGCCGCTGATATTATAGCTTTCCATTGGTGAAAGAATTTTTGTAATCGGTCCAGCCATTTTGAAGATTACCCGGAACAAACAGACAGACAGACAAAAAAATATATAAAGTGATTTTTAGGCATGTGTATAGTGCAAATAACCGTGTGAGCATGAAAAAAGCCTATTATTACGACATTACAAACAGACACTTCAATTTTATTTATTGGTATAGATTAATGGTGTAATACACAGACGCGCGGCTAGCTTTTTTAATCTCTGTAATACCACCTCATTATTAGCTCAGAATGAGCTAAATAATTTACATGAATACTTCACAGTTATAGATGATACGTTTCCATGTGGTGACGAAATTAAATTCAAATCATTTATTATGTATAAACCCCGCGGGGGCACTTACATATTGTCATTATTTTTACATTTTTCTTACAATTATTTTTCTTAAACCGCACTGAGAAGATCCGGCAAGAAACTCAGCGGGATTGTCTATTTTTATTTATTTTTCTAATTTCATTTAAATAAAATTACATCTTACAACATGCTTATTAATAGTTCCAATGTGATGCCATTCGAAATATTATATAATATAATTCACAAATATAATAATAATCACAAATGTAATGAGAAAATTATGGTTGGACCAGATCCCGCAAGCGGCACCCGATCACGAGTTAATTACTAGAGCAGTCATCACTCCTCTAAACCATAATGGAGGGAAGGGAGTGACCCGCTCCTCATAGCTACCGCTAACAGACCCTTCAGTGAGCATGACCAATACCATTTGCCATAAACATAAAGCACAGATCCAATAAAAAAATCGTTTGGCAAAACACGCTACACTTTACAATTATAGTAGCAACAATAAAAAAAAAAAAAATAAACATGTGCGTAATTTCTATCATTGTAATAATGAGGAAATTCCTGTATGAGGAGCTGCTCATTGCCAGTCCGAGTTATCATCAGATAATCTGAGATTTTATAATAACCTTTTAGATAAAATCTACTCTTGATAGCTTTTTTGAACTTATTCACTGGCATATCTCGGATATTAAATACAATCCACCACCCCCCTTCTCCTTCCCGTGGCTGCTGTAGAAGAGGAATATAATATGCAGATAACATCGATGCCAGAGAAAGAAAATTCGAAATAAAACCCTATACCAACACGTTTGACCAGCGTGGTATAGTAGGTCATATTCCCTTCCACAATGAAGACCGATATAGGCTGAGATGTTCGACGAAGGCGACGTGCCACGGGTGGGTTACGGGGCCGCGTGCCGCCCCTCTGTCGCCCCGGACGGAGCCGGGCGACGGGAGCGCTGACCGTAGCCCACTCCAAAAAAAAAAAGATGATGATGAAAGATGTTACGTATATTTCTATTTTTATTTATTTAATTTTTTCATCTATAATACTTTTATAACAAATGGTCAACTTCTATAATTCATCCAGTTTAATCTGTTTCTATCACAAAAGTAAATACACATTAACTAATTCTAAGCTTGCAGTGTATAAAGATACATCATCATCATTTTAACCTACCGCCGTCCACTGCTGGACCTAGGTCCCTCATGTTTCGCCACATAGTGCGGTCCTGTGCCGCATGAATCCGACGACGCCTAGCAACTTTCACTAGAGGTGAACGCACACTTATCCGCGTCGAACGAGTCGAACGAAACGAATTTTAGAATTCTGTATATGAAATCTCATGAAACCTCGCACACTTGCCCGCGTCGAAACGTCCGAATCTGGAAGACGATTTCTATACAAAATTCTAAAATTCGATCCGTTCGGCTCTGATAAGTGTGCGTTCACCATAGATCGTCAGTTTACCTATTCGGGGAGCGTCCTACACTGCGTCGTCCGATACGTGGTTGCCAGTCGAGAACCTTTCTTCTTCAGCGGTTATTGATTAGTAGAGCGATGTCGTCTACATATTGCCACTTCAGCATGCTAATTCTTCTTGCCATGTTGGTTACTCGTTGTTTTACGGATTTCTGTATTTCGGATTCTATCTCCCAGACAAATCCCGATCATAGCCCGCTCCATAGCACGCTGAGTAACTTTGTGCTTGGTTCTGAGGCTTAAATTTAGGGACCACGTTTCCGTGCCGTGAGTCATCACTGGTAACACACACTAGTCGTAGACTGTTTTTGAAGACTGAGGTATGTTAGTTGAGAACCTCTTCTTTAGTTTACCGAACACTGCCCAATCGAATTGGATTCGTCGGCAAAGGTACATATTAGAGTGAAAACAGACCAACTAAGAAAGATTTTGATGAAATAGCAACTGTTTCTGTAAGAAAAACTAATACTAAAGCAAAACATAGATGGCGCAGTGGTTAAGATACCGACCTGCCTGTGTCATGGATTCGATTCCCACGCAAGACAATAATTCTTTCAATCCGCAAGTTGTTGCTTTAAGTCTAGATGTAATTTGTGTCCGTTAAAATATATATGTATTTGTGTATGTTGCGTAGATGGGATGCAAAAGTAATGAGTAGGATGCCAAAAGAGGTCATAATATCGTGGATAACGAGCAAATTATTAAATAATTTTTAATGTGAAACATCTATAGGCGAGGGTGATCCCGATTGTCGCGTGGCGTTAACGCCACGTTTCGGGACACCATTTTAATTAACTACATATAAAAATCCGGATACATATGTATACATTTTTGTAACGAAACCATAGTGCGATTTAATATTTGTACAACGCCATCTAGTGCGCTTAAAGCAAAGTGTTACCTATAATGAAAATAAATGTTTATTGAATAAAAATCATCATTTTCTTGAAAAAATAATCGTAATATTATTTTTATTAATGTGCTATTTTAGTTCCTGTCGTAATCTGTTCTTTTATGCATATATACTTCTATAAAATAATGTATGTTCTATAAAAAAAAAAGTGAGCCGTCGCTCAGGACGCCTGACAGATGTGAAACATCGAAACTATTTTGTACGAGTAGAGACACGGTATCGAATATAAAGTATCGATACTGAACTCATGAATAGTATCGAAAGATAAGTAACGGACTGTTTAAAGTATCGAGTACTTTTATTTACTTTATCTTTAGGTATCGAGTACTTTTCTTTCGATACCGATGCTTGTATTCGATATTTTAGTCAATAAGTACTTTTTGGTAGGTATCGTATCGAATCAATTATCCATTTTAAAATTGACTTTACGACTCATGAGCTTGAAATAATTTGCGATTTATAAACCAGAAATAGCGGCATCTATCGAGCAAACGACCAACTCTAAGCTACAATATATTTTATAAATAACTCTCTAATCCTGTAATGATAATAAGACAAGCTGTTTAAAGTGAGTCAAAATCCAATTCTTAAGGAGTTGGTGACATATAAACAAATAAATACACAGCTGAAACTAATAAAAGCCTATAAAAAATGAAATGCTTTCATCCGTTCACAGACATTCTTTTCGCACGAAGAGTGTGATTTAGGAAACGGAAATGGCGGCATTTATCGAGCTAACGACCAACTCTCAGCTTCAATATATTTAATAAAGAAATTTTTAATCCTGTAATGATAATAAGTCAAGCTATCTAAATAATTTTAACGTCATTGGTCCTCCTTAAATTTTCAACTTTTAAATGAAATTTGACTGTTTAAAGTGAGTCAAAATCCAATTCCTATGAAGTCGGTAATATACAAAGAAATAAATATATATACACCTGAAACTAATAAAAGCCTATAAAAAAACGGTTCTCCAGTTTTCGTAGCTGAAAGTAGACTAAATGCTATACCTACTAGTATATTTATATTACTAAGTTAGAGAATTTTACATTAATTTATAAAACAAGTATATATGCATAAAAGAACATTGGATTACGACAGGAACTAATACGAAAAAACTAAGGCATAAAGTATTAATAAAATATCACGATTTTTTTTCCAAAAAATGATGATTTTTATTCAATAAACATTTATTTTCATTAATATACATTATAAGTAACAATTTACTTTGAGTTCACTAGATGGCGTTGTACAAAATTTCAAATCGCACCATGGTTTCGTTACAAAAATGTAGGTATATGCATCCAAATATTTATTTAATATATAATTATTAGGGGACCGCGAGGCGTGGCGTTAAACGCCACGCGACGATCCCGGTCACCCTCGCCTATAGATGTTTCACATCAATAATGTATAATTCTCTAACTTTCCAACATAAGTATACCATACCTACTTACAGTACTTTCATGTACGAAAACTGGACAATCGCTTTTTATAGGTGTTATATTAGTTTCAGATGTATATTTATTTGTTTGTGTTACAGACTCCTAGGAATTACATCTTGACCCACTTTCAACAGTCAGATTTCATTTAAAATTTGTTAATTTAACAAGGACCAATGACGATAAAATAATTTAAATAGCTTGTCTCATTATCATCATCATCATTACAGGATTAGAGATTTCTTTATAAAATATATTTTGTAGCTGAGATTTAGTCTTAGCTCGATAGATGTCGTTATTTGTGTTTGCTAGATCATACTTTCCGATAACCGATACTTTTGATTTGAACTACGTAGAAGTGTATGAGGGAGACGTAGCGCCGCTATGTTAGGTCGTAAGCGACTGAGCGGTGTGAACTAATATCATTTTTTGTAATATTTTAAATAATAGTAGAAATCGTATTATTTTATTCAATACTTTACATATTAGTTCCTGTCGTAATCTATTTTCTACAAGTATATATGAATAAATCATATATACTTGTAGAAAATAATTTCGAAGTTTCACATCTGCCAGGCGTCCTGAGCGACGGCTTACTTTTTTTAATTATATAATAGCTTTGTGATATTTGAAATTAAATAATTGCTTGTGGTACTTATTATAACACAAATTGCCTTAAGCGATTGGATATTTACGTAATTACGAATAATTGACGTGCTATTTGCCATTGGCTACAAAAAGAAACCAATAATAGGTCAAAAATAATTTAAATTAACTGTTTTGATTATGTATGAGATACATAAATAAATAAGAAATTGAAAAGTTAAAATAAAACCATCGAACGAGTTCCTACAACGTGAAAAGGTAAATAAACATAAAATGTATCTACCGCATATTTAACAATAATATTATTATTAGCGTTACAAGAAAGTCCTCGCAACATAAGGTTATCCTTTGGTATTTTTGTACCTTTCTTTAAGATCTATAATTTTATTCGTCATATTAATCTAAGTTTTCTATTACAAATATAAATAAGTTGGGATCTCATGTCAACCTCATAAAAAGCTGAAAGTCGCGCAACGTGCTATGGAGAGGGCTATGCTCGGCATTTCTCTACGTGATAAAATCTGCAATACGACAATCCGTAGAAGAATGGGGTTAATCGACATAGCCCGCAAAATTATCACGTTGAAATGGCAATGGGCAGGACACATCGCTCGTCAATCGTTGGAGAAAAAGTTCTTGAGCAGCGACTACGAATCGGACCACGCAGCGTCTGACGATACCACACTGGTGGACTGACGGAATTTTCAAAATCGCAGGGATAGTTGGATGCAAGTGGTATAGGACTATTCCGAGTGGTATTCTCGAGGGGAGGCCTATGTCCAGTAGGAGACGTCTGTAGGCTGTTGGATGGATGAATCGATGGATGGATTATAAATTAGTCCGCATAAGTCTATACAGCGGTCAAAGACTAAAAATCATCATCGTGGAGATGTCAACAACTTTAGCCTACCTTGGCGCAAAATCATTGTTCCCCAGTCTTATAATAGGCTATCTTCATATCAAGGATAAAAATAGAATCTAAGAAAACCATTTTTACATATATTTTTTACAGGCTATATTGTTAACTGAAAACTTAATCCTTATTCTCTCTGGTCGGTAATAGGGCAACGGTTAGAGCCGTTTGCTTCGTTAGGTCATTCCAATTTAAATCTCCATTGAGCTGTGATTTCAAATTCTGTTATTGTGAGCATCAATAAGAACAAATAATTTTAACTTTACAGATTTAGATTAAAGGTGCTACTCCTAACTAAATTTGTATTTGTAACTAGTCAACTCGAGCGAAATCCGAAAAATAAAGTGCAGATTTATCCCATGACCTCCATATCCATATACCCTAAGTTGATTCAAGGTATTAGCCTAATTGTGAGTACAAAATGTCCTTAGAGACGCTTTCATTAGTGTTAACTTGAAGAGCTATTGATGTCTCTTATATGTATGTTCGGTTTGTGAAAACGCTTTATATATCAAACTAGCAACCCGCCCTCGCTTCGCTTCGGTTATAGTCGTTTTACTCGCGTAGTTCCCGTTCCCGTGGGAATACCGGGATAAAATATAGCCTAGTTTACGCCCTGATATTATAACTTTCCATTGGTGAAAGAATTTTTGAAATCGGTCCAGCCGTTTTGAAGATTACCCGGAACAAACAGACAGACAAAAATTTTTTAATTGCTATTTTAGGCATAGGTGTCGTGTAAATAACCGTGTGAGCATGAAAAAAGCCTATTATTTTGACATTACAAACAGACACTCCAATTTTATTTATTGGTATAGATCTGTCTAATATCTTTAAACGAGCAATTCTTGTATATTTCTATACAATCAAAATCTCAGAAACGGCTAGAAGGACTTCCATAAAATAGATTATGTAGCAGGTTTGTGCGGCGATAAATCGATATAGCTAAGTTTTATTTATAGAAAATATCATTTAGTCAGTGTTATCATTCAATACTAAAATACAATTTGAATATGATAGAGAGTAAATTTAGCCACAGCCATCCAGATGAAAAATAGCATTTGGGCAGTCCACCAATCGCATCCAGACAGCTTAAGTTAGATAGACACTTGAATTTGTCGTTTATCTTATTTTTATTACTTTAATATTAATATCATTATTTCATCTATTATTATTTATATTCAACCGGATTTAACGACTCCAACGAGTGAGCAACAGGGGTGGTGACAGATTGTATTCTTATTCACGCAACAACGCTAACTCAATGTTGCCTTCAAATTCAAAATCGGCATTAAGCACTTTCATTGTTTAAAAGAAAATAATAATTTATTTTTCTAAATTAAAACAGACATTTCTAAATTAATCATAGATGAATATGTATAATAAGAAAGAACAATCATAAATATTCTGTAATTATAATGGAGATTAACATTAAACTTAAATTATCAATTAATGAAAATACATCACAGAAAACAGTTACTTGTATTTGAAAACTAAAGTAATAAATGGTCTTAAATTTATTTCAGATCTCACTATTTGTATATAACTACAATAGAAATTAAAAGAACAAATATTATAAATATAAAAGATAATTAATATTCAGTCCAGATAAAAATTTTGATTAATTATATTCCGAGTACAATAGAAACAGCATGTTTATATTTTAATATTTAAATCTTACTTAATCAAGACTTAAAGATCTTCTAAAAGCCTTCAAGTCTTGAGTATATTTTAATATATAAACCTTCATAAAGACTTGAAAAGCTTATATCTTGAGAAAGGCGGAAATGTTCTATATTTTGTATGCGCAGATTTTTATATTTATACACTTACACTGATTGCTCGCGTCGAACACCCACGCCGCCCCAGTACCGATGAATAGGCTTCAATGATAGTTGAAAATCTGATGTTTTTAATTTTCTTGACTTATTCCACCATTACTTGTAATATATATATATATATATATATATATGATCGACTGTCTATTAATTATAATTATAATTAAAACATTAAAATTAATAAAACTCAAGTCTTGCTATTTGAACATGAGATCTAACTCTAGTTGTTCTTAGTTTTACATAGCTAAAAACCAGTCTCCTCAAATCCTCTTCATTTGGATAGTCATTAATCTATCATAAACATAGATGTTAAGAAAGATATACACGATCCACAAATAACCAGCCAAACATCGGTCAGGAACATAAAAGGCTGCCCGCAAACTTCGGGTCCCTAACATTTATTTATTATTCTCTCTACTTTGACGCGTACAGGTAAAAGCCTTTTTAGATTAACCGTTGCAAGCTAATGAAGATAAAGAGTAACCTAATGGTCTCTACATCGGATAAAAGTAAACTGTAAAATGTAACAGAGTGGTTTGCTAATTGGACACGCAAATTTATTTAGTTAGCAGATTGATTTATTATTCAGAGCGTGTAGTGAGAGGAGTATCTATTAAGGTTATTTGCTTTCGGTGTGTTCTCAGATTCATTTTATAGCAGGCAATATACGTACTAAGTTAGTATCTCTAATCCACGTTATAGGTATATTCAAAATATCTAATCACTATGATATCAAATTCTCTGGGTGTAATCTGCCAATTGTACGTTTGTGGAGTCTTCGTGACATAAGGATTACATTCCTAATACTCTGTGTTGTCTTTAATAAAAAAAAATATCACAGAATTGAAAATTTCATCAAGGTATAATATTACCGGGTTGACCACTGATGACAAGTAACCCTGCGCCGGTGGTCGGCCCAACGATGAAGGCGACGTGCATCGTGGGTGGGTTGTGGGTGTGCGTGCTTACGCCCCTCTGTCGCCCCGGACGGAGTGGTGCGAGGAGCGCGCCGACTGCAACCCACCCCCAAAAAAAAGGTATAATATTACAAATTAATCATTTTTTTTGTTCTATATTCAATTTTAGAAAAGGATACAAATGACGCTCAATCGGCAAATGTATCAAAATACTATTATTTTGATACATTTGGCGCTTGAGCGTCATTTACACTAACCTATGTTAGTGATAACTAAAATATGTAATGAATGTTTTTGATTGAAAATTTAAAAACAAAAATTTCAATTAAAATAATATTCTAGAATGATTATTGCTAGAACATGCCAGAACATGAAATGTTTTCGCTAATGTAACATACAGAAAATATCTGCCTTGTAAGCTTAATCGTATTTTAATCGATACGAGCCGACTACTCGAATGACAGTTATGTATTTAAACGAGCATGAGGACTGAGTCTCATTTCATACCCACAACCTAAACAAGTTTTCACTTCAAAAATGATATTCCTCTGCAGGAAAATAATGAATCTTAAAGTTAAATAAAATGATACTTACAAAATTATGAAACCAATTTATGATAGTAGATATAATACAAACAACAATAAATCAAAACAACACGCGGTAAATGAAAGCCTAATGTTTATACAAGAAAAATGTTTGCCATAGTAATTAATAGCTGTTATTCACAGTTCGGATCGTTCGCAAAATTAATTAATTATTTGGATTTGGCTAACGATCACGCTTTATGTTATGTCCCATCAGTAATTGTTAGGCCTCCCTTTCGCAATTAATTAACAATATTTGCTAATAATTTTAATGATTACGTATCCACCTTATGGCGACAGAGATAGTTGCAAGTCACACAGTTATATACATTTGACGAATCTCTGACGATCCTAGATTTACTGTCTATGTAAATAATATGCTGCATTATACAAACAGCAATACAATGAAAAATAGTATCATTTATCCAATAGGCCATAAATCAGATGGGCACGCATTCGCCAAGCCTGCCAAACACACGCAGACTGACATGGTACGGATGTTGGAGGTAGGACGGGGGGGGCGGACATACTCGTAAAAACAAGTCGACACAAAAACTTACTTTTACGCCTATATATTACGTTGGCGGGTGAAAAGTTACGTAAAAGCGAAGAAAGATGACTCTTTCGTATAATATAAACTACACATGATATATTGTTTGTATATATGCAGAGACAATTTTCCGGGTAATTTATTGGCATGGAGCCGTGTACTGAGACCTTTTGTGTCGCATCTGCAGCTTTATAGTTACAATCCCCGCGGGATCCTCAATATCAATAACAGAAGCAAACGATGTAAAAGTCAGATATTGGTCAGTGGGAACTTTGTTACAGTTGGGGTCTACACAGTCTGTCAATAAAAGTTCTCAAGCAATTTTACCTAGGGACTATCTTGTGTCTTTTATAAAATGAAGTTTTTATTACTTTGACATCTAAGAAAAATGTTGAGATGGGACATCGACCATTCCTTTGTTATTACGTCTCTTGTGCTTTAGTAACGCAATGATGTGAAAACTCTCGGATGGATCACAAAAGAGAACTTCACCAACTAACGATAACAAACAACTCTGTAAATCCACTATAAAACTGTTGGGATTGGTTGAAAAATATGCTACCGCATAAGCTTGAGCTCAGCAACAAAGTATATCGAGAATTTAACGCGACCACCACGGGATTAGTCGATAAAAAGTTCCGCGGCCTCCGGTAAAGTTTTCATCTCTTGTTGATGTTGGAAAATAAAAAAAAACACTGAACTAGAATCGAGGGATGTTCTGGTAAGGGATCGGGGATTAGCAGAAAGCCGATAAACGTGCCGTAGTGAATAATCGGGGTTGGGACCCGATGATTACAACTAATACTTTTGCGATATATCACAAACCTTCTTTGGTACTTGATATTTTTCGGAGAGTTTATTATTTTCACCAATTATCTAAGATTTAAAAGGATATATAGCGTAATGACCCACTCCAATCTCACTTCGTATCGCAGACCGGATTACTAATTGAGTGGCAGATCGATCTTTTTCAACTGCTAATAAGAGAGCTTACAAAGCTGTTTGTCAAAGCGAGATATTCTGGCAATTAATGTATGTATATCCATACCCGAGACCGTGCAGTGGTTACGATCTAGGGAGCCTAGAGAGTCCAGTGTTCTTCAACACACTTAGAGCAGGAAAAGATTTTTATACCTACATTTTAAATAAATTCATTATATTTCACTTCCTCTCCACATCTTGCTGCGATTTATATTCTGCGGCTGTGATTCTATACATAGGCAAATGTATACTTTGTACATTTGCATCTTTTAGTCCTCCTTTACGATAATTCGCGCGAAAGAGTATAGTTTACTTCACTCTCACACGTAAAATAATCATCATATCAACACGTCACCCGGACCGGGGAAGTTAGTCCATCACCCGCAGAGGCTGACAGCGCGACGGCGACCGACGTACCAGGACGGGGACGTCGAGAGGTGAGGGTACCCGAAAGGGTTATTCCGTCGGGCCGACCACTGACTACAAGTCATCCTGCTCCGGTGGTCGGCCCAACGACGAAGATGACGTGGGTACGGGTGGGTTAGGCGCCCGCGCGCCGTCCTTTCGTCGCCCTGGACGGAATGGACCGCGTGCGCGCTTACAAAATATCAACACGTCACGATATATTTATACTATTAATATAAGTATATATTAACAACGTAAAAGCGATAGTAAAGTTATAAAGACCGAATTAAATATAGTAAGGAACTTGATATACAATGAAAATGGCTTTAAGATAAGAGCCTTCAATCTATTTAAGTGGAGTAATAAAGACTGGAGCTAAGTGATTCTAAGTGTACGCTGACACCATTCAACACGATAGCATGAGTATAAATACAAATACTGTAGCCACATAACTAAAAATTTAAGCTGATATAATCTAGAATGCGAGGTTTAAATCGATTTGTATTGTGTAAAATTAAGCGGTGTAGTATTCCTAATTTTATCAATGAAAAACTAATTCTGGGCAAAGGATTTATGACCATAGTTACATACCAAATACCAACCAAACAAAAGGGCTGTATTTATTTTGGCATCTTTTTTAATATTCTCTACATTAAAAAAAATAACTTATCTTTCAATGTTCACTTAAAGGGCATTATCTAATCAACAAATTCGTCTAATATAAAAAGTCCGAATAAGTAAGCCTTAATTAGATATTAAAAACTAAAGATTAAACAAGAAAATTAAGCTTAAGGAAGCTTTTTTGTAAACCGTCAAAAAGTTGCATGCGGTGTTAATCTTTGAATAATTTATACACTTAAGAATGAAAATTTGTAAATGTATTTATAATTTTTTGTGTAGTTCAATTGTTGATTAACCTAAATAAATAAAATTCAGGTTGTCCATCAACACCTATGTGACCTCACATAGGCGTAAAAAACATTTAAAATTACAGTAAACCAAATTATTACGATGGATCATTGCGGAAATGTTGCGTTTGATATCCATCAAAATGATTTCTCTTTTTTAAATGAAAAGATTTGGTTTTTATTTGTACTCCTCCCAAAGCCAAACAGCGTCATAAAAGCTCCACCTATTTCTAAAGTTCAAATCGGATTATTGACTTAATGGTGCTAATAATGTGAATCTCCATTCAGCGCCCTACACCGAAGAGTTCTTTTTTCCATAAAGTGCAGGAGGTCTTAGCACGGTTGTTTGTTATAGAGGCAGAAAACGGTGTACCCCTACTTAAAGCTGATATGACTTAGGCAGACCCTTATATTTGCGGCCCTGTCATTATTGGTTATCATCAGAGGGACGGGAGCTGAGATGGCGACAAAATCAAATTGAATCGTAGTCGCCATCATTTCTGATATTGCAATTTCAGAAACATTTCCCTGTTTCTGAGAAGTAAAGATGCGAATAACCATTTGGGTCTCATATTGCCTTTATTCAGATTGTAAGTGTATCCACTGGTGACTATTCGCCACTCACAGCAAGACTAACCACGAAAGTAATAGTCCTATATGCAGCGGTCAGCCAAAGGTTAGGTCGCTGATGATGTTTGGATGTTTGTTACTCATGCATAAACCTTTGAACACATTTGGATCTTCCTTAGGATAATAATTCATCTTTTACACAATCCGTTAAACTGACTTACTTAATTTCATTCTGAGAAAGTTACTTTTTAAGCAGGCTAAACCGGACAGAAGCTAGTAACTTAATATAATGAAAATCGTAAGAATTATTTATGATAAAGATAGCTCCAAATAAAACCCTATACTAACAAATATGACAAGCGTTGTATAGTAGGACACTTTGCCTTCTGTTGTGTATGGGAGTTATTGCCAACAGTAGAGGATATATATGGGCTGACAAGAAAATGAACTAATTGTAAAGTCAATAAAGATATAACAAGCAATCCAAAACGTCACCTAAAATATACATTTCCATAAAACGATACTTTCAGACAAACATCAAAACTTATTCAGAAACATTTTATACACTCGGAGCTTATGCAAAACACCTATAAACCTTAAATATATTACTTGAGAGCAAACGTTGGAACGCTAAACGTTCTTTCTAATGTATTCGGAAAAGTTATTTTATGAACTGCCTATAAAAATGTAACGCTTAGTACGTAATGTTAAAATTTCTGATCCCTGACCCTATCGATGTAAATCGTATAGGACCCATTTTAAACGCGAGTTCACATTTTAAGCTTAACTTAATTTAGTGAAATCGCCCGTCTAACCATTATGCGAAACGTGACTTCACAACCAATGAGCTTCAAATGACCGAAGAAGGCAATATGCTTAACTTATTTAGGCATCTTAGCATAATCCTTTTAAATATTTCTAAAATAAAAGGCTTAAGAAGAAGACCTTTCTTCCTTTTAGGCACCCCTACAGGATTCTTTTAAAATTAAGCATTTTGTTTACTGACAATAAATACTTAAGTGGCATTTCATAGTTTTTAAAAATGAGATTTTGATCACATAAAATTGATAATAACTAAAAATAATAACTAAAAAAACAGCTCTATAAGTCAATGTATTTAAAGCCGCACGTGGTTTATTGCACATAAGTATAAAAGTTCGCAAAATAAAAGGAGAATTTTTTAGTATGCAACCGGTAGAGCAGATTTTTTATGTCTCATGGGGACCGTTATAAGGCGCTTTCAATGGTTATGAACAGATTCGTTGGTTCGCAAATACTGGTAGTTTTTTTATTTATTTATCAGATGATTTTGTAGCTAAAGGACAACACCGCTATATAAAAAGAATACATAAGAGAAATATCAAACAATTATATTGTAAACGACTAATCAGCTACATCCTATCCAGTACTATATCTACTAGTTTATAAAAGGTTTTGATTTATTAAATATAGGATTCGCCAAAAGCGAGTTATAGTTACTGCCCTATTTCTCATATCTATAAACCTCATACTATAAGCACTGTTCCTCTTAGATTCATATAACATGTGTTGCACCATCCGTAACACTCTTCACAATTTACAAATATAAGTATTGCCATCAAAAACAAAATTTTCTTAGATGGTAATCTAAACACTGTCATTAATATTTTCGGTTTCATAATGATTTCTGATGTTTACGCGAGTATTATACATTGTAAATAAAACTACGGATTTTATCGCGTTTGTATTTGATAAATTTATGATTGCCCGACGTTTGGAATACTTTACAGCATTCATGCTCACGGGCGTGCTAAGTTGTCTGACGTCCAAACCAGTCAACGTTATTACAGATTTTTATAATTATCAACCCGCTACAGAAAATTAGTTATTAAATTTTGACCCACATTTTTGATACAAATTTAGTGCCAGTACAAAAAGAAAGTGATTCTATATGAAAACATTAAATTGTTTATGATTAGTAATTATTCAACATTAAATTTGTAGTAATTATTATTAGAATTTGATAATTTAAATCTAACAAATCTAATATACTACCACCGGATCGGAACGCGGCCACACTGAGAAAGATCCGGCAAGAAACTTCACGAGAAACTACATAATGCTAAATTAATATTAATTTTTAATGGCGTGTTACTTTATTTTTTGATTTATAAAATTATATTTAACTATTATTATTGTGGGTCAAATCCGTTATCCGTTTTAGTCAACGAAGTTCTATTAGTTCCCGGCCGTTCGGCAACATAGGATTGTAATATTCAGGTCCATATACCTACCATTGTTTTGCTTTTCTTCAAAATATGCCTGCCAATACGCATTTCATTCATAAAGTTATTTAAAAAAACTTGTATAATCTTATACATATGTTAAGGATATCTTGTTATGTAAACAGTATTAGGGTGATGATTATTTAAAATTAATAAGATTTAATGAAAACAATATGTATTGGACACTTTTTAACGAAATCTGTCTCCAGAATTAGGTAAAAATTGGGATTATATAGGCCGATTCCTAACAAATTTAAAGAATCTACTAATTTAATTATAAACTTCGTACCATTCCGCGTTATTGTCTATAAAAAATAAAAGGGCTTAATTTGGTATTGAAATATAATATTGCAATACAATTAGTGAGTATTGATCTCCATATAATTACGTTACAATTACGTACGATACAATTATGTCCACACGCTGTCGCTACTGTCACAATGATACATCCTCGTAGAAAACATTATAAAATAAAATGTCTGTAAGTGAGCTCGCAAAACGTCAATTGTGTCACTTCGGGCTTTACAAAACAAAGATTCGGATTAATGGCTCTCATTCGCAAAAGTCTATTGCGAAAGCCTATCCCATGGGTGTACCCTTCCATTTTGTAGAAATGGACTCACACAAAAGCCAATCTTACTAGATCTTCCATGTTCCCTGCAAATCATATTGATGAACGCTAACGACGAGTGAAAGCAAAAGGTTCAAGAGATCTTTATTTATCGGATGTGTACCAACAAACTGGATTGATACGTGGTTCATTTATTAGATTTGTCTTTTTATTTTTTACCTTTAGCTAAAAGGTTAGCATTATCTTCTGGATACATCGCCTTATCTAAAGAATACTCTCAATTTTGATGAATTATGATTTTTATTTCATTAATAAAATTATTACAAACATAAAACATTTGACGTATGAATAAAAGGTAAAAATATTTAAATATACTGTATGAAAGAAAAATAAAGATGTTATCTAAATAAGAAAATAAAGAGGAATGGTACAAAAAAGGTTTTTCATACTAATACTGTCAAATCATATAATAAATATGGTAGGTACGATATTAAAATAGTATGAAGTCAACTTACGAATATGTCACAAACAATCGTTGAGCACATTTCAAATGGTTTTATTATTTGACATAAAATGTAACAACGTCTCGTAAAGTGTTAAAATTCGGTTGTCTTTTTGCGTGAGATCGCTTCATCGTTTTAGATTCATCATTCATGGTCAGGAATGATCATGATCATGAATGAATGATCAATCTATTAAATTATAGACTATCTACTACTAATGCTATGTGGCAGTAGCTATGAATACTACTCACTCTTACATTGCTCTTGGGTGTCATAACTAAGAGCTTTATATAGACCTGGGCCAACTTCATCTGCTGCCGTCTGGGCAACAATTGCATTCCCAAGGAGGGGTTGGCGTCAAGCTGTTGGTCGGGCATAAAACTACTGCCAATACTTATATAATATGTACTATGAAAGAAGAGCACATATTGAGTCGATTCCAAGTAATTGGGGTAAGAATAGGGTGATGATAATCATTGTCGTCACCCTGCTCTATCCACTAACTGAGATAAGTCATCACCCAGGGGTAAGATATTATTGAATAGATCTATTGGTGGCGGTGAATTGTATTCTTACTCCGTCACCACACATAATTAAATTTACAATAAATATTTCGCACTCACTAAAAATTGATCACTGATTGTAATAGAAATAATGGGGCGTAGCGGAAGGCGTAAAACCGTATTGTTCGTTGTTTAAACTGTTATAAAACATGTTAATTTTGATACCTAATTTTAGAGATTACTTTTTAAAATAACTATTCTTGTAATTGCAAGTGGCTCAATATTGATATCCGGTAACATTTTAAAAAGAATGTCGCTCTTTCGTAAACATTTCATGCAGGCTTAGTTCCTTTGATAGAGTAAGAGACTCAGTCAGCATTGAACATTGAGCCACTGAGCGAGCTGCTGATTACGAACCACTACGTACTTGTACCCTATGTCTAAATAATGTCTATCAAGAACGGTGTTTAATATTTCAATTAAAAAATGCAACACCTTATATACTCAATAGAAAGATTTTTTTGATCTTCACGCGAGTATTATACAATATAAATAAAACGATTTTTATGAATTTAATCGTGTTTTTATTTGATTTGCCAACATTTCAAACACTTTTCAGTGTTACAGAATTGGTTATTAAATTTAATCCACATTATGATATCTGATGTTTACGCGAGCACTACACATTGTAAATAAAACTACTTTTACGGATTATATCGCGTTTGTATTTGATTTATGATTGCCCGACGTTTCGAACACTTTGCAGCATTCATGGTCACGGGCGGACTAAGGTGTCTCACGTCCAACAAGTAATCGTTATTACAGACATTTATAATTATCTACCCGATACAGAAATTAGTTATAAATTTATAAATTTATTAATTGTATTTACTTGTTGGACGTGAGACACCTTAGTCCGCCCGTGACCATGAATGCTGCAAAGTGTTCGAAACGTCGGGCAATCATAAATCAAATACAAACGCGATATAATCCGTAAAAGTAGTTTTATTTACAATTAATCCACATTTTTGATATAAATTTATTGGCTGTGTTTTTTTTGGGGTAGGCCACGGTCAGCGCACCTGTCGCCCGGCTCCGTCCGGAGCGACAGAGGGGCGGCGCGTGGCCCTGTAACCCACTCATGTGGCACGTCGCCTTCGTCGTTGGACGGACCACCGGTGCAGAGTTCCTTGACTTTAGTGGTCGGCCCGAAAATTTATTGCCCGTATAAGAAGACAATGAATCTATATGAATTCTATAACGGGTAATAACAATGACTTGTTGGACGTAATACACATTAGTCCCTTAGTAGAAAAGTTGTCGAAACGTCAGGCAATCAAATAGCCAATCTGGTCTGGTCAGTCCACATAAGTTGCACTGTTATGTTTCAACCTCCTCCACAATGAGAGGGAAATAGACCGACTATACCACGCTGGTTAGACGTGATGACATAGGGTTTTATGTCGAGTTTTCCTTCTCTTGCATAGATGATATCAGCAATGCAATGACATAGCCTTAGTCGTCTTTTACGACATCAATGGGAAAGATATGAAGTGAAGAAGTTGTATTCTTACTCGGTCACAGCACGGATTAAAAAAATATAAACGCGATAAGATCCGTCAAAATAGTTGCAGCAGACAGAACTAATCTATAATAGAATACGTTTATTATAGTCCAAGGAGAGTTAATTGGTGTTCCTTTGCCATAATCGTATCCTTAAAAATAAATGATTATCATAATACAAATCATGCATAATGCCTAATAAATCGTGCATAATACCTATTTTTACCATAATTCTGTCCTATCTCAGCAGTATGTTAGCTATGAGTGTCCAACACTGATCTTCGTTTAGCATAGCCTCATCATCATCATCGCAGCCCACATACGTCCCACTGTTGGGCTTGGGCCTCCACAATGGGAGGGAATTTGCCCTACTATATCATGTACTAATAAAGTACCATGGTACTATACCTTATACCATGGTATAAGGTATTAATTTTGAGGTTTCCTTCTCTTGCACAGATGTTATGTGTGTATTATATCCCTAAGTCGTCTTTTACGACATCCACGGGCAAGATAGGGAGTGATGAATTGTATTCTTACTCCGTGACTAGACGGAAAGCATAGCATATAATACAAATTACAAAACAGGTTGACGATTATGTTTTTTAGAGCACGAGTATGTAGTGATACATATTAATTATTTTACGTTGTTTGTATTCTATTATAAAACAAATGGTATAAAAATACACGAACGTATTGTAAATCATAAAAATAATAAACAAATATTTTCCTGTTATCAAACGTCGACGCTCAGGCATACGGTTTTATTGCCGCGGGCCATTCAAAACTTTTCCAAGTTGCCAACTTTTCAAACTTCATAATTTTTTCTTTGCAATTTTGACAGATATCTTCCTTTGGGAAAAAAGTGGGAAGTACGGTCTAATTCAATAGAGTTGAATATTACAAAGAACATACATAATGGATGGATAAACACAACTTTGAGTCTTTTGGGTTTTATGATAACAGCGGTCTTTTTTCGTACTTTCTGACTTCTTAAACTTCCTGGTTGAACAATATTATTATTAATTAAATAAATTAGTAATCAAATATGCATTCATATTATTGTTCTCAAAAAGTAAAACTGTTAATTTGAACTATATGTATTGCTAAACTACTGACACGATTGCGTTGAAACTTTTCATACGTAAATACAATTATTGAACTCATGAGTTTCTGTGAAATATAGTCTTGTCTGTCTAATCTATTATAGCAATTTATGCGATTAGCCGCGAATTGTATGTATGCCAGCAATTATAATTATAAATCTTATTCTTGGTTTGATACCGGCTAGTTTTGTTTAATTTATTTGTATAACAAAATGTTTTGAATATGAAAAACAATTAAGCGTCACTATTTATTAACATTTTTTTTTGTTATTTTTGCACTTGCTTGCACTTGTTCTCCATATTTTTTAATAAATTAAAAAAAATTAATGACTTTGAGAGTGTATCACTGCAACTAATATTACCAGGGTACATGAGATTAGTTGCAGTGATACACTCTTAAAGTCATTAATTTTTTTTAATTTATTAAAAAAAAACAAAAAAAAAATATGGAGAACAAGTGCAAGCAAGTGCAAAAATAACAAAAAAAAAAAAAAGAAAAGGGCCGACCACTGATGACAAGTAACCCTGCTCCAGTGGTTGGCCCAACGACGAAGGCGACGTGGTGTTCGGGTGGGTTGCGGGTGTTGCGTGCTTAAGCCCCTCTGTCGCCCGACGGAGTGGTGCGGAGGCGCGCCGACCGCAGCTCACCCCAAAAAAAAAAAAAAAAAAAAAAGGGTACATGAGATATGCAGAAATGGACAACCCTACAAAGAAATTTCATGAATTGTTCATAATAGACTTTATAATTTATTTCAGTATCAAACGGGGACCCAAATCTTTTATGAGATGACCAGGACAATGCAAAAAAGGCGAACTAAGGGCAGAGATGACAGTTTTGTTTTGTTTCGCGTCTGCAGAAAACTTCGTATAACAATTGTCCAAGCTAGAAATGAGTTTGAGGTAAGGTACAAGCTAAAAATGAGCTCAATGTGTGGCAGTAAGTAAGCGTACAGTAGAAGAAAATTTCGAGATATGGGTTTAAGATCATTTATGTACAAAAAGGTTTCAAAACTTAGGGACTATCAGCTTAGGAACGCTGATCAATGGATGAAGTTTTGTTCAGCGATGAGTTGCATAATTCTTTTCAAACAAATCGATAGAAGACAAATGATATACAAACGTAAAGGAGAAACGTATAATCAAACAAACAAAACTGGTAGCTTAATATTGATAATAATAGGTTATATGCCGTTTGTTCATTGTCGACGTACATTAACAAAATGAACATCACAGTGCTAGAGTGGCCAGCGTGTTCTCTGAATATGAATCCTATATCAGTATGTCTGGGATATATTATAACGAAGGGTTAAATTAAGAATCCAATGGTCAATTTTCAAATCAAGTTTCAATGGTAAAGGGTCAAAAAGTTTAAACCGCTAAAGTTGAAGAAGAAGATCTGAGGCCAAATTGTAAATTATACGGACTCATTGTTTTATGTTATACAAACATATTTGAGAAGGTTTCTTACCTTTTTATAATCCGTTAACCTTTGCCGTTGTGTTTATCTTAACGTTTATCTTGAGTCTACAATACCAAAGTAAGAGGCTATCTAGGAGTAATTTGTGCTAATTATTAATTAAAGCATCAAGCAAGACAGTAAGCATATAATCCCCTATTTTACACTACTAGAGGATTAAAAGTTGAAAAACTTTAAAACAATTATTGTTTGATATTACGTGTAAAGTTTTATGCTCAATTTAAAGACAGTTAATATTTTTTTTACTGCAATACAAACTGTCATTACATTTCACTCCTTTTGGAACCCCAAAATTCAATCGATTATCATAATCATAAAACAGCTGTCAAAATACATATTTCGAGTTTGAGCAGTTAGTGTTAAGTTTTTCTACATCCCGTTAAAAATATTTCTTTACAAGTCTAGAATAGAAAAAGTCGAACTAAAAACATGAAAACTAAATTGAATATATAAAATTGATAAATAAATTTCTTCCATTTCCGTGTGGTGACGGAGTAAGAATACTATTCACCACTCTCTATCTTGCCCGTGGATGCCGTATAAGACGACTATGGGATGTAATATGCACATAACATCTGCCCAAGAGAAGGAAAACTCGAAATGAAACCCTATACCAACATGTCTGACCAGCATGGTATAGTAGGTCAAATTCTCTCCCATTGTGGAAGCCCGAGCCCAATAGTGGGACGTATGTGGGCTGCGATGATGATGATGAAATAAATCTCAGCGATTTTTACTGACACCCATTCATTTCATTCAAAATATTAATATTTCTCTGCAAAAGTCAGTTGCAATAATAACATAGATAATGCGATAGTTATTTCCTTTTTTTTTTAATTAACAGCTAATAAAACCTACATACACTACACTATATATAGCGTGTATGCTTGTCCAGACGCGTTAAATATGGTTTTATTTCGAGATTTTCTTCTACAACAGAGATATCAGCTTAAGTCTTTTATTGGCTTTTAACATCAATGGTAGAAAAAAGCTTGGTGATATATTATTCTTAGCGTACTATATGTTATACTTAGTGTATTACTTATATATGTTTTCCGTGCGGTGACGGAGTAAGAATACAACTCACCACTCCCTATCTTGCCTGTGGATGTTGTAAAAGACGATTAAGGGATATCATATGCACATAAAATCTGTGCAAGAGAAGGAAAACTCGAAATGAAACCCTATACCAATATGTCTAACCAGTATGATATAGTAGGTCAAATTCTCTGCCACTGTGGAGGAGGCTCGAGCCCAACAGTGGAAGGTATGTGAGCTGCGATGGTGATGATGATTACTATATGGATTATGTATAGGTCCTTCATATTTATTTTTAAAAAGCACGTTTCACTTATTTACAAATATACAAATTTTCTCAATAACTATATATCCGGAGATTGTTCCTGATGTCAATCCATAACATCTAAAATATATATCCATAGATAAACAAAATTACTCCGACAAAGGCATAAAAGAATTGAATTTTTTAAGTATATTTGTTCAATAAAAGCCATCATCCAAATAATGAAAATATGATAAATGAAAATATTGGCAACTCCACGATTGAAACTTTGTATATATCTAACAATTTAATTTAGTCCACGACTGTTGGACCGGTATTTTATTACAATTAATTTCGTTTTAATTTCTGTTCCAACATAACGGTTTGACGTTTTACGTCTTCCACAACTTTTGAAATGCGCCTTGGGTAACTAAGCAAAGTAATTGTATCGAACTAAAAGTATACGTAGGTACTCGTTTTGATATCTGTATTTAATGTTTGCATAGGTATATTAAGTTATAAAATCTGTCCGTGGATTTAATTAAGCTCGTACCAGAAAAATAGTAATGCATTCATACTGAGGTGAGACTTTGTGATTTATTACAGACCGTCTTGTAATAATTGTTGATATTTTTGTGCGTTTCTCATTCAATTTTATCTATGTAGTTCCTCTATAGTACTCCTTTGTCTAATATCTGATAACGAAGTTACATTCCGCTCTTCCATTGCCACGAACAGTTTGAACAGGATTTGACCAGATCATAAACGATCAACCTAGTCTTTAATATTTGAGACAAAATATAAATATTTAGATACTAGCAAACCACCCTCGCTTTGCTTCGGTTTCAGTCGCCTTACCCGCATATTCTCCGTTCCCGTGGGAATATCGGGTTAAAATATAATCCCAGTTACTCCTTACATAGACTAGCTATCTGTTAGTAAAATATTATCAAAGTCGGTAACAAAAAACGGTATTTTAGGCGACACTTATCTCGTGCAAATAACCGTTTTAACATGAAAAAAGCCCAGTATTTTGACATTACAAACAGACACTCCAATTCTATTTACTTGTATAGACAACATATGAAGGTGGACGAACACGTATTGTAGATTTGTACGTGTACGTACAAACTTACATTCAACATCTTAACCAATATTATAAATATTAGTACGTGCATGATAGACCTTACACCAATAAAGATAATATTAGGTATTAATACAAAAAGAGTAACGGTTGGTTATGTATAACTAAAGAGAGGCTACTTAAAAACTTTCTAACTCCTCATGATGCTGTCGATATCCACTCTTACACATAACTTCCCCATGCATGGAGGATAATGCCTTAATCAAATTTTTAGCAGACGGATTGGTCATCACAGTTACTGTTATGAGTTCCTCAAGCGAGCGCTGAATACTCTCCGAGCCGAATTGAAATAGGAAAAAATAAAACTACATCGTTCCAATTAAGTACCTAGACCTAATATGATTTATTTCACTGTTGTAAACCCGCTCAAGGTGTACTCTGTAAAACAGGAACGAGTCAACACAAATATATTCGGTATGTAAATGACCTTTGTGTTGAGACGTCTTCTCTAAACAATAAACATTGTATGAGATTAACTAATATCACGCTCTGGTTGTTAAGCAAACATCAAATTACCTTTGTGCAGTAATTACTAACAAGCACTGCGTAGCTAATCAATGTACATGCCTGATGTTTCAGTGAAATTCTAGTGCAGAAATGTAGAAAATATAGGTACGAGATTTTTTTTCTTTTTTTTTTATTGTAAGTAGTGGCAAACGAGCAAACAGTACACCTGATGGTAAGTGTTGCTGCCACTCATGGACCTTTACAAGGCCGCTGCCTACCGTGAAGAATGTGAAGGGAGTGTAAATGCGTGCATTTAGGCTCGATGATACCAAAGGCATCACCAAAACCCTCCACAGGCAAACACCCTCAGAAAGTTGGGCTTCCGGCTCTCTCGCTCACCGAACGAAGCGCAGTAACAGATTGCTACTACTCAGACGTCGATTTTCTGCGCGAGCGTGGTACTACCCCGGACGGACCGGCCCGCGGCTATAGACAGATAACTGTCGACAGTGTGGTCCTACCACTATTGAAATAAAATGGTTGAAATAAAACAATTTTACGGCTTTTTTTCTATTGGAATTCCTTTTTAATTTCTCGATGTTACGTACAGTTTTCAATATTCGAGGTAATGAAAAGACGATGAACGCTAAAATATGAGAAATGTTAATAAAGTAAAAACCATGTGTAATAATCACGAAAACAGCAGAAATAAAAACCCTACATAGACCCCCTGATCGGTGTGATATTGTAGATGAAATTCCTTCTAGCTTCCAACCTAGCTTGCTCCTTATTTAATTTTTTTTTTGGGATAGGCTACGGTCAGCGCTCCCGCCGCCCGGCTCCGTCCGGGGCGACAGAGGGGCGGCGTGCGTCCCGGCCCGTAACCCATCCATATAGCACGTCGCCTTCGTCGTTGGACCGACCACCGGTACAGAGTTCCTTGACTTCAATTCAGACTCCAGACGGTCGACCCGACGGAATGCCCCGAGGGAGTACCCTCTCTCATCGACGTCCCCCCGGGACACCTATCGCCGTCGCGAGGCCACCCTCTGCGCGGGTGCCAGGCTCTTCTCTCTTCGTACGTAGCGTACGATGGTTTCTCCGACTGTGGTGTGCTGAGATTTAGCGAAGAAGATGGATACCTTTTTCTTTTGCCCGATTTCTATCTGTTTGATTCTGGACTATTAATTCGTATGCTCTTAAGTAAGCTATGTTACCCCTTCCGTTATAATTATAGTTTGTTGATTCATTTGTTCTTGAATTTTTTTGAATAATAATTGCATTTGACTATCCATTTTTCGTAAATATTTTTGTAATTATATTAAAGGCCCCTTTTTGGGAATAATTTTAATTGTAGTTCTGACAGCACTGGTAAAAAGGTAACTTTTTAAATTCTTATGGTGGCAAGGTTGTCGATTTTTTTTTGTATAGTTTCAATGAGGTTTATCGAAGGAATTTCACTCTGTAGTTATTTTCAAATTACTATTCTCGTTAAAAAAATAATTCTTTAGTTCTGATTAATGTTTTCGAGTTCCTTTCGTATGAAGTGTCTTTAATTGGCATGAATTGTGATATTTTTAGCTTTTAACTCTGATAAACAATAAATATACAAAGGTGACAAAGGTAAAAGTGAATATTATTATATGAACAACTATCAACACGTCTAGTTATTTTGGCGCCGGAACCGGAAACTGATTTATATTAAGCTCTCTTACTTCTCTAATAAAGTATTTTCGCGCAATAAACAGTGAGATTGGACCACTTTAAAGAAGGGGCACGTGGAAAAGAAAGAAGAACAACAAAGAATATTAAACTCTATGATTTTATTAATTAGTAATTATAATTTAAATACATTAAAATGGACATAAGGCGCAATAATTAATAATGATTGGTAACCCTAAAAGACAAGTTTAATAACCCTTTCTGGCGTCCATTCCGTTCATGTACCACTGTAATGGTCCACTACGAAAAATACGTACCGATTTAAATGGATCCTATTGCTAGAAGCGTTTCATTAAAAACGTTATTGGACTTCAAATGGGCAATTTTTCTGAGTGAAATCCTTTGCAGATGAAATTTGTGTGATATAGTCA
This sequence comes from Lymantria dispar, assembly GCA_032191425.1. NCBI lineage: Eukaryota > Metazoa > Arthropoda > Insecta > Lepidoptera > Erebidae > Lymantria > Lymantria dispar. The sequence goes on along the minus strand of CM063457.1, from coordinate 16,442,196 downwards.
GAAAAAAAACCGTAAGGTTACAAGTTAAGAATACAGTGTGTTAATTTTTTTATCTTCCCGTGGGAGTCATAAAACGGAGAATATTTTGTAGTTGTCACTACAGGTACTAATTTATTCTGCGAGAGTGAATAAACTATCAACAGTGTGGCACTGTTGACAGTTTACTCACTCTCGTAGAAAAGCGACGTTTGAGTACTAGCAATGTGCTGTGACAGTTTGTTTGGTTATCGATAGAGCGGGAAGTCCAACTTTCTGAGTATGTTTGCATGTGTTAGGTTTAGGTGATACCTGAAACTTGCGCTGGTGAAGTCTGATAGGGGTATTGATTGCGAGTGGCTGATTCGGGGTACAGCGAAACCTGGTGGAAGTGGTTTAGAAAAGCCAGGATAACACCAATGGGAGGCTCTCCCTTCAACCGGCGTTAATACCGCGCTACAGTCATCATGCCACGTCATGAGTATGAAACCGAAGTGAATCTAGGCTGTTACGCACCGGAGCCCTTCGACGCTTCATGTCAGCTCCTCATATAACTCGACATCCAGCCGCACTTTCTTTTTTATGGTATCGCTGATTGCACGCAACCACATTCCCTTCTTCTTCTTAGAAAAACAACCATTGTTATAAGAAAATTCAAAAAGAGAATGCTTTCTACGGCGATCACATTATAAACATGTGAAGTTATTCTTTTTTAATATTAGAGGTCTCTCTAATAGTTGTGTAAGTTAATAATGTAGTTATACCAGAATGCGATACCAAAAGAATAAATTAACAACGAAATTATTAAGTATTTAAATGTATTGAATATTGTAATTGATTGCTTTGATTCAAATATCATATATCTTGTGCTAAACGATTTAAGAGTTAGACATTCATCTATTGTCCTATCAACGTCCAGTGCATCTAATACTATACTCCTATATAGACGTCCCAAAGTCTGCTAACAACATAATGGAAATGCTTCGCAGTCAGGTTGGTGATCGAAAAAGAATAAGATAATTTTCCTAGTCCTTCATTGATCTGGTGATCGATCAGCCAATTATTACGTCTCTCACTGAAAAGTGGAAAGTTCACCACTCTCCATTTTTCTGTGAAAACTGTATAGCCCATTGTTACACGAGAAACTTGTGTAACAACTGCTCATTAAAATGCCGCAAGCTTTAAGATTCTCACGCAGTACCTACTGCAAATACACATAAGTCTAAATAGTCTAAAATAAATATTTGTATTCCCTCAGTATTACTATATATTTTAATGTCAGTTGCTGATCAGACAGTTTCATTTTATTACTTATCGTAAAACAATTTGGTAAAAAATCGAAAAAGTACTAAGCGAATAAAACAATATGTTAATTTAATGGATCATAGGAGAATCGACAAAATATTAAACTGCCGTTTGCTTTCCTTGAGTCACCCGATCTGAGATTTCTTGTGAACATCATCCTTTTCCCGTGAATTTTGTATAAATAGAGATTGCAAGCAACGGTCGGCGATTTAGTAGATAAATAATATTTCTTAGGAATTATGCGTCTATTAAAATCTTAAATTATTACTTATCGTTTGCTTTATTATCTCAGGTCATAAATGTCTCACAGCTGTGCTCGAGCTTGCTTCACCGTAGAAGGGGGAGATGCGAGCTTTAACGGCGAATGAAAATATCACGGGGAAAGCAGTATATTGAAATATAATCTTAAAAAAATGTTTCAGAATTTTGTGGAATCGGCCTGGAAGAGAATACTAAGCCGTTAATTCCAGCTGTCACAAACATCTGGCGAGGCCATATATGTACTCCTAAATAGTTAGTATTCTAAAATATCCTGACATCTGGTTAAATTAAAATATCAATATCCGTTTAGTTTGCGGAATTCAAATGTAATTTAGTGCGTGGAAAAATTTAAAATGATTATGCTACGAGTAAAATAGATTAGAAAGTCGAATTTTAAACAATGACTAATATACGATATATATTATTACAGAAATATGTTTATTGTTATTATGACGGACAATTCCCCGGTCCGATCACCCACGGCCTCGGCTAGGGCGGCATTAGGCGCAGATACTCGCGCCTGCGCCGCCCGAGTCTCCGGCGGCGGAACGTGTCGCCGAATAGGAGCTCTACTCGTACACGATCCGCCGCCTCCTTCCGTGAGATTACAGCCTCACAGAAGGCGGCGACCGCGTCCCAGTTCCTGACGCTGACGAGCATCTCCCTGGCGATGGTCGGCAGCGCCAGGTCGGCACCGATAATCGCGATGAGTTCACGGCGCTCTCCCTCCCATGCAGCACACTCCTCGAGCGTGTGCTGCGCCGTGTCCTCGTCGCAACTGCAGTGGTGGCAGGACGGTGTGCTCTCCCTCCTGACAATCTTGTGCAGGTACTTCCCAAAACACCCGTGCGCCGTCAGCACCTGCACTAGTCGGAAGGAAAGCACCCCGTGCGTCCGCTCCAACCACTCCATCAGTACCGGCCGGAGGGCCTCGACGGTCCTTACACCGTACCGAGGACTCTCCAGCCGGACTGCCCAACGGGCAATGACTTCTCGGTAGGCGTCGACCCGCCAGGCGGTGATCTCTTTGATGGAGACCATGCCGCCGCGGGCGCGCGTCTCCGACACCCGCCGATAAATGTCGGCGAGCATCTCCGCCTCTAGGTCCCACGTGGGAGTTCCGGCCAAGAGGCACGCTGCCTCCGTCGACATCGTGCGGTAACCGCGTATGGCCCTGATCGCCGTGACCCTCTGTGGTCGCCTCAAGAGGGTCCTCAGCCGGACGGTCAGGGACCCCGCCCACACCGGTGCGCCGTACAGAGCCATCGACCGGATCACTCCCGCGTACAGCTGTCGGCACGTAGCACTGGGTCCGCCCACATTCGGCATCAACCACGAAAGAGCGGACGCCGCGCCGACATGCCGGGGAACAAGTCGATGGAGATGCTCCCGGAACCAAAAATACCCGTCGAGCACCAGGCCCAAGTACTTCATGTGGGCCTGGATGCTGATGGTGACCGACTTCACGGTGATCGAAACGCTGGCGGGAGGCCCGGCGGTACGGAGGCCATGGAACAAAAGGGCCTCCGTCTTTTCCAGGGCTACCCTCAACCCCAGCGCTTCGATCCGCCTGACAATCTCCTCGGTGCCGAGAGTTGCCAGGCGTGCCGCCTCCCCTAGCGTCCCACCCCGGGCTGTGACGAGTGTATTGTCAGCGTAGCAAATTACGCCCAGCCCGGGTGGGAGGCTTCCTCTCAACGCCCAGTCGTAGCCGATGTTCCACAGGGTCGGACCCAGAACCGACCCCTGTGGGACACCGCACGTCATGGGCGTTCGCACTACGTCCCCTTCTCGGTCAACGTAGAGGACGCTGCGCCCCTCCAAGTAGTCTGCCACCAACCACCTGAGGTACACGGGCACCCCGTGATACCTCAGCCCCGCCCTGATGCAGCTGAATGGCAGACTGTTGAAGGCGTTGGCGATGTCCAGGGACACCGCCAACAGGACTCCTCCGCCGGTGTGAGACATACCATAGACATTTTCCTCTGTAAAAATTAAAAATTAAGAAATACATTACAATTTAAACCAACAGTCGATTCTCTAACCTTTATAGCTTTAAGGACATATGTTTGTTAAAGTATACACGTAACAAACCTACTACGAATGGATCAAAGTATTTACACTTGTCTTCTAGCAAAGCCTCAATCATTAATCTAATTAAATTATTAGAAAGAATCATTTGTTTAACAGTAATTAAGATATTGTTTACACAATTCGTGATCTAAGCATATTGATGCTTCTTCTTATAACAATGACAAACAAGTAGTAAGATCGGTGATCTCCAATAATAATTACCGATTTCAATAATCTATTTAAGTTCTAATTTCAACACGCGATGTAATTTACTATTTAATATTATATGTATATAATAATATATTCACAAATAGAGAAGAACATAGCCAATACTTCGTTCGCAATTATAGACTTTGTAAATCAACATTTCTAGCATGAAAGATAAGCAGCTTGAAAGATAAGCTTTCTCAGAACCTCTGACTTGTATTTCAAATTTTAAGACGAGTAAGTAGTAACAGACAAACATGATGTTGGGTACCCAATATGTTAATACTTAGAGTACAGCTATACCGCTGTCTTTTACATGTGTCGAAAAATAATAAATGCTTATTTTGGGAATATATCAAAAGATTCTCGAACCGTCGCCTAATATAAAAAAATCATACAAATTGCATATTTGTATGATTTTTTTATGATTGAACAACGGCATACAAAATCTTATATACATATAGAGCTATATAACGTGAATGTTATATAATCGTCAACCCTTACTTACATCTCAGCAATCTGACAAAGATCCGTTTTCTGCATTCCGATCACGTTCCACTAATCTGCCATTGTTACAGACTATTTAGCAATGATTGTCTATTTGGTATAGTAACAAAAAAAAAACGTTTTTACTTCCTGTGTATTGCGATGTCGATTTCAATGACATTGTGGAATACGGAGATTCTATGCAAATAAAATAATACTTGATAGTGGATTATTCGACAAGGATTAGTCGTTGCATTTTTTTTAATATGGCATATAGCAAACAGGTTCAAATTAAAAAAAAACAAGAGGAGCACAAAAAATATAACAAAAGAGGAATCTTTATATAGTCGTCCACAATATAGTACTTTTAAAAATGAATTCCCAAAATCTTCAAAATGAATAAGTCAATATTCCCTGGGACGAAGAAATTATGAAATTGATTATTAATTTAAAAATAAATTTGTTTAAGAATTTGTGACTTTCTTTTAATCCCTTAACAGAAAACAATAAAATTTTTACGTACAATAACTAAGATGGTCTCTACAAAACATAAATAACTTGTTTCATCGTGCTATACAGTGCTTTTAATAGAATCATTACACATTTCATAACGTCATCACTACTCATCACTCTCACGTAAATATCTATCGAAGGCTTTAAAAGGCGTCGGTTAGCAGTTACCGAAATTCGTACAAAGTACTATATATCTATTTAACCCCAAACACTATTATAACTATATTATAGCAAAAATTGTTGCCAAGCCCAATTCCTGTCAAAATTATCGTAAAACAATTTCAACGTATGGTGGCGTTTCCACCAAATTCAGGTTTTGTGATTGAAACAGAACCTGAATTTAATTAATTTTACTTTTTAAGTTAGGGAGCAAATAAAAACTTTTAATCCTATTTTAAAAATGTTTCCGCTAAATTGTCATTAATCAGGCAGGGTCTACTTTTATTCTCGAAAATATATAATACTTCTTTTAAAGATGTAAGCCATCAAACCAAAACTGATTTTGATAAATTTTGAAAGCATCCCCTTGAATAGATTTCAATATATTCGGTAGCAAAGGTTTTAATATTTTTTATTGAAGACGAGACCAATGAATGCATCATTTTTATACTAGGTATTTATTAATAAAAGAAGGAATATTTCAATATGTATATTAAGATAAACATTTTTTTAATTTTAAATAAAATATTTATCAAGCCAATAGCGTATACAAACCTCAATAAGTTGATTTAAATTCGTGGGCCTATTTGTTGATGATTATCAAACCATATTATTCGTATTCTCATTTTGTTTATATAATAAAATATTGCTTATATATTTTATTATTTTCATTAAATGTAGCAGCTATTAGGGCATTTTAAATTAGAAAAATATTAAACCGAACTTGTTACTAATGTTTCGAAGAGCTTCTTTGTTTAAAGATTAAGATACTAAGAAATGCGACTTGAAACACATTTTTTGCGTTAAGCTGTATATAAAAAACACAAGTAAAGGAGATCGGTAAATAAAACGATTGAATTATTTGCATATTAATTTTATTCACTTATATAAGAATGGGTCGTCTGTCATTATCTATATGACTGATATCAATTTTGTCTAGTGACAACATTAAAAAAAAGACTTGCAGTCTATGCATGCATCAAACTTTCGGCGTCCACTATATACGGTCCTCCCCTCGAACACGGTGTTGTTTAGCAGGCGGATTTGCAGTCGCAATTGGTGGTATAGGCTTTCCAAGCGAGTGTTAATGCCTAATCTCCTGATGATCCCTCAGTGATTTTTTTTACGACTGCCACGGGAAAGTAAGCTGACCCGCCACCATATGTGGGTATAGATAATTAATTTAATATAACACGTCCATACGTGTTTCGACAGTATTTTTCCAACGCAATAACGATCAGAACCCGCACAGCTGCTTCTCATATTAGTTTCACATCACGAATAAAATTATGAATATTTTTCGTACTATCGTCATGTTATATAACGAGAAGCTAACTAAATATGACTAACACCTTTACTCTCACTTTTTTGTCAAGAATCCTTGTTCCTATTAGACTTTTGTTAAAATAGAAATAAGTTATAATTAGAATCCTGACCGGTTGAACTTCACATAATGCCTAAAAAACTATGCCATCTCTCACGATAGAAGTCTACATCTTTATCATCATCATTAGTCTATCGGCGTCCACCGTTGGACTATATAGATATCACGACGACGACATCGTACAGGGAGGATTACACCATAACCACCCCGCTTGACAGGCAATTTAGCGATCGTTGGTGTTTTAATGTCTTAGGAGACCACTGCTAAACATTCGCAAAGTAATCTACCTATCATACACTTACTATACACATTCTTAAAATCTCATTGAAATCAGTTGAAATGTTTCAGAGGAAGACACGGTAATAACCAGTGTTGATTTTTCTAAAGATACCACCGCAGGGTGGTGCAGACAATAATACAAAAATGTTTTTGAAAATATAAAATCGTTTTTTATAAATTCTCTACCCTGCACCAAGGCAATAATCCTTGTATTGCTGGGACTTTACAACCATATAATTTAACGAACGCAAATTACACCCAGACTCAGAAAACAATTTATGGATCGTATGTGTTATCCTGCGTGAGATTCGAACCCCTGACAATGGCACTGTAGGTCTGTATCTTAATAACTACGCCATTTGTGCAGTCTGTTTGTATTGCATTTTGCGTATCAGCTTAATAAGGCTTTTCTAGTTCTTATTCAATTAGCTGAAGAATTTAACTTGCAGGGCAAGTTGTTAAATAAAGCTGTCCTCGATTTAAAACCTCTGTTGGTCTCTTTAAATATGTTGTACCCTACTATTTATTAAAAATAGACATTAGATAGCCCAAAACTCATAACAGAGAAGAATGTTAGAACAGGACTTCCACATAAGGCGAGTAATTCGTTTTAACGACACGATTTCGCTGTTGCGAAGCGATCATGTGACCAATTTAGCCGCGAGCACACCTGACGCCCCTGATAGGTCCTGTAATTGAATTGCTTTGTTTCGTCACCAATGTGTTTTGTCAAACACCAAACATAATCTCGTCGTTTATACACATTTCTAAATATCAATCATCCTTAGACTTAATACTGACACACTGAGACACTTAATACTGTTTAGTGGGTCTAGTACTATGTGGCAGTAAGCTCGCCATTCGAAAATTAATGAAATCTTTGTTTGAAAAAAAGGGAACATAAATAAAATTTGTTATAGTTTCTTGTAGATTTTCTATCAGTTCTAGGGCAAAAATTACTTGACAAAATATGACGAAGTTTTTGCATCTCTCATCTCTGATATTAGGCCGTCTTTAAAATAAATAAACCAATTATTTCACAATCAAATTTTACAAACAAAAATATTCTATTCTTTTTCTGCATAGCATTATTGAACAACGCCATTTATGCCGTGGGTCTTTTTATTGCCATGGGCCAAGGAGGAACTAGTTTTTATTGATTTTTCAATAATAATTCTCAATTCGTAAACCTAAACAGCTCTGCATTCACATTTTTCTGTTTTAAGCAGTCCCCATAAGTAAAAATAACCGCATCAATTCGGTTACCGTTTAGGGGCATAGTGGCATTTTTACTGTTCGCAACAAAAAGAAGTGATGTATTATGTGAATTATTGAATGGAAGATTGCCGGTGTTACTATTAAATCACCATTCTTTAAAAATTCTAACCCTCCCGATAAATAGTATTGTCATGATCCCGTGCATCACAATAGTTTTCAATGGATCCCGGTATACAATTAGACCCCAATTTGTAAGCGGTATACCGTAGTACACCTTGCGGGTTCGTCACTGCTTATAAACAAACAAGCTTTCGGATGCGAACTTGTGCGGTAAAGCGTAGTGATATTCATGTCCCTTCTATGTATATAAACATGTTTATTTATTTTCTGATTTGATAAATAAAGAGTTCTAAGAGGAAGTATTTTATGGTATTATTGCTAATTATAGATCAAGCCTAACAGTACATAAATTTCAACAGTATTTAAATTTAAAATTTTGACTGCACATGTGGCGCAATGGCTAAGATACCGACCTACCAAGTCGCGGGTTTAAATCCCATGCAGGATAACACTTTGTGCGATCCAAAAATTGTTGTTCTGAATCTAGATGTAATTTGTGTCCGTTAATTATATGTTTGTAAAAGTGCCGAAAAAATACCAGATTTATTTCCTTAGTAAAGGTATTGTCTTTTTAAAGAAGAAAAATATTATTGTTCCCTTTTTTTTGGAATTGTCGTGAGTAAATATACAGAAAAATTAAAAACTAATATAACAGTTCTTGTTTCTCTCCGGGTTGAGAGCCCTCAGCGCTCACCCATAGTCCGCGTCAAGCTGTCAAGGCCATCTGCGGCCAACAGCTGTACAGACACAAAAAAAAAAAAAAAAAATCATGCTTCTTAGTTAAAGCGAAAGGATGTCTAAATGAATTCTTCTGTCACCGAATGAAATATGTTCTGAATATATTATTCATAGAAATTAATGTAAGCTCATGAGCTACCAAATGTCGCTTAATTTAGTCAATTATAACATAGTACTGCTTAGTCTTAAAATTTAATCAGGCCTGTACGTACTTCTCAGCAACAATTTAATATCAACAAGGTTACATATGGTTTTGCAATCGCTTTACTCAAAGTTTTTTTCAGGGGCATCTTATTTCTAATTTATTTTGTTTAAAAAATAACCAGTGGTGCTAATGGCCTAAAATAATACATTATGCTATAGGAAAAACTTATTTTTATCTACCTATTACTCTCCCAATTTCTGAGAGTATTGGAATTCTCGGCGTCAAAATATCGAGCAAAGTCCAGTTTGGGAGTCATTTGGAGGACAAAGCCAAATTTGCAAGCAAAAAGTTGGGTGTCCTGAACAGAGCTAGGCGGTACTTCACACCGAGATAGCGTCTTGTGCTATATAAAGCACAAGTTCGTCCTCATGTGGAGTACTGCTCACATCTCTGGGCAGGTGCGCCCAAATATCAGCTAGACCCACTTGGCTCCCTGCAAAGACGGGCTGTTCGAATCGTCGGGGACCCCAATCTTACGGACAGATTGGAGTCGCTGGAACAGCAGAGAGACTTTGGGTCACTCTTGTTACTCTACCGACTCTTTCACGGGGAGTGCTCCGTGGAACTGTTTGACTTGGTACCACCGTCACCATTCTACCAACGTACCACTCGACATCGTAGCAGGGTTCAACTATACGTTTCCAGCGATCATTTCTCCCACGTACGTGCAAGCTCTGGAATGAACTACCTGCTGCTGTGTTTCCCGAGCGCTATGACATGTCCTTCTTTAAACGAGGTTTAAGAAGAGTATTTCCTTCACGGTAGGCAGCGGCCTAGCTGTGCCCCTGGTATTGCAAAGGTCCATGTGCAGCAGTTTCACTTACCATCAGGTGTGCTGCTTGCTCGTTTGCCACCGTTTGCAATAAAAAAAAAAAAAATATTAAACCCAACTTGGACTACTATAATATAGAGGCCTTCTAGAATAGCACGTTGTACGGTGTTTGCGCCGTCTGCACGTAACGGCGTCTACCATACGTTTCTTGCGGTCAATCTAATTGGAAGGTTAGCGTACGTGGTAGTTTTCTTATAAGCGACATAGGACTCGCCATTTAAGACATTTTCTTGGTAATATGTGATCGGTGCGCTAGCAATGAGCCGTTCTCATTGAGCCTACATTGTTAAATTTTTTGTTCTATAGATTAGTCGTTCGAATTTTTTTCCATTAGCTTGAAACCCTGGCCAAACAGTTTTAGTGTCTTGCCAACAATGACATAGACCAGTACCGCTGGCCTGCACATATGGTACCTCAGAGGCACGTGTACGGTTATGGGGTCGTGCCTTCCGTCGCCTCGGATGTATTGGGCGAGGTGAGACCATATTATAGTCTGTTCCAAAAAAGGCCCTATCAACACAATGAATCACGAAGAAAAATAGCGCTGCCCGCTAATTTTTCTTATTTTAATTAAAAAAAATCCCGCATAGATAATTTCTATAAAACTGTTTCACATTTAGAAAGGTTCACTTTCTTTCAGGCTCTCAAAGCAGAAATTTTTCGAAGTTTTGGTACTAGCCGAAGCATAGTCTATCTCAAGCATGACCGTTAAAATTTGTAAATGCATTGCGCCTCATGCTTTATACGATTCGAAGATCTTTGCTAGTCAATATACTGCTAATCACTGGAGTATTATATATTCTACTAGCTGACCCGGCGAAGTTTTTTCCTAATTATTTTATTTTAGTATTTATCAGTTTGGTTTTAGTATTATCCGTGCGGTGATAGAGTAAGAATACAATTCACCAGCTGTGTGTGTCGTAAATAACGACTAAGGGATTATAATATGCATAGAATATCTATGCAAGATAAGGAAAACTCGGAACAAAACTCTATATCAACACGTCGTCAGCATAGTATAGTAGATCGATTTTCCTCCCATAGTGGAGGAGGCCCGGGCCCAACAGTGGGGCATGTATGTGTTGAGACGATGAAGATAATTTATCAGCCTCCTACAAATGGCGTAAAGTTGTCGAAGCTGGGGTGGTCTCGGGACTCGGCCTCAAACGTATCAATATAATGGAATTATTGATAATCCAACTGAATTGAATTTACGGAAAGTGTCATATTTTCTTAGTCCACAACTTTAAACTATTTGTGGGAGGCTGATAAATCATCATCATCATCTCAGCTCATACACGTCCAACTGTTGGGCTCACACCTCCTACACTATGGGAGGGAAATCGACCTACTATACCACGCTGGTCAGACGTGTTAATATAGGGCTTTTCCGAGATTTTCTTCTCTTGTATAGATATTATATGCATATTATAGCCCTTAGCCATCTTTTACAACACCCCCGTTTGTTGAATTGTATTCTAGCTATTTAATATACAGCCTTTTTTATTGATTCCAATACCTTTTTAATCTAGATCTATATGTAATTATGCCAAAAATGCCAAACCGACGGGACGAACATCAAATGTTTGGCAGGTAAGAACAGTTTGTATGCCAAATAAAATTGTTGTTTTTAGTATTTTACTCGCAATTTTTCCATACTTTCTCACCGTATAAACCTTCAAATTAGCCAAATCGATCCAACCGTTCTCAAGTTTTAGCGAGAGTAACGAACAGCAATTCATTTATATATATATAGATGTAATATCTGTGTTTGTCGTTTATATATTGTATTATTCTTGTAGAGCTAATATAGGCACACCCTTGAACATGAGCTTTTCCATAAAAATTAACCTGCTTACATAATCCTTACTAATATTATAAATTCGAAGGTAAGTTTGTTTGTTCCGCTTTCACGTTTAAGCCACTGAACCGATTTCAAAAATTCTTTCACCAATGGAAAGCTCAGACATAACATAGGCTATATTTTATATCGGCATTCCCACGGGAACAGGAACTACGCGGGTAAGGCGATTGAAACTGAAGCGAAGCGAGGGCGGGTTGCTAGTAGGTTATAAAAATTAACTTGCTGCGTGGTTAGAATGAATTTACAAAACCTGTATAAAAATCTCAAGTGTTTACATATGACATTCCTACTCCATCACCACACAGAACGAAGGTGTGTTATATCTTCATTATCTCGGCTAATTTACGTCTTACCGCTGGTCTAATCTATCATAATTGTGGCAAATTAACTTACTATATCACGCTAGTCAGACAGGCTTGTATAGGGTTTTATTTTGAGTTATCCTTCTCATGCTCAGATGCCGTCGTAGTCATTGTCATCTTTCACGACACCCACGGATAACACGGATAAGAGAGGCGATGGTGAAATGTATTTTAACTCTGTCATCACACGGAAATATATCTTAACCCTTCATATCATGGAATGAGGCGGCGGATTGTGCGCGAGAGGAACTCCTCTTTGACACGTTCCGCCGCCGGCGACTCAAAAGTGACGACGAATGATAGTTAGTTACTGAAAATGAAAGTGCAGTCGCTGGAAGACTTAGATGAATGCCGCGATGTCATGGAAGACTTAGATATTCCCGATAGAATACATTTTAGTATATCGCCATAAATAAATAAAATCAAAGATTCGTAAGCAGGTAATTCTTCTCAATTAAAATAAAACTGACTCCTTCACACACGCTCCGCTGCGAAAATGTGCCCGAGTTGCTGGTAGGCAGTGGTATAAAAACGTGCAGTGTTAACGGTTAATATAGTGTAATTTATAAGCCATGGCCAACGAATTTCTACTATAAAACTATTTAAAATATTTGAGAGTATTTCATCCATCCATCAACCTATCGACAACTACTGTTGGGCATAGGTTTCTCCACAAAAAGGAATAAATATTACATAGAGACATTAATAATATTAAAATATTCATATAAATCTAATATGGTCGCAAGGGATACGAACGATGTACTTGCATATAATTTCGCTGAGTGCCCTTTGTGTCATGACTTAAGAGTCAGCAGTCGACTATTACAAGTTTATACCGGCACTTAGTTTTAACGAGAACGCATATTTTTTCTTGATGAAACTCCGTTACGGTTGGTTTATTAAAGAAATTTCTCATCATAAGTGTAGGGCGTTTATAATTTAAGAATTATTATTAAGTTGCCATGGGTCTCTTGAGAGTCAATTAAAGGTATGGGTACTTAACCGAGTGCATTTTCAACCACATAAGGCACTGGGGCAATGTTTGGCTTCGAGTTTGTTAAGTGGGAGTGGGCAATGCCACAAAATGCCTGTAGCCGCGAGCCGATCCGTCCGGGGTAGTCTACACTATCGAGTGTTAGTCGACGTCTGAGAAGTAGCAACTTGTTATTGCATTTCCTTGGGTGAGCGAGAAAGGCCTAAGCTTAACTTTCTGATTGTGTTTACATGTGGTGAGTTTTGATGATGCCTTTAGTGTCACTGAACATCACTGCATACATTCACACTCCTTTCACTTTCTTCACTACAGTGACACGTGCCATGAACCTTTGCTAGATATGATAATGAAGGTCCATGTCCGGCAGTGTCACTTACAACAGAAATAAAAAATGACGTATGTCATGTTAAAGTGTGACACTTGTATTCAATAGTGAACGAATAATAGGTCGACGATCATGGTGTTGATCGTGAGGAGAAAATGAAAAAACAAGGTGCGATTACTAAGTGAAAATTAAAAAAAAAACAATTTACTTCACAGACCAAGAAAAGTATGATCTGACGATTTACAGGTTGTCAAGTTGTTATTCCTTTTGCATTAACTGCATATTTGTAAAACTACCAGCGACACAAAGAGTTAACGCTTGGCGCGGAATGGTTAAATAAAAAAAATGTCTGATGTCCAGCTTAATATATATGAGGCTATTGCATAATAAAGACATAAATACATAAAAGCATAAAAAGGTATACATATATTCCGTATAAATATGGGATATATTGGCCAAACAATTGAACCAACCGTACCCAATAATCGAGTACTTTATAGCCGTTGGGTTATTCATTGAGGAAGGCTTTATTCTATAAATGAAAAATAAACTAAAGAAAGAAAAGGTTAAATGTGAACAAAAATATATCAAGAGTCATGAGTAGGCGAATTTATTCCAAACATCGAAAGCTTTGCCCGACATATTCAATGCCGTGATAGATTAAAATATTGTGCTTATATGATAGGGTTGGCAATTATTAAAAATTAATGGGCTGCTTGAAGTGCGACTTTCATATTATTTATAATTGCATTCCAAATCATATATTATTATTTAGGATAGTTCACTTGTCACGTATCATCACGTATCTGGTTAATATCGTACGAAAATGATAGATTGATGTATTCTACGTATACTATTCTTTTCTATTATGACAACCCTACACATTTTCGATTAAAGGGTCTGAAGAACTAAAAGAGCGTTCACCAATTGTCGTATTAGAAACAGTTAAATAATTGCTTTAATACGCCGCGGAGGCGGACGTATGTAAAGGACGGCTAAGGGATTAAATACGCATATAACATACAGATGTTCTGCACAGGCAGAAGAGGTAAAATGAGGCCTAACAGTGGGACGTACCTACATGAGTTGAAATGATAATGAATCTTACGCATTACATTTTAGCTTACTTCGAGCTCCCCAAGTGAAGAAATAATATTTACAAGAATAAGGGACGAAAACATCAATAATTTATATTTTTAGAGAGAAAGTGAACCATAAAAAAATCGAACACTGCATGACTGAACGAGCAATTTGCATCATCAATCTTGGACTCAACGTCTTATCGTAAACCTCAAATTCTACAAGTTGTAACCCTATGCCATACAATGTATATTGCCCGGTCATAACGAGCTCCAAAATTTGTATTCGCCAAACTTTGAATAGTAACCTTGTCCTATACATTATATCATAAAATAAGGTGTATTCAAATATTATCTATGTAGCTAGGTTTCAGCAGAAAATATTTTAGTACGCGATTTTAAAGGATACAAGCCAATTATAGAACAAGTAATGAATAATAATCTTTATTGCAAAGCAAGAAAACCAAGAAATTGCGCCAAAAATCATATTATTTTTAGAATATTTCTATTTCACGTATTTTAATTTTTTATCAGACATTAAAAAACGTCTATAATGGTAATGTAGTTAAATAATTTATACACTTTGTTTTATACTTTATTTATAGACATCTCTTATAAATCGATCGATAAAATCATACATTAATCATCATCATTCCAGTTCATATACGTCCGAGGCTCAAGCCTCCTCCACAATGGGAGGGAAATTAACCTACTATAGAACGCTGGCCAGACTATAGATTTTATATGTATATTATAATTATTTAGTCGCTTTCTACGACAACCATAGGCAAGAAAGGGGGTGGTGAATTTTACAATTCACCTATAAAGTATACTTACTCCGTCACCACACGGAAATCGTACATTAGCCACACTAAAAATGGTCAGTATATATTTAAATATGTTATTAACATTTTACTTTAGACAATACGTTAAACTGTGAAATATCTAAAGTATAAAGCCTCTCTCTCTCTATATATATATATAGACTTTGTACTCTACCAATATGAATCGCGAGGTTTTGTAAGTATAAGTATGAATGGGCAATTTAGCTCGTTACAGGCATCGCTATAAATCCTTCAACATGAGGACTACATTTTTGTAGTTTTAATTATAGTTCCCCGAAGATAAGGATTGGGTATCGGCAGTCACCCCAAATAGCGACCGCGAAGCAAAATGCGACATGTTATGGGGAACACGCCGCTCTTTCCGCCACCCAGTTTGGTACTTCTATTATAGGTATATATTTATCCGGTCCATGGCCCTGTACGGCGCACCGGTGTGGGCGGGGTTCATGACCGTCCGACTTAGGGCCCTTCTGTGGCCACCACAGAGGGTCACGGCGGTCAGGGCCATCCGCGGATACCGCACGGTGGCGACGGAGGTAGCGTGCCTGTTGGCCGGGACTCCCCCGTGGGACCTGGAGGCAGAGATGCTCGCCGGATTGTATCGGCGGGTGACGGGGGTGCGAGCGGGGGACGGTGTGATCTCGTTAAGGAAGCTCACCGCCTGGCGCATCGACGCCCGCCGAGACGTCATTGTCTGTTGGGCAGTCCGACTGGAGAGGCCTCGATCCGGGTTGCGAACCGTGGAGGCCTTCCAGCCGGTGCTGATGCAGTGGTTGGAAAGGCGGCACGGGGTGCTCTCCTTCCGACTGGTGCAGGTTTTGACGGGGCATAGGTGCTTTGCCAAATACCTGCACAAGGTCGTTAGGAGGGAGAGTACACCGTCCTGCCACCACTGCGATTGCGACGAGGACACGGCGCGCTATACGCTCGAGGCCTACGCGGCTTGGGCAGTGCAGCGCTGTGAACTCGTCGCAATCATCGGTGCAGACCTGACGCTGCCGGCTATCGCTAGGGCGATGGTTGACAGCGTCGGGAATTGGGACGCGGTTGCAGCCTTCTGCGAGACAGTGATCTCGATGATCGCCTGCGCGAGGAGCGCAGCCTCGATGAGGAGATCCGCTGCCGGCGACTGGGGCGGCGTAGGCGCAACTACCTGCGCCTCATGCCGCCCTAGCCGAGGCCACGGGTGACGTGACCGGGGATTAGTCCATCACCCGCCGAGAGGCCGACCGCGTGAGGAAAGACCGACGTCCTCCCCGATGGGGGGACGTTGGTCGATGGGAGGGTACCCCAATAGGGGGTATTCCGTCGGGCCGACCACTGATGTCAAGTAACCCTGCTCCGGTGGTCGGCCCAACGACGAAGGCGACGTGGTTTTCGGGTGGGTTGCGGGTGTTGCGTGCTTACGCCCCTCTGTCGCCCCGGACGGAGTGGTGCGAGGAGCGCGGCGACCGCAGCCCACCCCAAAAAAAAAAAGTAATAAAATATATACCATATTTGTTCTGCTTCAGTTTCTATGTTCACGTATTTAAGATCTTTAATAATATTTTTCATAAAATTATTCTAAAACATTACGGACACTTCAATAGTCTACCTCCCCAGTGGTCCATGTAGAAGGAAGGCAAGGTTGCATCTATAATAAAGTTGCGCAAGATGCCTCTGACTTTACGCTTTCGAAATTCTTAGCTGTATTCATGCTGAGATAGAATATGGTTGGGGTATTTAGAACTCTATAGCATTAACACCATAATACAATCCAAATTAAAAACAGTAACATACATAGAGTTATATGTATAGAGAAGCTATCCCGAATAAATATTTTGTTCCATTTTCATAAGTTATTAATTACACTAAAGTTCGCTGCAGCGCTGAAAGAATAAATAGTAGTCTAACCCAAACATTGAAGCACACAGCGCTAGATCGCTTTAAAGTTGTGTAATGTGTTGTTACTATAGTAACTACATGTTACACAACGATTTTACACTATAGAAGTGACAATTTTTGTACCTACATTCATAAAAAAACACATACTCTATTCCAATGGGGCACGTCGTCATTATTTCTGACCTTTGACAAATAAGTATTAATTGATAATATATACTTTAGAAAAAAGAATATAAGCAATCAAAATAGTTTCGTGAAACATCATGTTAAGTCTGTTTTTAGTCATACATATTTTTATCTCAACGAGTTGTGGAATTGAACATCTGCGGGTTTTAGTCTATGATCAAAGATGGTGTAACATTTAAATGTATTATATTATTTGAATATTTTGTTTTAATTGTGTTATTTCGATATAATTACCTATTTATTCACTTTAACAACAAAACATTTTACTTAAATGACTAAAGAATTTTTATTCACATCCAGGTTAACGTTTTGACTCGAATCATCCGAGTTTTCGTATTAATACCGCTGTTCTGTATGCATCCACACTACATGAAGGTCGTAGGCACACTAAAGTAAGGTGTACGGATTGCAGTACAGTTCAGTCGAACAAATCAAGTGTTCGAATCGCGAAATCTAGTACATACATATACATATGTCGATGGTAACATAAAGCTAAATTTGAGCCGTTTGCTAGTAACCTTTAAAGAGTACAGTCGTCTACCATTAATCTATTAGACTAATTAAGACAAATCTTATTAGATAAACTCAGGGGTTACCAGCAGTCCTTTGAAAAGTTCTATCATTCACTTCGAGCTCAGTCAGACTCTTTAAAAAGACAATTGAATTGAACTCATAAAAACAAATCACACGAGTTTAAACTATAGGATTTTACTAGTTACTGAAGTTACTGAAGATTTTCAACTATCCATCTCTTGGATTCGTCATTAGAATCTCGTTACTGAGTTTAATCTATTACAGTCAAGTATATCTATACTCAAGTATTTTACTAACAAGCATTTAAGAAACCCACTGTCCATCACTGAACAACTTGATGATATAAAATTATTATACTGTCATCTAGATTATCAAGATTTGCAAGACTTCGGTCGGTCGAAGCGAAGTTTTTAACACCTACTATATCAATAGTACGTGTTAAAAACCCAGTTTCAGTCTGCATTAAGTTGATACAAGCTTTATCTGATCTGAAAATAAATACCTACATATGACATAAGAAAATATGAAAATTGAAGCTCGAACATTTATTGTTATCACATTATGCAATATTAGAACTAGAAATGTCAATAGATTACATACATTTTCAAAAATATAACTATGATTTAAATAAATATATAATCAGTTACATCAATATGGTTAACATTATTGAAAACACGATTGGTATATCATGCTTGCACTGTGGTATAAAATAGTTTAGGGAAGATGTCGTCATTCATAAATAGGTATTATAAAAAGAGAAATGATTTACGTGTTATTATTTAAACATAAGTCATTTTCTTTTGTATAATATAAAACCTATTTTCATATTAGAAGCATTATGAACCGCAGGGAATATTAGGGTAGTATCTACAAATCCCTTCTGCGTTCATTCCACGACAATTGACTACGAACATTTTAATTATACATTCCATGTAAATACGTATTGTCTGGAGAGAAGGGAAGTTCCCAATTCTGAATTAATCAGGAAAACAATTATCTATCCGCGTAACATTCTCGTGTTGTCTCTGGGCTCGTCGCTGTTTAATATTTATTTTACAATGCATATTTTGTGACGGCGATTTAAAGTTCAAAATCTAAATTTTACCGAACCGTTAGGAATAAGAAAGTTTAAATTCGCTCAGCATGCTAAGGAGCGGAGAAATTCATCTCTGCGGGATAGAATCTGAAATACGAAAATTCGCAGAAAAACGGATGTAACTGAAATAGCACGAAAAATTAGTACGCTGAAGTGGCAATGGGCATGCCACATCGCTCGACGAACTGACAACCGCTGGGGGAGAAAGATTCTTGAGTGGCGACCACGTATTGGACGACGCAGTGTATGTATGACGCCACCCACAAGGTAAACCGACAATCTGGTGAAAGTTCCTGAGTGTCGTTGAATGCAGGCGGCACAGGACCACACTTTGTGACGAAATATGAGGTAGACCTAGGTCCAGTTGTGGACGGCTACAATTTGAATGATGATAATAATGAAATACCTAGGGCATGTAAATTTACCAAAACAATAACGTTTAAGTTATTGCCCGAGTAGTCGACACTCAAAGTGATTCGATACTAAAATTAAACTATTATTTTATTTCAAAAGGAATTAATTTTCTCCATTTTTGCGAAATATTCTCTTCATTGCAAAAAGTAATTAAATAATTGCAACCGTTACCTTTTTTTTTATATTTTTTAAGATGAAAGATAAATAACAGAAAACTATTTATATGGATACCTTACATAAATAACAGGCAGATATCGGGCAAATCAAAAACTTCAAACATTCAAAAACCACATATGTAGTTCTAATTGAAGATCCAATAATAGCAACTATGTGTTAATAGTTTTAAGTTTTCACTTGTGTCGGCAGTCCTCTTGAGTGCTTTGTTTTTATTTTTTTAATTTTATTATTTTAAGTAGATAGCAATATGTCTTCAGTTATTGTACTAAAATGATAAGAGCTTAATTCAATTTAACGAAATAGGTTTACGTTAAAAGAAAATAGAGACAGATTATTGTTTTGGTCTCTGTTGAGCAACAACAATGTGGAATTCTTTATTATAGCTAATAAAGAAATCCGTTATTTTATTTTTGAAGGAAAATCTTCCACAGGCAGGTTTGGATGGGTTTGGTAAATTCATGTAAGTCCTCATTGACACGGTCACATAACATGATCACGCTAACATTATATACATATGTAGCTATGTCAATGTCACTATATGTATCTGATATCAAAACCAGATACTATTAATTGCAATTTAAGATCAAACAATTACTTTGAATATACAAAAATAAAAGATACTTATTTATAATTACAATTTTAAGTTTTCACTTTTGTCAGCAGTCCTCATGACTGCTTTTATTTTTTTCGATTGTTATACCGCTCAGATATCAGCTAGTTACATTTTATGAATGCATAGATAGATATTACCCAAATGCATATAAATGACATAAGCTCATAGCGGTCAAAATTACAAACGGAGAGGCCTTTAAAGTTATAAATTTATGTATAAAGTTGAAATACGATAACCACTGACGAGCGGGACTGAACGGAAGTATTACGTAGAGCTTCATAAACTATATCCCGTGCGAAAATGTTCATAAGTCGACTTGTAGGGTTGCCAACATTTATGCATTTTTTTAAAAGATTTTGTAGTCTTTTCTCAAATGAATATTTTTATAATAATTTCGTAAACATTTAGATCCGTTGTGATGACGGGTTAAGAACCAGTTACCAACCCTTACTTTCTCATGGCAGTCATAAAAACTTCCAGATGGATCACCAAGAGAATAACCAGCTGCACTGTCACGAGAAAATCATAACACCAACTGCGATCGCTATTCGGCGTGCCAAATGTAGCGATTGCAATAAATGATGTATGCTAGACATGGTGATTCCCCCTTGGGGAGGCTTATTTTCATTACCTGATGAATAAATGGATATAAAATTAGATGCAAATTTTATTGATCTTATTTATGAATAAAATATCTAGTCCCTTCAATGTGAGATGGTGTTGGAATAAGTAATTTGTTTACTAATAGGTACTTGATGAAACATGCGCCCGCCAACGAATAGTAATCAGTTATTTATTAAATATTCATATGTATGTTATTATATCTACATAATTCTTTTGCTGTTACACTAGTCATTACTAAAGTTCTCAAATTAATCATTATCATAGCTTACATTGCCTCAGTACTATGAATTTTAGATAATAATATCTTCGTGCGAGATAAGAATACCATGCCACTTGCCACGATGTTTTATTTTATCATGAAAACCTTTTAAAACTGGTTATTGAACCACTAAACAGTTACCATATAAAACACTAACTGCAATCGCCAACCCATCCATTAAGTATGGCGACTATGAAATTGCTGCCCCTTCGATAGGGAGCATTGTCCAATAATGGACTTCGAAGGGCTGATAGATGTAAGGTAATAAAAAAATATATTTTTACTGGTAGATTCGTAAATCATTTCATTTTACAATATAAGTATTAAGTAGCACCAGCCTGGCTACTAAGTGTGTCGTAGAATTGCTATTTTAAAAAGTAAAAAGTTATCAACACTGTAAATTGGGCAGCCCTTCACTGACAACTTCCTCTAGATAGAAACTACGAAAACATATACCTAAGCTATGAAAATATTATCTAACCGTAATAACTTACGTCCAACCATATAAAATAGAATAAACAAGAGAGAAATTTTATACGTTCAAAATGTTTGCGTTTTGTTAGAATCTCAATATTTTTTATTACATAGTCACTGTTTTCAAAATGAGAAAGATTTTATGATGTACGAATGATTTTTTTAATTACTATCATAGCCGCTACTTGCGTATGTATCTGTAAGCAGTATAATATTGTATACAAACTCCTGTAGTCAGTGTGGTGCATTAGCTTTCTTTAAGTTTTTTTTACACACAGACTTGTATGACAATGCGCGTTGTAATATTTTAAAAAAGAAAATGAATCACAAATCACCGATCCTTGTAGATATAGGCCAAGCGAAAAATTACGCTAAAATGAAATGCAAATTAGACAAATTTATTATCATCCTGCGGTCAAAAAAAAAAAAATGGAAAAGCCTCAAGAGAGAAATACGGGAAGTGATTAATAAGAGCTCTCAAGATTTCGAGCGGAAATACAAAAATACTTAATAATTTTGTATACCTAAGTAAAATAATTATTCTTTCGGGTCTACGCGATAAAATTTATATTATACTCGACACTAGGAGTAGAACAAAGATAAAGCAATCTTAAGGTTTATTTTATAAGTCATGATGATAACTACAATTCTGTAGGGACTACAGTAACAAGTTAAATTTAGCGTTAAAGTATAGTAATAAGTTATACAGTGTATAGTATCACGTTTTTAAGTTATTTAGAGTGCACCTACAGTTGACTATCCATCGTTAGAGTACATATAGTAAGTAACACGTAAAATCATATAGCCTATAATTATATCTGATGCAACATTATCATAACATAGATGCTAGACTTGACATAATATTGTTACCTTTACCTAAGTACCGCATCTGACTACACGACACAAGTACCGATAGGACGTGTACATAACCTAATGTTGTTAAGTGAAGTTTAAACTATAACGCGTGGTTTATGTTAAACCCATATGGAAAATTTATTCGTACATTTAATGACAAAAATTTACATTTATGGTTTTCTTAATTAGTCTTTTTGATTTACAACATGATAACATATTTTTAATTGATTTTTAATTCTTGGGTAAATAAGTATAATGTGTTATTTGTAATTGATATTGTTAATTAGATATTTTATTAGTGTTTATAAATTAAAAAAAAAAATGAATGTAGATGTCTAGATTCATTGTAAATATCGACTACCTCATATACAAGTTGAATCGAACCTGAGCGTGTTACTTTATTTCGATGGCAAATTCCACGCTACTTAGATATAGTAGGTCTACTGCGAAATTAGAAACCGAACATTTCGGATCAAAAGAAACACTCCGCCATTATCGTCCTTTGCTTCTAAGACTAAAACGTTTCAACAACATTACCTTTTGTTTTGGATGCATAATAAATCTTTCCTAAAACTGGCTAAGTGCGAGTCGGAGACGCGCACGTAGGGTTCCGTACCATTATCTAAAAAAATCGCGTTCGTTGTATAGGAGCCCTCCTTAAATATTTATTTTATTTTGTTTTTAGTATTTTTTGTTGTAGCGGCAACAGAAATTCATAATTTGTAAAAATTTCAACTGTCTAGCAATCGCGGTTCTTGAGATACAGCCTGTTGAAAGACAGACAGCGAAGTCTTAGTAATAGGGTGCCGTTTTTATCCTTTGAGTACGGAACCCTAAAAAACGACAGATATTAAAAAACAAGTGATCCATTATTGATTGTCTTCGTTCTAATTCCATTGGCACCTTTCTCTAAAGCAATAGGTGTCTTAGGCAACGACATGAATCGTTTTCAGTGAAGGGTATGTTAGTTTGACGAGGTTCTTGCCAGTTTACAGATAGATTTGCTATCTAAATTAAGATTCCGATATGAATTTATCAGATAATGGTAAACATTAATGTAGAAGTTACTGAGAATTTAGCTTTTAATATGCTTGTTATTATTTGTAAAAACTTGTTTTGCAAGCGAAAAATTCCTGTGAATCCACATCAGCTGAAAAACAGTTTCGATCTTCTTAGAATAAAAAGAACGTGGGTCTTACGTATGTCAACTAAATTCTCGTTGTACAGTTTGTTCATCACAAGGCATAATATACAATATGTTTATTAAACTTTTAAATAAGTTCAGAGTAGTGTAGTATGCTACGGCGAGTACCGCATCAAGTAAAAATAAGAAACTAAGTTCACATTTAGAACAGTTTTCATATACTAACGTACATACAGCATACTGATGAGTGGCAGTGAGCAACTCGCATAGTAGCTGTTCATCATCAGATAAACTAAGTTCTTTGATAGAATAATTTTACAGAGGCTTGTAGGCTATGAAATACATGGCACAGCATCTAATAGATAAATGAAAACGACAATACTGCTTTTATTTCAGTAATAATCAAGTTAACTATCACTTTATGAATTACTAGCGGAACCAACAGGCGCTGTTCTATACAATATAAAAACTTGAAATCGATCGCAGCGCCATCTAATAAATTTTAATGTTTTAAGTTAGTAATCTACAATCATCTTCGCATTTTTATCTTTCTAATGAAACGAGTTTTGGGCACATCGGTTGGATGGTTTCTAAATCTACAACGGACTTAAACATTTTTTGTTTTATATACTTATCACAGTAATCAACACACATATATACACATAAATATGTACTGTTTAAGAAAAAAATACAAAAATGTTTTTAAAAATACAAAAACGTCTTTTATGAAGTCTACCCTGCATCAAGGTAAAAGTCTTTACAAAACTGGTTATTGGAGACACAAATTACATTCAGACTCAAAAGAAAAAATCGTGGATCGCGCAGCGTTATCCTGCATGGGAAACGAACCCACGATACATGAGACGGTAGGTCGGTATCTTAATCACTACGCCATTTATGCATATCAAACACTTGCAAAGTTACAATAATGACAGCAACTATTTAGATTCTGTTATTAATTATATTTCACCTACATCATGAAATATGTATACTATATTATCAAAAGACTTTATTGTCCAAAATGAAACATATTTTCGCCTATAAAATTGCCACAGGTACATCATCATTTGTCTCCAGTGTAACATCGTTTCGAGTTATATTATCAACCATCTAATAAAACTAAATATTGTTATTTGGATGCCATCAAGGGAATTGATAGAAATATTTTGATAACTACACAAGGTAATACATTTTAAAAGGTACAGATTTGACATACATAATTGGCGATTTTAATTATCTATATCATTTGTATTTATTCTCTAAACACATATCTCTTGTCTTAAATAGTGAAATAAAAAAAAATATAAGATTATTTGTGTCGTAAATAGTGCAATAAGAGACAAGAAATTTATACATAATTTTCCAGATATTCATCATCATCATTATCACAGCTCATATACGTCCGAATCTTGGGCTCGAGCTTCATCCACAATGGGAGGGCAATCTACCTACTATGCCTCACTGGTTGTCTAACCAGTGTTGATATAGGATTTCATTTCGAGTTTTTCATCTGTGGTATAGATGTTATATGCATTTTATAAATATGTATATAATATATGGGTATATAATGGTGCTGTGTGGTAGCGGCTTCGAATACTACCAACCCTTGCTTTGCTCGTGGGTGTCGTAAAAGACGACTAAGAGCCCTAGATTGACCCGGACCAACTCCATCTGGTACCATTTGGGTCAACGATTACATTCCCAAGGAGGGTTGACGTCAGGCAGGCGGCCGGTCATAAAAGTCATTGCCGAAACTTTTTGCAATATGTCAAAACAGATGACATATTGCGTCAACCCCAAGTAATTGGGATAAGAGCAAGATGATGATGATGATGATGATATGGGTATATAATATGCATATAAAATTTAAGTATTCATCGATTGTATTCTTACTCCGTCATCACACGGACTAGAGATGTTCATGTAAATTGAAATATAACGCCATTGATTCTTATATTTTTGAAATTGGGGCGAAATAACATCCATCGAGGCAATTACCAAATTAATAATTAATCAATTAATTACAAAAATCCAACCATTCGTTTCAAAAACTCCAATAATTACCACATTCAAAGTTAGTGGTCTAAAGATCGATAGCCGTGTTGACTATTAATTAATTAATTAATTAAGTAATTACGTCTCAAATCCAATCGTGATTAATTAATGGAATGACCGGCCAAGCGAATGAAAATGTCTTATATTTACTATAGTAGAACTTAATACCTAATAGATTGGTTATTACAAGGTTTTAATTGAACTAGGAGATTTTTTAACTACAATGTCTAATATTTCCCATTTCCCTGTGTACGAGCAAAAAACTTTCGACTAAATTTCTGAATGCGCAGCAATATATTTTCTTATTTCCGGTTCCAGTCAATGTATTATTTTTTTTCTTTTTTTTTTATTTATTTATTTATTAAGGAAAACATACAGCTTTTAAAAATACAGGTAAGGTAAAAACAAATGCACGTAACAATAGCTAAACAGTTTCCACTTATGTATAACACAATGTGAAGACAAATAAAAAAAATCATAACTAGCAAAACTATAGAAACTAAAATTATAGATTATAGAGGATGGAATTAAGAACAAAAACAGTAGACAAATATTATTAATATTATAGAGTACATTATAGTCATCAATTAAGCTTCAGTTCTTATATTCTTTATTAATGAAACATATTGAGGAAGTTCCTTATGGAATATATCAATTTCACTATAGCTAGCATTATAAGTTCTACAAGCTTTTACCAAGAATCGGTTATATAAATAATTAGTTTTACATGTAGGTACTGAGAATAATGAATTAGAGCGAGCCGTAATAATTTGAATTATTTCATGTCATTTATAAAACATCGGAATACTTAAATAATACTCACACGTGGCGAATTTGGTTTAACATAAATACAACCGAATATAAATAGGAAATAATATGGATCCAAAATGAGAAAGTGGTTAATGAAGAAAAACAAATTAATATCATCAATATTTTGGCGCGTAAATAAAACGGCATAGGCTATAAGCGTTTTCTGTGACTGCTTCAAGAAAAACCACTAACAGTAAAGTTAAACATAATCCTTTTAAAAGCAGGAGATGATGCAAAATTACAGAGATTTTTTAATCATATTTAAATTATAAACATAAATATACCATAGTTATCAAAAAAGATTGATGGTACACGAATGTCTAAATCTGTTTGCAAGACTACTCTTTCGTACATGGTTTTAACAACAATTTCTAACTTTGGATTATTGTAAGGCTTTACCTTTTCGCTGAGTCAACAGTACAATACACACAAGAAAACAAAACACACTTCCTATTGTTAACAATTTCTAAGAAATGTCCGTCATTGAACTTTCAGAATAAAGGCTCAGTAAAAATGTGCTTATGAAAGCTTCAAAGAAGTAGACAGTATCATATTTTCCTTTTGCCCTTTTTGTTTACTTTAAACAAGATATTTGCTTATTCCTACTAAACTGGTCCAAAAGGTATGTTTTTTATGTAAATCTTTCCAAATCTTGTTTTTTATATAGCATTTGGCTGTACTTGTGGCATAATTATCAAAATAACGAACTTTTTGAAAGATAATGTTTTGAGTCTGTTTGTAATTTTTATTTTAAACGTACAATTGTACGTTTAAAACAGACTTAATTCACTATTTTTATAACATAAACTAAGAAAACCTAAAAAGTTTGTTCCACAAAGCACTCAGATTAAAACCTACGCGGCTCTCCAAAGCGATCTACTATGCCTTATTGTTCTATTATTTCGAAGAACAGTTAGAAATAATCGTATAACTAAAAATAAAACTGAAATTAATAATTAACAATTTAGCAATGTATTTTCCGTGTGGTGAGTGTGGTAAGAATAATACAATTCACCAAACCCTTATCATACCCATGGATGTCTTAAAAGACGACTAAGGCGTTAAATATGCATATAACATATATGCAAGAGAACTCGAAACGAAACCCTATACCAACCTGTCTGACCAGCATGATATGCAGGAGTCTCGAGCTGAACAGTGGGACATATATGCGCTGAAATGGATGATGATGAATTTAATTGTCATCAAATGCTTCTAACAATGCACGTACATATAGTAAAGAATCTTGTACATATAACATTCAAATTGATGATGACTGAAGTACATAATTCTTCCGTGTGGTGGCGGAGTAAGAATACAAATCACCACTCCCTATCTTGCCCGTGGATGTCGTAAAAGACGACTAAGGGATATAATATGCACATAACATCTCTGCAAGAGAAGAAAAACTCGAAATAGAACCCTATACCAACATGTTTGATCAGCATGGTAGTAGGTCAAATTCCTTCAAATGGATAGTAGGTCAAATTCCTTCCCATTGTGGAGGAGGCCCGAGTCCAATAGTGAAACGTATGTGGGTTGCGATGATGATGATGAAGTACATAATAACATGACGCATCTATCGGAATCAGTGTGGCGTGTGTGATCCCCAAATAACCTGGCATCTGATCTAACCTTTTAATATTGCATAAGTAATATTTTCCGGCTGGGGAAGAAAGGTTCTCGAGTAGCGACCACGTATCGGACGACGCAGTGTTGGACGAACTAGGTGGACCGATGACCTAGTGAAAGTTGCTGGGCGTCGTTGAATGCAGGCGGCGCAGGACCGCACATTGTGGCGCAACATGAGGGAGGCTTACGTCCAGCAGTGGACGGCAATAGGCTGAAATGATGATGATGATGATGAATATTTTCCGTGTGGTGACGGAGTAAGAATATAAATCACCACTTCCTATCTTGCCCGTGAATGTCGTAAAAGACGACTAAGGGATATAATACGCATATAACATCTATGCAAAAGAAGGCGCACTCAAAACAAAACCTGATACCAACCTGTTGTGGAAGAGGCTCGAGCCCAACAGTGGGAGGTCTATAAGCTGAAATGATGATGATGATTATGAATATTTACGTAAATTTTACCTGTCATAACACCCACAATAAATGTTAAACCTATAAAACTATTCTTATAAAGGCGTATACAGATCTATGTTAGTGCAATATAAGTTAAGTTTTGTTAAGCTTATATTTCAGGCAAGTCATCAAATATTTCGTATGTATTCATATACCAATATATTATCTATACTCTATACTCATATATAAAGCTGAAGAGTTTGTTTTTTTGAACACGCTAATCTCAGGAACTACTGGTCCGATTTGAAAAATTATTTCAGTGTTAAATAGCCCATTTATTGAGGAAGACTTTAGGCTATATATCATCACGCTAAGAGCAATAGGAGCGGAGCAACGATAAAGAATATTTCAAAATTGCGTTTTTTCTTTCTTTTAAGAGCATCCGCTGCGTAAACGACTAAATTTTCGCAAAAATTATGTGTCAGAATTTTATTATTAAAAAAATATTTTCACCTTCTACGTAAACAAAGTCTTAGGTTAATGTTAGCGTTAGCCCAAGGTATCTATACCACGCGGACGATGCCGCGAGCGATATTCAAGGTAGGAAATCAGTCATATCACCTGCCTGTTGTCACTTTTTAATACGCTTTTATTAGCTTCAGACGTATCTATGTTAGTAACGGAATATTTGAACATGATTTTGACCCCCTTCAAAACGTCGGATTAACTCGAAATTTGGCATACTTATTAAGGACCGATGACAATTCAATATTTTAAACAGCTGGACCCGTTATCCTTACTAGGATAATCAGGATTAGCGATTTAAGCGTATTTTTTGAACTATTATATCTATTGTTATATTCACATTTTACGGGCACAGCCTTCAAATACTACAATGACAAAACAAGATAAGCATAAAGGAGCATTTCTGTTTTAATACTGGCTCTATGATCACCATACTCATTAAATAAGTTTAAAGGAAGTAAAATTACAAACTATTAGTATGATGGTGGACTAAAAATACAATTTATAGTCTACGTCTTAATTTTTGTGGTTGTTGTGGAAGACAATCAAAGGGTCCTTGACTACATTCATGTTTCTAGTTTCGGACTCTGGTTTATTACTACCCATTTAGCAAGTTATATCACCCAATAGTTTATATCATGCAATAAGATTAGTATACAAAATTGTTTTTTTCTTTTTTAATCATTGGCAGCGCACCTTCCATTTGAATGCATTGCTTTAGTAGTCTACAACCGGCTACGCAATATTGCCTCTTTAAATTCCGGTTTGTCACATCGGTTGCATGGTTTTAAAGTATATAACGGATATAGAAACAATTTTTGTATTTTATATATAGCACTTACGTGAAAATAAAAATGAAGCTAGGGTATATTGCCATCTTTTTAAAAAATATTGCTGTATTTACCATTGCTTAATAATTGAATTAATATTTTAGATTTCATTTATTCTAATGTAGCAGCTAGTAGCTTTGTCATGAATTATGCCGGTACTAGATTACCAAGCAGCGACCATCCCTATCTAACAGTAATTTTTCATTTCGATTATAGAATACGTGCCGAAACACAAAGATCAGTTAATGAGCACTTATTATTGTCACATAGAACCTACTTCAGATATATATTTCTAGAACAGAGGCGAGCAAATCGATTAACGGGTTTTGGGACTAATCCCAACACACATTCCCACCATTGTAACTCCTGTAAGCCAGGATCCACAATGGTCTCCATAAATGACACCGAGGTTTGACCCTCAGGCAGTCCCGGGATATGATTTTAATTGTCTTGGGACCCGCAACAAATTTAATTAGAAAAGATTAAAGAGGAGGAGTTGGAAAGAGAGATTCCACTTCCCTCCTAGGCAAAGCGGGAGACAGGAAAACAAAATGACTAGTCAGCCAATAAGTAAAACGGTGTACAGCTACGATAGCGCAGCAGTACGGCACCACGGATACAGAAGAGCTTAACGGGGCCTATATGTGAGCGTTAAAATTGATTGCTACAGTAGGTATGGCAGAAACGCATGAACGCACGGAAATTTTCTCGAGTTGCTACAAGGTCCGTATAGTATACTACCCCACAGGGGACTTGCAAACTGTTTAACATAAGGTTATGCTCGTTTCGCCAGAGATCGCACTCCCAGAGAATGTGATGTGCTGATTGTTCATACTCGTGGTCAGATGTGGAACATTGACATAATGGTGAAGGTACGAGTTTAAAAGAAAATAATTTACTTTTAAAGTTGCCATGGCCAGTTAAAAATTGGGCCACGAAGTGGTCAACCTCCAGCCACACCTTCTCCAGGCGCTCCCGGATGCATGGAACAAATAGATAAAGATGACGACCTTTCGATGATGAATCCCATCTTTCTTGCCATTCAGTTAAAAGTTCCTCATAGACAATGGATTGTGGTGCAAACAATCTAGCAATTTTATTTCGGTCGCGCGGTAGAAGGAAATCTGTATTCATAGTTTCCTTTGTGGTGTAATACATTGACGCTTGTCTCTGAATCTCCAAATCAACCGGAAGTACACCCGCGAGTACTGGTAAGGCCTAGGTACTAACCGTTCTATAGGCTTTACATAAGAATATTAGGGCCATACGTTGGCTCTGTAGTAATTTAAGGCGAGCCGCCCCTATGGTGGCCCTATCGGCCCATACAGGTGCAGCGTAACAAATACACCCCAAATATGTGGCCATGTATATGGTTTTAAGTGTATTAAAACGAAGGCCCCAAGTAGATGTGGATATTCTAGTAAGCGCGTAGAAATTCCGTTTCGCTTTTTCACCTACAGTTTTAATATGCTCAATAAATGAAAAATTTTTTTCTAAGACTAGGCCGAGATAGCAAACTGATTCTTTCTTTTTGACAGTCAGTCATATTATTGAATTTTATACGCGGCGCCGATTGTAAATGTCCTTTTAATAAAAGATGATATGTTTTTTGTGGTGCGAATGCAAGCCGGTTTCGTGTACCCCAATCGAATATATCATTGAGGCATGTTTCCGCTAATTTCTCTAAACCATCCCTTGTGTTCGATTATATAAGTAAAAGTCCGTCGTCTGCATAGCCGATCAGTAGACAATTTTTCGGTAGAGGTAACTCGAGAAAATCGTCAAAACCTAAATTCCATAGATATGGACTTAATACCGAACCTTGAGGGCAGCCCATCGTCAGTGGTTTCGACAGAGAATGGTGACCAAGTTTCAATTTAGTCGAGCCATTTAAAAAGTACGACTGTATGATTTGGTAGATATTTCTATAGCAACCACGAGCCTTTAATTTAAGAAGTAGCATTGGCCACCAGGCGTTATCGAAGGCACCTGAGATGTCCAGGAAGACATCTAGTACGTATTCAAAAACGGATGCGCTAATAACACGTCTTACCGCAACGGCCGCCTCGATAGTTGATTTGCCATGAGTGAAGCCGAATTGTTTATGATTGAACGTTGGTCCACCCGGCAATAAACGAGGAACAATGAGACGTTCTAAGAGCTTGCCTAATGAAGGCAGTAAGGTGATTGGTCGATATGACTTCGGGTCGTCTGGTGGCTTATCACCGCCTTTAGGAATTATACGTATATAACCGCGACGCCATATACGAGGAAAATGCCTTCAGTTATGCAACGATTAAAAATTATTAACATTGAGTCGCCCGATGCTCGACTAGCTTCTTTGATCATTTTATTTGATATTTTATCTTCGCCAGCAGCCTTGTTGAGGGGAAGAGTTCTAACGGTATTAATAAACTCGGCAAGAGATGGAAGGTCAGACATAGGCGAGAGAGGTGGCTCGGTGGCCCATGCACGTATTTGTTTATGATGTTCGCTGTCGACTGAGATGTCATCGTCTGGGATTAACGTATTTAATAAAACTTCCGTGGTCTCCTCAATACCCGTAGTGTGTTTACCGTTCACTTTAATGTTTTGTATGTACGCTAAGTCGACTGATCGATTCGCTTTAAACTCGTGATATAATGGAGACCATGGACCTTCACTTTCTAATCTTGCCACAATCTTATTTAACAAAGCGTCTTTCGATTTTTCTACTGCAATCCGGTAGCGAGACCTGGCAGCTTTCAGTACAGATAGAGATTCATCAAAGGCCCTTCCTATGTTAGGTGACTTTTTAAGTTTATTATGCTTCCTGCGCGCCCTTCGAAAGCGTTTGCGGAGTTCCACTAGGTGATTGTTCCACCAGTCACATCTCTTAGTATTAGGCAGGGATGTTCGGCCTAGGGCTACATCAGCACAGTATATCAGAGAATGTGACATTAGTTCAGCGCCTTCTTCTGCGGTTAATTGTCTACGAGTGAAATCCCTGGCACACGAAGAAAAGAGAGAGCTGAAAAAGTCCCAGTTTGCGCCTTTAGATTTGTATCTAAAATTATAACTCTGTCTGGGAGGAGCCTGCAACAGTCTCGATCCAAATTCATACACGATCAGGCGATGATCACTACATGACGCGTCCGGAAGAACGCGCCACCTATTCAAACGGACGTCTGCACTTGAAAGCGTGACGTCAATAGAAGATTCGCCCAAAGGGCTGCAAAAAGTTGGTGGTGCATCGGGTGTATTGTGGATGGACAGATTCATCTCAGCGATGAAATCTTCTATAGCACACCGTCGGTCCGTATCGGTGTATCTAAATTTGCCATACCAGAGAGTAGATGACGCATTCACGTCAGCTCCTATAATTGTTTTACGGCCTTACGGTGTAAGAGACCGCAAGACATGACGAAGATGGTGTAAGTGTGGACTAACGGGGTCTGAATATTGAAAATAACAGCTCACAATGTATACCCTACAGGATGGGGATGTGACCTCTGCGACAGCACAGTGTGACGTCATGAGATTTTGTAGTGACGTCACTGTAAATTTGGAACTTGCAACATAAATGCCGGCTCGTGCTTTGTTTTCCAATTCCGATTAACGGGTTATGTGTATAGTGATCGCTCAGTAAATATTTGAGAGTACTGATTCTTCATATCCATGGTATATACGTTCACCACATCCTGTATTGCCGGTTTATACTGCTCTCCTCAACACGAATATCACACATCTTCAACATTTCTAATAATGATACGTCTCGTTATTATCAAGATATTCACCTTTTAATAATGGGTTTAATAATCTAATACATACATAGCTATTTAAAGTTAAAAGTGCGGGTAGCGAGTTCTCAATCCTAAAACGTAAGCGTCTATTAGTACACTGCTATCGCAGTAACAGAGCTGTATATAACACTGCAACATTAGACTCCTATATAATAACGACTAAAACCGCAGCTATATTTCCTGTCTTCCGCTCTATCAAAATCGCTAATGGCTCATATATTATTAAGCGATGATTCATATATCAACTGACCACGTCAAAGCTTGCTTAACTGTTTGTTAACCTAAATCATGAACATTGGATTCATTGATTAATAAACAATAACGAGATTATAGAGACCCTCGTCGAAATATTATTTAATCAATGAGATATATATTTATATATAATAGAGATATATTATATTCCGTATGGTGAGTAAGAATACAATTCATCACCCCCTCTCTTGCCCGGGGGTATTGTAAAAAGCGACTAAGGGTTATCTTGTGCATATAACAACTATTGTAAGAGAAGGGAAACTCGAAATAAAACCCTATCATAACCCGCCTCACCAGCGTGGTATAGTAGGTCAAATTCCTTCCTAATATGGAGGAGGCCCGAGCCCAGTAGTGGGACGAATATGAGCCGTAATGATGATGATGAAGAGAAGGAAAACTACGTATGCCAACATGTTTAACCAGCGTGGTACAGTAGGTCGAATTCCCTCTCGCAATGATGGAAGCCCGAGCCCAACAGTAGGCCGTATATGTGCCGAGATGAGATATGTTGAGTAGTGTTTAATAATTGCAATAATTCAAATTGAGACAATATTCTGTTGTTATATGAACGCTGCTCAAAAATTATGGCCAATTATACTGTATTGAAATCATACTTATATATGCATTTGAATGCTTCATTATTACACTCTAAAAATCCATAATATTTCATCAAAGGTTCGCCGCGGTTTAATTGCCATATACTTAGCAGATATTAGTCAGACAGCGCTTGCTATCGAGAATATCTAATGAAAATTCTGCAAAAAAAAAACTGGTTATGGCATTTTCGAGTCCTGGATCAGATAATATCCAAAAGTTGACCAAATATATGTCAAATATCGATTAAAATATGCATAAAAATAAATAACAAAATCAATTTTTAAATACTAAAAAAATTTTGTAATAAGTTAATAATAACACAAAGAAAGTGCCACTCCAGTTTACAATGTTCAGAAGTTAAAATTATTAAAAAAAAATAAGTATTGCTTCTAACAGTAGATGTGACATAAATTGTATCAATTTCCATTATTTAAATAAATTATTGAATTTATTAATAAATTAGCGTTTTGACATAAAGTTGCTATGTATCTATATATATCTGAAGTTACAATCTGGCGTCATTTTCGGGCGGTAAAGATTAGACAAGAGCAAACCAATAAAATCTAGTAATACAGGTAACTAGTAAAATTTTAACGATGTAATGAGTACGGTAAACGTTTGATCCGGATCCGCGGATTGCCGAATCAGTTTTGCCGGATTGCAATCCATAACTACATGCTACTAGCTCAACTTTCTGAGGGTGTTTGCGTGTGGAGGGTTTTGGTGGTGCCCCTTGGTATCACCGAGCCTCAATGCACGCATTCACACTCCCTTCACTTTCTTCGCGGTAGGCAGCGGCCTTGTAAAGGTCCATGAGCGGCAGCGACACTTACCATCGGGTGTACTGTTTGCTCGTTTGCCACCGTTTGCAATAAAAAAAAAACATGATATACATGTCCTTTAAAATAATTTGGTGAATAAAAAAAATTGTACGTAATCATGTATAATAACAATATACACCACTGCAAATTCAAATTATCATATGCCGCATACAGAGACGAAAGCATTGTATATAATGACACGCGCCGTGAGCCGTGATGTAGTACACTCTATTTGCTTCATTCAGGAACATACGCCTGAATAATCACCTCTACGAGTTGTTTTCGAGAGTTATTATAAATCGACGACTTCCACTCACCCTCGCTTTAGGGAACATATTATAATTGTGCGAAAATCCTTGGAATACCGGGAAACTCAATAATATCCTCAAGGTTGCCCAATTAGTAAGTACACAAATGAACTAGATGAAGGTCTAATGCTAAGCATTAGGAATATCCTTTGCAAAATTATTAGAAATTTTGAATATCTAAGAGTCGATACCGATAGGTAGACTTAAATTTAGAGCGAGAAAACGGATGATAAATAAAACATAGGTAGCATTCATCGAATTAATGTGGTTCACTCTTCTGATATTTCACAACAGAAAAACAAAGACCCATGTGGGATTACACATGTGGGCTGCCGGCGATATTTTAGAGTAAGAAATTTGGTTAATCTTGACTTTAAGCTCAAAGTAACGTGAAGTGGAAATAAGCTTATTATTCATCTGCTAAAAGAATTTTGGAATAGAAACATCACCTTAATGATCAGTACGCAAGCCCAAAAAGTATGTCACATGGTTCGCAGATACGACTAACGTATGCAAAGGAAGGTTTTCGATTGGTGACTTACCAATCTAGCAATGTCTTTTACTGCCTTCTACAAGCATAACTATCAACTAAGCGAAGTCACTGCGTACTGTGAAACGTCGTACTTAAGTGGCAGGAATGATTGGGTAGCAGACTAACCCTGAATCGCCTTAGAGTGTGATAAGGTGCAAGTTCTCCTGATGCATGAAACGTGCTACATAGCTTTTGTATGTAAATATAATTGCTACACTAACATTATAAAGAGGAAACGTTGTATTTTTGTATGTTTTTTACGAATAAACTCAAAAACTACGGGACGGATTTCGATAATTCTTTCACCATTAGAATGCATAATGTAGCATTCTAGCCCTGAGTAACATAGGCTATATTTTATTCCAGTATTCCCACGGGAACGGGAACTACGCGGATAAGGTAATTGAAACTAAAGAGATGTGAGGGCGGGCTGCTAGTATACTATATAATAATATCGTTTTCATATCCAAGTATGTAGCCACCTAACAGCTCATACAAAAACAATTTTTAGTATCCTTTTGATAATAAAATTAGTCCTTTTAAACTAATTCATCTCCATAAATCAACTTATCATCATCCCAAGTCTCAACATTTATTAGCATATAGAACAACTGATGTTTTGTACAGAATATTACATTTGTATGTGTACGGCAGTGCGTTTTTATGAAGTCACAAGTACGTAGGTCAAGATCTTATTACTGTTCGGTTCGCTTGCCCACTTACGTTGGTCAATTTTATGCGGGTATCCCTTTCGGTAAATTACGGACAAGTTTTGGCAATGTTTTGCCTTTTGATGCGCCAATTGTTCGACCTTTGAAGTTTAGTCCGGATAGCCACTTGGGTGTTATTTTTCGGTTTATTTTATATAAGATTTGTTTTGTAATGGGTAAAATATACACATTTAAGTAAGCAGTTATAAATATGTATATACATTTCAGATATTTAATGTGTTTAGAAAATATGTCATATACCTACATATAGTCCGTATATATTTTTGTATTTAATCATAGTTCGTGTAAATTTTTATTATCATCTTTTAAAGCATTTTACTTTAATACACAATCCAGGGGTCTTACAAAACAATCCACAATTTTGATGTTTAATAATTTTATATATCCAGTAGCAATATCAGTATTATAACGAATTAATGACGTATTGTTTATTAAAATCAGTTGAATCGTTGAGTAGTTACGATCGATCATAGGTACGGACGGACGTAAATACATATCGTTAAAACAAATAATCTTCTCTTACGATTCGGCACAGTCAGTTACAAATGTATTAAAGAAACTAAACTGATAGTATCCAATTTATGTTCAAGGGAAAAGAATCTAGATATTAGAGATGCGCAGATTTCAAGTAACAATTACTCGAAATCTACAGATCCCTAATTGTATGCCAACTGATGTCACTGTCTGGTTCATATTTTATCATCTGATGAGATGATGATTAATCTCATCTCATATACGTCTTACTGTTGGGCTCGCACCTCCGTTATCGTGGGAGGAAATTTGCCCTACTATATAACGAGCCTGTTGCCGCTAAATGGACAGGATTCAAATTGGCTGTTGAAAATAAGACGACATTCCAAATTTCTCGAAAATCGATAAAATCTGCAGAAAAACTACGTCACTTATTTTCATCCAACCAAAATGAAATGGAATAAGAGCTTAATCCTGTTATAGTAATGAGAAGACAGAATTGTCACAAAATGGAAGGAGTAAAATTCCAAACCATTTCAATGCACTCACATCAGTAGGAATTTTCGTGCCGATTCACGTAAAAAAATAGGTAATCTAACAATTACATCGCAATGCATTTTCGACTATAAACCGACCACTGTCAAAGAATAACGAATAGTAGGAGAGAAACCGTAGGTAGTAAAGTTACCCCTTGTCACGACAAGGGCTCGGCTCACGCGATGTTAATTAAAAAAATAATAGCAGTCTGTGAATTACACTTGTGTTTGAGGTTCAGTCTATTTCGGCCACTAAGTAAAAATAAAGATACAATAAAAGTTTCTACTAAGCTTATGGTTTCGGTTAAATCTATTCAGTGATAATCTAATATTAGGCCTCTACACGCTCGGCAGCCATTGCCGATCGTAGTTGGTAAAGTGCTACTGCTTATTCCATGGTCGTCATTTAATCGGACTCAGGACAGCGAGGAGTGGTTACACATTGTACCCTTACTATTACTGAAGAATATTGAGGTTTATTAAAGAATTAGGAACCCGCCGGCGCTTCTCTTCGGTATCAGTCGCCTTACTCGCATAGTGGTAGACCAGTTTCGCCGTGTGGCGACGGTTTGAGAATACATGTGTCGCCACCCCTCACTTGCCCGTGGGAGTCGTAAAAATTGGCTGAGGGTTCACCAGGAGAGTGGGCAGCAGCTCTCTCCTGGGAAACGTAAAACATCCATACTGCGATCGCCAACCCGCCTGCCAAGCGTGGCGATTACGGCAATATCCTGTTTTTAAAAATGACCTGCACAAAATTGGAAGAGAAGAGGCCCCAGGATGTCATGATAAGGAAGGAGGCCGCGGAGCGGGCACGCGAGGCGCTTGCGTCCGCTGACTCGCTCCGCCGGCGACGACCAGGGCGGAGGAGACGCCGCTATGCGCTCCTCCACCCACCACTCTGAATGACGACAGGACGTGGCCAGACGGCCAAGCGTTGGGGTGTCGGGGATAGAATGTTATCAGACGATCTCTCTGGCACCCCGTAAAAGCGCGGAAGGGGCCGCTGTGGTTTTAGTGGGTATTTCGGTCACTTCAGTGGCCGGCGAGTCCCACACACACTCCCCTGTCTGTAACCGGCGGGGGAATAGTGCGCAAATGCATTTCCACAGCGTAAAAAAAAAAAAAAAGGATTATCAGAAGTGCGAAGAGAGGGCGAGGGCACGATAATCCTCCAGTCTGGAAACTTGCTCTTCTACCGGGAGGGCGATCACCCGTCCCAAGGTGGTATAGGGTTTATCGTTTGTAAGTCTCTCATAAACAACGTGGAGAGGATCGAGAGTGTGTCGACAAGGGTAGCGCACCTTATACTCAGAATTACCAAGAGGTATTCGCTGAAGGTTATACAGGTATACGCACCGACCTCGACATACTCCGACGACGAGGTGGAGGTATTCTACGAGGACATCTCGAAAGCCATACACGCGTCCAAAACCCACTTCACGGTGGTTATGGGAGACTTTAACGCGAAACTAGGCAAAGGGAGTGATGATGAGTTGAGAGTGGGGCAACATGGATATGGACAGAGAAACCAGAGGGGCCAGAAACTGGCTGATTTTCTGGAGAAGGAAAGCCTCTTTATGATGAATTCCTTCTTCAGTAAGCAGCCACAAAGGAAATAGACCTGGATTAGCCCCGATGGTTCAAAAAAAAACGAGATAGACTTCATCTTGTCAGACAAACGACAGATATTCAATGATGTCTCAGTGATCAGCAGAATTAAAACTGGGAGCGATCACCGGATGGTACGAGGCACATTGAATATCCATACAAAAGTCGAGCGGTCACGCTTGATGAAGTCTACACTCCGACCTACATCTGTCCAATACCAGAACCTCGAAAGCTTTCAACTCGAACTACACAATCGCTTCCAATGTCTGGACAAGTGCGAAACTCCGAACGATATGAACAACAGGTTCGTGGAAACTGTCCACGCGGTTGGGTCGAAATTTTTCAAGGCTCACCGCGTTAATAGACCTAAAAAACTTTCTGACCAGACTCTCGAGCTCATGGAGCGGAGAAAAGAAATGACGGTGCAGTCTGCAGCCGATTGGTCCAAACATAGGCAGCTAAATAGGCAGATCTCCAGGTCTGTGCGTCGCGATATTCGCCGATTTAATAGGCGCCGTATTAAAGAAGCGATAGAGCGGAATCGTGGCTCGAAAGTGTTCGCACAAGATCTGTCTATTGGGCAAAGCCAAATGACTAAGCTGAAAAGCGATGACGGCACTGTCATTTCATCCCAAAGTGAGATCTTGGGAGAGGTCGAAAGGTTCTATGGACAGTTATACAAATTTTATTTATTTGTAGTATAGATGTATAGAGTATAGATATGTATAAGTAACCCACGTGCTCGCACTAGTTGGACTACTACCTTAAACGTCACGAAAATAGTTCAGAGATACGTTCGAATTCGCGACTAAAGAAAAACTTCAAAATAACTAAAAAGCTGAAGTTTAGTTTATTATTAATTACTAGCAACCCGCCCTCGCTTCGCTACGGTACCGTTCCTCTTCCCGTGGGAATACTGGGATAAAATATATCCTACGAGGGGTGATCCAAAAGTAATGATAATCAGTTATTTCTAGTGCACACAAAAATACAAAAAAATTTCAGTCACTTGCTCAGTTACCCACTAGTTCAGGAAAAAAAAATCATATAAATAGGCCACAATTCCCGGGAGCTACATTCATTTGAATACGGACTGTCAAGGAGTGAACATCAAAATGGAAAAACACGAAATCAGAGCTGTCATTAAATACCTCTGCTTGAAAAAAATGTCTACCAAAGACATACACAGCGACTTGGTGGAAACATTAGGGGACTCTTCTCCTCCATATTCCACAGTTGCACGCTGGGCTAAGGAGTTTAAGCTGGGAAGAACATCGACGGAAGACGAACACCGCGAAGGACGCCCATCGACGTCCCTCACTGAAGAAAATGTGAAAAAAGTTGAAGAAGTTGTATTGGAAGATCGAAGAGTGACTATCAGGCATGTAGCTGAGGTCACAGGGATCTCATATGGCAGCATTCAAAGAATCCTTGCGAACGAATTGCATATGAGAATGGTCTCCGCGCGTTGGGTACCGAAAATGTTAAACGACGAGCAAAAGAAGAAACGAGTCGACATGTCAAGAGCAAATCTCGAAAAGTTCCAGGCAGACAAGGACAATTTTTTGTCACGTTTTGTGACCATGGACGAGACCTGGATCCACCATTTTGATCCTGAAACAAAACAACAATCGATGACATGGAAACGATCCGATGAACCGACGCCGAAGAAATTCAAAGTGTCAAGCTCAGCAGGGAAGGTTATGGCGTCTGTTTTTTGGGACGCTGAAGGAATAATCATGGTGGACTACTTGGAAAAGGGGGCCACTATTACAGGCTCCTACTATGCAGAACAAATAAGAAGATTGCGGGAGGCTATTAAGGAGAAAAGGCGAGGCAAACTGCGGGCTGGAGTGTTGTTCCATCAAGACAACGCACCTGTTCACAAAGCTGCAATTGCCATGGCTGGCATTCAGGAAGCGGGCTTTGAGTTGGTGGAACACCCCCCCTATTCACCAGATCTAGCCCCCAGTGACTTCTATCTCTTTCCACGACTCAAGGAACACCTCCGAGGCAAGAAATTTGATGATGATAGCGACGTGATGGCCGCGGTTGAGGACTTTTTTGAGAGTCAAGATAAAGATTTTTTTTGTAAGGGAATTTTAGGTTTAGAAAAGAGATGGACTAAATGTATAGACTTGCTAGGAGACTATGTTGAGAAATAAATATATTTTTTTATTTTATTCATTGTGTTTATTATTGATTATCATTACTTTTGGATCACCCCTCGTAAGTTACTCCATATATAGACAGTTACGTGATAATAAAATATTATCAAAATTGGTCCGCCCGTTTTGAAGATTACCTCAAACAAACAAACAGACAAAACGTTTTGAAACTGATTGATGCCTAAAGCATAGGTGTCGTGCAAATAACTATGTGAGCATGAAAAAAGCTCGGTATTTTGACATTATAAACAGACACTTTAATTTTATTTATTTGTATAGATTAAATTGAAATTCCGTATCAATTGTAATTTTT
This sequence comes from Lymantria dispar, assembly GCA_032191425.1. Classification (NCBI taxonomy): domain Eukaryota; kingdom Metazoa; phylum Arthropoda; class Insecta; order Lepidoptera; family Erebidae; genus Lymantria; species Lymantria dispar. The sequence continues at coordinate 16,400,338 of CM063457.1, read as the reverse complement.
TATATAGGTAAAAATCAGATGCTTATAATTATAAAATAATAACAGATATTTTTTTATTACATTATCTTCATTTCAAGTTAAAGAATGAATAAACGAAAATCCAATTAATTTAGGAATCTTCTTATTTAAATTTGAAAACAGTACAGTACTTGTACATAAGAAAATTTTGCTAAAAAAACAAAAGGAATCGAATTCGCAAATCGAATTAAAATAATTTGAATAATTACATAGAATAAATTACATAAAAATTCCCTGTACAGTTACTTAATTTACTGTACGTATTACATTTAAGTACCTACATTGAATTAATACGTACATATAGCACTCACGTTAGTTTCCCAGATGAGTAGGTAGAACTACAGATTTCTACAAGCCACGATACTGGCATACTTCCCTCGCTTCATTGCAACTCACTAAAGTCTTCATGCACGCTCTAGGGTACCCGTAACTCTTAGTCTGGCCTAGACTAAATGTTATTGAAGTTCGGTTGTGCTAAACCAGGTTACGACAGTAAAGCTTTAACGTACTTATTGTTATTAGTCTCCCTTTGAGGATATAATTCAATACGAAGTATCATAACTTTAATTCCTGGATTATAGTTTTAGTTTAGTTAATATGAATCAACAATATTATTTGTAAATGAATCACGAATACCGTTCTGTTCAGAGATTATATAGGTACCTATACTAGGTAATAGGTAAAAGAATTATTGTTTAACGCAACGGGTAGAAATAATAAACCTAAACTTATCTCTAAATATACGAATGCACTAATCCTTGAATGTATCAAAGAGTACTTTACCCGTGGAACCTTAAAGCCCTCGACCGTTGGTCAATGGCCTTGCGACTCTTACACTATAACCTTGTATTCGAGTTTATTTGAGGCTTCTAGCTAATGCTCAATAACTGGTATCATAACGTAAATACTTATGAAGATAGTAGATTAATTTTCAGATATTCGTTTACAAAATTAAGAACAAATTTAATTCTCGGTTGATAAGATGTTAATGTATATCTGTTACCGGCAATGTATGAAATCTAGGAATTGTATACAAATCCTAGGAAATATGTACAATTCCTAGGAATTGTATATAATTCCAATATCGTGTTAGGAAATGTACAAAGTAATGCTTTCTGTAATAAATAAAAATCGACTTATAGACGCTGGAAGACTCCACGGAATAGGTCGACGGAGCCCCGCTTCGTGGAGCTCCTATTTCTGCTTGCGTGGTCTAAAGGAACCTAACTAACCTACCTATTGTTTCGCGTGGATGTCGTAAAAGTCATCATCCTAGTTTTTCCTCATAGAAATTGTTATTATTCAGAATGAGATTAAGATGCAATTGACTGAACGTAAAGCAAGATAGTGTAAGTAAGTAACGCAGTTTGCGTGTGTATATTGCAAATAAATATATTTATATAATTTTCTTTTCTTTGTTATCAGTTAATCTTATCTTAACTGTTATCACCTGTTATCGCCCGTTATCGCGTTGGCGAGCGATAGTGACCGATTTTTCTACGTTAATCGCCTGATCAGACGAAGCAATACCCTTCCCTCGCCCCGTTATCCCCACGTACGCATTGATATCTCAAATGTTTTACATTTCCGATTGCTATTTAGGAAGTGTATAGATTTCCAAGGAAATGTGTCTAATATAATTTATTTTACACATTTCCGTGCGATTTTAGAAATTACACACATTTCCTAGGAATTGTCTACAATGACGGATTACATACATTTCCGGTAACATATCTATTACACGTACTTACATTGGCAATATCTGATTTTTATGTTGTTTTTATTGATTAAACTTGGATCTTCCATGCAAGTATTTGATCTAGTGACATCTATATTTCGTCTTAACTATCATTTATACCTTTTTATGTCCAAAGAAATTTTATGTAAAATTAAAATTAATGAGCAAAAACTAATAAATATTTCTTTTTACGTAAAGTAACATAATTTCAGAATAAATGCATAAACACCGTTAACATAAAGTTCTTCAACTTTATATTTAGTTTTTTATAACTATACTAGCAAATTTCACCCGCGTAGTTCTGGTTCCCGTGAGAATACGGGGTAAATATATTCCAACTAATAAGTAACCAATTCTGCAGCGGGTGAATATAAATCTCTGCAATAACGATGAATTACTGGACGTGATATCTTACATCTTCTTTAGACCATGAACACTGAAAAGTGTCTGAAACATTGGGCAATATAAATCAAATATAAACGCGATAAATTCCGTAAAAAACAGTTTTAGTTATAATAATATTCTATATGTATATGTTACTCGCTAATAAAATAGCTGAAAACCGATCAAATTGCCGTGGTTACACCCACACATTTTCCTGTTCCCAGGGACTACGAGGATAAAATATAGCCTACGTTACTGGAATGCTACGTTATCAGCGGATAACGTAGCATTCCACTGGTGAAAGAACTTTTAAAATCAGTTTATTGGTTTAGGTCTTAACACATAACAAACAAATACAAACCCACTCACGCATTTTTACGCACTTTACTCATCGCTCAGCCTATCGACATCACTGTTGCACATAGACTAACTCGTAGCAGAAAATAGCATAATCATTATGTTTGATGATCCCTCACGCGATTTTTCGCGAATTCCCAGGCAAGTAACACACAATATTTTAATGACAATTTTATATGACTTCGTTACTAAAGGGTTTTCAACAAGAACTTTTGTTTTCTAAAACAAAATAAAACAAGAAATTTAGATGAAGATGATTCAAATTTTTATTATATAACGAAGAGAAAATTTCGGCAATTATGAATTCAAATTCAAATCATTTATTATGCATAGACCCCGAGAGGGCACTTACATATTGTCAATTTTACAAAATAAAATTAAATTATCCAATAAAAATAAACTACCACCGGATCGGAACGCGACCGCTACTGAGAAGATCCGGCAAGAAACTCAGCGGGCTTGTCTATTATTTTAATTTTTTTTTTCTTCTTACTAGATATAAAGTGTACATGTTTTGAAAGACCTAGCTCCAGTGTGATGCCCTTCGAACTGCAAGATACTTAATATAATTCAAATGATTATGGCTGGACCAGATCCCACAAGCGGCACCCGATCACGAGTTAACTACTAGAGCAGCCATCACTCCCCTCAACCACTATGGAGGGAAGGGAGAGACCCGCTCCACGCAGCTACCGCAAGTAGATCCTTCAGTGAGCATGACCAAGATCATATGTTACAAACGACGAAAATGCAAAATTTCGTTAGGCAAAATACGCTACGCTTTACAATATTAGAGTTATTAAAAAAGAGTTTATTTAAAATAACAAGGAAATTGCATAATGAGGAGCTGCTCACAACCAATCTGTATTATCATCTACATAATCCGAGATTTTATAATAAGCTGTCTTACAAAGTCTATTCTTGATAGCTTTTTTAAACTTTTTTGTTGGCAGGTCTCGGATATCTTTAGGTAATCTATTATAGAAACGTATACATTGCCCCATGAATGATTTGCTAATTTTTTGGAGACGAGTAGTATGTACAACTAGTTTGTCCTTATTCCGAGTATTTATTTCATGAATGTCACAATATCTTTTGAAGTTAGCGATATTTTTTTGACATATAATATATTTTCGTATATATATTGTGATATAACAGTTAGAATATTTATTTCTTTGAATTTCTCTCGAAGTGAGACTCTTGGGCCCAGATTATAAATTGCACGGACAGCCCTTTTTTGAAGAACAAAGATTCTATTCAAGTCCGCGGAGCATCCCCACAGTAATATGCCGTAAGACATCAGACTATGGAAATAAGCGAAATAAATCAGTCTAGCAATGAAAAATGATATCTGGCAAATGTCCACCACGACTACGCTGAGAGATGTCGATTCTTTCATCAAAGTTTTTAATCACTTTTTGGCAAAATGGCGAGTCTATTTCGTTAATCACATCACGGATTTTGAGTTTTAAGGCTGCAATCGATTCGATTGGCTCCGTATAGAATCTGTCCTTAACATAGCCCCACAAAAAATAATCCAGTGGTGTTAAATGACACGATCTGGCTGGCCACATAACAGCTGATTTTCGAATAGGCCAAATTGAGTTGTTCAACAACAACATCGTATGTACATTGAATGAGCGCTATTTCTAACTAGATATCTAAGTAGTGTTGCCCAAAAAAGTCTTGGTCTTGCGGTCTTGGTCTTGGTCTTGCGAGAAATGCGAGACCGAGACCAAGACCAAGACCGCTTAATTTTTGCAAGACCAAGACCAAGACTGGCCCTGCAAGACTTGAGCAAGACCAAGACTGAGCCTGCAAGAGTCTCGTGGTCTTGCATTTAATTCAAATCACCATTCCAGCTTATATACGGTGGAGCTCGTGTCTTCTTCATAATAGGAGGGAAATTGGCCGTGGCCGAAGAGGAATCGCCACGGTGATCGGCCGTGTTGTTACAGGGTTTCATTTTAAGTTTTCCTTCTCTTGCACCGATGTTATATACAGGGTGTATCAGGTTATGGGGCAACTGCTCAAACGGGAGGTAGGCAATGGTGGTACGAACCCATAAAAAAAATTTGAAGAAAAATATCGATTCGTTAATGAATTAGAGACATGTAAAGTTTTCAATTTTGTCATTGCTTTTTCGTTTAAATCTGATTGAAATGTATAAAGTCAGTGATATTTAATCTGCAACATATTCGTACTTTGTTAAATGTTCAATAGAAATTGAAAAAATCAATGATTACGTTCGCATAAGCAAAATGAACTTGGCTTTAAATCAGCTGATCGGCCGATTACCGTCGCTGCGTCACGTTTGTACCTACGGTCCCATTGAAGCATTTGCGCAATTCTAGGTATGTATGAATGAAATTATACTGTCGCAGCTTTACATGCCTACATGTATCCTGTCTATCTATGCCTACATAATACGTAGCATTTAAGGGGTAGACTGTTTGACACACATTTTTGAAATTACTATAACTTTTATGTTATATTGTTTTTGTGTAATATACATTTTAATTACGATCTATGGCCGATATACTATAACATTCTCGAACAGTTGCCCCATAACCTGATACACCCTGTATTATAGCCCTTAGTCGTGGGTTCGTACTCGCGGGTAAAATAGGGGGGGTGATGAATTGTATTTTTACTCCGTCACTACACGGCAAGTCAAGTCAGTCTTGAGATATCCATCTATTGGCCAATCGATTCCCAATGTTGGTGTTGGCTTTTCAGAATTACTCTTCGGAAAGGCTTAAGGACAAAAATACCGTAATCACGAGAGTGCTCTTGCCCATTATACATATTTATATATCCGTTTATTCATTAGCCCAACGACGTTCACTGTTGGACATAGAAATATGCCTACAATTAATTTACATAAATGTCCGTGTAGGGACAGAGTACGAATACAATTCACCACTCTTTTACCCGTGGATGTCGTATCAAATCGGACCGAGGCAATGGTGTTAGGAAGCCATTATTATTATTATTTTTATGGGTGAGCTATGGTAAGCACACGTGTGGTCCATTCCGTCCGGGGCGATGCAAGGACGGCGCGCGGGACCATAACCCACCCGTACCCACGTCGCCTCGTTGTTGGGCCGATCACCAGAGCAGGGTAACTTGTCGTCAGTAGTCAAATAACTCCGCCGCTTGCCAATCAAATTGAAAAATTCTTTTTACATTTTTTATTTTCACGATAAATGACATAAAATTTATTGTATCAACTGCCACGTGTGGTGACGTCTTAAGAAAACAGGGTCGAAATTCCTTCCTTTGTTATAGGAGTAGTAACTCTGTCTAATGTAACACCAGGGGAATAGGAGAGTAATTTTCCCCAGTGGTAAGGGTTATATTCAATAGTGGACTATAGGCTAGCAGATGGATAGATAGGATAGGATGATATTTGATTAATTTAGTTAGATTTTTCATTGCCATGATAAATGGCTGTTACTGTTATTCCAACTGCAAGACTTGCAAGACTTTGCGAGACTCTTGCTGCAATACCAAGACCAAGACCAAGACTCGAGTATGCAATACCAAGACCAAGACGAGACCAGGTGTGCTGTTGCAAGACCAAGACCAAGACTGGTCCAAGTCTCGTCTTGGTCTTGCATTTGGGCAACACTACTTCTAAGATATGATCTTCTAAGATAGATTTCATTCCAGTAGGTCACCGGAACTTAAATATCGGTTAAATAGAATTTCAAAGTTTTGATTTGAAGTACATAGTTGTGCTATAATTGTTTTCATCCATTCATCTAAAAATTAAAGAACAAAGCAATAATCGTAGATGTAATAAAGATTTCGGAAACTTCATATTGATATCGCAGTACGCAGTCGTTCTATCATCGTTTTCTCAACATCAATCCAAACTGTTAACAGATTGCATAGTTAGGTCAAAAATAACATCGGAATATGTAGCTTATAATGTGACTGTAATTTTAGACTAAACGAACAACCTCTAGAAAACTTTGCTTGACCACGACATGGCTGTGGTTTGTCGGTTGTCCAATATCTCTTCCCTGTGCTCAGGCTCCGTACAATTACTTACGTCGTGACACTACACCGTTAAACAGAAACTGCCGTGAGATATTTCAGACCTACAGTGACCGTAGCTGTGAATTAAAAGTCCTTAGAAGTTGAGAACAGGTGGTAAGAATTATTTATAACGTAACAAGTTATTGAACATAATATTTATTTCAGTATTGTAACTAAAAATTGAAAAATCCGATTACTATTCCATGATACACTACTACATCGATTTCCATTTTTATTTTCATAATATAGGCTAATTGTGCCATAATAAATTTAGATTAATTAGTTACACTCTCTTGTGCAATACGGATGTGTTGATGTAAGAATCAATAAAATCGGGACGCATTTGAGTCCCAGAATACCACAGAGGAATTTCTTTCTTTGTAATGTTCACATTCGAGTACATATGTACGTGTACATACGTGTGTACATAAGCTGATAAATACACTACCCTAGTTTTCACCCCGTAGTCGGTTAAAAATGCGAATTAATAGCAAAATAATAGATATGGCCGATTAAACTAAAGGAGATAAATTTATAATTGAATTTTTAGACATCCGTTAGTTTTTAATTCATGTCAAGTGAAGAAATTAAAGCATAAAAATACCCATAGACATCATACAGATATCAACATTTTATTACTTTATAACTAGTGGCAAAAGGATTTAATCTATTCTTCTATACTAATATTATAAAGAGGAATGTTTTGTTTGTTTGTATTGAATAGGCTCCGAAGCTACTGGACCGATTTCAAAAATTCTTTCACCAATGGAAAGCTATAATATCAGGAAGTGACATAGGCTATATTTTATCCCGGTATTCCCACTGGATTGGGAACTACGCAAGGCGACTGAAACCGAAGCGAAGCGAGGGCGGGTTGCTGGTAAATCATAAAAAGATAGGTTTCTTATTTTTTACTTGGCATGATTTCTTTATGTTAAACAGGTATTATCTTCATTATGCTCTTATCCTAATTTCTTGGGGTAGATTCAATATATACTCCTTTTTCATCGTACATACCATATGTATAGCAAAAGTTATTGGCAATAATTTCATGATCGGATGTCTGCCTTACATAAACCCTCCTTGGGAATGTGATTATTCACCAGATGGCATAATTAGGAGTTGGTCTAGGCAGATGTAACGCTTATAGTTATTTACGATACCCACGAGCATTTTAAGGGTTGGTAGTATTCGCAACCGTTACCACACATAGGGTCGTCATACTTAATAGCCGGACAGACCAGCCAGTTTGGCCGGACATTTGGGTAGAAAGGCCGAACACCCTACATTACTGAGGATTTTGTGTTTTAGTATTATTATGTACGACAAAAAAAAATGTATGTAAAATTAAGCTTTTTGGATTATTATGACAACAGTCGACTCGCCTGCGCTCGGCCACGCTTGGCGCTAGCTCGTTTACGAAATGTAAAAAGCTTAATAAAAGCCGGACACCAATTATTTTGGCCGGACACGCAATTAAAAAGCCTACCTAAGTCAGGCTTTATCCGGACGCCTGGCAACGCTAACCACACAGTTTACAGTTAAACATGTAACTAAACTAATATATTGTGCGAAGCGTTTTTATCTTTCAAAACACCTCTGAATTTATTTCATTAATTCTGAACATAGATGTAGACAACTAGTAACACCTTGATAACTGCCTCCATCATCATCATCATCATCCTGCTCTTATCCCAATTACTTGGGGTCGACGCAATATGTCATCTGTTTTGACATATTGCAAAAAGTTTCGGCAATGACTTTTATGACCGGCCGCCTGCCTGACGTCAACCCTCCTTGGGAATGTAATCGTTGACCCAAATGGTACCAGATGGAGTTGGTCCGAGTCAATCTAGGGCTCTTAGTCGTCTTTTACGATACCCACGAGCAAAGCAAGGGTTGGTATTATTCGAAGCTGCCACCACACAGCTTGATAACTGCCTCCATTGATGTAAAAACAACAAGTGTTACCTATAAATGGTTCCGCGAATACAAATTAAATTAAATAACTTGATATTGCCAATGAACGAAGCCATTCCAAAGAAAACCTATTCACTTGAAGACGTCATATACCGTGAAGTATGCAATTAAATGATGATCAGAAGCATTTAATTCCAGGATATAGAATACCTATGACAAATAGACGACGATGGCGTTGGTGTGATTGTTCGTGGTATGGCAAAAACGCCTGAAAGCACGGCATTTTCCTCGAGTTGTTACAAGGCCCGTATAGTGTACCACCCCAGATGTAATGGCGACTATTACAGTAGAGACTACACTCGCAGGGGATGTGGTGAAATATTTATTTAAAATTGCAGTTAGAGATGGAACACTCATAAAACGGTGAATCCACTAGTTTAAAATACAGTGTATTTCGGTTATAACGACGGTGGAGGGACCACTTTAATGTCGTCGCTATATCCGAAGGTCTCTATATCCGAAATAATTTTTTTTTAACGCAAATATACGTCTAGGAGCCATTTTCACAAGTTTAAGAAACACTGTTTACTCACTGGAAATAACTACTTCACTGATTCATAATTTTAACTTCGCGCACATGCTAAGCAACGCTACACACAAACAAAGCATTTGACTATCTGCGAATGTAAACAAAGGATAACCCTACAAACAAACAAAGTATTTGACATCAGTGGCTACATCCGCAAGGAATTTCTAGGAATCTGTCCCAAATTGTTCATAAAAACAAGTCGGTATATCCGGCGAATTGGACGTTATATCCGGCGTCGCTATTACCGAATGAATTTCCTACGAAATATACTTTAAATTCTAGGGACGCAAGTTCGACGTCGCTATAACCGAAAAATTAACAACAGTTACAGGCCAGGTCGTTATTAATGGAATCCACTGTAGTATAATTTCTTTCTAAAATTCCCATGGCCAGTGAGGAATTGGGCCAAATAAAAGTCAATTGCCACCCATATTTTCTCGAAATGCTTATAGCTCAGGCTTTTGTTAAAAGAAAATCGTTTTTGTTTTCCCTAGTGGAAAACACATTGACGCGCGCCTCTGGCAGGTGTGAAATGTAAATGTAAAGAGGTAATATTTATAATTATAGATATATTTTAAGTGAAAACTTATTTAAGTTTTAAATAGTCGCATTTGGAATTATTAAACTCGTCCAGATCTTCATTCTTGTCGTGTGATCTTAAGATTTAGAACCCACAATGTTTTATTTACCATTAAATGTAGTTTAATACAAAATGTACACGATTAAATTAAATATAAGCATTACCAATCACATATACATACTACCGTGGGATTCATAAATTAATAACAGCATTCCAGCTGCTATTATTATGCGATTATGCCCACTTGATAAGATCTACATACGTCCAACAGTAGAGGTCAAGAGGGCGACCTATCGCCCTACAGAATCACCCCTTGAATTATAAATTTTCAAAATAAAACTAATTAATACATCGACACGGAATTTACTTATTAAGGTATTATAGAAGAATCAATATCATTTTATATGAGCACATGCACGCAGAAAATAGCAACTCGAACTACGTTTTATTAAAACCAAATTATAAATTGCCTAAATATATGTTAAACATTCAGACTAGTCTTAAACAGCCAAGATTGGACCGCTTTCAAACAGTCCTCTCCGCTTCCATTAACTTTGGCAAGTAAAGGCACTCTCTAAACTATGCACGTATCATGTTTGCATCTCTTTCATCGTTTACTGGCCACGGTTCACACTAGTCAACATCCACCCGACACGACTATAAGGCGATGAAAAAACTTCACTCAAAGAGAACAGGTTTACCAACACCACTTGAGATTTCATCTTTGAAAGTGACGCGAATTTGATCTATATAATGTTTGTCTTTGAGATCGTCAGGTATTTAAAGTTGCATTACTGCGACACAAAAAATAAAATAATATTTGTAATTATAATATGGAGACTAGGAATTTCCTAAGAGAATTGAACTAAAATCACAATATACTACATTAACATTACAAAGGGACCTTTGGAGTTGGGTCATTCTGTTACTCTATCGTCGTCCATTAGTTAGTGGCTGGTTAATAAGGTTCTTTGTTGGCGGTGCTCGGCGCTTTCACAATTTCGCTTTGAATGCAGCTTATCTCCGGGCTTGTTTGCTTACACCCTCAGTGAAAGACCCACCGTGCTATATCATTCGTCAAATTTTGTAGGGTTCGTTAAGAATTATGAACGCAACCTGAGATAGCCTTTCACTACCGTGATAAATTTATCTCTTGTTTCATCGAGATTGTAAGGACCATTAAAAATATGCAATTTTAAAAAGGCTACCCCGAGACTTTTATTTTTACGTACAATTTCATACAAAAATAGGAATAAATAAATTATTTTACACGGATTTACGATATGACATTTACCTTAAAATTTTATTAAATATAGTTGGACCAACTTTTACCTATAGCTCATATATATTCCACAAAAGCAACCTACTTTTGCGGTATGAAAAGTAGCTTACGTGTTAATCTAGGATGAAGTCTATCTACATTTCAAGTTTCGTTCAATTCCGTTGAGACTTTACATACTCATAACAACTTTCGTATTTATTAATAGTTATTTAGCTTTATCCAGTTTTTTTTTTCACGTGGTAATCAAATATAATACTATCCAATAGGAATAATGTGTATTTCAGTGCAAACAAAAGTTTAGCCTCCCGTTGTGGTGACGGAATAAGAATACAGTTCACCACTCCTATCTTGCCCGTGGGTGTCGTAAAAGACGACTAAGGGATAAAATAAGCATATAACATCTATGCAAAATATGGCAAACTAGAAATAAAACCTTATACCAACACGTTTGACCAGTGTGGTATAGTGGAGGAGGCCCGAGCCCAGCAGTGTGACGTATATAAGCTGAGATGGGATGATGAATGTATTAAATGACGAATGTATGAAATTGTTCCGAAGGGAGCAAGTTGTTTATATATGTATAGGTATACATATATTTTAAATTATGAAGACGATTAATGTACTGTGAACGTAGCATATATATGAAAGACAAAATATGTGAACGTAATCGTTTATCGGAGCGACATAATAGCAAGTTATCGAAAATTTCGTCGTTTAAAATTTGTCGACTGAGCCTCTCAATAGTCGATTTAGGAGCAAAATGGAAAATTAATGATACGGAAGTGAAATTCTTCCGGTAACCGGAGACAATAGATTTAGCTCACCTAAAGACATTCAACTCCATTACTAACGGTGAGAATGACAATAAATATAAAGTTTTTATGTCTATTTAAACAATTTACAAAAAGATAAACAGTTAAATCTGTGTTAATAATTTCTTATTTTTTTATATATAATAATTGTATAAATTTGTAACAGCATACCGTCTTTCCTTAAACCTTGCGGCTGGAACGAGTATAGTAAGCCTATAAAACCACACAAGCACTATAGGTAATTAAGATGGTCACCGACCACAAAATTGCATTGAATTTATTTCCCATGCTTTTCTTCGTGTGGTGATATATTAAAAATGTCTCATAACGTCTTATATTTCCTTGGGATTCGTAAAAACCGGTTCAAGAATACCCAGGGGCCTGCCCTGGGTACTTTATAACAACTACGTTCATCAACCCACTTACTAAACGTGGCAATTATGACATTATCCCTTATTGAGTAAGTTGTATGTTCAAGAATGGACGTTGATGGGTAATGGATTTGAATATCTTATACTGATATTATTAGTGTCTGTCAAAAGAATATTTCTAAACGCCGCACAATACAAGGATCTATTCCTTAGTTCGGAAAAACGTATTTAAACATTTCATTAATTATGTCCCAAATAAATTAAATAAAGTAAATATATTTATGAGACGCATAGAATGATCACATTTATTTTATTTCAAACGAGACTTGCCAACTCATGGGGAGGCTCCCATGAGGGTTGTTGAGGACCTGTTCCCACGGCGGAAAACGCCTTTAGTCATTGCTCTGCTAGACAGTGACCGGGAACCGAAAGGTTTAACCCAGCCAAGGATACGGAGAGGGGGCGGCAGTGGCGTGTATACGTACTAAAACCATCACTTCCCAGCCAGACGGTTTACCATAATGGGTGCTGGTGCTGAAATCGACCTACAAATACCACGCTGGCCAGACGTGTTAATATAAGGTTTTGTGTCAAGTTGCCCTTCTCTTGCATAGATATTATATGCATATTATATCCCTTAGTCATCTTTTACGACACCCATGGGTGGTGAATTGTATTCTTACTCCATCACCGCACGGATACTAAAACCAAACTAATAAATACTAAAACAAAATAATTACAAAAAAAAGGCGGTACGAAGTTCGCTGGGTCATCTAGTTTTAATAAAAAATATCTTTTCTATTAATTTTCTTCTATACAAACCTTGTCCTAACAACAAAAAACAAAATAAAAAAAAATTATCCAATGTGATGCAGTCGATCGGAAGTTATGGGCGTACTTAATATACCGCCTTTTCTTATCGATTCCAAAATCTTTTTCTTTTAATCTAAATCTACATGTAATTATGCCAAAAATAACGAACTGACGGGACGAACATCAAATGTTTGACAGGTAAGAACAATTTGTATGGGCAAATTGATTGTTTTTTAATTTATTTTTTTAGTATTTTACTCGCAAAATTTCCATATTTTCTCACAGTTTAAACCTTCCCTGGACTTCCACAAATAATTCAAGACCAAAATTAGCCCAATCCATCCAGCCGTTCTCGAGTTTTAGCGAGACTAACGAACAGCAATTGATTTTTATATATATAGATAATTAGTTAATATTGTTATCCTAACGTATATAAGGGCAAATATTTGGTATTGTGTCATGTGAAACCATCCACCACATATTATATTACGACAAACTTAGTAAACGTTACAACCGGCCAACAAACATTGAGGCTTGATAACAATTCCATTGTTATGTATCAGTTAGTCAGACTGTTAGCAAGCCACTATCAAAATCTAAACAATAGTGGTAGAGAACGATCGTATAGCCTTCGACAATGGTCCCGCAATCCACACGGTATTAAACTTAAATAGAAGAGACTAGCAATGCAGAAACTTCCCATTAACGAGGACTGGTAGAAAATCTCAGAGTAAAAGCGAGCATCGAGCTATTATTAATACCTATGTTAGACAGCGCGAAGACGAGGTTCAGTAAAATACCAATAATTTAATATCGGCTTTTTATAGCTATTATATTTTTTATTAGTAACACAACACCGAGCTGCTTAATGAAAAATACTAACTATATTGTAATACTAGCAACCCGCCCTCGCTTCGCTTCGGTTATAGGTTATAGTCGTTTTACCCGCGTAGTCCCCGTTCCCGTGGGAATACCGGGATAAAATATAGCCTAGTTTACGCCCTGATATTATAGCTTTCCATTGGTGAAAGAATTTTTGAAATCAGTCCAGCCGTTTTGAAGATTACCCGGAACAAACAGACAGACAGACAGACAAAATTTTTTAATTGCTATTTTAGGCATAGGTGTCGTGCAAATAACCGTGTGAGCATGAAAAAAGCCTAATATTTTGACATTACAAACAGACACTCCAATTTTATTTATTGGTATAGATTAAAAGACACGTTTTTTTTTTTTTTTTTTTATGTGTGGGTTATGGTAAGCGCTCGCGCGGTCCAGTCCGTCCGGGGCGATGAAAGGACGGCGCGCGGGCCCATAACCCACCCGTACCCACGTCACCTCGTTGTTGGGCCGACCACCGGAGCAGATGTGACTTGTCATCAGTGGTCGGCCCGACGGAATACCCTTTCAGGTAACCTCTCACCTCTCGACGTACTGGGACGTCGGTCGCCATCGCGCGGTCAGCTTCTCTGCGGGTGACGGACAATTCCCCGGTCCGATCACCCGCGGCCTCGGCTAGGGCGGCATTAGGCGCAGATACTCGCGCCTGCGCCGCCCGAGTCGCCGGCGGCGGAACGTGTCGCCGAATAGGAGCTCTACTCGCACACGATCCGCCGCCTCCTTCCGTGAGATTACGGCCTCACAGAAGGCGGCGACCGCGTCCCAGTTCCTGACGCTGACGAGTATCTCCCTGGCGATGGTCGGCAGCGCCAGGTCGGCACCGATAATCGCGACGAGTTCACGGCGTTCCCCCTCCCATGCAGCACATTCCTCGAGCGTGTGCTGCGCCGTGTCCTCGTCGCAACTGCAGTGGTGGCAGGACGGTGTGCTCTCCCTCCTGACAATCTTGTGCAGGTACTTCCCGAAGCAACCGTGCCCCGTCAGCACCTGCACCAGTCGGAAGGAAAGCACCCCGTGCGTCCGCTCCAACCACTCCATCAGCACCGGCCGGAGGGCCTCGACGGTCCTGACACCGTACCAAGGACTCTCCAGCCGGACTGCCCAACGGGCAATGACTTCCCGGCGGGCGTCGACCTGCCAGGCGGTGATCTCTTTGATGGAGACCATACCGCCGCGGGCGCGCGTCTCCGACACCCGCCGATAAATGTCGGCGAGCATCTCCGCCTCCAGGTCCCACGGGGGACTTCCGGCCAGGAGGCACGCTGCCTCCGTTGTCACCGTGCGGTAACCCCGTATGGCCTTGATCGCCATGACCCTCTGTGGTCGCCACAGGAGGGCCCTAAGACGGACGGTCAGGGACCCCGCCCACACCGGTGCGCCATACAGGGCCATGGACCGGATCACCCCCGCATACAGCTGTCGGCACGTAGCACTGGGTCCGCCCACATTCGGCATCAACCACGAAAGGGCGGACGGCGCGCCGACAAGCCGGCGAACAAGTCGATGGAGATGCTCCCGGAACCAAAAATGCCCGTCGAGCACCAGGCCCAAGTACTTCATGTGCGCCTGGATGCTGATGGTGACCGACTTCACGGTGATCGAAGCACCGGCGGGAGGCCCGGCGGTACGGAGGCCATAGAACAAAAGGGCCTCCGTCTTTTCTAGGGCTACCCTCAACCCCAGCGCTTCGATCCGCCTGACAATCTCCTCGGTGCCGAGAGTTGCCAGGCGTGCCGCCTCCTCTAGCGTCCCACCCCGGGCTGTGACGAGTGTATCGTCGGCGTAGCAAATTACGCCCAGCCCGGGTGGAAGGCTTCCTCTCAACGCCCAGTCGTAGCCGACGTTCCACAGGGTCGGACCCAGAACCGACCCCTGTGGGACACCGCACGTCATGGGCGTTCGCACAACGTCCCCTACTCGGTCAACGTAGAGGACGCTGCGCCCCTCCAAGTAGTCTGCCACCAGCCGCCTGAGGTACACGGGCACCCCGTGCTACCTCAGCCCCTCCCTGATGCAGCTGAATGGCAGACTGTTGAAGGCGTTGGCGATGTCCAGGGACACCACCAACAGGACTCCTCCGCTACCACGGCCTTAGGCGCAGCAGGGCCGCGATCGTCGAACGCCCTCTCCGAAAACCAAACTGGGCGTCTGACAGATCGGGCCCGACCCCGACGAGGTGCCGCTCGATGCGGGCAGCCAATACCCTCTCCAGAAGCTTGCCCGTATCATCGAGCAGCACAATGGGCCTGTAGGCTGAGGCCGACTCGGGAGACCGTCCCGGCTTCGGCAGGAGAACCAGCCTCCCCTCTTTCCAGCACCTAGGGAACTGCCCGGACGCCAAACAAGTGTCAAACAGTCCCCTGAAGCGTGGTCCCAGGTGCTCGAGGACCAGGGCCAGCACATGGTTGGGTATACCGTCGGGCCCGGGGGCGGTGGATTTGGCTCGCATACGCGCCACCGCCACCCCCATCTCCGGCTCCGTGATGGGCAGAACACTCTCGTCGTCGGCCTCCCGGTCGCTATCCAGTGAAGCCATGACCGGCGGTCGTGTGCTCCGCCCGCCGTAGAAAGAGGTCCTCGACAACTCTGGTGAGGAGGCTGGGCTGGAGAGTCTCGGTTATCGCCCGCGGAGCTTCTTTAGCGCCGCAAGGTAGGGGCGACCCCAGGGGTCACGCTCGAGACTGTCCAGCATCTCCCGCCGACTGACGTCCTTGGCGGTACGGACGGCCAACCTGAAGGCAGACCGCGCACTGCGGTAAGCCTCGTACAGCTGGCCCTCCCGCTCAGCGTCGCGGTGACGCGCTCGGCTGCGGGTGTAGGCCCTCCGGGCACGTATGCACGCGGCCCGAAGGTCCGCCAATTCTCGGGACCACCAGGGGACCGCACTCTTCGGGGGCAGACGCCGCACACGGGGCATGGCCGCATCGCAGATCTGCGTTAACGCACAGCGGATGCGGCCAGCCTCGGCATCCACCCCGTCCGCCTGGGGCGGTGAGGACAGCCACGACTGAACGATGGCTGCCTCCGCCAACAGGTCCCGATCTAATAAAAGTCACGTGCGAATACTTCTCACCAATAGTAAAGGATTTATTACATGTATAACTGTAATCCAACAACAGCATATTGATAGATATTCTAGTACTATGGGAGACATTTCATGACAAAAAATACGTTTCGAGCATTAATATATGTATATAGCTATTTATAATCTTTCACATTCTTCTCACTGTTGAGCAAGAGTTTTCAGAATTATGAGAAGGAAATTGGTCCAGCATATTACGGTGGTGTGATGACTAGAAATCGAGTTTTACGTTAAATTAAACTACTTGTTTACGAACAAGTAGTTTAATTTAACGTAAAACTCGATTTAGTTTAATTTAACGTAAAACTTGCTTAGACCATTCATTTTTGGAGTATTTTCTGTCTCTACTCCACAAAACCCCTTTATTTTTCTATATATCATGTTATTGTGAAGCATACATGACTGTCTTAGAATTTTCCTCTCACTCCGTAACAATTGTTACTTTTTGGTAGTATCTAGTCACAATTAACCTCACTACCTACATTACTTGTGACTATTTTATACAGCGCTAATCATGATCCGTGTGGTGACGGAGTAAGAATACAATTCACCACCCCCTATCATACCCGTGGGTGATCGTACGAGACGACTAAGGGATATAAAACGCATATAACATCTATGCGAGAGAAGGAAAACTCGAAATAAAACCCTATACCAACACGTCTGACCAGCGTGGTATAGTAGGTCAATTACCCATCCATTATGGAGGAGGCCCGAGCTCAACAGTGGGACGTATATGGGCTGAGATGATGATGAATCATGATACGTGGTGTGTCCGTGTGGTGACGGAGTAAGAATACATTTCACCACCCCCTCTCTTACCCCTGGATGTCTTAAAACGACGACGACTAAGGAATTAATATGCATATAACATTTATGCAAGAGAAGGAAAACTTGAACTTAAACCCTATTGGTATGGTCGTCTAACCAGCGTGGTATAGTAGGGCAATTTCCCTCCCATTGTGGGGAAGGCTGGAGCCCAATAGTGGATCATATATGAGCTGAAATTAAATGACAAAAAAAATCTTATAATATTGTAAGCATATTTAGTTATTGAAATTGAATGAGACGAAACTGGCAAATATTGAACGGGAAATAAACCAAACCCAAGCTACACGGCCTTTAATCGATATTAAGAAACCATCGCACGCCGATAAATTAAAATTATCCAATGTCGTGCCACAAGTGGACGTTCGTTCGTCACGCGCTCCCTGTGTAATCGCATATCCTACGGCCGAGCGTTCAGCTGATTACGCGTCGCCTTCAGCTACCAAACAGGCGTTACTGAAGGTAATTAAACCTATGGACGATGGTTTTCAAATTGTAGGCGTTAAAAAAGCCGCGAAATCGGGTGTCTTCCTTCGCGTCACAAATGAGAGGCAAATTAAAAAATTAGAATCTGTCGATGCCATTAAAGCCGCGGGCTTACATTAAAAAAAACCGAAAGGTAGACGACCGCGCTTACTAATCAAGGACGTTCCCATTTCTATGAAAGACAACGCGTTCCTTGTCGCACTTTACCGTCAAAATATCAAAGACGAAATGTCCCTTAAGGAAGACGATTTTATTAAAGCCACGAAAATTATTCGCAACCGCAAATTACAAAACGGGCGTAAATGGGTCGGTATCGAACTCGATACCGAAATGCGCGTTCAATTGCTAAACACCAAGGAAAAAATATTTATAGACTGGGCCAGCTGCCGCTTCTACGATGATTTGGAAATAGTACGCTGCTCAAACTGTCAGGTACACGGACATGTCGAGAAATATTGTACGGAAAAAAGACCTACGTGTGGTCACTGTACAGAAGGACATATTACGAAGTCCTGCCCAAATAAGGACATTCAAGATTTTAAACCTAAATGTGCGTCTTGTAAACGTTTCAAAAACCGTATGATCATCCTTGTGGCGCGTCAGATTGCCCCACTTACAAATTGAAGCTAGAACAACTGGTGCTCAATACTATTAGAAATGGATAGTTTGAATATTGGGCAATTAAACCTCCATAATGATAGGGTTGCGACTTCAGAGTTAGATCGTATAGTTACGGAAAATAATCTAGATATCGTACTTGTACAAGAACAATACCAGAGTAGTCGCTTACGTAATAGGGTTGCACACTAAATTCCTGTTATATGCTGATGACTTGAAGGCCTATAGAACTATTCAGAATGAGAGAGATTGTCTCTTGTTTCAGGAGGACTTAGATAGGCTAGCTGAGTATTGTATTGACAATAAGTTTAGTTGCAACTAAGCATAAATAGAGGCAACTCTATTACTTTCACAAAAAGTAAGTCCTACATCCGAGGTAATTATAAACTTCACAATACATTACTTAGTGAAGTTTCACTGGTGAAGGATTTAGGTGTGCTTCTGGATAGTAGGCTCTCCTTGAGTGAGCATGTGCAGAAAATAGTAAATAATGCTTTCAAAATGTACGGGTTTGTTATGAGGGCATTTACTGAATTCAAGCGGCCTGTTACATACATCCATTTGTTTAAATCGCTTGTACGATCGCAGCTGGAGTATGCTGTACCGGTTTGGAATCCGATCTATTTAAAATATCGGGATGAGATCGAGCGAGTTCAGCGTAGGTTTCTACGTGCCATGCACTATAGATGCTATGGAGCGTATCTGTCCTATCCGCAGTTGCTACAGAAATACAATCTTATGTCACTAGAGCGTAGACGCACATTGCTGGAGGCTAACGTACTATATGATATTATCCATAGCAATTTTGACACAGTGGAGCTCACGAGGCAACTCTGTTATGCTGTCCCTCGTACTGTGAACAAGCGTAGCGTTCGTGCAGGTACTCTGTTCGTAGTTAAGTCTTGTCGAACAAATTCTGGGCGACGATGTCCTGTTCGCCGAATGGTGGAGTCGTATAATAGTAATTTTATCAATATAGATATATTTGCATGCACTAAAGCTAAATATAGAAATAGTATTATTAAACATTTATCATTTAATTAATTGTACTGATTCTATAGCTATGTAATGGAGTGTTCATTTGTTTGTATTATTTATTTAGAATTTTATCATTCTTCGAATTTTATAATTTATTGTTTATATATGCTTTTATAATAATGATAACTTTAATTAATAATAACTTAAATTCTTTGCTTTTGTTAATAGTGGTAACGTAATTTTTTTTTTGTATCTTTCTCTAGTGGCAATGTATGTTTAATTTAATTGTTTATATGTGGATAATGTAGTTGGCTACAATATTGTTTATATAGCCCCAGGCCTGCATTTATTTGTATTGTGTATATTGTAGCTGTTTATTGTCCCATAGCAAATAAAATAAAATAAAGTACAATTGGACAACAAAGCACGAGCCGGCATCTATATTGAAAGTTCCAAATTTACAGTGACGTCACTACAAAATCTCATGACGTCACACTGTGCTGTCGCAGAGGACACATCCCCATCCTGTAGGGTATACATTGTGAGCTGTTATTTTCAATATTCAGACCCCGTTAGTCCACACTTACACCATCTTCGTCATGTCTTGCGGTCTCTTACACCGTAAGGCCGTAAAACAATTATAGGAGCTGACGTGAATGCGTCATCTACTCTCTGGTATGGCAAATTTAGATACACCGATACGGACCGACGGTGTGCTATAGAAGATTTCATCGCTGAGATGAATCTGTCCATCCACAATACACCCGATGCACCACCAACTTTTTGCAGCCCTTTGGGCGAATCTTCTATTGACGTCACGCTTTCAAGTGCAGACGTCCGTTTGAATAGGTGGCGCGTTCTTCCGGACGCGTCATGTAGTGATCATCGCCTGATCGTGTATGAATTTGGATCGAGACTGTCGCAGGCTCCTCCCAGACAGAGTTATAATTTTAGATACAAATCTAAAGGCGCAAACTGGGACTTTTTCAGCTCTCTCTTTTCTTCGTGTGCCAGGGATTTCACTCGTAGACAATTAACCGCAGAAGAAGGCGCTGAACTAATGTCAAATTTTCTGATATACTGTGCTGATGTAGCCCTAGGCCGAACATCCCTGCCTAATACTAAGAGATGTGACTGGTGGAACAATCACCTAGTGGAACTCCGCAAACGCTTTCGAAGGGCGCGCAGGAAGCATAATAAACTAAAAAAGTCACGTAACATGGGAAGGGCCTTTGATGAATCTCTATCTGTACTGAAAGCTGCCAGGTCTCGCTACCGGATTGCAGTAGAAAAATCGAAAGACGCTTTGTTAAATAGGATTATGGAAAGATTAGAAAGTGAAGGTCCATGGTCTCCACTATATCACGAGTTTAAAGCGAATCGGTCAGTCGACTTAGCATAGAAACAAAATATTAAAGTAAACGGTAAACACACTACGGGTATTGAGGAGACCACGGAAGTTTTATTAAATACGTTAATCCCAGACGATGACATCTCAGTCGACAGCGAACATCATAAACAAATATGTGCATGGGCCGCCGAGCCACCTCTCTCGCCTATGTCTGACCTTCCATCTCTTGCCGAATTTATGAATACCGTTAGAGCTCTTCCCCTCAACAAGGCTGCTGGCGAAGATAAAATATCAAATAAAATGATCATAGAAGCTAGTCGAGCATCGGGCGACTCAATGTTAATCATTTTTAATCGTTGCATAACTGAAGGCATTTTCCTCGTATATGGCGTCGCGGTTATATACGTATAATTCCTAAAGGCGGTGATAAGCCACCAGACGACCCGAAGTTATATCGACCAATCACCTTACTGTCTTCATTAGGCAAGCTCTTAGAGCGTCTCATTGTTCCTCGTTTATTGCCGGGTGGACCAACGTTCAATCATAAACAATTCAGCTTCACTCACGGCAAAAAACTATGGACGCGGCCGTTGCGGTAAGACGTGTCATAAGCGCATCCGTTTTTAAATACGTACTAGGTGTCTTCCTGGACATCTCAGGTGCTTTTGATAACGCCTGGTGGCCAATGCTACTTCTTAAATTAAAGGCTCGTGGTTGCTATAGAAATATCTACCAAACCATACAGTCGTACTTTTTTAAAGGGCTCTACTAAATTGAAACTTGGTCACCATGCTGTGTCGAAGCCACTGACGATGGGTTGTCCTCAAGGTTCGGTATTAAGTCCATATCTATGGAATTTAGGTTTTGACGATTTTCTCGAGTTACCTCTACCGAAGAATTGTCTACTGATCGGCTATGCAGACGACGGACTTTTACTTATACAGTCGAACACAAGGGATGGTTTAGAGAAATTAGCGGAAACATGCCTCAATGATATATTCGATTGGGGTACACGAAACCGGCCCCGCCTTCGCACCACAAAAAACATATCATCTTTTATTAAAAGGACATTTACAATCGGCGCCGCGTATAAAATTCAATAATATGACTGTCAAAAAGAAAGAATCAGTTTTCTATCTCGGCCTAGTCTTAGAAAAAAAAATTCATTTATTGAGCATATTAAAACTGTAGGCGGAAAAGCGAAACGGAATTTCTACGTGCTTACTAGAATATCCACATCTACTTGGGGCCTTCGTTTTAATACACTTAAAACCATATACATGGCCACATATTTGGGGTGTATTTGTTACGCTGCACCTGTATGGGCCGATAGGGCCACCATAGGGGCGGCTCGCCTTAAATTACTACAGAGGCAACGATTGGCCCTAATATTCTTATGTAAAGCCTATAGAACGGTTAGTACCGAGGCCTTGCCAGTACTCGCGAGTGTACTTCCGGTTGATTTGGAGATTCAGAGATGAGCGTCAATGTATTACACCACAAAGGAAACTATGAATACAGATTTCCTTCTACCGCGTGACCGAAATAAAATTGCTAGATTGTTTGCACCACAATCCATTGTCTATGAGGAACTTTTAACGGAATGGCAAGAAAGATGGGATTCATCATCGAAAGGTCGTCATCTTTATCTATTTTTTCCATGCATCCGGGAGCGCCTGGAGAAGGTGTAGCTGTAGGTTGACCACTTTGTG
Source organism: Lymantria dispar (assembly GCA_032191425.1). Classification (NCBI taxonomy): domain Eukaryota; kingdom Metazoa; phylum Arthropoda; class Insecta; order Lepidoptera; family Erebidae; genus Lymantria; species Lymantria dispar. The sequence goes on along the minus strand of CM063457.1, from coordinate 16,377,472 downwards.
GCCCAATTTTTAACTGGCCATGGCAACTTTAAAAGTAAATTATATGCTTTTAAACTCGTACCATCACCATTATGTCAATGTTCCACATCTGACCATGAGTATGAACAATCAGCACATCACTTTCTTTGGGAGTGCGATCTCTGGAGAAAAGAGCGTAACCTTAAACAGTTTGCAAGTCACCTGTGGGGCAGTATACTATACGGACCTTGTGCAACTCGAGAAAATTTCCGTGCGTTCATGCGTTTCTGCCATACCTACTGTAGCAATCAATCTTAACGCTCACATATAGGCCCCGTTAAGCTCTTCCGTATCCGTGGTGCCGTACTGCTGCGCTATCGTAGCTGTACACCTTTTTACTTATTGGCTGACTAGTCATTTTGTTTTCCTGTCTCCCGCTTTGCCTAGGAGGGAAGTGAAATCTCTCTTTCCAACTCCTCCTCTTTAATCTTTTCTAATTAAATTTGTTGCGGGTCCCAAGACAATTAAAATCATATCCCGGGACTGCCTGAGGGTCAAACCTCGGTGTCATTTATGGAGACCATTGTGGATCCTGGCTTACAGGAGTTACAATGGTGGGAATGTGTGGTGGGATTACTCCCATTGATTATTGAAATTGAAATCAAAGTTAGGTTATCAATAAAGATAGGTGTACCGAACCTAGTGTTATTTCAACAATACTATTGTGTTAAGCTATATAGTTCACCATAGCAAGCCTTGTTCGTCAATTTTTACAAATTAAGATAGTGCTCAATTGTCACGATATAATCGCAAGAATATTTGGAAAAGTCAAGAAGTAGTATTTAACAATGAATTACATAAAATATCTAAGAAACAATGAGAATTGAATACTTTAAAAACGCAAATTCAGAGAGAGCTAGATAAATTTCTATCAATTTATCGCGCATACTATTATTTGCGCCATTTCTCGATAAATTATTTTAACTATTTTCGGGCCTCTATAGGTTGATACAATCGATTTTACCGGAAATAATAACTGTTGTCTAGAGGCGTAGTTATCGCTCATTCATATTCATGAACACCGGGAGCATTTCAAAATCAACAAGGGTTTGATTTAAAATTGAATTATGCCTAAGAGGCGCATGTTAGCGACTATATTTTTAATTGAAATACAGAAAACCAACTCTGAAAAACTGCTCAAGTTGAATTTATTTTGCATAATTTTATCATTATAATATTATACTAAAAATAAAAACATTAACTATAAAACTTAGACCGCTTATAAATCATTCCGCTACCAACGAAACACGGTGCAGGTGTAATTAATTATATGCCCAATATGCCCATGTCTTACGGTGTCTCCCAGAGATCGAGATCCAGGGGACGGCCCTGTGGGTCACTGGCTATGACTGGGCGTTAAAAGTCTGCCCCGGGCAGGATTTGCTGTGACCGCGGGTCGCTTGACCGGGTATTAGACGGTAGCAGGTAGAAACTCATCGCGTGAGGGCAACACGTGGACACAAGATAGAATTCGAAAAGGTAATTACCAAAGACCGGTACCCGGAAACTGGTCTCTCACACCCGTGGCGATAGAAAGACATGTAGAGTGGGTTATGAGGTTGCATGCCACCCTTTCTATTGTCTCGACCGAATTGGGCAGAATATGACCAGCACATACAGCTTGTCCGTACCAAAAAATATATAATTAATTATATAGGCAAGTAGACTTTTAATTTTTAAACACATAAGTTTCCAATAGCACCATCGTTTTATGAAACTTTACTTTTCTTATCTATATAGAGATTCGTTACATAATCTAATCAGATACGGCAAAAAATTTTTGAACAGAGCCCCTGCCATATGACCTGCGTAAAGGAGGCGGTTAATCCAAACAGGTATAATATCGAATACTACCTAGTCAGACTCGTCTAACGAACATAAAGATATTTTTTCAGTTTGTCAAACCCAACAATGCTCTCTCAAGTAGATCAACCCCAGTCTCTCATTATCAGCAGTTTCATGGTAAAGATTGACATTAATTGTCGTCAACTATAACACTAAATAAAGATTACTTGGCTTACATAATATCTGTATATGGATAAATGGTTACGTAAGTTGGGTATACAATAATTGAAAACAATATACATAATATCTTTGTGAGGTCCGAATAAGTACATAATTTAGCGCTTTCCACTTTGCCACGCATGTCGTAAACGACGACTAAGGGGTAAGCATATAACTGTAAACGAAGAAAAGGGAAAAGCCTGAGATAATCCGTATGGGCAGCGTCGAACAGTAAAAAGAGTGTGCGCCGAAAAGAAGATATCCAAGGCATGATGTACAGCCACAAAATCTAATAACGAAATATTTAAAGTGTTGTAATTTGAATTAAGAATTAACCAAACAAATTTTAGTCTACCCAAGCCACAGTACTAACTCTTGTAGTCCAAAATCTACAATGGTCTCCGTAGATGACATCGAAATTTGACTGTCAGGCAGTCCCGAAAAATGCTTTTAATTGTCTTGGGACCCGCAATAAAATTAATTAGAAAAGTTAATCAGAAAGAGTTGCAAAGCATTGATTCCTTTTCCCTCCTATGCAATTCTGGAGATGTAAAATAAAATTGACTATTCAGCCAACAAATAAGAGTATGAATATCTACGATAAGCAAGTCAAGTTCGTCCTCATAGAGTACTGCTCACATCTCTAGGCAGGCGCGCCCAAATATCAGCTAGAACCACTTGACTCCCTCCAAAGGCGTGCTGTTCGAATCGTCGGGGATACCAATCTTACGGACAGATTGAAGTCACTGGAGCGGCGGAGAGACTTTGGGTCACTCTGTGTACTTGGCTCTTTCATGGGGAGTGCTCTGAGGAACTGTTTGACTTGGTACCACCGTCACCGTTTTACCAACGTACCACTCTATACCGCGGCAAGGTTCATCCATTTCACCTGGAAAGGTTATGGTCTTCAACTGTACGTTTCCAGCGATAAATTCTTCCACGTACGTTCAGGCTCTGGAATGAACTACCCGCTGCTGTGTTTCTCTAGCGCTATGACATGTCCTTCTTTTAACGAGGTTTAAGACGAGTATTTACTTCACGGTAGGCAACGGCCTGGCTATGCCCCTGGTATTGCAAAGGTCCATCATCAAATGTGCTGCCTGCTCGTTTTCCACCAACGGCAATAAAAAAAGGGCAGCAGTACTGTAGTACTAGAAGTACTAGTAATTACTAGTGTACTAGTAAGAGAAGTCCCTGAGACATTAGGTTATAAGACGCAATGAAAATAAAGGTATGACTCATGTTATATTTTATTTGTCACATATACAAAAAGGCAACTACAGGTGCGGCTACCACGCCATAAAGTTAAGAAATCGTGTGATAAGCAAGAGTACTGAATATACAAGCTGTTTTACCAAATAAAAATGGCCTTTATAACATGACCTTTATAACATGACCTTTATAACATTAAACCTAAAAGATCAAAAGCGCAAATAAGTTTTAAACCAGTTATTTACGTCTATGTAAAAAATTAAAATGAACAAGTGAGAAAAATGTTTAATAAGCACGTTAGGTACTTTGTTCTTAGTACAAGCTAAATAAATCAGTGATATTAATACTAATTATACACAATCAGTGATATCAGTATTGATTATACACAGATAATTTTATTTTCTTATGCTTTCAAAAGACGTTGTGCTTTAACATTAAATATCAAAAGCCAGTTCAAAATCTCTCTAGAATTTGCATTAGAATACGTGACGACATTTGAAACAGACGACTACAATATCCGCCAAAAACCAGCATACCGTTCGACACCTTGGCGTAGATATATTAGCATTTAGATTATGTCCTCTGGTGCTGTTGGACACGTGACAGCCCCTAACTCGTGAGTGCTCCGATTTGTCCTCGACAAATAAATGAAATCTTATGGTTAATGAATGAATTTCTGTGCAAAGGTAATGTGCGTAGTTTTGTCTTTAAGATGCAAATTACGGTCACGTATTCCTTATCTCCTGTTTAAATTTGGAATCTATATTAGGTAATTAAAAGTTTTAGATACCACAAAATATATAGTGTGGTTGACGGATTAAGAATGAAAAGTATTGCCTACTTTTATATGTCAATCTAAAAACTTGGCTAAGGGCTAAGTTTGCCTTGAAACCCCTACTGCTTACTAGCATAAAGGCTTTCAAGGCAAACTTAGTTTAGCACCAACTCATCATTCGCCCTACTCGGGTAGGCCTCTGTGCAACAATAAATTTCGACAGAATGATAGATAGGTGGATGTATATCCTTGATGGATTTATCTATATAGGTATTATATGGATGAACGGATCGGCAAGTAAATAAATCAAAAGATGAAGTAATAAAAACGAGTAGCGGAGAATTAATAAGATAATTTAGCAATATTATACGTACTTTTAAATTATAAAATCAAAATGGCAAAAATATTTTATGTTATTTCTTATCACAGTCCATATCTGTGCGAAGTTTCTAGATTCATTCAGCCGTTTGGTGTGGATTGAGGCATTTATAATAGTTACTACGCCATCATGAAGCAAAAGACTTATTAATAAATACCTACATCCCAATAGTGTCGTAAAAATAGATAGAGATCGTATCTTAAATACATTCCCAAAAAGATCCATATCGCTTCTAAAATGGCGACATAAAACCCAAAGGTTTTTGTATATAAAGTTTTCTGTGTAAACAGGTTTCGTATTTTTCTTTCAGTAGACTTCAACGTGAAGATATTGATTGCTCCAAATCAATCATTAGTATACACTTATTACGAACGATCAATTATGAACAAAATGAAAGATTTGTACCTTGTTTCATATGAGAATATTAAAATGTAAATTCGACTTTTGAGAGACTCGAATGTTCTAATTTTTTCATATCAATTCGACAGTCATAATAAAGAAAGACATGACTATTCACGAATACAATAAATATATTGCCCTTGTTATAAAATGATATGGTGACAGACAAAAAACACAATACGTCGCGACACTTGTCACATTTATAGGTATTATTGATATCTTCCATGTAGTGACGAAGTAAGAATACAATTCAGCACTGCCTATTTTGGCCAAGGATGTCATAAAAGACGACTAAGGGATATAATATGCATATAAGATCTGTGCAAGAGAAGGATAACTCGAAATAAAACCATATACCAACATGTCTGACCAGCATGGTATAGTAGGCCAAATTCCCTCTCGTTGTAGAGGAGACCCGGACCCAACAGTGGAACGTATGTGGGCTGCGATGATGATGATGTGAATGTTAAAAATTTACTTAAGAATGTTATAATTTCTTGTGACGGACGGACTACGGACTCGTTTAAATCTCAATTTTTTTCATCGATCATTATAATACAGAGCTTAACTACCATTTTCACATTTAGGTTTTTTTTTTAAACAGAGACATGCATACAGTTTTTAAAAAGTACGCAAGTCACACCGCGAAGCTCACCGTCGTGGCTGTAACGCGGATTGATACGGAGAAATAATATTTTTGTTCTGAAATTTTTAGATTAATGACTAAAATTCTAAACAAAATCATGAATGCATAAATACTTGAATAATTTGAATTTTCATAACCTATATCAGCATAATATTATTTTAGTTTTGCAAACATTTATTATTACGTACTCTAATAGTAAACCCGTCTCATAAACGTTTGGGTAACCTCAAACTGCTACATATACAAATAACATTATTTACGAGTGGAACGAACAAATCAGTTAGTATTATTCCAGCCACGTGTTACAAAGTCAAGAGAAGGGTTAGTGGTAGTAAAAAGCATAATTTGGCTAGCCGTGTTGTATCATTTAGGGTCATTAATTGCGTTCGTAAGTTCGACGGCACGGTTTTATCGCGGACCCAGCCGACGATCGTTTATGCAAATGATACCGCCGAGTGTCCGTAATGTCGCGTTGTAACCGTTTAAGAAGTAAAACAACAATAAGTGTATCTAACATCTCTACATTTTTAACAGAAATACCCGGCCGACCCGAAATTTGTACGTATATGATGTTCGCCTTTTTTAATTAAGAAGCATATTCAGTTATTACATACATATATGTATAATGTATGTTCACATAAACTCAGTTGTTCTAATAAGTAATATTAAACGAAGAAGAAATGAAATGGCTCATGCGAGAACTCATGTTGTAAGACCACATTGTTGATAGTCGTACGTCTACAGCCGCGGGCCGATCCACCCAGGACAGTATCACGCCTTCGCAGAAAATCGACGTCTGAGTAGTAGCAATATGTTTACTGCACATCGTTCGGTAAGCGAGAAAGTCCGAAGCCCGACTTTCTATGGGTATTAGTATTAGGTATAGTCTTATCGTTGATGCTTTTAATATCATCGAACCTCATTACACGCATACACACTCCCTTTACTTTCTACATGGTAAGTAGCGGCCTAGCAAAAGTGCATAAGAAGGGCAGTATCACTTCCCATCAGGTGTTTTTTTTTTTTTATGGGTGGGCTATAGTAAGCGCACGCGCGGTCCAATCCGTCCGGGGCGATGAAAGGACGGCGCGCGGGCCCATAACCCACCCGTACCCACGTCACCTCGTTGTTGGGCCGACCACCGGAGCAGATGTGACTTGTCGTCAGTGGTCGGCCCGACGGAATACCCTTTCGGGTAACGTCACCTCTCGACGTCCTGGGACGTCGGTCGCCGTCGCGCGGTCAGCCTCTCTGCGGGTGACGGACAATTCCCCGGTGCGATCACCCGCGGCCTAGGGCGACATTAGGCGCAGATAGTCGCGCCTGCGCCGTCCGAGTCGCCGGCGGCGGAACGTGTCGCCGAATAGGAGCTCTACTCGCACACGATCCGCCGCCTCCTTCCGTGAGATTACGGCCTCACAGAAGGCGGCGACCGCGTCCCAGTTCCTGACAATGTCGAGCGTCATCGCCCATCGCCCTGGCGATGGTCGGCAGCGCCAGGTCGGCACCGATAATCGCGACGAGTTCACGGCGCTCATCAGGTGTGCATTCCCATCAGGTGTGCTGTTTCGTTTGCGACTAACGGCAATAAAAGGAAAATCTAATTGATATTTATCAAAATAGTTTACGTTTTCATCATTTCAGCTTATATACGTCCCACTGTTGGGCTCGAGCCTCCTCCACAATAGGAGGGCAATTGACCTTACTGTACCACAATTGGTCAGACAGGTTGGTATAGGGTTTTATTTCAAGTTTTCCTTCTCTTGCGTAGATGTTATCTGCATATTATATCCCTCGGTCGTCTTTTACGACATCCACGCGCAATATAGTGGTGAATTGTATTCTTACTCCATCACCACATGGAAAACGTTCACGTTTTAAATAAATATAATGAATAACATTTTATGAAAAATTTATTTAAAGAAAAGGAAAGATCAGGAACAGGATTGGAAACCGATCCCGTTATACAGTATTAAGTAAATTCAAGATACAACATATTCCACAGGTACGTCCACATGCTTCGTCTCGTCGTCGTCTCTATTGTGGGAGAGAATTTGACCTACTGTACCACGCTGGTCAAACGTATTGGTATAGGGTTTTATTTCGAGTTTTCTTTCTCTTGCATCGATGTTATCTGCGTATAAAATCCCGTAGTCGTCTTTTACGACACCCACGGGCAGGAGGAGAAGATGGTGCATTGTATTCTTACTCCGCCACCACGAGGAGGTGAAACTTTTTAGTATTTTAATATTATATAAGCATATTGAGCAATAGCAATTTCATTAGACATTATCATTATTACGACAGTTACTCCTACATGGTAATATAACTATTAAATTATATCAATAAGCCTTTATATAATAATGTAGATGATTTGCAATTTCGTTTACTTGAAGTTACCAGCAAAATTACAATGGCAACCTTAAAAGCAAACCACGCACATCTGTATCCAACCTACATATTTTACATAAAAAACGAGCTCACAACTTTTCACTAGTTATTGTATGCACACACTGTCCATATTTCCACGACTTTGCGACGCGTCATGCCTCCCGTACACGATACGCATACTAATAATACCGAACAAGATGTGTGTGGATACAGCACAACAGTTTATACTACACTCATTTTTTTTACCATAAAAACGTTTTTACGTTCTATTTTCATGAAGCAGTTAAACAAACGGGAAAATGGGCCCCGATTTTTTTTTTTTAGAAAAAAATATGTTAATGTACGTCCGCTACACGTTAATATCTTTATAAGTGTTATATACAGAGTACAACTATTTTAAAATATTAGCCCATAAAGTGCCGAGGCAACACGAACAAAAGGAAGTATTATGGTAATTCCGTTTTAAATTACGAATACTTACCACGATTAAATTAAATGTTTTTCAAGTTCGGTGATATGTTTTTTTCTTTACTTGTTCATGAATTTCTCTTAAACACAGGTTACTTTTATTATAATTATTATTGCTACTAATATTTAAACAATTACGCACGTTAGTGCTCTCGAAGGATCACTGCGGCATTAGAAGGCAAACTCGAAATAAAACCCTATACCAATCCGACTTACCAGCGCGGTATAGCGGCTCAAGCCTAACAGTGGGAAATTTACGAGCTGAAATAATGATAAATGATGATGTATAAGGTGACCAATCACGTAACAAACGCAATAGGTCTATCAAAATACCTACATACATGTTAATAAATTTTGCATTATTTCAGCGTTATAATAGAGATCTCGGTTCACACAATTAAAATCCTTGTCTTTACGAGAGACATTCCATTAGATTCCAATTAGCAGCCTCAGTAGTTTAAACCGAAAAGCTTTTGGAATAAATTGCTAATAGGGTTAGAGACCTGCGTGCGAGAAATTTTTGTTCGATTACTAAATGTGTTTTATAAAAATCCTCACAAGTTAAATGCTACGGCAATAAACAGTAGCGAAGTTGTTAATTAAGTAATATTTATAATAAATTAGTAGTTGATATTACGTATTCGGAACTATAAACTAAACAGCTTTAACTAAATATTAACAAACTTTAAACAGTCCCTCGTCGACAGACTGACCGCTACAAATTGCCAAACATACCTATTAATGCATATACGTATAGTAAATGCCACTTATTGAAGAGTTGTGATGAAAACACGGTTATTTTGAAGTAAATCCGGCTGATGTTCAATCAATATTCTTAACAACTAAAATTGGACTAGAATTATTAAAGATTTAAAAAGAAAAATCAAATCAGAATAATACCATATTTGTACATAAACATACAGACTATAATAAATTATATTTAAGAAATTCAATATGCCGTAATTTGTCAGTTCGTTTTTACATTTGGTAATTTCTTATACATACTTAAATTAGGTATATCATGCAAGATAAGTGAACCCATCATTTGTTGCACTTATAATGAATTTAAAATTTTGGTGATAAAATAGCATTCAAGAAATACGTAAATATAATATTATTTTATATAAAATAATTAGACAATGGATAAATAAAATAGATTCTGTATTTGTTAGCCGTCAACAAAGAGGATAACTATTCGGAAGTGTCTATTTTGTGGTTATATAAAGACCAGTTTAATGTGATTAAACGAGTGCCAAATATAAAAATGCTTTGCATTACTTTATGCCGTCTGTCATTCAGAAATATTCGTATATTTCGTACTCGAGAAGATACAAGTGATTTTAAAATTTTAATATATATTTATAACACCGAAACTGATATATATATAAAGGCGAAACTGTAACATAATTCGCAAGCTTAAAAATAAAAAGATGTAACTCAAAAATTACAACTTACGAGCTAATTCACTAGAAGTATTGCACTTTATCGATTTTTTTTTTTGGTTAAAATTAAAGAGGACTTAAAGGTTTGAAAATTAAAAATAACTTAAAGGTTTTTCATTACTTTCAATATTGATATTAAAAGTTCACACTAAAGAAATTAAAAAAAAAGAATTCATGTTAGTATAATTGAAAAATGAAGTTGAAAAACATCTTATGACTTAATTCTCTTTATGCAAAATAATCTCAGTACAATCTTTCATCCGGGCTGGCCACAGACGACAGGAACTTGGTACCGGTGGTCGGCCCAATGGCGTAGGAGAGGAAATACGGTGGGTTATGGGACCGCGCCCTTTCGTCACCCCGGACGGAGCGGAAAGCGTGTGCACTGACCATAGCCCACCCAAAAAAAAGGTACAATGTTTCATGTAGTAAATCAGAAAGACTTTAAAAAAAAAATAGTTTTGAATGCATTTCACAATATTTCATTTAATGATGAAAAGTGGCAAGCGTGAATAATGTACCGACGTCCTCCCCGAGGGGGGGACGTCGGTTGATGGGAGGGTACCCCAATAGGGGGTATTCCGTCGGGCCGACCACTGACGACAAGTTAACGCTGCTCCAGTGGTCGGCCCAACGACGAAGGCGACGTGGTTTTTGGGTGGGTCGCGGGAGTTGCATGCTTAAGCCCCTCTGTCGCCCCGGACGGAGTGGTGCGGAGGCGCGCCGACCGCGACCCACCCACAAAAAAAAAAAAAAACGTGAATAATGTACTATTGGTTCTTTTTTAATAAAAATAGATCAATACTTCATCATTTTATTGTATTATTTTGTGTTATGTTGTATAAAGTATTGTGGAAACACTGAACCAAACCCCTCTCAAGTTATTTGAAAACTTAATTTGAAAGTTTACAAAATATTTTTTTTTTATTTGCCAGGGGCACTTGAGGTACGCAGAAATGGGCAAACCTACAAGGAATCATCGGCATTGTTTGTAAAACTGTTTTGTATTTCCACAATTTATTGCAGTATCAATAGTATGTAGGTGTAAGTATATGGAGACAAATACTTTTATGAGAAGAAAGGTATACCTATTAACAACGGCATCCTAACAGAGATGACAGTTTAAGTCAACTCCACGTCGCACATAGCGTCATATAATACCTCTGAAAGCTGGAAATAGCCTAAATAAAGTTAGACTTGTGGTGGTAAGTGAGCGTATAGTACGAAGATGACATCAAGAAGCTGGTTTAAGTTCATTCGTACTCAACAAAGCTCTAAAATTTGAGATTCTCATCGCAGAAACAGGCTAGGTTTCATCCGGGACCATCCATTTCGGAAAGATAACCAATGGAAAAACTTTCGCTTGTTAATGAATGTAGAGTTAGTTTTCATATAGAATCATTTTCTTCTTACACTGGCAATAAATTTTGTATCAAAATGTGGGTCAATATTTAATAACTAATTTCTGTATCGGGTAGATAATTATAAATTTTCTGCAGTAACGATGACTTGTTGGACGTGAGACATCTTAGTCCACCCGTGATCATGAACGCTGTAAAGTGTTCGAAACGTCGGGTAATCAAAAATCAAATACAAACGCGATAAAATCCGTAAAGTAGTTTTATTTAAAATGTATAATACTCGCGTAAACATCAGAAATCATTATGTAAGCCAATTCTCACATGTGTGACCAGTATAGTATATTAGTTCAAATTCCCTTTCATTGTGGAGGAAGCCCCGAGCCCAACAGTGGGACGATTATAAGCTGCTGAGACGAGGTCGATAGATGACAAAGATTAGATAGACGTAGAAAAAAAGGTATAATCAAACAAATTTCGAAACTAGTTACAAATGGTGGTGTTAATATTGGTATAGGGATATTCTTGGGAGTACGGATAGACTTAGTAGCGATCTATAGAGAGAACCTGACTGCAGATAGTACATATAAAAAAAAATTCAATAGGGTACCTTCTTATTTGCAGACTCTCAATGAATTCAATGATTCATCAATCATTTCAGTGATGTATCCCATCTAGTAAGTGAATATAGATTGGATGAAAGTCACGTCAAATGCCCATTTCGTGTCAGTACCGGTCCTGTCATTATGTCTGCCTTGGACCAAGGGTACAGTTAAATAGTTCTAATTTAAAAAAAAAAACAGCTAACAAACCTATTGGCAGCATTTGGGAAACTTAGGAGGATATACTCATCCAATAAATCTCAGTGCCTGAAAACACAGGTTTACGACCAGCGTATGTAATCCGTTAATACCTGTGGCACTGCAAAGTAGTTACTAAATGTAAACTCGAAGTGGTTCATAGTGTTATGGAGCAGGTTTTGCTCGGGATTTCTTTAGGAGATAGAGTACGAAATACGGTAATATATAATCACCTAGAACAACGAGTGTAACATTGAGCATCCACCCCAAATAATTGGGATAAGCAGGATAATCCTGATACAAAAATTGTAAAAACTTCTGTATAACTTGCAAATTACTGAAAAACAGAAATAATATTTCATATTGTTTCTATCATGCTAAATAATCAAAAGAGTTAAAACTAGACGGCATTTGGTTAATTGGCTTTTTTTAATAAGAAATCGATACCTAGGCACTTACTCCTACTCTCCTAGGTACAGTGAGTAGAGAGTAATTTTTAAAACAGAACAAAATGAAATTCTGACGTATCACATTACCATTTATGCAGGTTTCCAAAAAAAAAAAAAACTGATGATTCAAGAAACTAATGCTCTTTACTCCCAAGTAATTGAATGTTTCATAGTAACCTTTTAGTTAAAACATTTTTTTTATATTACATCAAATATCAACACATGCCACTTTATTAGCATCGACTTATTACAACTAGTAAATGGAAAAGAGCATAACGATCACGAATCTCGCTTACTTTTTCTCGTTTCTCCACGATTTATTATTATATCTTCCAACCCAAAAATTTTGAGTTACTTTTTTTTTATTAATTAAAGATGGAATGTAGCTCGCAAGTACTAAATATGAGAATTGACAGGTCAAGCACTAAAAACGTATATCATCTTATGACATGACTAAAGATTAATGTCACGCTGTCGATCTAGTAAGAAGGCTATTGCCAGAGCCAAGGCGGAACATGTTGCCAGAATTGGCGAGCGATTGCAAAGCTATCCCGCTGGGAGTCGTGCATTCTGGTCGCTCGCCAAGGCTGCCCAAGGCAACTTCTGCCAGCCCAATCTCCCACCACTGCAGAAACACGATGGTAGTCTGGCCCACAGCGCAAAGGAGAAGGCCGATCTTCTAGGTCAATTCTTTGCCTGTAACTCGACTTTGGATGCCGGAGCTGCCACACCACCTACCATCCCACGGTGTGAAAGCTCACTGCTCGAAATCCGCATCACGCAGCGAGCGGTTAGGCGGGAGCTGCGGCTTTTAGACGTCCATAAGTCGAGTGGACCGGATGGCATCCCTGCAGTGGTACTAAAGACGTGCGCCCCTGAATTGACTCCTATCCTCACGCGCCTATACCGACTTTCCTACGCTACTAATAGGGTTCCGTCTTCGTGGAAGGTAGCCCATGTCCACCCGATCCCTAAAAAGGGAGACCGGTCTGACCCATCGAATTACAGGCCAATTACAGTGATCGCCAATACGGCTTGTCATGGTCGGTCGGCTGGTGATCTTCTTGTGTAGCTCACACACCGTTGGGCAGAGGCCTTGGAGGGCAAGGGTGAGGCGCTGGCGTTCAGCCTAGATATCGCAAAGGCGTTCGATAGGGTCTGGCACAGGGCACTTCTATCGAAGCTACCATCATACGGAATCCCCGAGGGACTCTGTAATTGGATTGCCAGCTTTTTGGATGGTCGGAGTATAAAAGTCGTCGTAGATGGCTCCTACTCCGATACCATGACCATTAATGCTGGTGTACCACAAGGCTCGGTGCTCTCCCCGACGTTGTTTATCCTGCATATCAATGACATGCTCTCTATCGAGAGTATGCGTTGCTATGCGGATGACAGTACGGGTGATGAGCGGTACACTGAGCAACGGAATATCCCTCGGAGTATTCAGGAAAGAAGGGTTCAACTTGTGTCTGAAGTCGAGCGCTCTCTGGGGCGGGCCTCGGAATGGGGTGAACGGAACCTAGTCCAGTTCAACCCCACAAAGACACAAGTTTGCGCGTTCACTGCAAAGAAGGACCCGTTTGTCATGGCGCCTCAGTTCCAAGGAGTAACTCTTCCAATTTCTGAGAGTATTGGGATTCTCGGCGTCAAAATATCGAGCAAAGTCCAGTTTGGGAGTCATTTGGAGGACAAAGCCAAATTGGCAAGCAAAAAGTTGGGCGTCCTGAACAGAGCCAGGCGGTACTTCACACCGAGACAGCGTCTTGTGCTATACAAAGCACAAGTTCGTCCTCATGTGGAGTACTGCTCACATCTCTGGGCAGGTGCGCCCAAATATCAGCTAGACCCACTTGACTCCCTGCAAAGACAGGCTGTTCGAATCGTCGGGGATCCCAATCTTACGGACAGATTGGAGTCGCTGGAGCAGCGGAGAGACTTTGGGTCACTCTGTGTACTCTACCGACTCTTTCACGGGGAGTGCTCCGAGGAACTGTTTGACTTGGTACCACCGTCACCATTCTACCAACGTACCACTCGACATCGCAGCAGGGTTCATCCATTTCACCTGGAAACATTATGGTCTTCAACTGTACGTTTCCAGCGATCATTTCTCCCGCGTACGTGCAAGCTCTGGAATGAACTACCTGCTGCTGTGTTTCCCGAGCGCTATGACATGTCTTTCTTTAAACGAGGTTTAAGAAGAGTATTTCCTTCACGGTAGGCAGCGGCCTGGCTGTGCCCCTGGTATTGCAAAGGTCCATGTGCAGCAGTTTCACTTACCATCAGGTGTGCTGCTTGCTCGTTTGCCACCGTTGGCAATAAAAAAAAAAAAAAAAACATAGAAGTAATATAAGCATTTTAGGTGAGTGCTTTCATAAAAAATTCGGCAAATAAATAGCACACGCCTGAAGTATACCTAGCTCACATAACATCCCTGATGTATTTAATTAATCTTCATCGCCTTTATTTGGGCATAGGCTATATAGACAAGATGATTTAACTTAGGTAGTTAGGACTTTATCAGGTCGAACCCAATGGCTATGTATATCTCAATGTTAGTATCTTTCGTATGAGGTCAACTAGATTAATTATTAAAAATCCTATACTGTACTTAACCTAACCTTAATCCTATACTTAAAAGGCCATCACGTATCTATGGTGTTTTAGAAATCTTCATAAATGCTTCCCCTAATAAAATCTTAATGTCGATATTTATTTTACATGTGGTTAGTTATAATATGTAGTAAAATGTGATTAATTGTCGTTATAGATATCATACAGTACTGGAACATGAAAAATAAAGTGATTTATTTGTCAGTGAGAAATGCATTACTTTTCAAAATGACATCGAAAAAGTGCACTAACTTTCCACAATATTTTTATTATAATTTGTGAGGATTTCGTCCCGAAAAACAAAACAAAGAAATATAAAAAGATTTGAAGAAGCCTGCATCTATCCTACTGCTTTTGGTACCACTATTGCAAATCAGAACTATAGACCCCTCGCTAAACCTGTTTAAAATAAGATTATTTCAAATAACTCTATGATAAATTTCCATCACTTTCAGAAGCTAACTTGGCTTCTAAATATAATATTTGTTAGTACATACATTCGAAAACACATGAAAGACTAAGATTTTGAAACTAAAGGAACTTTTAAGAAAAAAGAACTGTATCTTTAACTGAATAAGTTTCTTTTAAAAAATTGTTATTAATATCTGAGTGATAAGAAAAGTTTATGCTACGTAAAATTAATAGACATTTCAAGAAATCGGGATGCAACATAAGCTTAATAGCTTCATAAAATCTCACTTGGACTTCTTTCCAGAAAATCTTGAGAGTTTAAGTGAATAACAAGGATAGAGATTTTATCTAGACATAAGGGTATGGAAAGACATTATCAAGGAAAACGAAACGTTAACATGAATACAGACTATTGCTGCATGTTGCAGAGAGATAATGCTGAGAATGACCAGAAGCGAAAAGCTTTAAAAAGAAGCTTTAGTGACAAGCGGATAAGTACTTTTTTTTTTTCTTTTTGTTGATGGTCCACAGACTTATTGTCCGTGCCTTTGTTACATTTTTTAAGTTTAATTGTTATGGTGAGTTTATATAATTCAAGTTATTCTTCAAGTGGCATTATTACAGTTAGATGTTAAGATAGACTTGAAGTTGAGCGCTGTTCCATGTGCCATTGCTGTTGATGGACATCATGTGTTTCGGGGTTTTCTACTTTGCGCTATTACTTTAAGTTGGTGATGAAAACCCCTCTGTTATTTTGTTTCTGTTGTCTTCTATCGTTATGTTGTTTTTTATTAGTTGCTGTTGTCCTTTTGTTTTTTATGTTTTGAGTATTTGTTGTTATCTATACTTTAATTGTTTGTTTCTCAGTGTTTGCTTCATTGACTCCATAGCTCCATTTCCATGTTCATTATAAGTATTTATATCAGTTTACTTTGTAAGCTAGTTCAATGTAATAACGTCATGAAAATCTAAATGTGTAAGTAAAGTTCGTATGTTTTATTTTAATTTTAATAAAACATCGCGTTGAAGCATATTCTTTTTAATCTCATATATCTCAAAAACCTTACGTGACAGAAAAAAAAACCAATAGCATATTCGAATCCAGCGCCCCAAAATGATCTACTATAGATACCTATATTTCAAACCACTTTCAAAAAGATCGCTTTTGCATACCTGTATTATTTTCTGTAATGCCTGTACTTAGATGCCATTAATTAATGACAGAAATACTAAAAGCGGTAATAACTTTATTGCATTCAAACCAATGTTTATGTTATGTTATCAATGTTTTTTTACACAACATCATGCAGCTGGGAAGCCTTAACAAACGTATAATTTACAGATATAAATCACATCGAGGCTCGGACAACAATTTGTGAATCGCACAAGTATTGTCTGCCGTGGGTATCAATCCTGCGACACTTGGCACGATTGGTCGTAATGGAATCTATCTTCCTCAAACGGGAACTACGACACATGTAGGTAAAGAGTCTTTGTATATTATTGAATTCTAACGTATTCATAAATTGAAACAATTTAAAAGCTGTTAAGAAAAGGATTTTTGCTCTTTCACCAAAACGATAAATATAATTAAATATTTTATGCAATTATACAACAAATGATGGTTTCGCTTAGTTTTAGTGATAATAAAAGGAGTTAAACTCACCGGCAGCTTCGACTTGACTGTTGAGGAAGAGGAGGCAGGCGAGTAGCAGAGCGACGGTGCTGTGGAGAGCGCGTCGCCGCTCTCGCATTTTACCGGCGCGGGGCCGCGCCTGCGCCAAACGATATGTCAAGCCGCGCACGCCCCGCTCTCAACATTACCGCGCGGCGTGCGCGCAGCAATAATACCCAAATATATTGGGTATATACAACCTTACTTACGATACAACTTAAATATACACATCACAACCCAGTTTTGCCACTTATATTAATTAATTATATCTACTATAATTGATATCATTTATTTATATCACAAAAATACGACAACCGCTTCGATTCTTCAAAAATTTTCAAAATATTAAGATTGAGATTCAAAACATGTAGACAACGACGAGGTTTATTTACTCTATTTCTATATAATAACGATACTATTCTTCAATACATGATACAAAGTTAGATATAGGCGTTTGATTTCTGATCTAATGAGTTTCACTGTGCATTGAGTATCGTAAGATGCACAGTTTGGTTGTATAGAGATAGTTCAACCATATTCCATTGTTATACACTGTGTTTGTCTTTTCAACTGGACTGTATGACACTACACTCGCGCGTTCGTCGTTCACAATTAGCACTAATTTTCTTCTCAATTAAACACATTTTTAAGGTTTCGTTTCTGAATCATGACATATATCGCGTCTTGTTATCTTCGTATCTGTAAATAGAATTATCAATATTATTAGTCAGCATGACTAGCGCACCTCTATCATGCTGACTAACAACATCTGTGAAGAATTGGAATGCCCACCGTTCAATATCAAACTAAGCTACAAACTACATATCACAAACGTTTCATCAACGACCTATACATAGATGCCTCTATTTATGGTCATCAATAGTAAATCTAAATCTCATTAATATTAAAATGAAACTGTTTTTATATTGTCACAGCCTCCCTAATAAGGTAGGTGATATATTATGTTGAACTTAAGTAAAGTTTAAGTTTTATATTACTAATGTTTATAAAATACAGTTATTTGTATTTACACGATAGTGATTAATTATATTGGGTATACAGGTTTGAAAGTTATCTAAATGTTGCAAAACTAAGAAGTTATCTAGGCATTTTTAAAGGCTGTATTAAGCCAGCTTTTAAATATTTTTTTTATTGAAATACCTAATCCTTCGGTAAGGTTGGCTGCCTAAATCTTTTAGAAAAACCACCAAGATCCGTAAAAATAGCATTGTTGGAATTTATCATAAATAATAATTTATTTATAATAAATTATATTAAATTGTTACAATTTATTATAAATAACAATTTATTTATAATAAATTCTACCTGACTTAGATAAATGTGAGGTTAGAAAAAATCTATGTTGAAACTTCAGAATGTATGACTTACGAGATTTCGTATTCTAGTGCCTATCCCAAAAGACGAATGAATAACTTGGGCGTAACTCACAAAATCCAATAACTGAGACAGATTTTCAGTTGCGATATAGAGAGAAATAGATATGTATTAAAGTGAGACAAATGTGTTAGAACTAAATATTTTATGATATAGAGAGCGAGGAAATGTAGAGCCAGTTTGCACAACTTATAAGTTCCAATAAACTGGCCAGGTGCGACCGTAGATGCTACGGATAGAGATATTTGCATAGGTATGTACCAGTGAAATTGGTTTGGTAAGTTATAGTTACTTACAATGATAGTAGACACTAAATTTACATCAATTGAATTAAGATAAAAAATGCATTTTTGAAGTAATTTGTTTGACGATTAAGTAATGAAATAATATATCAATTCGGAAGTATTTATATGGACTCACAAATTATATATATCGACTTCAGAAAAGAATATTATCTATTCAACTGCAGATACATATTTTTACGAAATTCGGGTATAACTTCGTTGTTTATGAATTTAGATGTTTTTTTTCTTTGTATTGGCAAAGGTTGTCTTATTATAATTTCATTGAACCTTAAACTTAGAAGGAATACTAGGAAAGTTTACACAATCCAAAAGAAAATGTATAGTGATTGAGATATTAATAGGTTTTAGTCTCCAAAAATATGTTAACTATTTGCATTTCTTTTGGTAAAATTATTAAACAGAATTATTTCAGGTGTTGTTTGCAGCGTGTAGGTAGGGTACCTATGACAATCTGTCGGCAAAGTTTTAAAAAGATACTGATGAAAGATATCTATACCAATAAATAAAATTGGAGTGTCTGTTTGTAATGTCAAAATAATAGGCTTTTTTCATGCTCACACGGTTATTTGCACGACACCTATGCCTAAAAATAGCAATTAAAAAATTTTTGCCTGTCTGTCTGTCTGTTTGTTCCGGGTAATCTTCAAAACGGCTGGACCGATTTAAAAAATTCTTTCACCAATGGAAAGCTATAATATCAGGGCGTAAACTAGGCTATATTTTATCCCGGTATTCCCACGGGAACGAGAACTACGCGGGTAAAACCACTATAACCTATAACCTATAACGGAAGCGAAGCGAGGGCGTATTGCTAGTATGTAATAAACTGAACACAGTTGTTTGTAATGAACTTGCCCAAAAGAAAAAAATCATGATTAGGTTTTTGAGATGTCTACGAGAGGGTTCTCCATAGGCATCGAACAAGAGCAGAGCAATCTGTCGTAAAGACAGAAAAAGAGACCCGCGTAGTGCCCGTTCCCGTGGGAATACCGGAATAAAATATAGCCTAGTTTACGCCCTGATATTATAGCTTTCCATTGGTAAAAGAATTTTTGAAACCGGTCCAGCCGTTTTGAAGATTACCCGGAACAAACAGACAGACAGACAAAAAATTTTTAATTGCTATTTTAGGCATAGGTGTCGTGCAAATAACCGTGTGAGCATGAAAAAAGCTTATTATTTTGACATTACAAACACACTCCAATTTTATTTATTGGTATAGATTAAATTTGGTCTATTTTGATCTATTCAAATATGATATCTTAATTAAATCGTGTTTGAATAGCTACACACAACATAGGTACAGATAAGAAGTCTGTCACGCAGTACAATAATCATCTATCATATTTACAGTAGGAAACACTTAATCAAGTTGGGAACTTAATTAAATGAGTAGATAGCGATCTCATTTGAATTGCCAGTGACAACCTGCGGCATTTTAAATGGTAATTTTTGTTTTTATTAACGCCATGGGTTTAGATTTTAAAAAGAGAATGGATTTTGTTATATATTTGTAGAAAATTATAAGACATATGTTTATATATTTTAATAAAAGTTATATGTAAATGAATATTTGCTATCACATTTAAGATTGAATCCTGAGCATGAGGTGAGAACAAAATCTTCAGCCAATTTCACAAGATGGGACGTAATTGCATACAAATGAAACTCATAAATTAGATAGTCACCATAAAACTAATAATTGAAACCAATAAAAGTGTAAGACAAATGTTATTTCTAATTTCTAATGAAATCAAAATAGGATATTATTTATACTGTCAAAATGTTCTAAGTAAAATCTCATCTGATCTCATAATTACCGCCATTTTCACCAGCAAAAATTATTATCTTGTTCATTATTTTCAACGTCACACATTTGATACGTGAATATATATATATTGTTAGCATAGAGGAATAAATACGTAGGTTTATTCTTCTGTGTTCATATACATATATGAATAATAAATTCATATAAAAGGTGATGACGTTTTTCAACATATTTTATGTAAGCAATCGGCATGATTTCCGTGTGGTGACGGAGTAATAATACAATTCATCACCCCCTCTCTTACCTAGTGTCGTAAGAGACGACTAAGGGATTATACTCGTAATATACATACAACATCTATGCAAGAGAAGGAAACAATGCCCTATGCCAACACGTCTGACGAGCGTGGTATAATAAGTAAATTTCACTCCCATATTGGAGGAGGCCCGAGCCCAACAGTGAGATTAAGTAGGCTAAGATGATGATAATGATGAACCGGCGTGATAAACACACTTCATGAAAATGCATTTATTGATCCGAGCTCACATTAGAAGTAAATGCGGAGTCGAAACTACAGTTAACAGTATATATGACAGCTAACACATGGCATTACATATTCCCAAAATAACGACTATTGTACACGTACACCACTAAAATATCTTCTTGTTATCAAAACCACAAAACAAAACGTAATAAACTGGATCGATACGTAACGGAAGCTGCGCTGTAATTGTGAACAAACAAAGTAGGTTCTAAAATAAATAGCGGGTTGTCAGCGCGAAGCTAATCCGACTTAGTGTCGGCATTATTGCGTAGCCAAATATGCACGAAAATCTCATGTTTTGGTACATTTTGAGTCATACAAAGTTCAACCACATAAACAAAAAAACAGCACCTTTGCGATAATTAACTATGTCCAACCAGTCCAAATTTTGGCGGAATAAAATAAGAATAGTTTCGAATTATAGGTTTGGATTAAAATTTTGATTTTTTTATGTTAATCACGTTGTTCACAAACTTTATGTATGTGTGCGTATGTTGTTACTTTATTTTTTCCATAGCTATTAAACAAAATCCATTTTCATAATCAAATTGATTAACAGTCATTACCCAGGCCCTAAAAATGTTATAGAATATTATTTCAGCAGTTAATGAATGAAGTAATAATGAATTTCTAGCAACATTTGCGTAAAGTTAGAAGTTACCTTTGCCCAATGTTCCACCAACCTCAAAGGTTTCAACTGAATAAATAATAATGTTTATTTTTGTAAAATGGTCTGTTTACATTAGTGCTTGAATAATTCTAGCCAATTTGAATTATTTATCCAATGAATATTTATTATCTGGTCTGGTAATATTTATTGTCCTTAGGGCTGCGTAATTAATTAATGAAATAATAGAGTAATCACTTATTAAATGACAGGAAATTGTTAATTTAGTCGTGTTTCGTTCGTTTTTGATGTCAATACAGTCCGCTTAGTTACTTTTCTTCATACATTCTTCTACGCAATCCACAAAAGTCCCTCTATTGGGCTTGTAGCTCCATTCAATGGAAGTGAAGTTAGAACGCCGCTAAAACGGATGAATATAGGTAGGGTTTTATGTTCAGTTTATTTTCTTTTGCAGTGATGTTATCTCCATATCAAATACTCTCTCTCTTCCTTTTCCACGAGTGTCATAAAAAACGACAAATCGTTTTTTATGACACTCGTGGAAAAGGAAGAGATGAATAGTATTCTTATTCCTACACAAAACGGAAACTGCTTAGTTTCATTAAAATAATATTTTATTTTATACATGTGCCGACTAATGTAATATGTTATGTTTGATAAGAATTAATATGATTATGGTAGTTTTTAATTATATATATATATATTTATAATATTAATTATATCATCATCACAATTCATATACGTAGGTACCACTGCTAGGTTCGAGTCTCATCCAGAATGTGAGGTAAATTGACCTACCGCGCTGGTGAAACTGGTTGGTATAGTTATCTGTATATTACAATCTTTTAGTAGGCTTTAAAGACAGCCACAAATAAAAACCGGGGTGGTGAACTGTTTTCTTCCTCCGTTACCACTCGGAAAAAACCATACATACAATATTTATTACACACATACAACTTTTTGCTCTAAATTGCTAGACTCTAAAATATTTTCCTTGCAGCTTAAAAGAGGGAGATAATTTGAAATAAAGTAGCCCAAATTACTTACTTTATAAAAGGACCACTGCCATGATAAGCACTACCTAACCCAATTTTTTGGCAGGCAATGGTCTAGACACCCTAAACTCAATAAGTCGAAGACGACTGAGGAGCGTCCTATGTCCTATACTTTACTATCGCCATTGGGCTGACCACTAGTACCGATTCCTTAACTTGATGGTCAGCCAGGCGGCCTATACCTACTATCTTAAGCTACGTACTGCGCTACGCTTATGGGTCATACTCACCACTCTGCTGTAAATGTGAGTATCGTAAAAGACGACTAAGGTATATCATAAGCATATAACATCTGTGCAAGAGAAAGAAAATTCAAAATTAAATCCTATACCAAATGTCTGACCAGCATGGTATAGTAGGATAATTTTCCTCCTATTAGGGAGGAAGCGCTGGGATGAAGATGACGACTCTGACCAACAAACAATAGATTGATTTCACGTACAGTCTAGTTCTGAATGAAGTTACGAGCAACTCATTTCGACTGCACATTAAAAGTAGATGTAAGCTATAAAAATTTATGCGACTGAATAAAACTTTAGCATTTCCCGATAAGCTCTATGTAAACGAATATGCTATGTTGCTCATGCTAACATAAGGTAAATTTATAACATGATTATGAACAAATAAAATAGCTATTGTAGTTCCTTTTTATTGGGCACAATATTAAACTACAATATATTAAACTACGTGTATTTTTAGTGCAAACAAGATTAGTTCTAATAAAATGCTGCCACTGCTTTACATTGCAATAATTGTGATTACTTTGGGTATTGTTTGACGTAAACTGATTAAATATATATATATATATATATATATATATATATATATATATATATATATATATATATATATATATATATATATATATATATATATATATATATATATGACTTGTATTCGTCCTCTTAAAATTTTACGACGATCCCTTACCGTTTCCCTACGTGGGAAATAAATCAACAAAAATCAGATATCTTTTTAAAGACTACGAAAATATTCCTTGCATTGTGGGGGACTTTACAAACATATAATTAAATGGACACAAATTATACCGAGACTCGGAACAACAATTTCTGGATCGTACAAAGTATTGTTCTGCGTGTTAATAAACCTATCACCTATCGCTTCAAATGCCATACTTGACACGATAAGTCGATATATTAACTACTAGGCTATCTGTCAAATCAGATTCAGCCAATACTAATAATTATAGTTTATATCATCATCATCATTTCAGCTCATATATATCCCACTGTTGGGCTTGTACCTTCTCCATAATAGGAAGGAAATTGACTTACTGTACCATGCTGTCAGACGTGTAGATATAGAGTTTCATTTAAATTTTCCATCTCCTACACATATTGTATATGCATATTAGACCCCTTAGTCGTATTTTACGACACCCACGGACAAGATAGAGAGTGGTGAACTGTTTTCTTACTCCGTCACCACACGATAATATTTTATATACTTCTTAGCATATATTATTATTGCTTCAGTTAATATAAATATCAACTGCAGAATGTATTACCAGCCTCTCAAGCGCCTATACCCCAATGACTGTTTTGTCCAAGCAAACTCAATTCAAAGCGATTTAATTATTCCATCTGAATGTAAATTCACTTACTAAACAACTAGGTGAATATTAATCAGTAAATACGATGACTAATAAATAAGTCTATTGAGACGAGATCTTTGTCATTATAATGAGCCTTATCGTACGCTATTCCTACGCAAACATCTTTAGATGCGAAACGAGGGGAATTGTTGTCTCAACGGTTTCTCGTAGGACTGTCAGCTACAAAGGCCGACGAAGTATACAGTTTGTATTAAGTATTATTTTTCATTAAAGTTTTAGCGTAGCGGATTACAAATTTAAGAAACCTTTGTAACGTCATAATAATATCTAAAATTGTAAAATATTTCTATATTATTTTATCACTAAGCTGGAGCATTAACTAACTTATTATCATTAATCATTATCTTGCTCTTATCCCAATTACTAAGGGTCGACGTGATATGTACATGCGTACTACCATCAAATGTATTGCAAAAGTTACTGGCAATAGTTTTATGACCGGCCGCATCCCACTTTTTTTTTCACGCTGTGGAAATGCATTTAGGTACTATCCCCCGCCGTTTACAGACGGGGGAGTGTGTGTGTGGGACTCGCTGGCCACAAAAGTGACCGAAATACCCACTAAAACCACAGCGGCCCCTTTCGCGCTTTTACGAGGTGCCGGAGAGATCGTCTGATGACATTCTATCCCCGACACCCAACGCTTGGCCGCCTGGCCACGTCCTGTCATCATTCAGGGTGGTGGGAGGAGGAACACATAGCGGCGTCTCCTCCTCCCTGGTCGCCACCGGCGGAGCGAGTCAGCGGACGCAAGTGCCTCACGTGCCCGCTCCGCGGAGCGGCCGCATGCCTGACGTCCACCAGACAGCATCAGATGGAGTCATTCCAGGTTGACGGAAAGCTCTTAGTCCTCTTTTAAGACACCCAAGAGTAATGTAAGGGTTAGTAACATTCCCAATAATGGTATACAATAATTTCCCTGTGGTGACGGAGTAAGAATACAATTCACAACCCTCTCTCTTGCCCGTGAGTGTCGTAGTGCCGTGAGTGTCGAGATTAAATATGGAAATAACATCTATACAGAAGAAGGAAAACTCTAAATATCTATAATAACTCCAAATCTCTAAATATAACTAAGGTATAGGGACTATAACAATCCTTCTGACCAGCGTGGTATATTTAGGTCAATTTAATTTCTATTACGGTCAAGGCTCGAGCCCAATAGTAGGACGTTTATAAGTTGAGATGAAGATGAATGGCATATAGAATTTTTCTTTTAATCGAGACTGAATTGTTGTAAAAGATTTTTTTCGGACTATGCATTACATTAAATTACAGTTTGGTTACTGTATTAAATACGAAGAACTTAGTCGATATGGTGATTACTTCCATTTAAAATGTCTCTTTTTTGGAAGTGTTTAAGATTAAAATTTAAGCAGATATGGTATAAAAAAAATAGAAAGGTAAATTAAATGCAACTGCTAAAAAATAAGTATACATAAAGATATTAATAAGCTACTAAAATAATGATTATAAATATTAAAATATAAAATATGAATGTGAGAGTAATTATAACACGCTGCCAAACAAATTAACATGGAGTTTTCTTTAGAGTCTATTACGATGATGCTATCTACTTATGTAATATCGTACATATTAGAAAGCTATAATTAAAAAAAAATCGGCTAAGTGTGATTCGGACTCACGCACGAGAAGGGTTCCGTACCATTGACTAGGTAAGCAACAGTTGTAAAAATTTCAACTGTCTAGCTATCGCGATTCTTGAGATACGGCCTGGCGACAGACAGACGGACGGACAGACTGACAGCGAAGTTTTAGTAATAGGGTCCCGTTTTTACCATTTGTGTACGGAACTCAAAAAAGGATCGATAAAATATATACAATTCCAGATGAACGTTTAATCATATTTAAGAAGAAAAAGGATGAAAGGATCAAATCTTAAACGGCAAAATAATTGTAGAAATAAAATAAGATGTTCAAAAACGACACAAATGAGATTTGAATGTCGAATCAATGTACGAAAATTAAAGTATACACTTTATTAAAAGTATCTCGGACTATGGATGGCTTGTCGCAGGCAACTACAAAAATGCAATTAACGGTCACAAATAACACTTAGACTTAAAGCAATAATGTGCATATCGCATAAAGGGTGAGATTCACTGGCACTGTACACTGCCTTCGCAATCTTTATTTTGACAGTTTCTTCGTTTCTTCACAACCCATATATGTATATGTCATACTATTAAGCATGGATGAAAGTTTATATACCTACTAATACCAAACATACATTTCCTTCTCGACTATTCACGTCAATAATTTACATACAATACAGCGAACTTATTCTTACCCACAACAATTTAAATGAACTTAACTCACAAATACCGCCAGCACCCACAAATAAACTTTGACAATTAATGGTCTAATTAGTCGAAGTTTTGACTTAGAGTTAGTCGTTTGGGTTATTTTGATGTATGTTATATATGGAAACTTGTGCAGATAACTTAGTTATTATGAATAAAAAAGTACATATATATTTCAGCAAAAACATAAATGAGAAAACGGGAACCCAGTTCAATATTATGATAATTCTGGTTTTAGACTTCATTAACAGACTGGAGATCTGATGGGTGGAAAATAATTTAGAAGAACGTATAACATTTTTTGGATAAATTAAAACATTACTTATCTTCTGCTACAAAATATTTGCTATTTATATAAAAATGTTTTTTTTAAATGCCCACAGTCGATATTTATATTCATAAAGTAAGACTTCTGATCTATGGAACCTCAACAATTGTATTTTCCAAAATTATTTATTTATTTTTTATACGCCAGGAAAGCAGATACGAAACGTGTTAATTCTTTTTTTTTTTTGATAAGGGCATTTCGATATCTTTTTTTCTCAGCCCATATTGGTACGGGTCTTCTCCAGATGAAAGAAATTAGTCTAGTATGCAACCCTAGTCAGATGGGTGAGATGCTGCGAAATAAATCCTTATAGAATATGGTTTTATTTTGAGATTGTCTCTATTGCAATGCTGGTCATACAACAATGCAAAAATATTTGCTATTAATAAATATGGGTTTTTTAATTCCAATGCTATTTATTTACATAAAGCAAATAACTAATCATCTATAAAGCCTTAACATATGGCTTGTATTTGTCAAAATGCTAAAAAAATATTCATTTTTGACAGTAAAGTAGATATTAAATCTAAGTTATTTTTCTTTTTTTATATGGATTAGTGTTGGTTATAAACAGAAACCATTAATTGAATTGAAAAAAAAAACCTATTCCAAACTAAGGCATGGCTTACTACGAGTAGGTAACCTTGACACTAAGTTCAAATCACGCAAACTTGTATAGACAAAGAACTTATATTTTTAGTACGTACACACAACGTGAAAAAAAAATGCCTACTTCAGTCACTTTTTTCTAATAGGCCAAGTGAAGCAGTATTTATGCATTAGTTATAGGTATGAGAAATGCAAATAGTATTATAGCATAGCCAATTTCTGAACATCCCACGAAGTTACGTCTCGAATATAATTGGAAACTGCGTATCATCTTCGATTATTCGCACAGAATTATATACCTAAGCTAGTTTAGTAGTTATGTAAACTACGTGATTTGGTTATATTAAAATTTGTTTGATTCACTGATAAATAATTACACTATGATTTATAATTTCGATTACTTTTCGTAGGTGTCCCAAAAACAGGATCACCAGGCGAATGGACAGCAGTTCTTTTCTGGGCAATTTAAAACATTGCTATCGTCAAGCCGCCTTCGTAGCGGTGTTGTAGGAAATTCTGTCTTCAATTGGTGGACGTTCGATGGGCTGATGATAGTGATGACGATTATTGCGGTATGTTAAATTTGAATAAGTGCACCTTATTCGCACGAGAAAGTTTCTGAGGTTTGAAAGTATGAATGGCCCTCGACATGGAAGGTCGCTACTTAGATTATTACCCCCCATCTGTGGAATAATAGAGGTGCCATTTGTATATTAATTATATTATTACTAAGAACGGTTCAATATATCTTCCATATTTTTTTTGTCTTATAATATATTTTCTTCTAAGAACTTGTTGGTTCATTTAGGAAGTTTCTTACTGTTGGGCATCAATTTCTCGTAGATAGAAGGGGAATATTGATGAACTATAATACCCTTGTCAGAGAGGTGGATATAAGATTTAATTCGAACTCTATTTTTCTTACTAAGAACTCATAAAATCATAAACAAAATTGGTATATTTTGCTTAAGTATTCGGCCTCTTACGTTTATTCCCATAAAAAAATTCATTTAAAATATCTAAACCACCTAAGAAATACACTCATTTGCAAAAAAAACGGGCACCTAAGCAATGAACCATTTCAAATGTTAATATTTCTTTGTTTGATAATTATAGGTAGTTTTATCCACACAATTTGCTAAATTAATAAGAAAATAATCGTTTTCATCAGTATTTCATAAAATTTAGATACAATTTATGGGAAATAATGCTAAACCTCGCTAGTAGTGTATATTCGCTAGTAGTGCATATGCTCATGAAGTAAAAATAAAAAAGTTTTTTTGTTTGTTTTTCTTTAATAAAGTAAAAGCAGATAAATGTTTAGTATCGAGTGTGACCCCCTCTAGCTAAAATCACAGCTTGAATTCGTCTGGGCATGCTAGCGAGTATATCCCGGATACTTGCTTGCGGAATACGTTCCCACTCCGCAGTAATCACATTCTTCAGCTCTCTGATGGTCTGCGGAGCCGGGTGTACTGATCTCACACGCCGTTTCAGAACGTCCCAGACATGCTCTATGGGATTGAGGTCGGGACTTCGAGCTGGCCAATCCAAACGACGAATGCCGACCTCTTGCACATACGCATTAACATCGCGGGATCGGTGGGCGCGAGCATTGTCGTCCATAAAAATCGAGTCTTCACCTAGAGCGGCCAATGCGGGTTGTGCATGAGAAATTAGAACTTCCGTTATGTATCGATGCCCAGTCAGTGAGCCGTTTTCAATGAAGACTAACTCTGTACGATCCATTGAATTTATTCCTGCCCAAAACATAACAGAGCCCCCACCATAAGGTGTGATTTCTTCGAAACATGCCTCTGCAAAGCGTTCTCCTTGTCTTCTTAGCACTCGCCGACGTCGATCTTCACCGAACAGAGATATCCTGGCTTCATCAGAGAACAAAACCCTATTCCAATCGTCTTGAGTCCATGATTCACAATTTCTAGCGAACCTAAGCCTGTGAACTCTGTGCTCACGGAGTAATTTGGGGCCGCGGGCCGGGCGGTGACTGCGTATATTGGCAGCGAGAAGCCTCCTCCTGACCGTCCATAGACTAATATGCACATTTCTTACTTCTTGGAGGTTGTTCTTAAGATCCACATACGAAGATTTGCGATTTCTCAATGCGCGACTCACAAGAAAACGATCATCCCGTGGTTGGGTACATGGTTTTCTTCCAGAACCAGGCCTTCTCTCGACGGAACCAGTCTCCTGATATCGCTGCCAGGTCCTTTGGACTGTCGAGCGACTAACATTTAGCCTCCTAGCCACGAAACATTGGCTGCAACCCTCTTCAAGCAGCGCGATAATTTTGGTAGCTTTTACCACTTTATCTACCATTTTTGATACAGCCAAACAGCATTAAATAAAGCTTTGACAGTCAAGGATATGAAATTAATCGATAAAAATTGAATAAAAGTTATGAAAGTCGATGTTAACTTCTGGAACTTCGCGCCAAAAATGTAGGATAAAAAGGGGTTTTCTGTAAAAATGAACATCAAATGAAAAATTGAATTTAGAACGTACTTTTTTAAATACCACAGCATTTTTAAAACCGGCCAGTAACGTGTACAAACGATTGAAACCTTTTTGGTATTGTATCTTTTTAAATATGAATGAAAATCAAAACCGCCCGTTTTTTTTGCAAATGAGTTTAGTATAAAATACAAAAACGTGTATCAGTTAGCTGTTACAAAAAAATATAACAAAAATGAACGAGGATACTTCATAAAAAAATACAATAATTGGGCTCGAAGTTAACGAGGTTATGTTGTACTTTAAATACGCAAAATATATGAATGTACTTTATGAATTTAACGTATACTTGAAATTCAAAATAATAGAATTAATGTCTAACGTCTGTTCGAAGACAAGAACGAAATCAAACTTGATTTATTTTTTATTGGCTTTATTTAATCCTTATTTAAAAATACAAACAGATATGAAAAAAAAACTATTAAGGATTCTATTATAATTTAAATTTCATTATGCCATCTGTCGTTGTTTTAACAACATTACGTAGTCGATGTTTATGGATGTAAGATAATAGAATGAGTCTTTTTTTCCTTGGGTGGCCTATAGTCAGCGCACACGTCGTCTGTTCCGTCCAGGGTGACGAAAGGGCGGCGCGCGGCCCCATAACCCATCGTCTTCCCTCTCCTTCGCCATTTGGCCGACCACCAGTACCGACTTCCTTGTCGTAATTGGCCAGCCGGCGGGTACCCTTTCGGGTGCCCTCCCTTTCTAAAGCTCCTCCCGGGACGTCGGTCGGTCATAAAATCGGTCTAAGAATATATGAAATTCAAATTAAATCTTCTCTTTTTTGCGTGGTTACAAAATTTACTAAATATATCTTAATTAAAAATTACTAGACAGAGAATAAAAGTAAGTCACTGCTTTATCGGTTTATCATAAAAAAACTCATTGACTATCCTTACTTTAATGGCAAGTTAAAGACATATCATATATTAAAACTATATATTATAAACTGGTGACACAATCTGTTTACTTAATTAGTTTCGAGTTTGCGATATACGGCTTTAAATATGGCGGAGTTCTCGTGGTTTCATTTACAATAGTTTGTTAGCGCATACGTGCAGGATTTAAGCATTTAGAATAACAATAAGCAATGCACATCATTTTAAAATTAGGCTGCATGTCTATAAATTATAAAATACTATTTTGATTATGTGTATTAATTATAGATAGTAAAATATTATAGAATTATTTTAAAAATGTTTTAAGTATTTGTAGTATTCATAATACACCAGACTACCATTTTTTGAGGGTATTATTTGGTGTGGGCACAACCACTCAATTCCTACCGCCATTGATCGGAAAACTGGTACCGATTCAATCACATCCGTGGCTTGTGATTTCCTCTATAGGGTACCGTCGCTTTGCCGCCCCAGCAACAATGATAGTGTTTCCGGGACATCGCCTTCTCACGGTCAGCCTCCCTGCTGGTGGCGAACTAATCTCTGGTCCATTCACCGGTGATCCCGGCTAGTGCGGCATCAGGCGCAGGTACTCATGCCTTCGCCGCCACACCCCGACTACCCTAGACATATAACTTTTCTATAAACTATAGCCCCATGCAAATGGCATACCAAACCCTAATAAAAGTCCAGGCATCACGCGGGCAAACACCAACAACGCTTATTTGTTCAATCAAAATCCTACCAAAACCGTTCGGGGCAAATGAAACGGCGGCGCTAGGACCAATAAACTACTGAGTGGGCCACCCCAAACGATTCTTAGCCTTGCCGGTGGTGCAATATAATTTATAAAGCTACCGTTAAACTTGCCTCATATTCCATGTTCCCATTTTGGAAACCATATACCTACTTCCCATTACAACGCACGTTGCGAAGAACCACTTGGGAGATTAATTGGTCCACAACAGCTACTATACACTATTCAGTAATTTTGGTATAGGTTTTCACTTCTTTCTTCTTATTTTATAACTAGCAACCCGCCCTCGCTTCGCTTCGGTTATAGGTTATAGTCGTTTTACCCACGTAGTTCCCGTTCCCGTGGGTATACCGGGATAAAATATAGCCTAGTTTACGCCCTGATATTATAGCTTTCCATTGGTGAAAGAATTTTTGAAATCGGTCCAGCCGTTTTGAAGATTACCCGGAACAAACAGACAGACAGACAGACAAAAATTTTTTAATTGATCTTTTAGGCATAGGTGTCGTGCAAATAACTGTGTGAGCATGAAAAAAGCCTATTATCCTCTATATCTGGATTAGGAACTGTTTGTTATGAAATAAGTACTGTTATAATGAATCGTACTAGAATATTATAGCTTATAAATACACAAGCAAAATGGATTTGTAAAAATAAAATATTACTTGGTAATGCAGCGGTATAATCTTCAAGACGGAATTAAAACTTCATTCAAACTTTGGACACTTGGTAGCTTAAAGGTAAAAGCTGCGAATATATTCATTTTTCTTTTCAAAAATAGAAATACTATTACTATAATATAAATTTATCGTAAACGTGCAATAAATTCAATACGTACGTAGCTTTTATCGAAATTAATCCCATAAAACATCCTAAATCTGTCGATCTATGATAATGAGTAGTTAATGAACCGTGAGTGCTATAACATATATTTCTTGAAATAACCTTTAAGAAGAGCCTTATTCTCACGATGACAGCTTGACTATACTCTTGACACCCCTAAACCGAATGAACAGTAGTAACTCCAAGAGGTGGTCTACTAATTCTTTTATTAAGGTTTATGCGTAGGTAAAAAATTAAAGATTAAGTCCACCAAAACAAACTAATAGATGTTGATGACGATTTGACACAAATTGGATAATTCGACTTCATCCTACGTCCTATATCCAACAAAGCACATACATGGACTTATATCAATGTTTTGATAAAATAGCTACATAATTGAAAACAATGAAGTAAACACTAAAACAAACAAACTTTTAAGAAGTTGAACATTCAGAATCAGTATAGATAAGGCAAAATGTAAATAGAGAGAAAATGTTTGGGTAAGACAAACATATTACCAAACTTGTGTATTTACAATTCAAACGACGTAAAACAAAAACCATTGAGCGTTCTCAAATGGAAAGGATTTAAAACTCCTAGAAGGGTTGCGTCTATAAATCCATTCGGGGACCATTAGTGGTTAAGATTTCTTTGTAATTTCGAGTATAGATAATATAATTGTCGTAGATTGAAAACTATTATTGCGATTTATGCTATTATAATTATTAGAAAGAAAGAAAAACAATTTATTCTGCTCTCATATAATCTTATAAAAAACATAAACATAAATAAAAAAAACTTATTACATAAAATAATCTAATTTTAACGAGGAACAAAAAAAGCCAAGCAGAGCTCGTGCTACTTTTCTCTAAAAAACACTGGTATTCTGTCGACACCTGTATTAAGAGTATATATTATCGTCATCATCATCACCCTAGTGTTATTCCAGCTACTTGGGGTCGACTCAATATGTACTCTTTTTTCATAGAACATATTGAAAAAGTTTGGCCAGTAGTTTTATGACCGGTAGTTTCCTGACGTGAACCCTTCTTAAAAATGTAATTATTGACTTGACTACATCAGAAAGAGAGCCCTGGCCAATGAAAACCCCTTAGCTGTCTTTTCGATACCCAAGAGCAACGTAAGGGTTGGTAGTAATCATATTCGTAGCCGCACCATACCGCTTCATTACAAGTATATATAAATTTCCTAAATATTATTTGCCAATTTATTTTGCCAATTTTGGGAACAAACGTTTTATTATTACGCAAAATTTAAAAAAACTATTATTGCATATGTACATATTTATTACATTTCTAATATTATAAAGCTAACAAGTACCTTTGATACATCGAAGTGATCAAATACATTTGGACAATAAGGGACAGACAAGAGATCCTCCAGAAAACTTAACTATAGCTTAATGTGTTTCGTATAGTTATCGGAACAGGATAAGGATTTGGCCAACGGTCAAGTAGATGGCCATATTGTCATCTTGAAGACAAAAGATCCTTGAATTGCTATATGGTTAATTGGTTAGGAAATATTACAGCTTTCCATCGTTTGGTCTTTCATCTTTGCGGTTATGGAAATCAATAATATTATTGCAGCACTCAGTGATATATTATTTTAGATATATGTTTGATCGGTAAAAGATAAATTATACTCAGTAGAAATAGCGCTATAATTGTCATCGTCATCTCATCCACGTTCTATTGCTAGGCTCGAGGCCATTGCAATATGGGAGGGATATTCAACTATTAAATTACGCTGGTCAGACGGATTGGTATAATATTTTACTACAATCTTAGATTCTATTGCAGTGATGTTATCTCCTTACGAGGTTGTGGACGACCACAACACACGAGTGAGTACAACTACAACTAAACAATAAATCTTACCAACGTGATGGACTTCGTACAAAAACATTTATTAAATAATACAGAATCGGAAGCATCATTTAAATCATAGATCGCACAAAGATTTGTCTTACGTGAAGATCGAACTCACATTTGGTATGAGAGATTGTTACTTAGACTATTCGATTCAGTTAAATTGCTTAATTTTGTAATTTATCTACAAATAGGTAACATTAATTATAATATCCAATTGATTTATTTTTTGTCTAATCGACTGAAATTTGTCTCTTGAGTTATTCTGTTGAAATGATGAGGCAAGGATAATCCTTTTTGAAAATTGAATCTTTAATACTTTAGCCAGAAGTCCATACTTAGACAGCAGTGAAGTCGACTCACAATTTATATTTTCATTTTAGTTTTATGTAGATTGTAGCGTATATATATATATCAATGTTTCTTCGCATCTGCTTTAAATTATTGGATATTATCCAAATCTAACCGCATTATATAAATAAAATTTGCTGATTAGGGCAATAATTTTAATGAATTAAAAATGAATATACCTATATGAAATAGAGATGAAAACTCGCAACTGACGCATGTACCTACACGTTTGACCGGCGTGGGATAGTAGGGCAATTTTTCTCCCATAGTGGAGGAGGCCTCAGGACAACAGTGGGACGTATTTGAGCTGAGATGATGATGATGATGATATATGAAATTAAAATACTTGATGCACAAGTGATACGCACTGCAGTGATGATGTGTAGACCTTGTAACATTGACTTAAATTTTCCTTTTGCACTTCCACAATAATATACGTGTTCAGAGTTATTGACTATAACACGAAGTATTTTATACATAATCGATCAGTCTTGCTCAATGCTCGGGTTGGAGGCGTGGTGTCATTCATCAATCTTATGCCTGACGAATGTTCGAATTACACGCGGAGCACACGATTAATCTGAACTCCGGGTGTCAGTTAGATCGTCCCTGCGTTTGATTAGGGAAAAGTAGTGGTGGAAAAGTGATCACATTTCTGCTATATTCGTAATAAAAATAAAACATTTATTTAAAAAGAATTAAACATTAGTGGTGATAATTTCTAATGATAGTTGCTAACTTTAACGTCAGACATCATCTAGAGTGGTCATATACCTGTATCCAAGTTACTTAATATTAAACACTTAAAATTAATGCAACTATTATTATAGTTACATTAATTCCTACAGTTTACACAAATAACAAAATGAAAATATCTATAAAAGAAGAAGTTTAAAATATTCCATTCGATAAAAGGTCTTTAATAGTTCTACACTAAACAAAAAATAATTACTTATAAGTCGTCCTGAAAATATACATAAGATAATAAATTATACTTTAAAAAACTAAAAAACACGCACACAAGTTTACAAGTCAAGTAGTTACTAGTTTCGAATTTCGCGCATGCGCAGTTCGCACACTAAATCTGTCTCTCTTGCTCTTATGCAAAGGATGCGATTAGAAATTTTGTAAATTCTGGCGAATCTAATCAGGATATTCGGCTATTTTGATCGAATTTTTACATTGCCTTGGGCCTTTGACGAGTATGCAAAGTTTAAATAAAATCTGTTCGTTCAAAGTGGAGCAAAATTACGTTAAAAGATTCCGTTACAGTCATAGATATATATATATATATATATACATACAAACAGGTGAAATTAATAAAAGCATGTTAAAAAGTAAACCACTTATGGAAAACATATACACATACACATTTCAAAATACGTGTAAAGTTATTCTAAATTACAAACTACCAACACTGAAAGATAGCTACATCGGATATTGTTGCCGGAAGATGTTAAACAAATCGCTGTAATAAATATGAAACTCTGCCAATTTACGTCGAAGCACAAGTTCAGCGCGAAAATTATAAATGTCCTTTTAATTAAGTTAAAATATAAATTTTATAAATTACAGGAAATTGCGCTTTCTATTAAACGTTCTACGTCTTTCAATAATAGACTTAGACCTACATCTATACAAATAAATAAAATTGAAGTGTCTGTTATGTCAAAATACTGGGTTTTTTATACTCACGCGGGTATTTGAACGACACCTATGCCTAAAATACAGTTTAAAATGTTTTGTCTGTCTGTCTGTTTATTTGAGGTAAGCTTCAAAACGGATGGACCAGTTTTAATAATATTTTACTACCGGGTAGCTGTCTATATAAGGATTAACTTAGGCTATATATTATTCCAATATTCCCACGCGAACGAGAATTATGCGGGTAAGGCGATTGAAACCAAAGCGAAGTGAGAGCGGGTTGCTAGTCTATACAAATAAATAAAATTCTTTAATAAAATACTTACAAAAGCGTATGAAGCTAGAATACTAGAATAACAACACCTACATTTAAGAATATTAATGTTATTTTAAAAAAACTATAGTAAACTAGATTTTTTGAAGATTTATCGAACTTTGTCATAATATAATAATAATGATTCTATTTGGCATAATATAATTTGACACATTTGTATAAGGATTGGTTTTCAGGTGTAAATTAGATACGATAAAATCTAATTATATCTAGCGAACCCATATATATATATATATATATAATATATATATATAATAGTTGGATCAAACTGCACACGGTGTGCAAATTTGATTAAAATCGGTTAAATAGTTTAGGAGTCCATCGCGGATAAACAACGTGACACGTAATTTATATATATATATATATATATATATATATATATATATATATATATATATATATATATATATGTATTAAGTAAATTATGTATTAAGATTAATATATACAGTATGACTGGTACAAGATTTTACATATTGAAGGAAACTATAGATAATGGCCACATGTAACTAATAAAAGTGTAAAAAGAAGATAATATTAATTAACTACATAGCAAACATCAACGATATTAGTGTTACAAGACTTCCAAAAATATTGTCACCCTACTGGCCATACACCGATACCGATATCGAGTAAAAGTTTTGTTAGTACTGTTGTCAAGATTTTGGATATTTATTACTAGAATTACTAAAGCTAGGTGTAGGAATAATTCATAAAAACACTAAAGTTAGTTGCAGATTCATAGCTCTTACCAATCCTGAGATAAAGTGATTTGTTTCTAATCAAAACAATAGGTTTGCCAGCGTACGTTGACCTCTGTCTGCGGCCCGCGACGCAAAAAAAATACCTACTGGGTCGAGTCGCATAGGTAGAATATTTACCTAAAATGTAACTAGTTCAATGTCACGCGAACTGTTTAGTACCTACAAGTGCTGACGTACGTTGACCTATCCCATGTGTTCATAACTAAATGTTTTTATAAGATAATTAGTTCAAAATTTAAGTACCAATTTTTTTTATATATTCGGTATCAGAATCGAGTACTGAATACCCTCCTTCAATATGTACAATCTTTTACCAGTCACCTTGTATATATAATTATATTGTTATAATCTCGAAATAACGGGTTAATGTATTCTGTCAAACACGAGTCACTTTTAGGATTATTTTCTTTTAACATTTTTATTTTTTTTAAGGAAATTCTCAATTCGAAAGTTTTTAATGTAACTTTTAACTTCATCATGATGTTCGTTTTCGCCATTAAAGCGATGGATAATAACCTCATATTAAATTATGATAAATGTTCAATAATTTAAATACATTAATCTACTTTCAGTTTATTATTTTGCGTATGGTGACGGAGTAAGAATTCAATTCACTACGCCCTCTCTCACCCGTGGGTGGGTGTAAAAGACGACTAAGAGATAAAATATGCTTACGCATAGATGTACTATGCAAGAGAAGGAAAATCCGAAATAAAACTATACCAACACGTATGACAAACGTGTAGATCAATTGCCTTCCTATTGTGTAGGACGCTCGACCCCAACAGTGGGACGTATATGAGCTGAAATGGTGAATCTACCTACGAGAAACATTCAATAAGTCATAGACATACGCCGTGGATGGAAAACTAAGACCTCTCAGCCTAATAAATCAATATTTGTTTTCCAATGTCTATGTTACAGCCGATAATAATGAAGGCTCCGATAGCATAGAAATACCCATATAAAACAGGAATATACACACACATATAATCTACAGCCTGGCCGTTGAGAGAATGCGTTCCTGACAAGTTGTAATTGAATAGACTATGTAACTTTAGTGATAAATAAGTTACGGCAACAATATTAGTATCACTACCAACGAGTGATACCACTAAATAATGTACAATTATGCCAACTTGCAATATATGTTATAATTTTGCGCAGAATTTGGTGTTAAATATATAGGAAAATAACATTTTCTAAAACGCCTTTTCTTCTGAAAGGCTATGTCTGAAAACACCCCGCCCAATGTACCCGGGGCGACGGATGCACGGCATGCGAACCCATAACCTACCCTATTCCCTCCCCAACGTCATTGGGCCGACCACTGGTACCGATTCCTTCAGTTTCCTGCCCAGCCCGGCGGGTTACCCTATTGGGTATCGTCCTATTCCACGCCCCGGTAACAATACAGTGTTGCCGGCGCATCGCCCTCGAGAGAGGGGCAGAGAGGTCGAAAGCGTGGTCGACCTCTCTGCCGGTTTTTCTAAAATGCCTACTGTGCTATTACAAGGTCTTGCGAACTGTTAATTTTTCTAATGATGTGTCATAAACATCAGACAATTGTAATGTTATCTGTCGTTATCATCATAACAACTCATTTACGTCCCTCTGCTGGGCTTAAGCCTACCACAGTAGGAGTGAGATTAAACTACAATTACCACGTTGATCAGACGTCTTGCTATAGGGTTTCATTTCGACATTTCCCTCTCTTTTCTCTCTCTATCGTCATACGTAGACAAAATAAAAATATTTTAAGTTTATAATAACAACGGGTACATCCCGTTGCGACAACCATTGCCTCAAAACCCACCGAGCTATCGAAGGCTCAAAAATTATAAAATACTGGCGTCTTCAAATGCCTTAGTCATCTAGTTCGCATACTCTCCGTTCTTCATTGCTTCTCGTTGTGTTTTACTCGTGACCCGCACTTGATAAAAAAGACTTCTAGCATTTTGAGAGCAGCTAATTTACTTCAAGGAGGCAGATGCATCGAGGCACTGTTATGTCATAGAACCAATTTGAATGAAAAAGATAAATTGAGAAATAAGATATATGCATTTTAATTCTGTTATAACATAATTCTAATATTAAAACGCTTTACGGATTTCATGAATTATCCCAACATTTCGAACTCTTCAGCATTCATCACGAAAGTATTTGAATAACCCACCTACGATCTATAATATCTATAATAATATATAATAAATTGCCCATAACTTTAAAGAATGAAGAAACACATAATGACTGTAAAAAAATTAA
The DNA here is from genome assembly GCA_032191425.1 of Lymantria dispar. Classification (NCBI taxonomy): domain Eukaryota; kingdom Metazoa; phylum Arthropoda; class Insecta; order Lepidoptera; family Erebidae; genus Lymantria; species Lymantria dispar. Next base: position 16,337,571 of record CM063457.1, on the reverse strand, counting down.
ACGTGTTTTACTAAGAAAATGTTACTACAGTGTCAATGATTATTTAAATGATATCATCTGACTAGGTGTAGGTATAAAAACGTCCACATGTAAATTAATAATTAATTTTAATAATAACAATAATCAAATAATAATAATTCTATTAAATCGCATATGTGTAAAAGTATCATAAAATTATGACAATTTATAAAAATGTTCCTCTCGTCTACTGTTGCCGTGCACTACAGGGTCCATAATTGTTACATGATTTAGTTGTTAAGATCTTTTATACATTATGGAGTGCAATAAAGTTTGAAATTGAAATTAAACGATATGACTACTATACAGGTTTTTTAATACATGAGCTACATTATTAGTCATCCATTTTGACGTGCACCACAAATTTATCGATACAATTAATGGCAGTGAAAAAAATGTTTTCTATGTAAATAAAAGATATTGATTTTATCAGTTACTATTAAGACTGTTGTGCAATCCAGTCCATTTTACAGTCGATTTTGCAGTGGCCGGGATAAAAAGTAGCCTCTGTGCTACGCCTGACTACTTTATATATAGGACAAATTTCATCAAGATCTGTTCAGTCTTTCTGACATGATTGAATAACGAACAACCATACATCCAAACATTCGCATTTATAATATTAATATTAAGATATGGTAATAAATTGGCAATAAAATGACTTTCAGTGTGGTGACGGAGTAAGAATACAATTCACCACCATTTTCTTGCCCGTGGATGTCGTACAAGAAAACTTAGGGATTATTGCAGATAACATCTATGCAAAAAAAACTCGAAATAAAACCTTATACCAAAATATCTGACCAGCGAGGTATAGTAGGTCAATTTCCCTCCCATTGATGATGATGATGCATAAAATGATAGATATATTATCATCAGAAATCATGGTCACTAATATTCACGAGACTATGGGTGACGGGATTTATATTATACCATATAGATAGGTCAGTTTTCCTCCAATGGTGAAGTAGGTCCAGTAGTGGGACATATCGTATATCAGCTGTGATGTTGATTATACTATGTATTATTTATTATTATATATTTATTTTACAAACAAGTTTATGGCTCGGTTCGTTTGTATCCAAATTCCCGCCCTGAGACTCTCAAGGAAGAGGAACTTCGGATTCCCTTGAATTTAAAAATACTGTATCTCCTAAAACTTTATTATAGTTGTTGTGTGTATGGCTACTTGTTTCTGCATTATATGTATGTCTATCCTTCCATCCATTCATCAGCCTACAAACATCCACTGCTGGACATAGGCCTCCTCACGAGAATGCCACTCGGAACGGTCCTGCGCCACTTGCATCCAACGGTTCCCTGCGACTTTGAGAATGTCGTCAGTCCACCTAGTGGGGGGTCGTCCTACGCTGCACCGTCCGATTCGTGGTCGCTACTCAAGAACCTTTCTATGTATGTATGTCGATAGTAGCTTCTAATTTATGTATATATCTGTGGAGACTTTTTAGCTAAGCTAAACAACAATATTTAAAAAAAAAGTAATTTAGATTAAAGAATATGTAATTTATGTTTTAAGAATGTGTAAACAAATGAAGTATGTTATATATACACTACTTCAAATATATACTCTCTTTGATTACCGCACAAACATTTTTGTTAGTAGACTTGTAGCACGGGTTAAAACCTTAGTGATTTTTAGGGATCCGTACCCAAAGGGTAAAAACGGGACCCCATTACTGAGATTTCGCTGTCCGTCCGTCCGTCCGTTTATCACCAGGCTGTATCTCAAGAACGGTGATAGCTAGAAAGTTGAAATTTTCACAGATAATGTATTTCTATTGCCACTATAACAATAAATACTCAAAATAAAATAAAATAAATATTTAAGGGGGGCTCCCATACAACAAACTTGATTTTTTTACTCAATATCGATATGGCAATAGGGAGGCACTTGTTTACCTAGTCAATGGTACGGAACCCTTCGTGCGCGAGTCCGACTCGCACTTGGCCGACTTTTAGTTGCTACTATTAACTAAATCTTTATATTTGTTTGTATAAACAAAAAATTATTTAAAAAAAAGCTACCATAACTGTTGCTCTTATCACTTTATATTATATTATATACCTTGTATTTTTATAGTATAATATCCTAAACCAACCTTACAAAATATATATAATAATAGAAAAACCTATTGCCAAAACATTTAAAGAACTATAAACAAGAACTATAGTTTTATATTGTTAAAAAAACCGACTATTATAATCATACAACTTCATTTTAAAGCTATTCGTACAGGACTGTTAAAGAACTGCTTAACTTTTACTAGGTACTTTGATGGGATTTTATTAATCCAATTTTAGACTTCGTAATAATGGGTTTAATTAATTATTCACGATCGAGAAAGCTTTTAGAAACGAGTTTATACATGTAAACCTTATATACATAAAGTCCAATTGGACAGTCAAACTTGTACGGAATTTGTTGGATGTGTTTAGATACTGTTGAATATACATCAAATAGAGTTTCGCAATTCGAATTAATCAAAGATATCATTATGATCCCAATAACATTAACTGTGAAAAAGCAGTGAATTGGAAGACTAAACCAAAACAACGTTTTATAATTGCATCAACCTTTTAAAAGACGAAAGACTTGTAATGTGATTTTTGTACAACAAAAGGGTTTTGAAAGACTGACATGTAAAATGGTGAAAACAAAAGGAACTTGATTGACGTGTTTTACCTTTTATAAATTACCGCTCGTCTTGATTTATCAATAAGCATGCTATTGACAGTGACTTTCAGGGTGGGGCATTGTTTGTCACAGCCCGGGGTGGGACGCTAGAGGAGGCGGCACGCCTGGCAACTCTCGGCACCGAGGATATTGTCAGGCGGATCGAAGCGCTGGGGTTGAGGGTAGCCCTGAACAAGACGGAGGCCCTCTTGTTCCATGGCCTCGGTACCGCCGGGCCTCCCGCCGGCGCTTCGATCACCGTGAATTCGGTTACCATCAGCATCCAGGCCCACATGAAGTACTTGGGCCTGGTGCTCGACGGGCATTGGTGGTTCCGGGAGCATTTCCGTCGACTTGTTCCCCGGCTTGTCGGCGCGGCGTACGCCCTTTCGTGGCTGATGCCGAATGTGCGCGGACCCAGCGCTACGTGCCGACGGCTGTAAGCGGGGATGATCCGGTCGATGGCCCTGTACGGCGCACCGGTGTGGGTGGGGTCCCTGACCGTTCGTCTGAGGGCCCTCTTGTGGCGACCACAGAGGGTCATGGCGATGGCATGGCACAGCGGGAGAGCGCCGTGAACTCGTCGCGATTAGCGGTGCCGACCTGACGCTGCCGACCATCGCCAGAGAGATGCTCGACAGCGTCAGGAACTGAGACGCGGTCGCCGCCTTCTGTGAGGCCGTAATCTCACGGTAGGAGGCGGCGGATCGTGCGCGAGAGGAGCTCCTCTTCGGCGACACGTTCCGCCACCGGCGACTCGGGCGGCGCAGGCGCGGGTACCTGCGCCTGATGCCGCCCTAGCCGAGGCCGCGGGTGACCGGACCGGGGAATTTAGTCCGTCACCCGCAGAGAGGCTGACCGCGCGACGGCGACCGGCACCCTGCTCCGGTGGTCGGCCCAACGACGAAGATGACGTGGGTATGGGTGGGTTATGGGCCCACGCACCGTCCTTTCGTCGCCCCGGATGGAATGGACCGCGTGCGCGCTTACCATAGCCCACCCATAAAAAAAGGAACAAAAGGGTGCGGCATTGTTGTAACGGCAGAAACTCCGGATACTGTTTCGTAGTATACATCTGTGTGAATATGGCCCATTGAATGTGGACTCATTCATCATCATCATTTCAGCTCACGTACGTCACACTGTTCGCCTCGAACCTCCTCCACAATAGGAAGGAAATTGACCTTATTATACCATGCTGGTCATACAGGTTGGTATACAGTGTTTTATTTTGAGTTTTCCTTCTCTTGCATAGATGTTATATGCATAATATATATCTTCAGATAATCTTTTTATCCAAATTATTTTTAATGCTCCCGCGGGGTCACTTACATACGGTCAATTTTTACATTTTACCTTGAATTAATTCAAATATCTACTACCGGTTCGAAACGCAATCGTACTGAGAAGATCTGGCAAGAAACTCAGCAAGTTTGTCTTATTTCTTTTTTTAGCGACTACTTCTAAAAAGTCAACATGTCTATTAATAGCACCAGTGTGATGTCCTCTGAACCATGATATAATATAATTCTCACATATAATGCAAAAGATTATGGCTGGGCCAAATCGCAACAAGCGAAGCCTGATCACGAATTCACTACCAAATCAGGCATCACGCTCTTCAACCACAATGGAGATAAGAGGATGATCTGCTCCTCGTAGCTTCCAAAGGCAGACCTTAAATCGAGCATGACCATTTGCTATAAACATAAACCATAGACAAAAATATAGTACTACAATAAACAAACTTAATATGTATCACTTTTGTTGAATTAATGAATGAGAAAGTGCTCATAACCAGTCTGTACTATCGCCGAGATTTTGTAATAACCTTTTTTTATAAAATCTACTCTTTACTGCTATTTTAAACTTTTTTACTGGCATATCTCCGTTATTTTGTGTGCAATTAATTTGTCCTTATTACTTACTACTTAAGACTATGGAAGTAAGCGAAATAAACTATTGTGGCTGTTTCAATATCGGCCTAACATGCTAATTTTTTTTAACGCATGGCCGTTGAATTCGGCTTACTTTATTTTTTAATGGCAATCAATGTTTTAAAGAGGCCCCTATTCGAGTCTAAAATCTGTAGTGATGCATATAAAGGTGGTTGGTGCCACAAGATGCATAGCTACACCATTCATTTGAACATCGATTCCCACTTGTATCGCATTTGGTGTGATAAATTTTAATATATTTGGCATTTGTCTCATTAATAGAATTAAACCAATGAAGTACGTTAAACAGTGCAATATTTACATCGTCATAGTTAAGCATTTGTCTTTTAATTTTAAATAGCAAGTAGGTGTCATCTGTGAACAACATAATATTTTGATTGTCTTTTATAGGGTAAGTTATTAATATATACAAGTAACAGAAATGGAGCCAGTATTGACCCTTGAGTAGGACCCTTTTTAATAACAGAACCAGATGATCGTTCACCATAAACATCGCTCCTCTGAATTCTATTGCTTAGATAGAAAGTTATAAGTTATTCCTAAGCTGATCTCATAGTATAGTGATGGGCAAAGTACGGCCCGCGGGCCAACTCCGGCCCGCGAAAGTATTTAATCCGGCCCGCCGAGGGGCTCTCGGCTCTCTCATCCATCCTAAATATTCTAGTCAGCATTTCGGCGCGAAAAATAAAATCTGACGTTTATAATTAAAAATCATTTAATGAAAGCCAATTCGTCAGGGATGTTTTGAGCTTTCATTATCACATAATTAACTTGCCATAATTATAATTATCTCGGCAGTCTGTGACAGGTATTAGTTTATTTATGGGAAAATTCCATTCTCTTCACCTATCGGTGAAGCTAAACTAGCCTTCATGTGTTGGGAAATACTGGGCGCAAGCGTGGTGAAATGTGAGGCGCAGGCGGCGATGGCGAGAACGGAAAAACTCAATCAGAAACCGATTGACTGGTGAACACGTTTTCGCACTTCTGAAAGTTGCTTCGTCACAGATGGAACCTGCTTTCGCAAATATTATGGAAAATCAAAAACAATTCCATATGTCTCACATGCCTACCAAGTCGTAAGAGTAAAAGGTATTTTGTTTATTAAAAAGCTTTAATAGAAAATGCATTTTGCTATAATTCTGGCCCTCCTCTAGAATTTCTTAAACTTTGTGGCCCGCCATTAAAAAAGTTTGCCCACCACTGCCATAGTTCATCCCATTATTTTCTGGAGTTTCGTGGTTTACGCAATCAAATGCTTTACTTTTTGTTTTTATTACAAACGGTTTTTTTTTTTTTTTTTTATGGGTGGGCTATGGTATGCGCACGCGCGGTCCAATCCATCCGGGGCGATGAAAGGACGGCGCGCGGGCCCGTAACCCACCCGTATCCACGTCACCTCGTTGTTGGGCCGACCACCGGAGCAGATGTGACTTGTCGTCAGTGGTCGGCCCGACGGAATACCCTTTCGGGTAACGTCACCTCTCGACGTCCTGGGACGTCGGTCGCCGTCGCGCGGTCAGCCACTCTGCGGGTGACGGACAATTCCCCGGTCCGATCACCCGCGGCCTCGGCTAGGGCGGCATTAGGCGCAGATACTCGCGCCTACGCCGCCCGAGTCGCCGGCGGCGGAACGTGTCGCCGAATAGGAGCTCTACTCGCACACGATCCGCCGCCTCCTTCCGTGAGATTACAGCCTCACAGAAGGCGGCGACCGCGTCCCAGTTCCTGACGCTGTCGAGCATCTCCCTGGCGATGGTCGGCAGCGTCAGGTCGGCACCGATAATCGCGACGAGTTCACGGCGCTCCCCCTCCCACGCAGCACACACCTCGAGCGTGTGCTGCGCCGTGTCCTCGTCGCAATTGCAGTGGTGGCAGGACGGTGTGCTCTCCCTCCTGACAATCTTGTGCAGGTACTTCGCGAAGCAACCGTGCCCCGTAAGCACCTGCACCAGTCGGAAGGAAAGCACCCCGTGCGTCCGCTCCAACCACTCCATCAGCACTGGCCGGAAGGCCTCGACGGTCCTGACACCGTACCGAGGACTCTCCAGCCGGACTGCCCAACGGACAATTACTTCCCGGCGGGCGTCGACCCGCCAGGCGGTGACCTCTTTGATGGAGACCATACCGCCGCGGGCGCGCGTCTCCGACACCCGCCGATAAATGTCGGCGAGCATCTCCGCCTCCAGGTCCCACAGGGGGGTTCCGGCCAGGAGGCACGCTGCCTCCGTCGCCACCGTGCGGTAACCACGTATGGCCCTGATCGCCATGACCCTCTGTGGTCGCCTCAAGAGGGCCCTCAGCCGGACGGTCAGGGACCCTGCCCACACCAGTGCGCCGTACAGGGCCATCGACCGGAGGAGTTTATTACAAACGGTGGCAAACAGTATACCTGGTATAGATGGTAAGTGAAGCTTTTTTGTTAATTGAAAATGGTTACAAACGAGCAAACAGTACATACACCTGATGGTAAGTGTTGCTGCCGCTCATGGACCTTTGTAAGGCCGCTGCCTACTGCGAAGAAAGTGAAGGAAGTGTGAATGCGTGCCATGAGGCTCTCTGATAATAAGGGCAACACTAAAACCCACCAAACGTAAACACCCTCAGAAATTTGGGCTTCCGGCTCTCTCACTCTCCGAAGGAAGAGCATTAACCAATTGCTATTACTCGCACGTCGATTTTCTGCAAGAGTGCAATACTACCCCGGACGGACCGGCCCACGGCTATAGACAAACGACCAACAATGTAGTCCTCTATAATAAATAATATATATTATATATATAATATATATATAATAAATCGCCATATATGACTAAAGTCTAACGCGATTGTTCCCCTGGACTAAGATGTTTTTTTTTTTAATTCTAAACCAGCATCTGCAGTAGAGGATTTTACAGGATTTTACAGGATTTACAGATTTTACAGATTACAGTATTAACAGGATTTTACAGTAGGGGACGAAAATTATTAACCTCTGACATACTAACCGATTTGAACAAAGAAATTACTCTAATCATTTTCATAAGCCCAGAAAATACACCTCGAGCAAATAACCGTCAAACATTAAACACAGACACCAGGTGATGAGCAACAATAATAGAGATAATAAAATTAACAGTTCTTATTGACAAACCCATAAATTTTTTAATATTAAAAGAGCGTAAAACATCATTCACAGCGATATCTGAAAATTCAAAATTTACAGTCATTTTGCTCAGAAACTATTAAACCATTTACTTACATCACATGTAAACCATGTTACATGAGAAAATGATGAAGTTACTATTGCCTTATACAGATCTATTACTATTGCTACAGGAAAGACATGCTAATATTAGTCGCACATAATAAAGATGGACATTTAAAACGAGTATAACATATACTGATAAATAGTCTGCGACTTTATTGGGAGTCAATTTAATTTAAACTTTGAATTACACAAGTTTTAATTGGGTGAAAGACCCGTACACTTAATGCGTGTGTGCGTGAAGGATCTCTGAAAGTCACTTTTGTTAGCCTTTGTGTTTGTGCAAATGGGGTAAGTTAGGTTTGAAAAGTTCTAGATAATAAAAGATAGATAGATAAAAAGTGATAATTGAAAAGTTCTACAAATATAGGTTATAACTAGCAACCCGCCCTCGCTTCGCTTCGCTTTCGATCGTCTTTCGTACGTAGTTCCCGTGGGAATACCGGGATAATATAGCCTATGTTACTCCCTGATATTATAGCTTTCCATTGGTGCAAGAATTTTTGAATTTTTGAAATCGGTCCAGCCGTTTTGAAGATTACCCGGAACAAACAGATAGACAGACAGACAAAATAAATATAAAGTGTATTTTAGGCATATGTATAGCGCAAATAACCGTGTGAGCATGAAAAAAGCCTATTATTTTGACATTACAAACAGCCACTACAATTTTATTTATTGGTATAGATTAAATAGATAACATTTTAAAAGTTTATATAAATGGAGTCAATAGACGAGTATAAGTATGAATATAGGCCTCATAAACAAGCTCAATGTCATACAGCGTGCTATGGAACGGACTATAATCGGGATTTCTCTACGTGATACGGAAATCCTCATGTTGATGTGGCAATAGGGAGGCTATATTGCTCGACGAACCCACAACCGCTGGGGAAGAAAGATTCTCGAGTAGTGTCCACGCACTGGACGATGTAATGTAGGATTAACAGGAACTGTGTGAAAGTTGCTAGGCGTCGTTGGATGCGGGGGGTACAAGACCACACTTGGTGGCACAAGGCCTACGTCAGACAGTGGGCGGCAAAAGTCTGAAACATAAAGTATTAATCTAAATCTAATAAAGTTGTTTCTCATATATTTTATTTCTTATCATAATGCCTTCAACCCAATTACATTTTGTGGAATAACACTTCAAAATATTGATGTAAAATATAGTACATGTCGCTTTCAAGAAGAATTCCTTTAATTTTAATTGAACAGAACAACGTCTGTTGGGTCAGCTAGTAAAGATATATTTCCTTTCAAATATATATAACGTTTCCATACTTGTAATAAAAACGACAATAAGTATAGCAATTAACAGAATGATATTCAAAGCTTACGCAATTTATCAACATGCAACATAATTTGTTCACAAGGTGAACATATATATACGGTAGAACCCGTTTATTACGATCACGTTTAATACGATTTCCCGCATAATACGCCATTTTGCGTCAGTCCCAACAACTTGAGACATGTTTTCATAAATTTTTTAATGCTTAATACGATTCGTCATCCCGTTTAATACGCTAACACGTGCCACTCAAATACACATATTACCCCTTACGACAGCGGCCAGCGACCGACCAAGTGACGACTGTCGAGCGACCCTAAGTGATAATGACCAAGAAGATGAGTCAATTCCGATTTTGTTACACGCCCAGGCATCATCAGCAGTTAATGATTTAAGACGCTATGTAACTTCTTTGAATCAAAGCAAAGACGCACTGCGAAAATAAAATTACGTAGAAAATCTCGTAATTGCTATTGCCTCAAAACCTTTTTGTCAAACTAAAATAAGTAATTACTTTAAGTAACGTAATAATAATAAACAACATTTTATATTAGGTAATTTTTAAATGTTAAATTCAACACGTAGTTATTCAAAATAATAATGGAATACAATAAATAATAATGGCACGTCTTTTTTTCCTTTCCCGCATAATAATACGCTTTCCCGCCTAAGACACGTTTTTGATCGGGTCCCTGCGAAATCGTCTTAAACGGGTTTTACTGTATATCAATTACACCAACTTACCTACTGATAGTGGAATTTGCTGATTATAAAAATATTTCATAGGTAGCTTGACAGCTCATTCAGAAGATATTACTGAATGTTACTATTCATTATTATAAGAGTTACATTTTGTTACTTTACGCCATCGGCAATATGAGCGCGATCAGCAATATTCAATGAAAAGAAAACCTACTGCATATTAAATTTCATGGAAACCGTTGGAAGCTATTGCCGAGATTCTGAGTATATAGAAATGTTTAAGAGTTGCTCGTTTAAAAGTAATAAATAATATAAAACTACAAAAGATCGTATAACTATTAAGTAAACCAAATTGCATAATTAAAAGAAAACCTTGAGCATCCGGCAACGGGAAATGTTCACAAAACGTATTCGTAAATAACAAAAACCTACGAATACGAAGGGTAAAAAGCTAAGATTCGGAACACGTACGACGTCTATCGGTATATTGCCTTATAACTATAAAATAAATACACAAAACATAATATTAAAATTGCTAGGCTACTGCGAAAATTTGGTTATCGCTTTCCTCTCTGTAATTGATATTTGGCGTTAGAATTTAACGAGTAACGGACCCGAACGCCAAAAAGGTGAAGCGAAAATTTAACGCCGCTTCTAGATCTAGTAAGAAGGCTATTGCCAGAGCCAAGGTGGAACATGTTGCCAGAATTGGCGAGCGATTGCAAAGCTATCCCGCTGGGAGTCGTGCATTCTGGTCGCTCGCCAAGGCTGCCCAAGGCAACTTCTGCCAGCCCAATCTCCCACCACTGCAGAAACACGATGGTAGTCTGGCCCACAGCGCAAAAGAGAAGGCCGATCTTCTAGGTCAATTCTTTGCCTGTAACTCGACTTTGGATGCCGGAGCTGCCACACCACCTACTATCCCACGGTGTGAAAACTCACTGCCCGAAATCCGCATCACGCAGCGAGCGGTTAGGCGGGAGCTGCGACTTTTAGACGTCCATAAGTCGAGTGGACCGGATGGCGTCCCTGCAGTGGTACTAAAGACGTGCGCCCCTGAATTGACTCCTATCCTCACGCGCCTATACCGACTTTCCTACGCTACTAATAGGGTTCCGTCTTCGTGGAAGGTAGCCCATGTCCACCCGATCTCTAAAAAGGGAGACCGGTCTGACCCATCGAATTACAGGCCAATTGCGATAACATCCTTGCTCTCCAAAATAATGGAGAAGGTTATAAACCGCCAGCTTCTGCAGTACCTTGAGGATCGCCAGCTTATCAGTGATCGCCAATACGGCTTTCGTCATGGTCGGTCGGCTGGTGATTTTCTTGTGTACCTCACACACCGTTGGGCAGAGGCCTTGGAGGGCAAGGGTGAGGCGCTGGCGTTCAGCCTAGATATCGCAAAGGCGTTCGATAGGGTCTGGCACAAAGCACTTCTATCGAAGCTACCATCATACGGAATCCCCGAGGGACTCTGTAATTGGATCGCCAGCTTTTTGGATGGTCGGAGTATAAAAGTCGTCGTAGATGGCTCCTGCTCCGATACCATGACCATTAATGCTGGTGTACCACAAGGCTCGGTGCTTTCCCCGACGTTGTTTATCCTGCATATAAATGACATGCTCTCTATCGAGAGTATGCGTTGCTATGCGGATGACAGCACGGGTGATGAGCGGTACACTGAGCAACGGAATATCCCTCGGAGTACTCAGGAAAGAAGGATTCAACTTGTGTCTGAAGTCGAGCGCTCTCTGGGGCGGGCCTCGGAATGGGGTGAACGGAACCTAGTCCAGTTCAACCCCACAAAGACACAAGTTTGCGCGTTCACTGCAAAGAAGGACCCGTTTGTCATGGCGCCACAGTTCCAAGGAGTAACTCTCCCAATTTCTGAGAGTAGTGGGATTCTTGGCGTCAAAATATCGAGCAAAGTCCAGTTTGGGAGTCATTTGGAGGACAAAGCCAAATTGGCAAGCAAAAAGTTGGGTGTCCTGAACAGAGCCAGGCGGTACTTCACACCGAGACAGCGTCTTGTGCTATACAAAGCACAAGTTCGTCCTCATGTGGAGTACTGCTCACATCTGTGGGCAGGTGCGCCCAAATATCAGCTAGACCCACTTGACTCCCTGCAAAGACGGCTGTTCGAATCGTCGGGATCCCAATCTTACGGACAGATTGGAGTCGTTGGAGCAGCGGAGAGACTTTGGGTCACTCTGCGTACACTACCGACTCTTTCACGGGGAGTGCGCCGAGGAACTGTTTGACTTGGTACCACCGTCACCATTCTACCAACGTACCACTCGACATCGTAGCAGGGTTCATCCATTTCACCTGGAAACGTTATGGTCTTCAACTGTACGTTTCCAGCGATCATTTCTCCCACGTACGTGCAAGCTCTGGAATGAACTACCTGCTGCTGTGTTTCCCGAGCGCTATGACATGTCCTTCTTTAAACGAGGTTTAAGAAGAGTATTTCCTTCACGGTAGGCAGCGGCCTAGCTGTGCCCCTGGTATTGCAAAGGTCCATGTGCAGCAGTTTCACTTACCATCAGGTGTACTGCTTGCTCGTTTGCCACCGTTGGCAATAAAAAAAAAAATGCATTCTTGTAAGATAACATTCGTTCAGGAGTAAGAGAAGAAGTAATAATACAAGAAAAGTGGAAAACGGGCAAAAAAGCAAAAACATAATTAATTAAATTATAGTAAAAGTACCTACTTCTATATAAAGGCTCACTGCAGATCATAATCCTTCATTTGCGTGTTGATCATGTATAAAATCAAAGCCTATTTGCTGCGCCACCGTTGGCGGTAGGCCACCCTACAAGAATGCTTATTGTTCATTTTTCGGATGATCTCTTAAGCGAGTTTCATCTTTCCCACAGGAAATTAACCAACTTTTTGACAAAATGCAGTATTAACCCGTAACCATAAGGGGAAATTTACGTTTATGTTTTAGCAACATAGATTTTTTTATACAGGCTTTTACTGTTACTATCATAATGATTTCTGATGTTTACGCGAGTATTATACATTTTAAATAAAACTACTTTACGGATTTTATCGCGTTTGTATCTGATTTTTGATTACCCGACATTTCGAACACTTTACAGCGTTCATGATCACGGGTGGACTAAGATGTCTCACGTCCAACAAGTCATCGTTACTGCAGAAAATTTATAATTATCTACCCGATACAGAAATTAGTTATTAAATATTGACCCACATTTTGATACAAAATTTTTTGCCAGTGTAAGAAGAAAATGATTCTATATGAAAAAATTATATTGTTTATGGTTAGTAATAATTAAACATTAAAATTAATAGTAATTATAGTTAAAAACTAACTAATGCTGCAAGACACCGTGAGCTCATATTGTATAGATTTGACCCACAATAATAATAACTAAAGATAATTTTATAAATTAAAACCTTTTAGTAACATAAAGTAAGCCGCCTTCAAAATTAACTTTAATTTAGCATCATGTTACCTGAGTTTTCTTGCCGGATCTTTCTCAGTGTAACCGTGTTCCGATCCGGTGGTAGTATACTAGATTATTAGTTAGTTTTTAACTATAATTACCATTAATTTTAATGTTTAATTATTACTAACCATAAACAATATAATTTTTTCATATAGAATCATTTTCTTCTTACACTGGCAATAAATTTTGTATCAAAATGTGGGTCAATATTTAATAACTAATTTCTGTATCGGGTAGATAATTATAAATTTTCTGCAGTAACGATGACTTGTTGGACGTGAGACATCTTAGTCCACCCGTGATCATGAACGCTGTAAAGTGTTCGAAACGTCGGGTAATCAAAAATCAAATACAAACGCGATAAAATCCGTAAAGTAGTTTTATTTAAAATGTTACTATCATAGTCTAGCAATAGGTAAATTAATATACGAATTAGAAAATGATATAAGTAGTGTCACTATAATATAAGTACCTATATTTTTTCTGCTTAACAAGCAAAAACAATGTCGAATATGTAAACATCCTTCGCCTGGGCGAAGCTTTATTATTTGACCCTTACGCGGCTTATACAAAGAAATCGTTTGTAAAAATTATGTAGAATTTTGTTTATATTATGCAACTACGTGTTAGATATCACGTTGAACATAGAGTAAGGTAATTAATGTTATGAACAACTTCCGTTAGTTGAATTATCTTTGAGGGAATGAAATCGGGTTTTATACATATGAAAAGTGCACAATATAAACGGTTTTTAAATGCTTTTACGTTACTACGAAAACAATATATTATTTTACGGATTTCACGTAAATTCAGAAAAAGATCAGTCTTCGTTTTTTTTTTTTTTTTTTTTTTTTTTTGTGTGACTTAGTTGTTAGCCTCAGATGGCTGTGACAACTTTACCCGGACTGGTGGGTGAGCGCTGAGGGCTCTCAACCCGCTTAAAGTTAAGCGACCAATCCCGAGGGCACCCCCTGTGGGGTACGGACCTCGGCTCGGGCGGTCGCTGGCATAGTGGGCACTCCCACGTTTATGACTTTAACGCGACACGTTTTCCTTCCCCGTCGGCGGGGGCGGTAACGTGGATATTTTTTATTACTATTTGTCAAGGCCGCGCGGGCTGTGTATGCCTCAGTCTGGGCGAGCGTAATAATGTCGTCGGGCTCTTCGAGTATTAGTCGCGGTTGTTTGATCGCGGACATTTTAGAGGGAATGTAAGAAGCCGCCCTTACCACTAATGGGTTCGGGTGTGTCACGGCAGAGTCGAAGTAGCGGCGGGAGCACTGTTTCATGAATTGCCTGATGGTCGGCAAGCCAAGATCTATGTGAAGATCCACATTGCGCATGAACCACGGTGCTCCCGTCGCTCGGCGCATGAACCTATTCTGTAATGCCTGTAGCCGATGTAGCCTGCGTGGCTTCGCTTGTGTAAACACTACACTTGCATACGTCATGATAGGACGTATACAAGCGGTGTATAATCTAACTTTATTACGGAGAGATAGCTTAGACTTGGCGTGTACTAAGCTGTGTAACCATCCTAGCACTAGGGCTGCGCGCGCGCGGACTCGCCCTATGTGAGGACCGAAGGTCAGTCGTCTGTCCAAGGTCACACCCAGATATTTGACCTCCCTTGTCCAGGGGATGGGTTGGTCGAACATCTTTATCTGTTTGTATTCAGCCATTGGGTAGCGGCGATCTATCCCCTTATGGAATATGATCGCCTGGCTTTTGGTGGGGTTTATACCGATTCTCCATTTCCTAGTCCATTTCGCTAGGGCGGTAGCCGCAGTTTGGAGAGCGGTTATCACTGTTGGGGGGGATTGACCTGCATAAAAGATGGCAGTGTCGTCAGCGAATAATGCTGTTTGAATTCTACTATGTTGGGGTATGTCGCTGGTGAACAGCGAGAAGAGTATTGGAGAGAGCACCGATCCCTGGGGAACGCCGGCTTCTAGTTTGTGCGGTGCTGATAGAGTACCTTCCACTCTGTAGCGAAAGCTACGCTCGAGTAGAAAGTCCCTAACTATCATAACTAAGTAGTGGGGGATTTTGAGCTTTATTAACTTGAAAATAAGGCCGTTATGCCAGACTTTGTCAAACGCTTTTTCTACATCAAATAGAAGCATACCCGTATATAAACCGCGTTGCAGTTTATAACTTGTATACTCGACTATTCGATGTACTTGCTGAACGCAAGAGTGTTGCGTGCGAAAGCCGAACTGAATCGGCGGGATGAGGTTGTTTTCCTCAACGTACTTTCTTAGCCTACTAAGTAGTACGCGCTCATAAATTTTACCTAAACTGTTTAATAAGCTAATCGGGCGATATGATGACGGTTCGGTACGTCGCTTGCCGGGTTTAGGTATACCTATAACCACGGCTTTTTTCCATTGTTTAGGAAATATGTAATTAACTAATGCGGCGTTAATAATTGCTGTTAATATTAATAATAATGAATGAGGGAAGAGTTTAATAACTCTATTAGAAATACCGTCCGAACCGGGGGATTTCCTAGGGTGGAGACCTCTAACGATCGACTGAACCTCCTCCACTGTCGCTGTTGGTATAGGCTCTTGTGGCTCAGCGTCTGCGGTACGCGTACGCGATGTACATCGTTCCACTTCGCTGTTAACGGTGTCGGAGTGTCGCGCGTCTGTGTATTGTGTACTCGACGTACATTGCTGCTCAAGGTCGGCCGCCAGACATTCAGACTTTTCATCGTCATCGAACGCCGGCGGTTGATTGGGGCGGTTTAAGGGTGGCATGGTGGACACCGTATCCTTTTTGAAAGAACGGGCAAGCCGCCAGTAAGCCTGGTGCGAAGGCTCCAGTTCGCTTAAGGTGGCGTCCCATTCGTTTTGTCTAAACTCATTTATAGCCGTCTTAACCGCCCTCTGCAGTGACCGCATATGATAGCGGTTATCTTCGCAGGGGAAGCGGTCGTAGGCTCTTATGGCTGCGTTCTTACGCCTCAGTAGGTCGCGGACGTCAGCGGGTAAGCACCTTCTACGATTGCTCGTGTCGGGCACTCTCCGTGAACAATCGTTAACTAACGATTGTACGTGACCGGTGAGGGCGTCGATCGCGGATTCGATGTCCTCTTTGTTATTTAATGTATTACATACACTGTCAAGATGAGCCGACGAGGAGGGAGACTGGAGTTTAGCCTTCAGTCGCTCCCAGTCTGTGCACACTTTTTCAGTGGGGGGAGTGAGGCCTGAGGGGCCGTATCGGGGAGCGAAGTCAATGACCACCGGGCGGTGATCCGAGTTAAGCTCGTGTATTACCTCTATTAGACATAAACGTAGGTTTATGTTCTTTAATAGGGCTATATCTAATACGTCGGGCCTGTGCTCGACTGTGTAAGGGAAGTGAGTCGGCTCCATTGGGGCTATGATGTCGAACCCGAGCCGATCTGCGTAAGTCTCGAGGGCCAGTCCCCTGCGGTTGTTGGTGTGGCTATTCCACGACTTACTTTTGGCGTTTAAATCGCCTGCGATGATGACGGCGTCGCCGAGTTTTAAGAGGGCTTGGAGATCACTCTCAAGCAACTCTTTTGGTGGGTCCCCATTAGGAGGGGAGAGGTATACTGATGCTATGATCAGTGGCTGGTGACCGGTAAGGGCCAACCGACAGACCGAGGCTTCAATGTACGTCATGGCGGGGGGATCTAGGGGTGTGCAGTGCAGTGACCTTTTATAATAAATGAGAGTCCCGCCTAGGGGAGAGCCGACCCTATCGTTGCGCACTAGATTGTAGTTTGCAATTTTAGGGTCTCTTGAATAGGGTTTGAGAAAAGTCTCTTGGACTAGTAAAAGGTCAAGCTGCTGGTCTTGTAGAAATGTACCTACTTCGTCTCTCTGGCGAGCGAGACCGTTCGCGTTGAAAAACCCTACGCGGAGTGATCGTGTTTTGACTCTGCCTGGTGTGTACCTATCCATTATTTAGGCTCTGAAGGAACCGAGGCTCTCTAGGACGGGTGAGAACCTCATGGCGACGTTAAGTAACGCGAGGCTATTGCCTTCATTTTTTCGCAGTTCTGCTGCGATTACGCGTATTTCTGAGATGTTTATTATTTGCGCGAATCTGGCCACTAGGTCTAGATCCGGGTCTAGACCGCTAGTGGCTGGCGCGTGTGTGTGCACTTGTTTGCCTTGAGGAGGCTTAGGAAGGCCCGCGGGTGGCAGTTTTTGCCCAACGGTTGGCGGTTTGTATAAATTATTATTAGTATTAGTTCCGGCCTTTGCCGTCGGTGTCGCGATCGCGGGTACCGGCGGGGTGGCTAGTTTGGTGGGCAGGGGGGGGTATTCCGCCCTGCTTTGCGAATTAACCCACGGGTTGCGTGTGGGTTTAGGTGCCGGAAGGTACCTTTGTGGTGGGGGTGGTGGTGGCCTCCTCATAACTGGCCGTGGTGCGCGTGGGCAGCCACGGTAGTTTGCGGGGTGCCCCACTTGCCCGCATAGTACACACGATGGTGGTGTGGTACTTTTTATGGCGTCGTTAGCTTTAGGCCTAGCACAGTCCGCCGTAGCGTGTTCCTCCAGGCACTTTACGCACCTGGGCCTCGCGTGGCAGTTGCGCGCTGAGTGGCCATATAGCTGGCATCGGTGGCATTGCGATAGCATGCCATTCCGACGCGGGGGTTCTACCACGATGCCGGAGAGGCCGCACACCGTGGTGATATTGAAGATGTCCTTTCCCTCTTTAGAGAGGTCGAGGACGACCATTATAAGGTCGAAAGGTTGGCGCGTATGTCCACGGATCATCCGGTGCACCTCGATCACCGGTAGTCCTTGTTGGGATAGGTCCTCCTTGACAAGGTCGGTACCTAACTCGACCGGAACGTTGCGTATAACTACGCGAAGTTTTCGTTCCTCGGGGAGGGTGAAGGTGTGGTAGGGAATGTTTTGGCTACGTAACATAGCCGTAAGTTTGCGGTGGTCGTCCGATGTGGACAACTGCACCTTTATACCTTCGGCCGTTGAACGGGCCGTACGGTATATTACTCGGTTGGTGTTACACCAAGCCGAGACGGGCATCCACTTCTCCTTGTTTCGAATGACAAGGGGAGGCGGGGTGGGGGGTTTGTAGGCCTTAGCCGGGGGCTGCTGTACAGCGGCCTGTGGCTTAGGTGACGGAGTGGGGGGGAGGGCGTCTTTGGCGGCAGAAGTGCTCGCCTCGTCCAGTTTGGCGGCCTTTCGCGCCTTTTTTTGGGCCTTACGCCCCCTCTTACGGGAGCTGACCACCGTGTATTCGGAGTCTGCCGAGGTGGACTCGGACTCCGATTCGGCGGACGACGACGCCGTATCGGCGTTCTCGTCGTCGGAGGCCTCCTCCGTCTCCATCTCGTTGGACGGAGTTGGTTGGTCGTCCGGGGAGGCGGGGGAGTCGAAATGAACCGGCCCGGATACGGGCTCGGCGTTCGCGGGGCGGTCGGGAATCATATTCCCGAACCGTCTTTTTAATATCGAGTAGATCTCCTCGTCGGCGAGGAGCATTTCTAGATTGAGGGCTGGAAGAGCCATAATAGGGGGGTGATTTATTTCCTGCGCGTTCATAAATTGCCTAACTCCCCAGGGGGAAAACCCGGGGATGTGTAATATGTTCCCTCCCAACCGGGTTAGGTCAGGAGGATGTACTTAAAAATCTAGGTGTGCCCTAAGCTGTGATTAACCCTTCGCCGATCTTATTGTGCGAGAGGGGCCCTAGCTGCCCGAGTGGCGGAGAGGTATTCGGCCTGTGAGGGCCGGCACTCCCAAACTACGCACTCGGGAATAGGAGAAGGAGGTGGAAGGGTGGGAAGGTGATAGTCGGGGTAGACTAGGGGTCACCCCCAAGGCCTACTGGTCCGACCCCGTCCGAAGGAGCGCCTCGCCCTTAAGGGGGTCGGCAGGCGATTCGGGGCTTCGCCTCACCCGGCTTCGTTGACACCGTTAGGTTTCAACCGGGGACCAAGAGAAACTTGGTTTTTCCCTTAAGGGGTCACTTTGACTTTATTCTACTAGACAGAAACAAATATTACTACCTGACCTTGCTTTGAACGCAGGCAGTTAGTAATATTCGTGAGCAGTCCAATAATTCGCCTCGAAAGAGGCGGTTTTGCACTGCCACTTGGCTCGTCCGTTAGAAAAGGCGCGAACTATCGTCAGCGTACGTGAGCGCACGTATGACGCAATCGGGAGCGTACGTTAGATCGAGAGAGCGCGGAGCGGCACACAAGTGTGCCGAGAGACGGACAAGCGCGGAATGATCAGTCTTCGTAAAGGCTCAACAAATAAGTTGGTGTTTATTTATATTATTACTAGCTTAATATCCAGGGTTTCGCTTGCGTTGGTACATGCATAATAATAGGGCTTGCTGTTTGAATGGTCAATTGTGTTATTAGGTGATAATGTAAACTTGAATTAAATAAAACTATAAAACTCGTAACGAATTATTTAGTAGTATTATAATATCAGAGATAATTTTGGGAGGCATAGTTTAAAATATATGCTAAAGTGTGGAATACAGTTATGATCAACATTTCATTAAAGCAGATGCAGAGTTTAAATACGGAAAATTTCTTGGTCTTAACTAATTTGCAGTACAATGCTGAGGGATTTGCTAGCTGCATTAAAACATTGGTTTACTACGCGCCAATCTACAGCGTTTAATCTAACTTTCTTGCAAAGTGCTCTCTGGGACAACTTGGAACCGGAGCGTCTTGCATTAATTTATTAACAAACAGAACTTATTGACGTAACACATAACATTTTTGTTTAAAGGTTTTGTAATCAATGCTAAATAAGAGATTTAGGACGCATTTGTGATCCTAAGGTCACAATGCCTGTTATCCAATCACAAATAAATAAATTGGAATTCAATTTGACTACTAGATAGGTATTTTTATTATTTGGCAACTAGACAGTAGCAACGGTAAATGTGAAGACTTAATGAATGTAATCAACAAAATTTTAATTTATTGATAATGCATCCTTCAGACCAATAATATCTTATGAAGAAGAAGAATTGAAGTATACACGATTTCTACGAGTTCAGAAATGTCGACAATCCCTTTTAAGTTTATGCCATATCTGAATGTGTTTTTGAATATCAAAGGTAGACTGACAAATAAACTGGCTAAACCGCTCTTATGGTGGTAAGTGCTAGAATAAATGATTCATGGAATTTGCAAAGAATCTGCAGCGCTGAACGAACTTGTTTCACACAATAATCTTTCGCGAGTCTCAAAAGCAGAATAGCCAAAATGGCGGCGTGCGCCAGCGCACGACGGAACCAAAGTGATATTAGCCGCGCGTCATACGTCACGCTAATCCGCGTGAACAGTACGAATGAAGCCCAATTACACACTTAAGTGATACATTAGGAATATAAATAGCTATCCAGTGTTTCAGACGAGTGCACTATTATTAGCTTCAATCACATAAATTACAACGACAAAGAAACAAATTCAGTCATTGTCAGCTGTTATCTATGTACTGAAACAATCCTAAATAAGCTTAACGCTACAACGAGTTTAAACTTACCTATACATTTTAAAATATCAACTTTGAAACTAATTAATTAGTTTCTAAAACTTCAAGTCGAGTATTAACGATGATCTAAGCAATAACCAAGTTTTACTTGGGTTAAAGGTTTCCAACCTGCTGGATAAGTTTACACGAAAAGTCACTAGCAAAGCCGTAACTTTATTCTTACTAAATACAACCTACCTATTAGTTTTTCCGCTTATTAAACCCGTATTATTAAAATTTAGGTAAAATGTACACTAACTTTTTAGGTGCTCATGAATAACTTATAAAACGCGACACGCCTCTCTTGTTATATATAACTTTTTTATTTTCTTCACCATTAAAGACGACCAGACTGACGATTTACCGACGGCCCGGTGAATAATTAGACAGTATTTCTTGCCTGTCACGTCGCTAATGAATATTAGAGTAGGCCCACTCCAGACATTCAAGGGTGGACAGAAAATATCGAAAAGAAATCTGCAGTTGTTTACTCAGAAGAAATTACGTTAATTATGGCCGTTTGAAAGATAAATAAGTCAGTAAGCGTAAATTTGTCTATCCATCGTGTTTTTGTTTCCGGCTCATTCCAGGAGTTACTTAGCTATTGGGTCATTTTTTCCAAGTCCGAGCTCGAGTGAATTATATAAGCCGTTTGTGAGCGTGAATACGGGTAGAACGGCCCATTTTGGTAGTGTTTTGTAGGTCGTAAGAGGCTTTGGTAAAATAAACAATACCTTGAGACATAAAGAATAAAAATCCCACTAATGAATGCCTTTTAGGGTTTGTGTTGTAGTACGTTTTATGTTTTACTAATTCACTTTGTTCACGAACGACAAATAAAGTTATTGTTATAGTTTTATGGGTATTAGTTTTCCACAATACCCATAGTTTACATGGACAATATACTTATCATTATCAGCTTCGTTGAAATCCTCTACTTTTTTAAATTTAAAATAAACCCATATTTGAGTATATCAGATAGCAATGCAATTCTGAATGTTGAAGTGTTTGGCTAGCTACGTAAAAGTATATTCACTGCTTCATTGAAGAGAGCTAAGTTACAATGGAACGAAAACAGCGATGTTGCAGAATTATTCCAAGTTCTTGTTGTGCGTGTCACAAACAAGTAGCTTTGTCCAGAACTTTGCTCCTGCTAATGTAGATTCCCAATTACTCCATCACAAGAGAATTATTAGACTATTATCTCTGTCAAAGTTTATAAAGCATATTCAGTCATTATAGCGTCACTGAGTAACAAACATCCACACATCTTAACTTTTACAATTTAACAGTAAGTAAGATGAAAAAAAAGGAAAACCTTAAAAGAATAGGTGTATTTTTTGGGATGGGCTACGGTCGGCGCACTCGTCGCCCGACTACGTCCGGGACGACAGAGGGGCGTAAGCACGCACACCCGTAACCCACCCATATAGCACGTTGCCTTCGTCGCTGGGCCGACCACCGGTGCAAAGTTCCTTGACTTCAGTGGTCGACCCGACAAATACCCCGCGGAAGTTCTCTCTCCCATCGACGTCCCCTACCGGGACGCCGATCACCGTCACGAGGTTAACCTCTCCGCGGGTACCGGACTAAATCCCTGGTCCGGTCACCCGCAGTCTCTAAAAGAATGGGTATAACCGACATAGCTTGAGGAATTAGCACGTTGAAATGGCAATGAGCAAGCCAAAACATATGCAGAAAAAAAAAAAAAAAAAAAAAAAAAAAAAAAAAAAAAAAAAAAAAAAAAAAAAATCATACTGCTAATCACATCAGGGAATATGTTGTAAACAGCAAGTTTGCGCACAAATTACGTATTTGGTATGCAATATCTAAATTCCCTACAGATATTCCTAATATTCATATATATCATCATTATCACAATCCATATATGTACGTCATACTGTCGGGCTCGGACCTTCTCATCTCTAGGAGAGAAATTGACCACGCTGGTCAGACGTGTTGGTTGCATATAGGGTTTTATTTCGAGATTTCCCTCTCTTAATTTTTTCTTTATATTTATATGCCAGATTTAATTAATAATTCTGGAGAGGTCACGTTTAAGTGCAAGCGCTTCTTCATTTCTTTCGAAGTCATATAACTGACTAGTTAATGAATGGAGAGGGTTTACTGGCCGACGTATAGAGCCTCATTAATAGTGCCCCCGCACAGCTCAACGGAGTGAGACCAGACCAACGCAAAAAAGAGCTAATTCTTGATATAGTGTATACCGAGCTATTATATAAACACAACTGCTTTGCCTTTTTAAAGCTATCTATCCTCATTTACAATGTCGTTAAACTCTATGAGTTATATCTTTTATCATACGACATTTCATGACAGCCACTGCGATATCGTGTTGGCATATAAAGTGGAAGAAAGGCTATGATTAAATAATATAATACAAGATAATGGATAATATACGCAGATTTCCTAGAATAACAATGAAATAAATTATGTGTAATAAAAACGAATGCATAAAACAAAAGTTATCTTTTGTAACATGCATACGTTAACTTTGTTTATAAGCTTTAATATTTTATCATAGCCCTTGCGTGGATGTAATTATAGGTTCATAATTGTAAAGTTATAGTTAGATTACAATATTCGTTCCTTCATCATTCCTATTGGCTGACAGTTTCTGATTCCTTATTCCTAATAACAATAGACCAAAAAACATTTAACACTACCTTATTATGATAATTTTATTCGCCACAATTTTACATCCACAGATTACGTACATTAATAATGAACATTTTATTAATATATGCCCAATGGCGTAGCGAAGTGTCCTTTATGGAAAACTAATCTAACATATTCAAAATGTGATGTAACTATATAAGCATACACTTTTTAAATTACGTTATTGTACTATTATTTCATCTATTTTGATTCATTTCAACTCGTATATGTCTGTCACGACTGGTCTCCAGCTTCTTACACAAATTCGAGCCGACCACTGACGACAAGTCACCCTGCTCCGGTGGTCGGCCCAATGACGAAGGGTACGGGGGGGTTATGGGCCCGCGCGCCGTCTTTTCGTCGCCCCGGACGGAATGGACCGCGTGCACGCTTACCATAGCCCACCCATAAAAAACAAATAAAAAAAAGCCTTTTACACAAATGGAGAGAAATTGATTTACTATATTTACTATACTACGCTGGTCAGACGGATTGGTATATGGTTTTATTTCAAGTTTCTCTGTCTGTTTATCTGTTTGTACGGGCTAATCTCCAAAGCTATTGGACCGACTTAAATGCAATTTTGCATTTGCCTTACATCCCAATCAACATTTAGGATACTTTAATCACGTAAAATTAGAGAATTACCGTGAGATAGTTTAAAAACTACTGCATTAGTTGCTCTGAGACTGGGTGTAATTTGTGTACGTCATTTATATGTTTGTGAGGTTTTTTAGTCATAACTCGCCCACACAGGTGCCCCGTACAGTGCCATTGATTGAACCAGTCTCGTGTACAGCCATCAACTTATAACTCCGCGTCAGCGAGGCGGGGAGTAATTGGATAAAAGAAAAACTCCTGAAAGCACCATCGCCCGTCGAGTACTAAGCCCAAATATTTTATCTGGTCCCCGACCGAGTGGAACCGAATTAACGGTGATTGCTGTGCCGACGAGTGTAAAGTTACGGAGTCTATGAAACAGCAAATCATTCGTTTTATATAGGGCAGTGTGACAGGCAGTAAACGGCAGTGTGACTTATCTAATTACCGCCTCGATACCGAGTGTGGCCAAACGTATCGCTTATTTAAATTAAGCCCAGTCAGGAGTGGGGGCCAATCTGAGCTAATGTATCATACAGTTATCTGCACGTACGATCTCAGCTGGGAGCAGTACAATATAGGCGTTAGCACAAAGTCCTCAGCGTGCTTTACGCAAAAACCACCAGCCATCTAAGGTAACGATGCAACCCTTCATAAGAGAGTGCCCCCTGATGTACCGGAATGGCAAATTATTAAATTAGTTGACATCTAAATATACCGCCGATAGCACCCCTCCGCCAGTAACCGCCTTGATGGCGACGGGCCACAGGCATAAAAGGCTGGAGTCGTCTGCTAGAAAGAATTGGTCTGATCAATACAACCTCGCTAAGGAGTGACGCGGGCAATCAGAATTATCTACACTAATTTGCCTACATCAACCAGAGTAACACGGTGGGCCTGTAGAACCCTGACCACACTACATAGTTATCTGTGATTGCCTCTGACATACATGATTTCTACGCGGAGGAAGTTGCGTGCAAAAGCTAGTTATACATATACATTCGTAAACCACGCGGAAACAATACGTAACTTACAAATCATGGAAGAATGCATCATTCAATACGTTACGTTGTCAACTCTACATTAGCGCACTGGTATTTTTACCAACGCCCATTTCAGAGCTCCGTTCTTGAGACGGATCTAATTTGTTTCTTTTCAAGCACGGCCTCGTTTCGTTTTGTAGCTGATTGCGGGCGCACGTTATTCGCTCATCTCACAATATTGCCCTTGTCTGAAATTTGTTTAGGTAAGCCGCTCCTGGGTTTGATGATTGCGAATCGAAAAAACACAAACGTTTGTCTTTTTCTCATGTAAATTGCTCCTTTGCTGCTTCAGCCAATAGGGAAAAGATTTTCAAAAACATTGCGATATACATATTCTGCATTTCTTAAAGTGTAATCGTATTTATATCTAACAAATGCTGCACTGTAGTGCATCTTGTTACGCGATTTAACAATCACAAGAATTCAAGTAAAATCCGTTCGAACAACCAAATTTATTTCCTGTACTCATATTCGGCATATGTAAATAAACATTTGAGGTTTCTCGGCGCAATGTCTAGTACTCACTTTAAAAGGTATATTTACGTCATATCAATGGAAAAGACCTGACGTGAATTTGCAGTTATCCTGCTGAAACGTGATAAAAATTCGTTTGTTTATAATGTGGGCCCTTAGGTCTCCCATATCTTCTATCATACGAATTAAATTACGAAATCGAGATAAAAATTCAAATTCAACTAATGCCAATCAAACTTAAATTGGAAGAATTAAGATTTCGAATTAATGCTACAGTACTGTTGTGCCATACATTTCTCGAATACTGGCGCTCGAATTACAACCGCGTTATACTTGTGAAAAGTTCGAATTTGATTTTTTATCCTGATATTGTGATCTATTCATAAGGCGAGAATTATCCCACTGATTCGGACAAAAGAATTCTAAAACATAACGTGGAACTCAATTTATTTTTATTTATTTATTTTTGTTTAGGTCAAACAAAAATAAGATCGGATATATTATGACTTTCATATTCCTCCCAACATCATAATATTTGAACAACTTAAAATCAGCCATTAATGTCTTTTTATCCACAGTCTATTTAAAATACAAATAAAGAAACATCAGGGTTCTCCAATTTGAATTGCCTTTTCACATATGATGATGATGAATACTTAAATAACAATGACTAAGTAGACCGTTTTAGTCTTCAGTAAACTTACAATTTCATATCATTGTACATCTTCTAAAAATATAACCAATGCGATTATGTACATATAATAGTTACGTCCGTTGCTCAATAAAACACGCCTAACGAGACAGCTGCAGCTGACGAATAATGATGTACATGCAGCGTATATGTAAAGAATAGCGAGAAACAGCGATAATGCCTGAAGTGTATACACATAGAAAAAGAATATGTATACGTATTACATTCAATTTGCAAATTGTGGATACAGCTTGCGAATAAGTTTTATAGTTTAAACTTTATCCTTTATAAAATGTGCGAATGTAGGTCTGTTTTTTTGCCGTAACTGTAGTTTGCGCAATATTTTAGCAAGAACCACGTTGAAATATATTTCACCACAATGAAACTTTAATCAAAACTGCTAACTCTTTTAAAGTAGCAAGTCTAGATATGTTTTTATTATTTCTGTGGAAGATTATGGCAAATTAATCTCAACACGATAAATGTTTAAAAATAAAATATCATTTTCTCAAATGCTCTATAAAAATATCTTGTTTCATCTATATTCTAATACTATTGTTGCACAGACAGCCCAACTGGTTAAATGTTTACTAGACCGTGCCACTAGAATTATAGTCGTCACTCAAGAACTACTATTCCCTAAAATGTTTCTATAGATCGAGTAATGTGGATTGTTCATGTTACTTCAATGTGTTACGTGCAACCTTTGGAGTTATCTCGGATACAGTTCCCTAAGGATATAGAGGACTTCATCTTTTAGAGAAATAACAAGCTAGTGCAATCTGGCATAATTTTTAAATAAAACATTTTAAAGTTTCGCAAATGCTGGCTCAGCTATGTGGGATTCGCCGTCTTACCTCCATCCACAAATCCGATTTACCCTTTCTTTTTTCTTTTTTGGGGTGGGTTACGCTCGGCACACCGCTCGCCCAACTCCGCCCGGGGGCGACAGAGGGGCGTAAGCACGCTCAACCGTAACACACCCGTGACACGTCGCCTTCGTCGTTGGGCCGACCACCGGAGCAGGCTGACTTGTCGTCTGTGGTCGGCCCGACGGAATACCCCCTGAGGAAGTACCCTCTCCTCGGTCGGTCTTTCTTCGCGCGGTCGGCCCCTCAGCGGGTGACGGACTAATTCCCCGGTCCAGTCATCCGTGGCAAATCTGATTTACCTAACTCGTAAATGTCTTTGTAAGGTTCGTGTAACAACTATTTCGAAAAACGTATTCTTAAATAAGGTACTGGTAAAACATTACGATATTACACATGATTTAGATCTGATATTCACACATTGGAGTCTTCATTAGCTGGGCAAACTGCCCAACTACTAACACATACATCCTATTGAGTTTATTGATCAAGGTACTGAGTCCTTCTAACATCCATCATTATAGATGTTATTTACAACCTAAGAGGACTGATGTATTCGCCATTGATTTATACTTGGCTTTTTTTTTTGTTCCTTAACAAAATTTCTACTTTAGATATTAAATCGAGCCAGAATTGTCATTTTATCCCGAATATGCTTAGGTGCTCCCGAGAATATTCATAAAAGCCATTTTAAGCATACTTCGGTGGCTTAGTGCTTAAAGATTATCGCGTTCTAAGTACGTTGTCGTTACGGAACACTAACGCTTGTTGCCGCACTTTACCACACGTTAGTATGCATTACTAACTCATAATTACCCAAACTAGAGTGTTTCGACCACTACCGCTGCTAACACTGAATTAGGCAACGAATTTTAGCTGAATGATTCATTTTGGTTAATATGACCGCTATGAAGTGGTTTTGTTATTAGTAAGCATTTACCAGCGGAATCTGTATATTTTCAAGATAATACAAAAACTTAAATAGTACGACGTGAAACAGCTAAATGTTTCAATTTGTTATTCACATTGAATCTAAGTGAATATGTTCAGTCAACTTCGGGTTGCGAGCTGTGATATTTTATACCATGTTTTGACTTATTATGGGCTTTTCACACGACATGACCCTATAATCTAGCCTCTTTTTTCTCACCACCATTTGAGCCCATCACAACCGATTCTTTAATTTTGGGAGCCCATATGGCGTTCTGCTCTTTCAGGTACGTTTCTTCGCCGACGCCCCTGCAAGGAAATACCGGCACATCACTCTTCTGGGGTCAGCTCCCTCGTGGATTGTGGACCAACCAGTTCGGCTATTCATACACCAGCTTCGGGTAGGCCAGCATCAATTGCAGATAGTGTCCGACTGAAACTACTTTTTACCGCCGAAACCGAAACCAAATTGCGGCTTCAGTCCTAGTTTCGGTCGAAACCAAATCCGATACTGAAACTTCGGTGTAAATTATAAGTTCAATATTTTTGTGGCAAGAAAAATAAATAGTCTATCATAATCAATCACTTATTACTCTTTACTAATATAAACATAAAATGCAACTTACAAAACCTAACTATAAGAACAAAAAAATTTCAAGTTATAATATAGGTGATAAGCCTTACATATAAATTGAAATTATGGTGAGAAGCCACTCATGTGTCTAACTTGTTCCCAAAAAATTGCAAATACAAAAATGATCCAGGTAATTTATGAATTACATTAGATAAATAGTGAAAAAAAAACGCTTGTTTTTAAATGATTACTGCGAAATTCGTGACGCGCAAACACAAACGAAAGAACTAAAATTGTGAGATGACTATGAGCGCGGTAAAATGACATTGTCTCTCGCACCTCGTGCACCGAGCATGTCTTAGCGCCGAACCGAAACTAAGACGAAACCCGTTATTTGGCCGAAACCAAAATTTCGGTCGGACACTAATTGCAGGTAGGTAATCAGACCTGCGAGCTGCGCCGTAAATAACATATGTATAGTACATGACGTTGAGTAGACTTCATATCACAGATGCTCACACTAAAACACATGCTCACATCTTCTAAAGATTGATTTTTTTTTTTAAATTTATAAATTAAATACTTATTAAAAAAAGTGTGTGTGTGTGTGTAGGGGAGAGGTGTCCTCGTTGTCACAAGTACTAGTTGTCACAAAGTCAAAATCTATTTACTTACAAGGATTAAGAGAACGCAACTACTGAGTTTTCGAAATACCAATACTACGAAGATCAAAAAGTGTCATGGCCGCCAGTCTTTAATCACGGGGGTTATTCAGAGAAATAAAAAAAAAGATTTTGTAAGTAAATTTTACTGTCTTATTGCATATTATGTGTTTCCGAGGTTAAGTAAGATATTGTCTAGTTTTTGAGGGATTATGAGAGAGAAATAAGTCAGTTTTTACGTAGTAATGTATAACTATTTCATTGGTAAACATTTAAGAGGTTAGATGCAATAATGATTCTTGCCTTCGGTACAAGTTGTCTCATTGTTTTCGGGGCTAGTTGTCACTGTGACAACTAACCCCAAAGAAATATTGATCACCATATCAATATTTCTTCATATAAATATAGTTTAACTATTACTTTTATTATACGTAGCAAATAATCGGCAGAGGCTAACTGAACGAGGCCAGACGTCTGCCGATATCCTGATGCAAGCCGTTAACGCTATCGGGCCTCATAACTCTTTTAGAAGTGTTGCCAAAGATGATAATATTAATTACAGAACCCTCGCTCGATATTATAAAAAATATAAAAATAATGAGAGCCCCTTATTTGTAGGGTACGTAAAGGTAAGAAAGTACCACAAAAAAGAAAGTTATGAAAAATGGGAAACGCGAAGATCACACGAGCGAAGACGATGATTCGGGGGATGACACGTTTAGTTTGTTGCGGAACACGGTCTGATGCGAAACCGAACGAAGAATGGGTAACAAGTACGAAATGCAAGCTTTGGGCTCTGAGAAAATGCGCTGGGAAGAACTATTTATTTTATTGCTGTCCAAATTGTGACTCAGATGAGGATAGTAATGTTAGTATTGACCTGTGACAACATAGACCTTTCATTGAGACAACCTACCCCAAATTGGGGGTAACTTGTCACAACAGAATTGATTTTTTCAAAACATGACAAAAAATAAAACAAAAGATATTTTAAGTATTATTATTCAAATTAATAAAGGCTGAAAGACCAAATATATAATTACCGTAGTTAAATTAGTTGCTTTATTTAATCTATTCATTCACGGGGAGTGCTCCGAGGAACTGTTTAACTTGGTACCACCGTCACCGTTTTACCAACGTACCACTCGATACCGCGGCAGGGTTCATCCATTTCACCTAAAAACGATATGGTCTTCAACTGTACGTTTCCAGCGATCATTTTTCCCACGTACGTGCAGGCTCTGGAATGAACTACCTGCTGCTGTGTTTCCCGAGCGCTATGACATGTCCTTCTTTAAACGAGGTTTAAGAGGAGCTTTTTCTTCACGGTAGGCAACGGCCTGGCTGTGTCCCTGGTATTGCAAAGGTCTATGTGCGGCAACGTCACTTACCATCAAGTGTGCTGCCTACTCGTTTGCCACCATGCCAATAAAAAAAAAAATTCAATGTAAAAATGTAAACTTGACTTTTGTGACAACTAGGACACCTCTCCCCTACTTATATAAGCACGTAAAAAGTTATACTTCTTTGGCGCAACAAGATAAAAATCTTTCCAAACATTTTATCCTTCGCGTTATCCTACGTTTATAGAAAAACGACAAAAGGTATTTAATACATTGAAAGTTACTGTAACGCATTAATTAGTTCACATTCCTGACGGTGTGCGCGCGCATAGTAGAAAATATTGACTAGCTAACTTTCGGTTATTCGTGACGATGTCTGCGCGCATCGTAAAAATTTACTCCTTTTTTTTTACTCTAAACATAAAAAAAAAATTAAATTACATTAATTACCTTAAATTTACTCTAAACATTTTTCCCTAACGCGCCAAAAGAAGTATAACTTTAAAAATTATTCGGTCGCATTACATCGAAACAATCCGAGTTACCAAAAAACTACTGCTAACTTGGGTAATTCGTAATCCTAAAATATCTATGTCAATCAAAGACCCGACCCACAAACTAGGAAACAAACACCGTTCATTTGTAGCGGAGTCACGCGCGGACGATCTCGAGTAACCGGTAAGGTTCGATATAGAATTGGGTTAAAGTACAAACAGAAGCGTATGCAAATCTATTGAATCAAAATGAATACAGACAAATATCAGAAAAGTGGCTATAAATTGTAGTCAAGACACAACGTCAGTGTCAAAACTTGTCACTGCTCTTCGAAGAGGAAATATAATTATTAGAAATGGATAAATTCTTGGTTTAGGTGATGTATATAGAATAGATACATATGTATATACACAAAATATTATTAAGCTTAGTACTTGCGAAACTGAAACGTACTACCTTAACATAAAAAATAAGGCTTTCAAGACTATTACAAAAAAAGATTATTATAAGAGAAAAGCAGTAAATAAATCGTTTTAAAAATAAGAAGTTCAAATGTTAAGAAAAAAATTAATTAAATATTAGAATTATTACAATTAGTTTTTTTTTATTACTGTTAGTGGCAAACAAGCAAACAGCACACCTAATAATAAGTAATACGGCCGCTCATAGTCCATTGCTTGGCGGCCCACCGTGGCCACGGACGACAAGGTATTCGGTACCGGTGGTCGGCATAATGGTGAAAAGGAAGGAATACAGTGGGCTATAGGGCCCTTTTAATGAATATCCCTTTCCGTGTGGTGATGGACTAGGAATACAATTTACCTGCAGGTGTCGTAAAAGACGATTAAGGTATATGATATTTAGATAATATCGAAGCAACTGAAGGAAAACTACATAAAACCCAAAGCCAACCCGTCTGGCTAACGTGGTAGTGGTCAATTCTCTCTCATTGTGGAAGGGTTCCGGAGCAGAGACGTATTGAGAAGAAGAAAATGTCTACTTCACAAATCAATGTTTTCTACTAATCTATAAATAAAAAGAAAAGTTTTAACAAAAAACCAACTTCATTTTACGAAATTTGAAAGGGATGATTTTAAAAGGGACTGCCAATTTCGGATTAATTGAAATAAAAAATAGAATCTTCCAAATCCGTCTATTAGATACCCGAATGGCTGTGATGCCAGACTAATTATTAATGTTCAACACAAGTGGTTTCGATATTAGTCGCAAAAGACATAATTTCTAAATTAGATCACATCACTAAGCACCTTGGGAATGTCCACGAAAAGCGAGGTCGAGATATTTCAATTATTTTGCGGTTATCACACTTAAAGATTAAATTTCTTTACGTATAGTCGCTTTAAGAACCTTATTAGTGTTAATAAAATATCTATTAATATAAACATGCCAGGGCAGATCTGTTCAAACAGACATGTCCACCATGGCTCGAGCCTCCTCCACAATAGGAGGGAAATTGACCTTACTATGTATATCATGCTGGTCAGTCAGGTTGGTATAGCTTTGTTTCAAGATTTCCTTGCCTTGCATAGATGTTATATGCTTATTATATCTAACACTGCACAGATGCCGTAGTGGTTAAGTTACCGACCTATCGTGCCAGTGTCGTGGGTTCGAATCCCACGGACACAAACAATTTGTGCGATTTACAAATTTTTGTTCCGAGTCTGGATGTTATTTGTGTCCGTTATAATTAACGGTTGTCTTGAATGTCCGTTATAATTATGTTTGTAAAGTCCCCCGCAATACAAAGATTATTTTCTTAGGGTCTTTGAAAAAAAAGTCGTCTTTTACGACATCTACGGGCAAGATAGAGAGTGGTGAATTGTATTCTTATTCCATACCATACGGAAAGTCGTTACATAAACATTTTCATTTAAAAAAGTTCAGAAAATTTCAATTAGATTTTAATAAAGAAATGTTCAAATATTATAGGCAACGGACGAAGGAATTAATAAAGATAGCACATGCCAACTTTATACACCGTACTGAAGCAGGTATACGGAGAGACCCAAAGACCTTTTGGAACTTTATTAAGACCCAGCGTTCCTCGCGAAACTTTTGTTCTGAATATGAGTACAATGGCAATATAATGTCTGGATTAGATGCTACGAATGGTTTTGCAACATTTTTCAAATCTATGTTTTTAACAAATGTGCCCACTTTTTCAACAAATGTCCCAAAAAACTATGAAGATAGTAACTTGTGTTCTTCGCGCATTAGTATCGATCACATTAGCAAATCCGATTTATTGCAGGCAGTAAAACGCTTGAAGGTTCGATCTGCTATCGGACCCGATGGTATACCCGCCTATATTATAAAAGATTGTATTGGAGTACTACAAGTGCCTCTACTGCATATTTTGAATTTAGCCGTAAAAACAGCTACCTATCCCACGCTATGGAAAATTTCGCGTGTTACTCCGGTACACAAGGATGGTTTAAGGTCTAAAATAGTTAATTACAGGCCAATTGCCGTACTCTCAGCATTAGCCAAAGTGTTTGAGTACATTTTAAATCGACATATTACCATACAGTTTAAACAACAATTTCATGAGTGTCAGCATGGGTTTAGAACGGG
This sequence comes from Lymantria dispar, assembly GCA_032191425.1. NCBI lineage: Eukaryota > Metazoa > Arthropoda > Insecta > Lepidoptera > Erebidae > Lymantria > Lymantria dispar. Next base: position 16,303,703 of record CM063457.1, on the reverse strand, counting down.
TAAGTCAACTACCACCAATTTAATAAACTTTGTTGACTATTGCGTTACCGAAATGGACCACAATAGGCAAGTGGACGCCGCATACTTTGATTTTAAAAAAGCTTTCGACCGCGTACACAACAATGTCCTATTACAAAAACTAGACGCTGTTGGATTCACTCCTAAACTTACAAAATTATTTGCTAGTTATTATACTAGTCGAATTCAATACGTGCAGCTAGGTAATTATCACTCTGACTCATATTTCACTCGCTCTGGTGTGAGTCAGGGCAGTGTCTTGGGCCCAACCCAGTTTTTAATCATGGTCAATGACTTGCCCAGTGTCATCTCTTCGGCACAATGTCTCATGTTTGCAGATGACCTAAAACTGTTTTTGGGCATAAATTGTACGAAAGACTGCGAAGCGCTTCAGCGGGACATCGATAGTGTTGTTGCTTGGGGTGCGCGCAATCACCTAGAGTTTAATACGGCCAAATGTAAAACCATAACGTTTACTCGTTCACGAGCTCCACGCACATACAATTACAAAATATCTGGTGTACCGCTGGAGCGGGTCACTCAAATCCGCGACCTAGGCGTTACACTAGACTCGTGTCTAACTTTTAACACGCATATCGCAAACATATGTAAACAGAGCTATATGTCCCTAGGCTTTGTGATGAGACAATCATCCCTATTTCAAAGTAAGAGTACTATCATTGCGCTGTACTTTTCTTTCGTTCGTAGTATTTTGGAGTATAACTCCATAATCTGGGACCCACATGAGGTCAAGTACAGCGTGATGATTGAACGTGTACAACGTAAATTTTGCAGATTTTTATACAAAAAGTTATACGGTTATTATCCATATTTATATCCGTCCCTATTTATATCCGGCGCGTTAGGTCTCGATACTCTCGCATTAAGACGTAAGTGTGCTATATTATTACATTATTACTTATTATTTAATAATAAAATTGAAAATTCATATATATTATCGCATTGTTCGCTATTAGCACCAAACCAATATACACGGCTTCGTTCACGTCCCCTGTTCGCTCTACCACAGGTGCGTACGTGTACTGCACAATATGCACCTACTAGTCAGGCTATTGCGTTGCTAAACTCACTGATTACTCACTATCCGCAAGTTGATATATTTTTCACCAAATTCGATCTATTCTTAAAATTTTGTTTGTATTTTTTATCTTTTAATTTTACTTTTAAATTATAAAAGTGTAATGGCTCTCTACACGTTTTGGGAGACTGTAAGTGTAGTAAGTAGTTGAATGATTAATAAATAAATAAATAAATAAAGACAACTTTACAATTTTGTAAAATCTATTATAATAAAAAAATAATATCTTAAAAGCTTTTCTTGAACTCTCCTTTATATAATTACATTGTTATTCGTCATAATCTGAATAATATGGAGAAACGTTTAAGTCATGTTAAAGTTTGTTTGAAGAGCATATTTAACTTGGGTTTTATACAGCTCGTTACGTTGAATGTATTATATTATGTATTATACTTTGTAATAGGATGGTTAATATTAAATGAAAACAGAACAATTGGTATATATTTGGAGTCATGAACAGTTCATAGTACACTAATAATGCTTTAAAACTTAACTTAGTTATTGTTTAGACGTTAGAGAAACTTTGCTACAAAAATAATATTATATTCTGACAGTTACATACAGAAACATACATATGTACGTAATTATTGATTTTAGACAAGGCGTTTTATTTTCTCACAAATGTACATACTTAGACTACTAATTCTTAATATACAGAGTAACAATATTATCATTAATAATGATAGATACCTATAAATAGAACAATGAGCTCACAGATTTCACTGATTAATCATACCTTTGGAGGCACAAAAATATTTGTCGTATTTAGAAAACTGAAACTAAAGACTCGGCATTAGTGGTCATCACTTAATAAAATGTATTTATAGTTCATATTTTCTCGAACTCTGACTGTGCATTTGAAGTAAAATTATTTTAAGAAATCTTAGTACTCTCATAAAAATATATATTTTATTCTAAATATGTAATCATCATCATCATCGTCACAGCTCATATACGTCCCACAGTTGGGCTCGAGCCTCCTCCACAATGGGGGAGAGTAAATAGACCCGTGCTGGTCAAACGTGCTGGTATAGGGTTTTATTTCGAATTTTTATTCCCTTGCATAGATGTTATATGCATATTATATCCCTTAGTCGTCTTTCACGATACTCACGGACAAGAGAGGGGGGTGGTGAATTGTATTCTTACTCTGTCACCACACGGACTAATAATAAACAATAATACTACATCCAAATTCATTAATCGGTAGTACCGGTTTCATTAGTACAATAATTACACGAAAACGACATTTCTACAGATAATTTATTTGCGCAAACTGTATTCAAGCTGCTAGTCTATTTTAAGACCAGTAAACTTTTATTTTACGTAATTAAAGTATTTTTTAAATTTGATCTTATCTATACATTTCCGCTGAATACAGCAAGTTTATAACAAATTCGGTCGGTAAACCTCTTAAGTAATAACAGCGCCGTGTGAGGGAAATGCTCGAAGTTCACTTCAAATCGTTAAACTGGCTCTGTTCGAAATAATAAGTAGTTCTACCGTTTGAGTTGGCGGAGACGTCACTGAGGATTCCATTCAAAGGCCAAATGAAGATAAATGGTGTAGTCGGCTCTATAATCAGCCAAAGACGACTGTTTTCAATTTGTCCATTCTCCCTTCACATTCGATTTAAGGTAAGTAAATAGCGAGGAAAAATAAATTAGTGTATCTTGATATACACTACTTTATTTACCTCACATTTATACCATTTTCCCTTCTCTTTAACATTATGTGTCTTTTTTTGCATTTGATGGCAAACAGAGACGGAATTCGTGATGATAACGCCATCGACTCCTTAATTTGTATCCTACCATCGCTCAAAAAAATAGCGTGGCAATACTATTTTCGTCCCCAAAATATACTGGGAACTTTATGACTGATTAATGTATCTCTGTATGGTGACGGAATAAGAATACAATGCACCACCCCCTTTCTTGCCCGTGGGTGTTGTAAAAGACGACTAAGGGATTATTTGCAGATAACATCTCTGCAAGAGCAGGAAAATTCGAAATGAAATCCTATAGTAACCCGTCTGGCCAGCGTGATATCAGGTCAATTTCCCACCCACTGTGGAGAAGGGTTGAGCTCAACAGTGGGACGTATACGAGCTGTGATGACGATGATAAATGCATCTAAAAGCCTAAAAAAAAATCAGGGTCAGTTGTGGTGGGTCGAAACCGTGGCAAAATATCTATTAGTCTATCTAAAAAGCTTTGTGACACAATTTTGCTCTGAGTAATCTTTGTCATTATATTGTTAAAGACAACTAATAATAATAACATTACCGTATTTTTAGTATGGGTCCCTCGCTAGAAATAACATATGTGGTATTAAAAATTATAAAAACTATTTGAATTTAGACTTGGTTCTGCGTTTATTTCCACAGTGACAAGACAACAGCAGGCACTTTGTTTCATAATTCACATTTTACGGCGATATATAACTCAGTTCGCTTTATTATTACTTTACTTCTTTCTCTTTTAGAATCAATGACATTATCATTTCTCATTTAAAAATGGCATCGGGGTGGGAAGTTGAGGGGAAATTACTCAATTCACCAAGATCTTTTACAGTTCATTAATTTCCCAGATTGGGTCGTCCAAATTCATGGGCCGAGAAGGGTCGAACTTGTTTGTTTTAAGTTGGTAAGTATGAGCTGGAATTTCATTTAAAATATCTACCTTTAAATAACGCAATATTTACCTGGTGTAAGTAAGCATATAATTATTATTGTTTAGCTTTCATCATCTCAGCCTGTATACGTCCCACTGTTGGGCTCGGGCCTCCTCCACAATGGGAGGGAATTTGACCTACTATACCATGCTGGTCAGACATGTTGGTATAGGGTTTCATTTCGAGATTTCCTTCTCTTGCACAGATCTTATGTGCATATTATATCCCTTAGTCGTATTGTACGACATCCACGGGCAAGATAGGGAGTGGTGAATTGTATTCTTACTCCGTCACCACACGGATAAGTTTAGCTTTACAAAGGTAGTTAATGCAATAACGTACCGAGTTAGTTATGTTCTTATTTCGTTATTTTTATATTCATAAAAATAATCTTTTAGAAGTATTTGCAGGTGTCAGCAGCTACGAGATATTTAACTGCCTGGTGAATTCCATCAGAAATTGCCATCTAAGAGAATAAATGATGCATATTATAGCCCGAAAGAACATTTAGACTAAAGCATATTACTTTTTGAAATATTATTTAAAAATTTATGTAACCGTGGTACCAACCGGTTTGGATCTAGTATTAAATGAGATATACCTATATAAAGGCTAAAATATCAATATAATTTAATATCAGACATACAACCGACGTGGGCTCGTTTAGAGATTTTATTTGATTGTTGATATATGATCCGCTTAATTCTATAGTTTACCAAAAAATAAATCTATGATGAATATTAATTGAAGTGCGCTTCCAACTGCAGCTTGTGGAGCCAGAAGCCGCTTGTATTTCGAAAAAAAACTGGCATTGATTTAATTGTGAAAATGTAACTAAACAAAAAAAATGTAGTGACAGATTAATAATACAGTTCAACCATTTATCTTTGATTATTATTTCATAATGGATCGTTAGGTGATGTTAAAAAGTTCATGCGTCTGCACTAATGCTAGTAATGTACGTTTCATGAAATATTTCATCATCATCATCATCGTAATCATCGCAGCTCATGTACGTCTCACTATAGGCTGGCGATTAACCTACTATGCCACGCTGCTCGAACGGGTTGGTATATACTTTTTCGATGGGCTACGGTCACACCGTCCATTCCGTTTGGGGTGACGAAAGGGCAGCGCGCAGCCCATAACACACCGCATTCCCTCTTCTTCGCCATTTGCCGAGTTGTGCCGCGTTGTGCTGAGTTTCTTGTCCTCCGTGGCCAGTCCGGCGAGATACTTTTTCAGGTACCCTCTCCTAAACGGATTGGTATAGAGTTTCATGTCGAGTTTTCCTCCTCTATATTATCTACATATAATATTCCTTAGTCGTCTTGTAGGACAACCACGGACAAGAAATGGGGTGGCGAATTGTATTCTTCATCCATCAGGCAGGTGATCAGTCATAAAAATATTGCCAAAACTGTTGCAAGCTGTACTCTACATATTGTGTCGACCGCAACTAATTAGGATAACAGCAAAATTAGATGATGAGGCAATATTAATAGTTATTGGTTGTTTTTATAAAAAAAAAATAATGTGATTGTGATGTTCTCCTAATACAGCCCTGCATATTGGTATATTCAGTTTATCGCTTACTGATCCTATAGAAAATACGATTATTGTGGGTCACGGCATTTTAATGCAATTCAATTTTACGTACGGCTAGACATCAAGTTTGTTAGCAACTTTCAACCTTTAACATTTATGATGAACTTGAACGTCTAAAATATATGTACATTCACGAAGCTAAAGTTATCAATCTGAAGAATCATTAAATATAACTAACAAATTTTGACGTTTACGCGAGTATCACACATACAAAATAAAACTACTTTGACGGGTTTCATCGCGTTGTAAATTTATTACTTATTATTTCGTGGTTTCGAATACTTTTTAGGTTTTACAGTCGTGTCACGTAGCAATACAATAGCACCTATGTATTCACACTATATACTATTCACATATTTATTTAGTAATATTACAAATATCATCCTAAAATCACTGACTAGAACTCTTATTCAAACCTGTTGAACCGTGGAACATAATTGAAGATCAATATTTATGAGTTATATGTTAACTACCAAGTTGCGTTTGGAAATAATTTCAAAGTTATTGTCTACGGAGAATGAGTACATTTAATACAGTAAAAATAGATACTCCATTGAAACAAATTAAATATTTGGATTTTTACATAATTCAATTCAAATTCAAATACTTTATTATGCATAAACCCCGCGGGGGCACTTACTTATGGTCACTTTTTTACATTTTACCTTACACTACTACCGGATCGGAACGCGACCGCACTGAGAAGAGCCGGCAAGAAACTCAGTGGGCTTGTCTTCTTTTTTATTCATTTACTATTTTTTTTTAATAAGATAATATACAACAACATGTCTATTAATAGCTCCAGTGTGATGCCTTTCGAACCATCATATAATACAGTTATTAAATTTAATAAAGAAAAAGTACCATGGCTGGACCAGATCCCGCAAGCGGCACCCGATCACGAGTTAACCACTAGAGCAGCCATCACTCCCCTCAACCACAATGGAGGGAAGGGAGTGACCCGCTCCTCGTAGCTACCGCAAGCAGACTCTTCAGTGAGCATGACCAATACCATGTGCCACAAACATAAAACACAGATTAAATAACAAATTCGTTTGGCAAAACACGCTACGCTTTACAAATATATTAACAGCAACAGAATAAACATGTATGGAACACCTTTTGAAATAATGAGAAAATGCCTGAATGAGGAGCTGCTCATAACCAGTCTGTATTATCATCAAGATAATCCGAGATTTTATAATAACCTTTTCTACAAAATCTACTCTTGATTGCTTTTTTAAACTTATTAACTGGCATATTTGGAATATTAATAGGTAATTTGTTGTAGAAGCGTATACATTGCCCCATGAAGGATCTGTTAACTTGTTGAAGACGAGTACTGTGTACAACTAATTTATCCTTATTCCGAGTATTTACATGATGAATGTCACTATATTTTTCAAAGTTACCGATATTTTTCTTTACATAAAATACATTTTCGTATATACACTCATTTGCAAAAAAAACGGGCACCTAAGCAATGAACCATTTCAAATGTTAATATTTCTTTGTTTGATAATTATAGGTAGTTTTATCCACACCATTTGCTAAATTAATAAGAAAATAATCGTTTTCATCAGTATTTCATAAAATTTAGATACAATTTATGGGAAATAATGCTAAACCTCGCTAGTAGTGTATATTCGCTAGTAGTGCATATGCTCATGAAGTAAAAATAAAAAAGTTTTTTTGTTTGTTTTTCTTTAATAAAGTAAAAGCAGATAAATGTTTAGTATCGAGTGTGACCCCCTCTAGCTAAAATCACAGCTTGAATTCGTCTGGGCATGCTAGCGAGTATATCCCGGATACTTGCTTGCGGAATACGTTCCCACTCCGCAGTGATCACATTCTTCAGCTCTCTGATGGTCTGCGGAGCCGGGTGTACTGATCTCACACGCCGTTTCAGAACGTCCCAGACATGCTCTATGGGATTGAGGTCGGGACTTCGAGCTGGCCAATCCAAACGACGAATGCCGACCTCTTGCACATACGCATTAACATCGCGGGATCGGTGGGCGCGAGCATTGTCGTCCATAAAAATCGAGTCTTCACCTAGAGCGGCCAATGCGGGTTGTGCATGAGAAATTAGAACTTCCGTTATGTATCGATGCCCAGTCAGTGAGCCGTTTTCAATGAAGACTAACTCTGTACGATCCATTGAATTTATTCCTGCCCAAAACATAACAGAGCCCCCACCATAAGGTGTGATTTCTTCGAAACATGCCTCTGCAAAGCGTTCTCCTTGTCTTCTTAGCACTCGCCGACGTCGATCTTCACCGAACAGAGATATCCTGGCTTCATCAGAGAACAAAACCCTATTCCAATCGTCTTGAGTCCATGATTCACAATTTCTAGCGAACCTAAGCCTGTGAACTCTGTGCTCACGGAGTAATTTGGGGCCGCGGGCCGGGCGGTGACTGCGTATATTGGCAGCGAGAAGCCTCCTCCTGACCGTCCATAGACTAATATGCACATTTCTTACTTCTTGGAGGTTGTTCTTAAGATCCACATACGAAGATTTGCGATTTCTCAATGCGCGACTCACAAGAAAACGATCATCCCGTGGTTGGGTACATGGTTTTCTTCCAGAACCAGGCCTTCTCTCGACGGAACCAGTCTCCTGATATCGCTGCCAGGTCCTTTGGACTGTCGAGCGACTAACATTTAGCCTCCTAGCCACGAAACATTGGCTGCAACCCTCTTCAAGCAGCGCGATAATTTTGGTAGCTTTTACCACTTTATCTACCATTTTTGATACAGCCAAACAGCATTAAATAAAGCTTTGACAGTCAAGGATATGAAATTAATCGATAAAAATTGAATAAAAGTTATGAAAGTCGATGTTAACTTCTGGAACTTCGCGCCAAAAATGTAGGATAAAAAGGGGTTTTCTGTAAAAATGAACATCAAATGAAAAATTGAATTTAGAACGTACTTTTTTAAATACCACAGCATTTTTAAAACCGGCCAGTAACGTGTACAAACGATTGAAACCTTTTTGGTATTGTATCTTTTTGAATATGAATGAAAATCAAAACCGCCCGTTTTTTTTGCAAATGAGTTTATATTGAGATATAACAGTCAGAATATTTATCTCTTTAAATTTCTCTCTTAGTAACACTCTTGGGCCTAAATTATATATCGCGTGGACCGCCCTTTTGTGTAGAAGAAAAATTCTATTCAATTCCGCGGAGTTACCAGGAGTGGTAACCTTTAGCCGAATCTGCGTAGTAGTTTCTTAAACTGTGCATTGTTTCATGCATCCTATGTACCCTTTTAGTCATTGAAGATGGACAGGAAAACTGGCATGCTTGTGTGGGAAAATGAAAGAAAAATGACGCAGCTTTATAAATGATATTGAACGTAATGAAACAGGAAACAGATCATTTATAAAGATATCAGTTGTTCTATAGCGTTTTCAGTTTTAATCAGTACGTCGGCGCTCCATGCAAAAAGCAAATTCAATATAATGCGCTGTAATTCTTTGTTTCCACAGCAATAGAGATATTGTGGTGTATGTACCTTAGTGTTTAAATGTACAGCTTATCTGTAACTATGTCCAAGTCTAATTTTCTATGCATGTCTTAAGCATGGAGGAATTTTAGAGGAAAAGGATTTAACATACCGAGATAAATACACTAACTCCACTCCGCTGTGAAGCATAACTCGAATGAACTACAATTTTATAAAATATTATTTTACACTATCTCGGCTGGGCAACGTTTGGTAAACTTAAGAGGATCTTCTAATCCAAGTATCAATTCCTTAGTACTCTGTTTTTATTAGTTACTCCTTCGTATCTGAAAATATAGATCTACGACCTGTGTATGTTGCCAGCGATGATTGATGCACGGAAACCTGGTCTCTAAATGTAGGCGTCATAACGAAACTCAAAAATACTGAGAGTACTATGGCGCGGTCTATGCTTGTAATTTCTCTGTGAGAAAGAAGCAAAATAATACGGCAATCAGCAGAACAACGGGTATAACCGACATAGCGTGAGGAATTAACGGGCTGTATTGGCAACGGGCAGAACAAGTCACTCGACACACTGATTACCGCTGGAGAAGAAAGATTCTTCAGTGACAACCATCTAGTGTCGCTGTGTAGAATAGACATACCGCCTGGTGAGGTACGGTACAGTGTTCGGGCCGCCGAGACCTTCTGGCCGGTGATGGTGGAATGGTTAGGTTGGCGGGGTTTTCACCTTCCGACTGGCGCAGATGTTAACGAGACGTGATTGCCTGGCGCTGCCGACCAGCACTAGGAAGATGCTCGAAAGCGTCAGAAACTTCAACGCGGTCGTCGCCTTCTGCAGGGCAGTAATCTCGCGCAAGGAAGCAACAGAGTGGTTCAGAGCCGAGATAGATCATAGTGATATGCCGCTGTAGCCGAGGCCGGGAGTGAATAGTCCGTCACCCGCAGAGGCTGACAGCTCGAGGGCGACGCTCCGGCGGCATTATTGGCTGTCGCCGGGACGTAGATGGGGGATAGTACCCGACAGTGTAATTCAGCCAGATTCACCACGGACGTCAAGAATTCTGTACCAGTGGTCGGCCCAATGACGAAGCGGAGGGAATACAGCGGGTTATGGGGCCGTGCTCCTCCCTTTCGTTACCCTGGACGAAACGAACGGCGTGCGTCCACACATAGCTTGTTAAAAAAACGTATATAACCAAAAGACTCTTGATGATAAATATTAATTACATACACCCAGAGTAAATCTGAAAGATTTACATTTGCTATAATTTGGATTGTCATTACTTTGAGAACAGTAGGTACTTTCTTGTTCTCAGAAACTAAGATTTCATTCGCACCAAAGCAAATATTTATTCTGTAAAAGTAAAACACGTTTAACTATATTATCATACCAAAATGTATATCTCATTAAGGTATAAAACTACTTGGTAGTGTAACCCTTTTTCTACCTGTCCCTTCCCCCAAAGCGTTACCAGAACAAAGCGTACCAAGTTTTATCTGTGGCCATATTTACAAAGGGAATGAAACATTACTTAAACTTGTCCAGTGAAATGTTTAGTTCTGTGACCCCTACCACTATGTGCACAATATATAACTCACTTGCGACTCACAATTAGATTATGCCTAATTATTTTTATAATATCAACTATTTATGTACTTGTGATTTTAATGATTACTTGTTATAGTACCACGGGGAGCTAATTTGTTCGTGGTAAAATTTAGGCTACGTGCCATGCTTCTCTATGTGATGCGATATAAATACGCTGTGTGGTGTCGGAATAAGAATACAATTCACTACACTATTCCTAGACCGTGGATGTTGTATAAGATATGATTAAAGATGTGGTTAAAGGAAATGATATTCCTTAGTGGGCATATATGAGCCAAGATGATGATGAAAAGTAAATCTAATCCGACATTCAGCTAATTAGCATCCGTGGGGGTTCGGGGTAAGAATACAATTCACCACTCCCTATTCTGTCCGTGGGTGTCGTAAAAGACGACTCAAGGGAATGTAATATGCATATAGCATCTAGGCAAGAGAGGAAATCTCGAAATAAAACTCTATAACAAATCGTCTGACCAGCGCGATAAAGTAGGTCAATTTCCCTTGTATTATGAAAGGATGCTCGAGCTTAATTAGGACGTAAATGAGCTGAGATATTGACGAGATGATTCAGCTGATTTGTTATCACTACGCAACTTGTCAAACATGCAACGTGCCTACGACTTGCACATGCCGAATGTCTATGTCTAATAACGTTAGTCATCTTGCAATAAGATACTTAGAGAAACTCGAGAAATTCGAGAGTAGTATGCCTTTCCATGTAGGAAAACATTAGCGTTTATCATCAAGTGAAATGTTATCATACATTCTAGAGGATAATACATCCCAGTTGTTTATTTAGGGTTGGTTTGGAAGATAATGCAAATAAAGTACGGATAGCGTCACATTACCTAGTGAAAATAAGTCTTATATGTTGTTACACAACGAACAATTACTATGTGAACTTCATATATTTAAAAACAGACGCCTAAGTTTATACAGTAACACCTTAAAAAAATTACGAAAGTTAAATATCGACTCATTTTACAGATCATTAATTATTTAAAATAGCTATGCTGTTTGAAGCACCTTAGGTGGATTGGATGATACGTAACGCTTCCTTATATAATGTTCTTTAAAATTAATGCAGTTTATTAGTAGATAAAAAATAAAAAGAAAATCCTTTAAAAAAACTTCAAAAACTAAAAAGTTAAAAGAACTTAATAAAGATTTAATTTAATGTGCCTCTTTTGCAAACCCAATACCTTTAATGTTAATAATATACTAATATTTGTATGTCCTACCTATTGATAAGTTTGGAAGGTTCCACTTTTCTAGATTACATCAGGTAGACTATAATATGGGCCAACCACTGATGTCAAGTAACCCTGCTCCGGTGGTCGGCCCAACGACGAAGGCGACGTGGTTTTCGGGTGGGTTGCGGGAGTTGCGTGCTTAAGCCCCTCTGTCGCCCCGGACGGAGTGGTGCGGAGGCGCGCCGACCGCAGCCCACCCACAAAAAAAAAAAAATATATCGCTGCTTTTTATTTTCGTCGTAATTCGTTCAATTTTCTACGTAAACAAAAATGTTCATAAACTGAAAAATACGGGGCAAAACTATTTTAAATTTTTATGGGACTAAATGGTAAATATTCTGCATCAAACTCAAATTAATTAATTTTAAAATCCATCGTATCAGCAACTGTCGGGGATAGGGGTGCCTTTTTTGGGGTTGCCGATGGTCAGCGCACACGATGTACGCTCCGTTTGGGGTGACGAAAGGGCGGCGGGCGGCCCCATAACCCACCGTATCTTCTGTCCTTCGCCATTGAGCCGACCACCGGTACCGAGTTGCTTGTCCTTCGTGGCCGGCCCACGGTGTGGCCCCCTCAGGGTGATAGGGTTGCCTAAATTAGTATCGTCACTAACTCGCCACAATTAATTTTATGTTTTGCCATGCGTTTGCTGCTGTTCATACCTTTGGTGTTCTCTTGGCTGATTTTTATGAATTTCAGGGACAAGTCTGCAGAGACGACACATATTAAATCAATGACTATACAGTGAAACGATCAAAAATATCATTAACAAATATTTCCAGATATATTCCATAGCACAAGTATACTTTTTTCACTATCGCTTATCCAATAGCGAAATATACCGTTATGATAATATAATTCAAGTAATTTCACCGTAAAAATTACAGCTCGAGTTAACGGGATGGGGTCGTGAGGCGTGATAACTATATGCGGCACGCAATACGTAAATGGAACGAAAAGCTTCGACATGCGAACGTGTGATATTCCAAATACAGGCTGGTCCAATATTATGGTTGTAGTATCATTTTTTGACAGAAACAATAGTTTAACCACACCCTACTCTGTATCATCCCATACGGCGGAAGAATGGCGTAAGACTTCATAATGTGCCGTATTACTCCTTCTATTTAATAGGCCACCGGACTTGATTCCTTGACTTCACCTTTTTAAGTATCTAACCCCGTCGTCGTACCAGCCACAAAGCTCCGAGAAGTCGTCCTTACGCAGTCGATCTAACTATTGCTAGCGTGCTTATCCCCAATCCGCCTTCTGTCAAACGTGGTTACACGTTTGTGGATAGTAGATAAAAATATTTGATGTTTCAACGGACTAAAATTACTATCCACTTGAATAAGTGGGCCATGTGTGTTTCAAAAGAGAGGAAAGCTCTCAGAAAAATATTATTCAGCAATATTGACCGCATGGGTGGTATGTAAGGTTTATTGCTCACGTCATCTTTGTCTTCAATCATCATGGATTATGAAAGAATACATTTATTATATAAAGTTAAGATCACTGCAAGGAATTCATTTTAAAAATAGGTAATATCTATAGATTGTCGAAGATATCGGTCATCATCCCTACTTTTCCCGTGGATATAATAGAGTTTTACAGCAAAAGATTTAAGCTATTAGCCGTTTTCTTGTGACTACAGAATTTTACCATTATACATTTTCCATGTGCTCATTTCAGAAACCAAACGTTCATCCACAAACGAATTGGAAGATGTATGTACAAAAGTTATTTGCTAAGTAAAATAACCATTATTGAGAGAAACCAGTTATTAGCATTATATACCACAAAATAAAAATGTATTTTACATTCTCCATCACACATCAATTTATCGACGTCCACTGTTTCATAAGCTTCCTTAACAGGAGATGCCATAAACGCGAGACTCACACAGAGAGAGACAGGCGCTTTGGCGACTACAGTTGGTATTATAAGTTCTCCAGGACATTGCCGCTGTTCATTCTACGGTCAAACTCTCGGTGCTTTTACACATCTCACGAAAAATTAAGCGATAATAGCATATTTAACTATTAACTCGTCACCACACCGGAGTGCAGAATAGTCTTACATATAAATTAAATACGAAAATACATATATATAATATAAAAATACATAGGTCATCTAGAAGACAAGAACTATCACACGGATCTGTGAATATATCGTAATATTAAAAAAAGTTATTTTTGCATTAGCTATTCAAATTTTGTGATAATCAATATATTTTTTAACGTTTTGCCAACAGATGGTGTTATTTTTCTTACTACTATTTTTACAAAATATTAACGGTAACATATAAAGTGAAAAATTACCAAAAAAAAAACGGCGTCTTGAAGTGTAAGTTTAAAACTGTAATTTTGAATGAAAACATTTATTTTGATACATACTATAGTACCAAAGAGTAAAATCTAATTATACGATGATGATATGTGTTTACATACTTATGTGCAATAATATAAGAGAAACTTGACGTATCGTACCTTACAATATGGTCACATCACACATCACCACAGCTCATATACCTCCCAGACGGCCAAGCGTTGGGGTGTCGGGGATAGAATGTTATCAGACGATCTCTCCGGCACCCCGTAAAAGCGCGGAAGGGGCCGCTGTGGTTTTAGTGGGTATTTCGGTCAAAAAAAAAAAAAAAGTTCATATACGTCTCACTGCTAGGCTCGAGCCTCCTCCACAAAGAGAGGGAAATTGGCCTACTATGCCATACTGGTCAGACGGTTTGGTTTAGGGTTTCATTTTCTCTTGCATAAATGTCTTGCTAGATGATGATGTGTTGCTAAATGCATGCTAGATATTATCTACATATAATATTTATAAGTCGTCTTTTACGATACCCACGGGGCAAGAAAGGGGGTGGTGAATAGTATTCTCACTCTATCTCCACACAGATACAAACAACGGTTACAATTTCAACTAATATAAATATCATATTAATAAAACTTTTCATCGCTTATTGATGAATCTTCAAAAATTAGGTCAGACTTGAATGATATAATAACCATAAATGTGTAGTATTTATATACCATATATCCTTAAGGTTTCATATGATTTAAGATTAGTGTCAATGTAAACATTTCTGAAATTGATTATTAATGATAAACTTTCGAAAGACATTAAATCATTCTACAGGTTCATTTACATTTTCAAGTATTTCATTTATATAATAATTAAATAATAATTTTAAGAGTGTCTTACATAAAAACTATAGTAAAAATATTTTATCTATTCTTATTCTGTCTATTAACGGTTATATTTGAGCAACTTTAGTTCTAATCGATTCATAGCTAATAAAATATAGGTATAGCAGAAAAGTCACGCACAAGGAATGTAATACATTCACACTATATATGAATGTTAGAGCATGATTTTTAGAAATAAACGGATAGTTATCTAGTTTCAAAACTTATTTAAAATTAAGATTTTCGTATGAATCATTATCAATAAGAGGGAACTGTAGTTCTTTAGAAGAGCTTTGTCGTCTTTCTTGAAGAACACCACCACCCACACTCCTAGTCCACGATTTTGGAACGAAGCCCCCGAGAACTAGTTATGTGAGAGCCATTCTGATCTCATGGAAGCTGATTGCCGGGATTTCTTCGGTACAATGCCGCATTAGCTCGAATCTGAGGTCTTGGACCAAACTGACAACAGGGTTTCGAGATCATTTATTTAACTGCTATAGAACCTTTTGACCTCTCCCTATTTAACTGTCCATAGAACCTATTGATCTCTCCCAATCTCACTCTGGAATGAAATGACACGTACTGTTATCGGTCTTCAGCTTAGTCATTTGACTCTGCAAATTAGAGAGACCCTGTGTAAATACAGTAGGACTACGTTTCCGCTCTATCGCTTCTTTTATACGGAGCGTGTTAAATCGGCGAATATCGTGTCGCAGATATGGAGATCGGCCTGTTTAGCTGCCTATGTTCAGAGCAGTCGGCTTAAGACTGTCACTTGGTTGCTTCACGCCATAAGTTCGAGAACCTGGTCAGAAAGTATTTTAGGTCTATCAGCAGAGTTTGAAAAAAGAAATTTATTCAAATAAACCTGCTGTTCATATCGTATGGAGATTCGCACTCGTCTAGAAATTAGATAAGACTAAATATTATTAAGCCCAAAAATAGCCAAAGGCAACGTCTCAGCGAGTGCCACCCAATATTTCATGTCAGCTCCTATATGGCTCACTGTTGGACTCGAGCCTCCTGAACTATGGGAGGAAAATTGACATACTATACCAAGCTGGTCAGACAGGTTTGTATAGGATTTCGAGTATTCTTTCTCTTGCACAGATATTAAATACACATTACATCCCTTAATCGTCGTTCACAATGTCTACGACTATTAATATTTATCAAGTTAATAAGTTGAAGTTACGTTATTTACTTTCGGTGGAAATAAAAAAGATGAAAAAACATTCAATGGTGTTTCTATATATTATACCTACTATTACTAGAAAATCGCGTGTTAAGACTGTATCGACCAGAAAAGATTGGCTTGTTTTCTTTCAAAAATCACACGTCTATATTCGTAGCGGAGAATTTGAGGAAATTACTTGTGTTTATGGTGTTTTAAGGAAGCGTAAAATAAACTAGTTGTGCTATATGAAATACGTATGTACATCACGTTTATAAAATACACTATGTAAAATATCTTACTAAAATGCCTTACAAGCAGAACTCGAAAATGTAACAAATACAATGTGTATCTGTCGAAACCTTGACTGAAGTTATTACATTTTTTTTATTTAAACAATAATACGTGTGGTGACGGAGTAGGAATACAATTCACCACCCCCTATCTTACCCGTGGGTGATCGTACGAGACGACTAAGGGATATAAAACGCATATAACATCTATGCGAGAGAAGGAAAACTCGAAATAAAACCCTATACCAACACGTCTGACCAGCGTGGTATAGTAGGTCAATTACCCTTCCGTTATGGAGGAGGCCCGAGCCCAACAGTGGGACGTATATAGGCTGAAACGAAACAATAATATACACACACATACAGACTGACTTGCACAGATGGTGAAGTGGTAAGATACCGGCCTAACGCACAAATGTCGCGGGTTTGAATCCCATGTAGGAAAATACTTTCTGCAATCCAAAAATTGTTGTTCCGAGTCTTCATGTTGTGTCCGTTAATTATATGTTTGTGAAGTCTCCCGCAATACAAGGATTATTTCCTTAGTGCAGAGTGTACAAAACAAAAATACTTGACAAGGTCCGATTGACTTCAAAATGTGCACAGGTATTTCTATCGTAACGTAGACGTATACTAAAAATGGACTTCACGAAAATCCATTGTAAAATATATTTTTATCTATCATGATAATGATTCCACGCCTTGGTAGGCTTTGCTATTATCCCTATCCGAGGCCGCAGGTAACTGGACCGAGGATTTAGTAAGTCACCCACCGAGAGGCCGACCGCGCGATGGAGGACGGGACGGAGCCGGGCGACGAGTGAGCTGACCATGGCCTACCCCCAAAAAAAAACGGCTTGCCATTATAATCGTACATATGCTATAAATGTTGCTAAATAACCGTTGCTTTAATATTTTCAATTATAATATTTAAGATATTTTAATATGCTGTGTGGTAGCGGCTTCGAATACTACCAACCCTTGCTTTGCTCGTGGGTGTCGTAAAAGACGACTAAGAGCCCTAGATTGACCCGGACCATCTCCATCTGGTACCATTTGGGTCAACGATTACATTCCCAAGGAGGGTTGACGTCAGGCAGGCGGCCGGTCATAAAAGTCATTGCCGAAACTTTTTGCAATATGTCAAAACAGATGACATATTGCGTCGACCCCAAGTAATTGGGATAAGAGCAAGATGATGATGATGATGAATATTAAAATTAGATTATTTGACAAAAATGTGTAAGACCTAATTCCAGAGAGCTGCCGTTTCGTGGTAGGGTACCTGTGACCCACTTTCTCTAACCCTCTTTTCGCTTATGGCGCAAACGAAGTTCTACAGATCAGGTAGTATATTATATATCATCTTCATCATCTCAGCCTATAAAAGTCCCGTAGTTGAACTCAGGGCTCCTCCACTTTGAGAGAGAATTTAACATACCATACTACACTGATCTTACAAGTTGGATTTCATTTCCAATTTCTTTCTCTTGGTCTCAGATATTATATACAAAATTTTGATACACATTAGTCGTCTTTTACGACACCCACAGGCAAGAGAGGAGATGGTGAAATTTATTCTTACCCCGTCCCCACACGTGCACAATATTTTTACACCGTTAATTAACTAAAATTATGATAAAACAATATCTACTTATGTATAGTTAGATATATATTTATATAATTATGTTCTTATTCGAGAGGATAAATAAATCAATCATCAACGAACAGAAAATCGAAACTCGGTGATGATTCAGCACATCTCTGTTTTGGCAGAATCTACTTCATAATATCATTACAGTGATAATAGAGATTTCAGCATCGTTTTGCCGTCATACAGTTTTAGAGGAGATCAATTCTCATTTATTGTAGAAGTGACATTATAGTTCCAAATATTAAAAACAAAAACAATATATTTATGGATTTTTTTTTTTTTTTTGCTTTTCAGTCGTTAATACATCCTAGAAGCGGACACGAGCTTCTTACACAATGAGAGAGAAATTGGCCAATTTGGCAACACAATGTGAAGGAAACTCTGGCGTATTGGCTACAGAATATGGTTTTGGATCGAGTATACCTTACCTGCGGTGATGTTAACTGTATACGTTCTTTGACCTCTGATTTCCACACATAAAGGAGTAATGGTATAACGTATATAAAAGCGTATACGAATCTATTTTTATTCTATAGTCATAGAGGATGTAATTAAAATAACAACGAGTTAATTTTATACATATGATATCCAATTATCCTTCCTAAGGCGCTCTGCCTTAGGAAGGATATCGACATCGAGACAGCGTCTTGTACTATACAAAGCACAAGTTCTTCTCATTTCTTATCTTCATTCTCCATTATATATTTTAAGCATGTTATTAATTGATGTTGCATGACATTACTCCGTATAACGCGAA
Organism: Lymantria dispar; assembly: GCA_032191425.1. NCBI lineage: Eukaryota > Metazoa > Arthropoda > Insecta > Lepidoptera > Erebidae > Lymantria > Lymantria dispar. The sequence goes on along the minus strand of CM063457.1, from coordinate 16,284,873 downwards.
CGCAACTTGGTATTTTAAAACATTTACACGGCCCCCTGTAATAAAAATAGTTTGTAAAGACCTGTAAAACCCGTACCAACGAATGACTTATAACACGAATCATCATCATCATCGCAACCCACATACGTCCCACTTGTTCGACTCGGGCCTCCTCCACAATGGGAGGGAACTTGACCTATTATACCATTCTGATCCATGGGTAAGATAGTGAGTCGTGAATTGTATTCTTACTCCGTCACCACACGAAATACACACACGTAATACGAATACAACAATTTTATTAGAAAATATCTATATTAATTGAACTTAAGCTCATTATAGCTCTACAATTAAAAAATGGCGTATCATTACTGAAATTGTCTTCCATAGAATTTCGATAACCGCTATATTAAAATAATATGATTCCACTTAAAATTAATAGCTATCTCATTATAAATTACTGTTATGGAGAGTCATTCATTCTATATTATTTCATTTTAGTTATTTATTATGAATTGAACGTTGATAACCTGGTTGATCTATTGGTATCAGAAACGGCCATTTCTGGGTTCAAATACGGAATCTAATGTTATGCATTATAAATTTCTTAATAGAAGCACAGAATACGGAAGTATGTCCGATAGCAGATTGCAGCAGAATCCGTTTGAATACGTATATAATATTTAAAAAGATATAAACACCTACAGATGAAATCTATGTGTATCCCATTACTTCAAGTGTTTTTCCAGTTTCTCAAGAAACTGGTGGACTCAAGTCCACACATCCTCTACAATTTTTGAGCAGATCTTTTCTAGCATTTGATTCCCCATTCGTGCCCTGCTCTACTTTCATACATAAAGATGCTATAAAACATCTTTAAAATTACGTACACGTAAAACAAAAAGTTAAACAATGAGTGAAACATTATGCATTTCTGGAGTAAGTTTTCTTTTTGCTTTCGAAAGATAACCGATTTCAGTGAGGATATTTCAGTAACCTCTTAACCGTATTTGCAATAAATAATAATTATTCAATAAATTGAAATGTTTATTCACGACTGAATAATCATTCGCTTACATTAGATTCAATGAAAGCGAAGATAGGCCTACATTTATTATGAATAATTAAAACGGTAGAAAAGGTTCATTTCATTAGTTTATACCGGAAGGTCGGTAGACATTTGCACTATTAATTCGTACCTTCTTGCTTAAAAGCAAATATTTTATTTTATAAAATACCTTCTATTATTTTATTTTAATAGCTTTTCCTGTGGCGATAAAGTAAAAATACAATTCACCACACCGCTCTGTATTGTCATTAACATAAAAATGAGTAGCTATAGCCATCTGAATGCATAGAACCATTGAAAAAAATTCAACACGTTTATGTAGAAATAATCCTTACTTAATGTTATAAATGCGAAAGTAAGTTTGTTTGTTTGTTACGCTTTCACGCTTAGACCACTAAACCGATTTAAAAAATTCTTTCACTAATGGAAAACTATAATATCAGGGAGTAACATAGGCTATATTTTATCCCGGTATTCCCACGGCAACGGGCAAGGCGACTAAAACCGAGGCGAAGCGAGGGCGGGTTGCTAGTATTCATCATCATCATTACTTCAGCTCATATACGTTGGGCACTACTGGGCTCGAGCCTCCTCCACAATAGAAGGGAAATCGACCTTACTATATCATGCTAGTCAGACAGGTTGGTATAGGGTTTTATTTTGAGTTTTCATTCTCTCGCATAGATGTTATATGCGTCCCCTTAGTCGTCTTTTACGACATCCACGGGCAAGATGGCGAGTGGTGAATAGTATTGTATAATATTAATTATTTTTAATGTTCAAGCGATGTTATACTTCCCATCCATAAGTACTTTTTTATTTTATGAATGTATGATTTACTTTTGTCCTTGGCATTTTTATACAACAGAGGTTTCAATTATTGCCGAAATCCATTTATCGATTACAATGAAACATACATCAATAATTAAAGTGGAGCACCAATATTTAATTGTAGATCATTCCTGAACCTTACTTCTCAACATTTTCAACTTGCAATATAATAAATTAAATGATCATTATGTACTACCTAATAATCGTAGTTACTTTGGTACTAAAAATATTAGTATATATATATAGGTATATATATGACAAATCTTCAAAGACGTGAGATAAGTTCAATGTGTAGGTGTCATGACAACTTATATGTGATCATGTTTTTAATGTTAAAAGTCAATATATTTACATCTTGATATTAAACTTATCAAAATCATTTTACCATTCGATTTTATAAGGAATCGACAAAGCATATCTTCCTAACTAACACAAATGTAGTTAAGTGCAAAATATTCTGCATATTCTGACCTCACCTCTTCTAGGGAACGTAATTATTGGACATCTTAGTTATTGGCAGATGTTACTATAGAAGTTCTCAGCATTTACGATATACATGAGCAACTGTCAAGATTGGTAGTATTTATAACCGCTGCTATGAGGCGTATTTTCCATTAGTTTTATTTACAGTTTGTGTACTGACTTAATTAAAAATACAATACATGCTTTCATGTCTACGATTGGTATACAGAACAACTATAATGGACGTGAAGTTATCAGCATTATATAAAGACTCAAAATAAATTCTTAAAACATCGGGCTGTTATGGGTAGCTACAATTCGCCTGAGATATCTTTTGAACGCTTTGAAGCGAACAATGCAAAAAAGTCTGAATAAAACAAAAATAATTAGGCACCATTGATTGTTTAAAGTTTTGTGGTAACGGTTTAGAATATAATGTTTAGTCAGTTTTAGTGAGTCAGTTCAGTTTTTATGAGGAAGCCTATATCCAATAGCGGACGTTGAATGGCTAATAAAGGGCGAAAGTATGTGTATGGTTCCAATCTTCAAATATTGATATCAACTCATATAAAATTTCTTCTCTTTGTTTTTTCACCTAAAGCCTTACTCGGGCCGTTATTAAATTATTAGAAAAAAAAAACAACGGAATCGGTCGAGCTAATCTTAAGTAATGCGATTACGTAATTATTTTCTATTTATTTAAAAGAGATTTTAGATTTTGATACGTTTTAACGATCTACTTAATATTAAATAAATTTGTTATTGTAAAAATAATAACAGAGTGAATTATAATAACATTCAGTATATATATGGCAATCTATCCGCTCTATCCGCTATATCAATATTTATGGCAATCTACCCGCAGCTTCATTTCTGATATATACTTTTTAAAATCCTACACTAAGAGTAAATTTAGCACAAAAGTGCCTATGAATATTTGAAATAACATATATTAAACGTGAACTAAACATGGTTTAATCCGGACTTAATATAAGCTATATAAAATACTAATTCAAATCATATCCATTCTAAATATACTTACCTCAAATTCGTTGAGCTGCAATGTAACAATACAATTAAAAAATTGTTAACCTCGTAAACATTTCACTTTAATGTTAGTACAATTGACGTGTATCAAAATCATCCCAACTTTTTATCTGCTCCACAATGAGAGAGAAATTGTCCTACTATACATCACACTAGTCAATATTCTATGCTAAACCAAAATAAACCTAACTCTGTTTACTTCAAATACTCAATGATGGAAGTTAATACGTATATGGGCATTTTCATAAAAATGTACAAGGGCGTTTTCAGACGTGTCTCTCTAAAACATTACCTTTTTTAAACAATTAATTCTATTTGAAACTAGCACAAAATTTTACATTAGGTTTATTGTACATTTAAGTAATATTTTATGATATTATTTAAGCCAATTATAGTATAATTTTTCGATTAAAAAATAATATAACAACAGATTGCTATCATTTTATTGTGTCCCTTTGTAGCCAGACGATATTTCAACACTGAATTTACATATTAGTTGTAATAATTTGCTCAGTGCCGTATTTTATTTTTCTGGTAGATAGTGTAGGGTCAATTTATTAAAAATATATATTAACGATATATATTAACTAGACGTAAAATAAATAAATTAAATAGAATTTGATTACCGTGGTGCGTTTTTAAAAATCCTGACACATCAGTTTTGTTACCACATTTTCTTCGAAATACTACTCTTTTTGTAGATGTTTTATGTAATAATAACACTAACAGTCTTTTATTCAGCGGCTGACTTGTAAATATTGTTTAGTTTCTTCCAAAATTTCGTGGCAGGTGCACGTTTGATTCAGTGCTTCGCGCGGACGTACTTTGTCAAGGTAAGTTACCAATATTTCTTAATGCATTAATTAGTAAACATATTTTTGTGGTTATTTTCAAAATATTTATCATCTAATACAACTTATAAAACTCGTGATGAGTCGTCACCACAATCGTATATTTTTTAAATAATTAATCATCTTGCGAGGGTAAGATAACGTTACGTCAGTTTTGTATGGTAACATATAGTATGACCTAAAAAGTAACAAAACTGACCGTAAAGAAGACTGGACATTACACTTTTTACCAACTTACCAAAGAAGGTACCTATGTATGCCTACCATTTTATTTTATTATAGAGATTTTAGAACTTATTATTGGATTCTGATGAGAATGTAAATGTTTCTTTACAATTTTGTTACCGTCAGTATTGTTACTGTCCCCCAAATATTTCAACTTAAATACTGGCTATTTTCTATTTCGGGCTTTAATACCGTAATTTAACTTAACTTAAGTTCAGAAATATGATAACTGTTTTATTATTATAATTATATTAAAAGAAACATAGCTTTACATAAAAAAAAATTAAAGTTAAGTGTGCCTTCTGTTACCAACGGTAACAGAGTTTTGAATTTATGTGTCATATTTTTAGTATTTTTTTAAGTTTCTTTGACGAATCTATATGATTAGGTAGTTCAACCATGTTCTTTTCGTTTTTTATTAAAAAAAAAAGATATTCCATTAATTGTTTCATTTTAATCATGTTATAAAAAAGTATCAAACCTGACATCTTTTTGTCTAACTAGGCCCACATTTTTGCTTATTTTTAATAAATTATGCAATGAATCAAAGTTAAAATTGAATTTTGTTAAATATATAAATTAGACCATTTCTAACATACATAATAACAATTAGAAATGAAAGTTAAAAAAATTCACAAGTTTTTTTTGTACTGCTTATTTTTGTGAAAATGCCCATATAGGACGTGCATAATGTAGCCTCAATTACCTACAGATTGTAACTCTGAGACGGTTTGTTATAGAATTTTTTAGTTTTCCCTCTCTTAGTGTCTCGGCTCGTCACAACTAATATACGTCATACTGTATTCGAACATCCTCTACAATACGAGGGCAATTAACCTAATATATCACGCTGATCAGATTTTATTTTAAATTTTATTTTGGACAGATATTGTATGCTTCGTTACTCGGCCACTACACGGAAAGATTTGTATTTTAAGACCATAATGCTACATACAACTACGCAATTTGAATATCTGCTTATATATTTTAATCTTAATAGACTATTGTAAAAAAGATGAATCAAAAGATATTATTCATCATTATCATCATTTCAGCTCATATACGTCGTACTGTTGGGCTCGAGCCTTACTATACCATGCTAGTCAGACAGGTTGGCATAGGGCTTTATTTCGAGTTTTTCTTCTCTTGCATATATGTTATAAGCGTATCCCTTAGTCGTCTTTTACGACATCCACGGGCAAGATAGGGAGTGATGATTTATATTCTTACTCCATCACCAAACGGAAAATCAAAAGATATATCTCACTTTTATTCCTTAATCTGTGTGCACACGGATTTTTTTCTTAAGAACATGACACTACATATAGTTACGCAGTTTTATTTAGTTTAATAAGAGTGACTGCCATAACATGCTAAATTACTATTTCTGTTCCTTATTGACACGTTAGTTTTGTTACTGGTGTCAAATGAGTCAACCGTAGCAACTTCCGCTTGGACTTTTAAAGAATATCAAGTGTACCAACAAACGGATATCTACAGTGTAAAAAATGTTATACATGATCAACTAATATAATATGGTCTTTATTATAAACGTAAGAAATAAATTATTTTGGTAATATAGTTTCATTACTATCACTGATCTGAAGCACAGTAAAAAAGAATTTAATAATATATCCACCCAATATATACTAATAGGAATCCGCTACAGTCACACACGACAGAAATTGAAATATCTAGCCTATGTAAGAACCCAACAAAATTGTTTTTCGCATTTTTATTAGATAACTAGCAACCCGCCCTCGCTTCGCTTCGGTTTCAGTCGCTTTACCCGCGGCGTAGTTCCCGTTCCTGTGGGAATACCGGGATAAAATATAGCCTATGTTACTCCCTGATATTATAGCTTTCCATTGGTGAAAGAATTTTTGAAATCGGTTCGGTGGTTTAAGCGTGAAAGCGTTACAAACAAACAAACATCCTTACTTTCGCATTTATAATATTAGTTAGATAATCAATATCACTCTAATTTACCTAGTGATAAACATAAACTATTTTAGGTGAATATAATGTAAGTTTCTATCTATTACAAACATTGGAAATATATTAAAATTAATTAATTATATCCCATTGGTTCAAAATTAAAATTGTTCTTTTATAACTTTCATATAAGTACAAGTATCAATAAACTCATCTTTTAAAAAAAAAGTTGGCAAGTAACTCCCAACTGTGTGCATTCCAATTCCACACTTAACACTAAACACAAAAAAAAAATAACATACATAATTGCAGACACGTTCACTACACAGTACAACACTACGCTTTGCCGATAAAGATGCGTAGCAAAGAACTACGCGCGAGCTGACTACGCGACGAGCGGCGTAGCACTGCCGTGGCAGGGTGGCGGCGATCAGGATGCCGCGACGGCTCGCGCTGCTCGCTGTTTCAATTAACTGCTTTGTTGCTTCTACGTCACAAAGAGGTCGATTTTGTATCTACGAATTTCGACATTTTTATTTTGCTGGGATCAAGATGATGGTCGTATCTATCTGAGTACCTTTTTATTAAACTTAAATCAAAGAGCATGCGAATTGGATAACTACGTTTATATACGTGAATCTACAAAAGTGAATATAGAAATACTACATTGGTCTGAATAATTTATTAAGATGTTTATTTTCTTTTAGGTATAACATATTACCTAATAGATGGTTTACTTAATCGGCTCTTATTAGCCTATAAGTTACTAGCTTATGAATACCTAGTTTACAAACACACGGCAGTAAGAGATATAGTGAAATTGGTCTAAAACTGTCAGCTTCTATGGAATGACGATGACGTGCGATGCAAAGATTAGTTAGTAATCGTGGCTGGTAAAACATTCCTTTCATTAAACATTAAAATCCTAAGCTAAATTCTAAATTTATCGTGTAAATGTAAACAAACCAAAAAAATAATTGCAATGAAAAGAGTTTTCGTTATATAATATCTGAAATAAATCATTGACTTAATCCAAATACACGAGCACCCAATATTATTAGGGAGGGACCCGTATTAAATTAAGAAAAATCCTAATTGAGGTAAATCGATTCATAAATTTGAAATGAGATAATTATAGAAACATAATAACCAATCATAATGTGAAAATTTTTATTTGAGTTTCGGTGATCATCATAAGGATATGGTCGTACGTATAAAATACACTTTTATAAAAATAACAAATAGGTTACTTACAGTTTTATATATGAAAGACAAATATAATATTTAATTAAGCAACAAAGGCATTTCATTAATTTTGTTTTCAACCATCCATCCATCAGCCTACAGACATCCACTGTTGGACATAGGCCTCCCCACGAGAATGCCACTCGGAACGGTCCTGCGCCACTTGCATCCAACGGTTCCCTGCGACTTTGAGAATGTCGTCAGTCCACCTAGTGGGGGGTCGTCCTACGCTGCGCCGTCCGATTCGAGGTCGCCACTCAGGAACCTTTTTTTTTTGTATATTACTTGTATGTATATATAATTTACCCGCAACTTGAATCAACACTGTCCGTATGTTTATATCATAAATAGAATAAATCACTACCTATACAAACTGAAACGGACAAAGGCAATTAATTTGTAATTAACATAGACTTTGATTTATGAAATACCGATTGATATGATAGTTACTCGGACTATTTTTAGATTACTAGATAGGGTACCAAATATAAGTATGTATACTTTTGAAACGAAAACTTCTTTAGGCACGCTGTACACTTTATTTTACTTTTGTTGTACGATATTAAGAACACAGCCATTTTTATTTATAGTCTTTTACAAGTAAAACATTCAGTAGCCAAAAATATTACTACAGAGTTACTGTTCGAATTTTATGTTAGCTGAACCAAACCTCATATTCGGATTTGCTACCACAGAAATTCCTCGGTTTTTTTCAGGCTTCCCCGCAATCTATGGCGAAATGTGTGTGTATTAGCCGCAGCCTAATGTTTCCGAGATATATTACGACTATAAAAAAATTATAAAAGTTTACATAATATGTAATTTATATTTACATTAAACTTTCAAACGCCCAAAAATAGGGCGTTATTAAGAATGCAACCCTAGACCTAGATCGAAGAAATCTTATAAACATATAATTACATACATCATTCATCATCATCATTTCAGCCTATTGCCGTCCACTGCTGGACGTAGGCCTCTCTCATGTTGCGCCACAATGTGCGGTCCTGTGCCGCCTGCATCCAACGACGCCCAGCAACTTTCACTAGGTCATCGGTCCACCTAGTGGAGGGGCGTCCTACACTGCGTCGTCCGATACGTGGTCGCCACTTGAGAACCTTTCTTCCCCACCGGTTGTCGGTTCGTCGAGCGATGTGGCCTGCCCATTGCCACTTCAGCGTGCTAATTCTTCGTGCTATGTCGGTTACACCCGTTCTTCTGCGGATTTCCGTATTCCGGATTCTATCTCGCAGAGAAATCCCGAGCATAGCCCGCTCCATAGCACGCTGAGCGACTTTGAGCTTTGATATAAGGCCTACATTTAGGGACCACGTTTCCGTGCCGTAAGTCATCACTGGTAACACACACTGGTCGTAGACCTGTGTTTTTTTAATAATTACATACACATATCAAAAAAATATTTACGCATGATAAAAGTAATTTTCTTTTATAGAAATAGCAGTCATGACATTTGGGACCAGAGGTCAATGTTTGGAGGCTACGCCATCTATCATGTATTCAAATTTTGGATATAATACATATTTTGATTATTGCTCAGTGTATTTAGCTTATTTAAGGCAATTAGAATTGCATGGTGATGTATGTGCAATTGCGCCTCTATTTACTCGTACCCTATATAGACAAGAGAATTAAGGTGTTGGGACAAAAAGCAAAAAGTATTAATTATTCTAGGACATCGCGTTTCACTCGATAAATTATCATATAATTGGAAGCAATTTTCCACCTTAATTCTGCAAAATTGTTACAAAAAATTCAGTGAATGTTCGACGCATTGAGATATTCCAACCATATTCTCTTAAATACCTTAAAATTGGTTGCTCTATGATAGATACATAATATTAATTTTTCGGTATAAGATCACACATTAATCTGGGGTCACATTAATCTGGACCTAATAAACTTGATAATTTCTGCATTTGTATCATGGTAACGATGATGATGATAATGAATCAAGACACGGTAAACTTACTTACATATTTACAATAACTATTAAATGGTGAGGCACTTTTTGAAAACCTTTGGTGTCTTAAAATTTTAGATGAGATTGTGATTTCAATTTAACTTCATCACCGCTTGCAATAAGGCCCTTCACCACAAATTTCAACCGGCTGTAGCGATGAGAGTTCATAGATACTACGGTATAGTGTCGTGGATAACTGCCACTAGCTAATTCTCCTGCGAACTTCTCTCAAAACAGCAAGATAAGTTTATGGATTCTACATTGCAATGCATTTTCTTTAGGAGTAGATGTTGGAAAGGGTGATTTTGATCCGGCGATTAGGAAGGAATCTGGAGTACTATGTAGTAGGGACAGGAAATAGTGAAAGGAATTTTGACTACACCTCTATCGCTGGATTAACGGGTAGCATAGCATTGAAATCTTCAAGTAAACGTAACCCCATATGCTCTATCATAGTCAGTGTACGCCCATAAGTATTCACATAGATGCGTTTTGCGATTAATCAAAACACTGCCTAAGTTGCGTGCCTGTAAGTATATGTATATTTAGAGATTTTATCAGGCAAACCCGATATCACATTTCGCTCAATCCAGGATAAGAACTTAATATTTTAATAGCAAAACGTTCGATATTTTTAGTAAATTGTGTTTGTTTTTTGACAAACATATTTACATATTATACGAGTATAGGGTGTACCAGGTTATGGAGTTATAACTGTTCGAGTATGTTGTAGTTTATCGGTCATAGATCGTCATTAAAATGTATATTACACAAAAAACAATATAACATAAAAATTATAGTGATTTAAAAATGTGTGTTATAACAGTCAATGCCTTATGTAGGCATGTATAGACAAGATACATGTAAAGCTTCGACAGTATGAGTAGGTAGGAATTGCGCAAACGCTTCAATGGTAGCGTAGGTAAAAACGCGACTCGGCGCCAGTCATCGGCCGATCAACTGATTTAAAGTTTGTTTTGCTTATGCGAACGTAATCATTGATTTTTTTCAATTTCTAATGAACATTTAATAAAGTACGAATATGTTGCAGATTTTTTTATTTTATTTTGTTGTTCTTCCACAGACCTTTGTCCGTGCTTTTTTATGGTAAGTATATTTTATTTTTATTTTGATTTTATATAATACGTTTCTTTAAGTGCCGTTATTACATATATGATGGTTTATGTAATTTGGTGCGCTTTCTCATGTGTCCTTGATGATGTGTGACTTCATGTCTTCAGGGGTTTTCTACTCTGTACTAGTAATTGAAGTTAATGGTGAAAACCCCTATATTGTTGGTCTTCGTCTGTCCTCTTGATTTGATTTGTTTTGTGTCTATAATTGATGTTGGTTGGTTGGTTGGTTGATGGTGGTTAACTCCATGCGCATACATTTTCTTGTCCTTTACGGAAATGATGATAGTCTGAGCTCTTTCATTACCTTTTCGTCTGTATGTTTTATTGCCATCTTCTTGATGTATTCCAATATGGTACCAGAGTCCTGATCCATGGACTTCCTCATGAGTTTTCAAATGGCGTCTTCACGGGTGTCTGTGTAGTAGGTGCAGGATCTAGTATGTCTGGAGATGGCAACCACGGCGTGTTGAATACTGTTGTGTAGATTTTGCACTGAACCCCTTGTCTGGATGATGATGACATTAGGTGCGCCGAGTCCCTCTGCCATGCGAACCATCCACGACAGTTTGGAGCCCTCACCTGTGCCGTATCCCTTTTCCCTGAGGCTTTCTTTCTCTGCCTGGGTGTGCGACAGGTATAGCGTCTCAGGAAGATCCGGTGGTATGACGACGTCGGTGTATGCGTATATGTTCAGGGATTTTATGACCTTGTTTGACGAGTATATGCCGTTATAATTGCTCTGTAGGGCATATGCTACGTCCATGGGGCACCGATGCGTGCACAACAGTTCTTGCATTGCCGATGGTGTAGTTAGAGGCTTATCGTGTCTCAATTCAAATAGGTTATCCCGATCTATAAAAGGAATTTGGTTGGTGTCGCCAATGAGGAGGAGTTATTTGGCTTTAACAGTTCGCATTAGTAGGACTATGGAGCCGAAGTGGTTTATAAGCGCTTCATCTATTATTAACCGATAGAGCGCTTGCTTTTTGCTCGTTCTGACTTCCTTTGTCAAGGCTGATGCTACTGTATAGACGTTCTTGGCCGCCTTTTCTCCCATGCATTGGGTAATTCTATTCTTGAGATCTTCTTTTGCTTTGAGCAGTGATGTTAAAACGACGTCGTGTGCGGGGTTGAAATTGTTCACAATCCAGGTTGATTTGCCGCATCCCGGGACTCCATTTACCAGGGTGATCTTGTCCGGTAGTTCCCATGTACTCGCTTCCAGATCTCTGGCCAATTAATGTACTTCGCGGCCAACTACATCACCCCGCTATACTGGCAATGCTACACCTGTGCGCACCAGCAGGTCGCATGGGCATACGGCGCCGGCCGCTTGCTTTAAGCTTGCCAACGGCCAGAACTAATATGCTCCATTACGCCCCATTGACACGTGCTATTAGGCTAATAAATACAGTTCATTATTCCGCGGACATTTACAACTGCAGTCTACGGGAATTTTCAGACGTTGTATATAAGTGCGTTGCTTATAATTAATAAAACATATATTAAATTATGATTAATATTTTGATATTATATTTTATTATTTGTTTATTGTCATATTGTATTACATGTCTTAATTTATTATTTAGTTAAATGTTATTTGGTAAAATATAATATTAAATTATGATTTATATTTTGATATTATATTCTATTATTTGTGTAATATTATTGGCCAGATGTCGGTGAATTTTGCGGTGACTACAATGGGGTCGTGTTCCGGGGTGTGGAATGTAATTCTACCGGTCTCCTTTGTGGCTTCTTCATCCAAGTTTACGAAGCCTTCGGTGGCACTAAACGCTGCCATGTGGGTTGAGATGGGTTTACTCGCCATACCTCGCCTGTTTGGTTATTGTATACGGTGGCCTCTATATGTTGCAGATTAAGTATCACTGACTTTATACATTTCAATCAGATTTACATAAAAAAACAATGACAAAATTGAAAATTTTACATGTCTCTAATTCATTAACGAATCGATATTTTTCCTTCAAATTTTTTTATGGGTTCCACCATTGCCTATCTCCTGTTTGACCAGTTGCTCCATTTCCTGATACACCCTGTATAAATAAATAGAATAATAGATGTAAATAATCAATAAAACATATTAAACCTTAAAAGACAAAGATAAAAATAGCAAGAACAGAACCTGAGTTGTCTGAATGCGACTGGTTAACGTCTCGATTAAGCTATTTTCACTCTTTACAGCGACGGCTTAACTTACCTCCCTATTCTAATTTTTTTCATCGGAAAACAACACTTTCTATAAATAAAACCTAGCTCGATCGATTTATCGCCCCCGAATTCTCTTGCATATTAAATTTCATGGAACACGTTGGAGCTGTTTCCGAGAATCTTAATATATATTAATATACAAGAATTTCTCGTTTATAAATACAATAGAACCCGTTTAATACGATCACGTTTAATACGATTTCCCGCATAATACGCCATTTTGCGTCAGTCCCAGCAACTTGAGACATATTTTCATACATTTCTTAACCCTTAATACGATTGTCATTCCTTTTAATACGCCAACACGTGCCACTCAAATACACATATTACCCCCCTGCGGCAGCGGCCAGCGACTGTCGAGCGTCCCTAAGTGATAATGACTAAGAAGAAGATGAGTCAACTCCGATTTTGTCACACGCTCAGGCATTATCAACAGTTAATGATTTAAGACGCTATGTAACTTCTTTGAATCAAGCGAAGACGCACTGCAAAAATTAAATTACGTTGAAAATCTTGTAATTGCTAATGCCTCAAAATCTTTTTGTCAAACTAAAATAAGTGATTCCTTTAAGTAACGTAATAACGCTGATGTGTGCTACCTCGACCTGAATGCAGATCTGCTCAATAAACTGGACCGACTTCTCAACAATTGCATTCGATTCGTTTTTAACCTGCGTAAATTCGACCACGTATCCACATTTCGGTCTCGGCTTAATTGGCTACCGATAAGGCAAAGACGAAGCTTGCTTACTCTTTCTTTACTGTATTCTATTTTAAACTCTCCTAATGCTCCTCCCTACTTAAAACTTCACTTTCAACTTCTTTGCACTACTCACGACCGTAATCTTCTTTCCTCCAAAAATCTTCTTCTTCACTGTCCTTCTCACTCCTCCAGTCTGGTACATTCTTCCTTTTATATCCAGGCCATTCTTCTCTGGAATGCGCTACCATTAGAGATCAAAATGGCCGCTAGTCGTGATAGTTTTAAGGCTATGGTCAAACGCCTATACCTAGGCCTTCTGACGGAATGAACTCATCATTGAGGAATCACCTCTTCTGCTTATAAAATTTATATGTATATGTGTATTTATGTGTGTATGTATGTATTTATGTATGTATGTTTGCTTGTATTAGATATAAGATTATATAGATTTGCCACATTTATATAACCAAATTTCAGAAATTATTGCTCACATTGCATTGCACCTGCCTAATTTATTTCTGCTCCACCCTAGGTCGACTGGCAGAAAATGCCTAAGGCATTAAGTCCGCCTTGCACCTTTTTTTGTGTGCAAAAGTTTTAAATAAATAAATAAATAATAATAAACAACATTTGTTTATATTTTTAAATATTTGTTATTTTTTAATATTTTAAAATGTATCTAGTAGTAAGTATATTAAATAAAGAAAATAAACAGCATTTTATTTAGGTAATTTTAAATGCTAAATTCAATACATAGGTTATCAAAATAATAATAGAATATAATAAATAATAATGGCACGTTTTCCCCTTTGGGGCCGTCCATTAATCATGTGAGATTTGAAAGGGGATGAGGGGGGCTTGACAAAAATCACGAAATATCACAAGGCGGGAAGGGGGGAGGGGGGTTGTAGTAAGATATCACGTGTATTTATTTTTTCGTCAATATTGCGATTTCTAAACTGAAAAGCAGCGTGTAGTGTGACTTTGACTTGCCGTTGCCAGGCAACGAACGATGTTTAAAGTAGGTGATCTGTATAAAGATCTTTTTGCGAAGTATAAAAAAGCAAAAAAACGAGAATATAATGAGCTGTGGGCTACTTCTTTATAGATACTAAAACTCACGTGATGTTGGTGATGGGGGGGTCAGTCTTAAACCTCACCACGTATCACCAAGGGGGAGGGGGGTGTTTCAAAAAATTCTAAAAAAATATCACATGATTAATGGACGTCCCCTTTCCCGCATAATACGCTTGCCCGCCTGACACGCGTTTTTGGTCGGGTCCCTGCGAAATCGTCTTAAACGGGTTTTACTGTATTACAGATAACCAATAGCCGTATGTTTATAAAACTGGTCTAAAGGGCATTTCACGTCAAGCTGACAACGAAAAAAGGGAGGTTCTGGAATTCGTTCATATGTCCACATATTTGTATAGTTTTAGAGAATATGAACATGTTCACATAACATTTTTCTAAGGTATAGTTGTTAAGATATGGCCCTCTATAGGATTGACTTGAGTGGCGGAAGAAGTTTTTTTAAATCTTATTTTCATGTTGCAGTAAATTATAACAACACAAGCTGACCCAACAGACGTTTTTCTGTTCAAATAGGCGCCACCTACCGGGTCCAATTGTGAATCTAAACCATTCTCGAATCCCCTTGAACACGCACAAAAAATTTCGTCAACATCGGTCGAGCCGTTTAAGAAGAGTTCAGTGACATACACACGTACACAAGAAATGTATATGTAAAGATAATAAATTTAATATTTTTTTAAGATATTTTCTGTTCTTTTTGATTTTCGAATCGGTTTTTTTTTTCCACTGTAGAGACGTAAATATGTCAAGTATTATTTTTTTTAACCACTGCCACTATTTAGTTTCTTTTTATTGCAATATAAAAGTGTGCTATCATTATTTTTTCGTGTGGTGACAGAGTAAGAATAGAATTCACTACTCCCTATCTTGCTCGTGGATGTCGTAAAAGACGACTAAGGGATATCATACGCATAAATGTAACATCTATGCAAGAGAAGGAACACTCGAAATAAAACCCTATAACGACCTATCTGACCAGCATGGTATAGTAAGGTCAATTTCCCTCCTATTGTGGAGGAGGCTCGAACCCAACAGTGGGACGTATATGAGCTGAAATTATGATGATGATGATGAATCATTATTTTTGTAAAACAAAAATATTTATTGATTTTACCATAAAAATTTCAGAATGGGATAGGAACTAGTTACGAGATCCTGCTGTTATGGAGGAGTCGCGGTCAATTATGGAGGAGGCCTAAGCCCAACAGTTGGACATATATAGGCTGAGATGATGATAATGACATGAATTCCTCATTGTAGTGATCGGCGACTCATGCCTTCTCATAGATAAAAAGATTTCATCAAGTTCTCTGTATCAATAGACAATTTACGACGACCTCGTGGATGATTAATAGTAGAACTAATCTATGAACTTCTTAAATTTTCTCGCATTTTGTCAAGAAGTTTTGAATTCTTCTACAAGTATATTTCCACTTCAAGTTTTAGGTGTTATAGTCATTCAGGTGCTTACCGGACATGGGGTCTTCGGTAAGTACTTGCACAAAATTAGAAGAAAAAAGGCCCCAGGATGCCATGAGTGTGGCGCGCTAATCGACGATGCACGCCACACACTGGAAGTATGCCCCGCCTTTGGGCCTCAGCGCAACGTCCAGTCAACGGACATAGGAACAACGGACCTGTCGTTCCCGACCATCATCTCCGAGATGCTCGGCAGTGACAGCTGTTGGTCGTCGATGGCCTCCTTCTGTGGGGCTGTCATGACAAGGAAGGAGGCCGCAAAACGGGCACTCGAGGCACTTGCGTCCGCTGACTCGCTCCGCCGGCGGCGACCAGGGAGGAGGAGACGCCGCTATGCGCTTCTCCTCCCACCGCCCTGAATGATGATAGGACGTGACCAGACGGCCAAGCATTGGGGTGTCGGGGATAGAATGTCATCAGACGATCTCTCCAGCACCTCGTAAAAGCGCGGAAGGGGCCGCTGTGGTTTTAGTGGGTATTTTGGTCACTTCTATGGCCGGCGAGTCCCACACACACTCCCCTGTCTGTAACCGGCGGGGGATAGTGCGTAAATGCATTTCCAGTGTGGAAAAAAAATGTGTTACAGTCAGTACAATTGTCTTCATAGAAACATGTAGATAAATCTTTTATTTTTCTCCTTCAACTACTACAATTTTTTTTTTATATTGCTGTTACGATCTCGAAAATATAACTATATCATCATTAGATTAATAATAAGGTATTTTAATTTTAAGTGACGGTGATTTCCAATATGTTTGACACAGTTGCGACTCATAAAAACAAGATGGAAGCTGTGTCTAGAGTTTAGTTGTTGCCGAATCATTGAAATATACGCTGTAGTTTTGGAATAGCGTACTAAAGAGTATGCTTTGTATGGTGTAGTTGTATTATGTACACAGTTACTGCAAGTTTAGTGTAATGGTGATTGTAGGTGACATTGGTAATTTATCGGTAAGATAGTACCGTGCCGATAGTACCGTACCGTACCGATATGTAATAGTACCGTCAATTGCGATCTTCGTCAGTTTGGGTCGAACTAGGTCTAGGTCAGTTGGCAACATGGGCAGTTTGATCAATGATTCATCCAACACTCGTTTCCTGCAGGATGTACATACATACCATTTTTATGGTAAAATTATTAATGTTAACATTTACTTTGCAGTAATATAAATTAAAATCCCAATGGTCAAATATTGGAACATTTTTTTTAAGTTGTTAAAAAAAACATTTAAAAAGAAGCATTCCATCAATCAAACGAATTCCATGAAGCTCATATCTTGACAACCAAGCCTTTAAAAAATATATAAACATGTTTATATCATCTAAAACTATAAATATGCCCAATATGAACATATTTCAGAACTTTACAAATTTTTCGTTTACCGCTTTACCTGAAATACTCCCTAAGTCAGACTATTTATGATATTAAGACAAACTATAGAGAAATATAATTATATTTAATTCAAACATTACATGTATTACCAAGCAAATCAGGCCCGACTAAACTCCAACAGAACCCCTTTAATTTAGAACACTAAACGTGCCGTTACTGGTAATTGCCAAATTACCAAATTCGCTGAGCATATAATATATCACTTCCATCCATAATGAGCAGGACTACGGGCAATTAATTCGGTGCAGGTGTTTGTTCATCCGCCAAAAACCGGGGGATGACTGCGGCGTGATCGACAAGATTGACGTGCAGGCTTAAAAACTGTTTTATCAGTATTAAAATAAGAACCATTGCTGGCATACAATACTAATGATAAAAAATTTCTCATTGTTATTTGAAATGTAGAATTAGAATTTTATATAAATTTACTTCAGTAGGTTTTAATTATTTATTTTAAACAAGTAACTTCATGATTTTGTTTTTGAACAAATAGCTTAGTCTGAGATGTAACGAGTGCGTCCTTATGTTTAGACAGTCTACAAGTATTGTGCCGACAATGATATCGAATGCTTGACGTACGTGGCCGTCCGTTCTATCATATCCGTGGTTGTTAGCTATATAGCTGTTCGTCGCTTTATTTATAGGCTGATAAGCCTATTTTGCTTCATGTCTCTGGGTTTACATAGGCGGGAAGTGCAGTTTTTACATTCCTCCTGTTTTTCTTTTTTAGACCCAAGGTAACTAATTGTCCAGGTCTTCATGAGGGTCAAATCTCGGTGTCATTTATGGAAACCATTTTGTATCGTGGCCTACAGTTTTTGGCACTGTTTGATAGGATTAGTTGAAACAAAAAGTAAAATCCATGGCGATCAAATTTATTATCTTACACAGAAAGAGAAAAATTAAATAATAACTAAAAAACATATTTAAAAACTAAATTCAGCTGTGATTCTAAGAGAAATGCAAATTGAAATCTAAAAAATGATAATAAATATTCAAATCTAAAAAATGCAAAAGAACCATATTCTTTACCGAGGGTAATTAATGATTTGCGATTTCCGAACAAGGCTGCAGAAGATTCGCTAAGTTGATGCTAAGGGTTAAATGATACTCAATTGTAAAATATTAGACTACAAGCCCATGGAAAAATTAATCTGTGAAATGAACCAACGTGAATAACGCTTAGAAGGCTGTTACTATATCATAAAATAACTCTGAGCGCTATGCCGTCATTTCTGAACGGTACAGGTGAGTACGTGAGTAAATGGATTTTTTCTCAGGTACAAGTGAGGAATTACGCCTAATTATATTAATGTACGGCTTTTCTATAGCTTATAGATGATTAAAAATAAATGTCGTAAAACCTAGTGCCTTACTAAAGTGGTGTGGTGCCGGATGTTTGCAAATTTTTAATTCGCCAGTAATTGTAGTGCACTGCAATTCCTATTTTTCGCCGTTGGGGCCGACCACCGGTACCGAGTTCCTTGTGATCCGTGGCTGGCCCGGCGGGATATCCCTTCAGGTACCTCCCTTCCTTTAACGCTCCTCTCGAGACGCCGGCCGCCCTCGCGCGTTCAGCCTCTCTGCGGGTGACGTACTATTCTCCGGTCCAGCCACCCGCAGCCGCGATTAGGGCGGCATCCGGCGCAGGTACTCGCGCCTGCACCGCCTGAGTCAGCGAGCGGACAGGAGTTCCTCTCGCGACTGTCCGCCGCCTCCTTCCGTGAGATGACGGCCTCACAGAAGACGGCGACCGCATCCTAGTTTCTGACACTGTCGAGCATCTGCCTAGCGATGGTCAGTAGCGTCAGGTTGGCACCAATGATTGCAATGAGTTACGCCATTATGGCCTGGCGATCGGTTTACTAGTCTGATTACATAGAAGAATTCTGAAAGAAAGAAGTCTAGAAACGAAACTCGATTCCAAAACGTAAACACAATTCACAATGTTCGGGCATAGAGTAACGAATAGATTAACGTGTATATTAAAAGTAATCAATACATAAAATATACCATTTAAAGTCTATATTTTTATGCAACTAGTATCAGAGAACCATGATGCGTGCTGAATTGTCACTTCACAAAAATGTACTGTAATAAGTTTCACGCTCCTTGCTCACATGTCACCTTACACTTTTACTTACTTATGCAAAGGCCAGTTTCTATTACATCTAAGAGCTTCCACATAGTGTATTCTAGCATCGCATATAAAGATCCTATTGTTCATCGCACGTAGCTTGTGCCGTATCAAACGCGATTTGCCTAAGAAGCTGAATGAAATATTGGATGAGCACGCCCCATTCTAAATTATGTTTTCTTAGTACGGACTCTCGGATGCTCTCCTTTGTTACAAAGCAATTACTGCATAGAATATGGACAAGACAAATACTAGATACAATACTCGCTATAATTTTCTTTTGGTTATGAATTTACATGGAAAAATACACAATTAAAAAAGATAAAGATTGAGTTTTTTATTCAGAATCTATATATTAATACGTGAAGCAAAAACTTTGTACCCCTTTTTACGAAAATTACGTGGATGGACAAGTATGAAATTTGGCACAGTTGATGTATATAATGAGAAGTGCATAAAACTGAAATTTCATATAATAATGGATTAGACATGCCTTAAATGCATTAAAAAGGCATTACGCACACTACAACGCTATCGCTACACACACACACATACACACACACACACGTTCGTGTGAGTGTATTGCGTAGCAACGCTTATACATTTTTGTTTACGGTTTAAATCTTTGATCGAACTGAATGTCAAACAATCATAATTATGATGACAATGTCTAATAGAGATTTGTGCTTATATATTAGTTACTAGCAACCCGCCCTCGCTTCGGTCTCAGTCGCCGTACCCGCGTAGCTCCCGTTCCCATGGGAATATCGGAATGAAATATAGCCTATGTTACTCCCTGATATTATATCTTTACATTAGTGAAAGAATTTTTGAAATCTGTTCGGTGGTTTAAGCGTGATAGCGTAACAAACAAACAAACAAATTTACTTTCGCATTTATAATATTAGTAAGGATTAGTGAAATACAGCATGCTTAATTTACACATGTACATAAATAAAATTAAAGAAAATTGTGTAGTAGAAAAATTAATTAAAATGACTTATGGCCGAATATCAACCACACGGCGACCACTAGTTAGTAGAAATACAACTAAATAAATTATATAGCTGCCTCCTTTGACCGGAAATAAAGAAAAAGAATATTTACAAAAATTTACTTCAATAAATAACAAGATTTATTAAAAGGAAGAGTACTGGAATTACGAATAACTTTCTGATCTTTATATATTTATGTCATCGTGAACCTTTATCATTAGCTATGCAATACTATATATATCATTCTGCTGAAAACGCCGACCGCGCAGACATTAATACGTAATATACAATAACGGAACTTTTGCATATTATTGGCATATTATTGACATATAAATGAATTATTAGCCAAGAGGATGCAGTGATTCCTCCTTATTAATCTTTCATAGGTACGAAGCACTATATTATTCTTAATAGTCTTTTTAAACGTGTAACTAAGAATCATGTGCATTTTAAACACCTTTTTATTGCCGTGGAAGGCGGAAGAACTTGCGGCCCACTTAATGGTAAATAATCCCTTCGAAGATTAATTCGAACGCACGAGGGCGGCGCTACAAAACTATAGTTTGTTGCCGAGGCATCGACAGGGTATGGTGTGCGAAAAGGTCACCAAGGTCAAAGAATCGGTACCGATGATCAGTCCAATGGCGATGGGGAGGTGCTACGGTACCAAGGTTATAGAGTTGCACGTCGGCGTCCACTACCCCAAACGCATTGGTAGAAGTGTGACCAGGCTATGTAGAAAGCTTGCCATTTGTCCCTGTACTCAATGGAATCGAAGATGCAAAGAAGTGAGAATCAAATTGATTATAAGCAAATCAGTTAAAACAAATAAGAACATTGCGATCGACGTCATTTAAATTTGTTCACATGTGATAATTGATCATTCTGCGTCGAACCTTCCTATGGTTAAGTGTAGTTTTATTTGATATGCAATCCAAGATGATGCTATTATAGTGATAAAAAGTAACAACGCAGTCATGAGGACTGTCGACAGAAGTCAAAACTTAAAACTATGAGCAATATAATGACAATGACATTGCTACAGATTTAGCGTTAGCACTAACACGTCACGTGACCATGTCGATGGTGTCTTACATGATTTTACTCCCCCACCTATACCCCACCTACCTATATAGTAACTGTCACTTCAATAAAATTACCCTAGAAACTAATTTAAAACACAGATAATTTCTTACTCCATATAGATAAACAAATTAAACTACAAAGATATTGATTTCGTCATTTCATTATATACCAGTACTAGTAACTTTATCAATATTCAGTGAACAAATAGAATAAATAATTCCCTTCAATTAGTTAATAGAATCGACTAGAAGGTCTTAGAATGTTCCCAATTTTAAGCTTTAAGAACACATACATCGTAATATCTCCAGCTACTTTTAATATAAATATACGGCTGCTTCATTTTGGTCAACGCGCAACGTAGACTCAAGATCATTACCGATGGTTCTATATAGTAAGCTATTTTATCTTTTAAATCATTTGTGTTCCGTATCCCACCACGAAAAATTAGACACTCAATATGTGTAACAAAATAAGGGTTTGTACAAATAAATAAACATATTGATCATACCAATCAAGCGAAAACCAAAACCGCTGAATAATTCTGCGAGTTGAATAGCTTCATTACAGGATGGTTTATCCATAATGTATAGAGTTCATCAAAAGCTAGAACTCGATAACTAAGTTCGATACCAATTATACCCAGCCTCATGGCTTGATGTATTGTCGGAGAAATATATTTTTCGGGGATAGTCAACTTTACTGTTGCTACTATTATGCTAAGTTACTACTACGTTGACATTGTAGCTGTCCGCTGATGAAAGATTTTTTAAAGTTAGTTATAGTATAAGTATAAGCATATCAACTCACATTCTCATCTATAATATTAGTTAGGATAATTAGGTGCATCTTAATTATGTCAGCTGCCGCTACACTACACACCATAGTCATTTTAATATTATAATTATATTCGCCATTCTATAGGTCTGCTAAAGCCTTAATTTAACCCGCGGAGAGGTTAGCCTCGCGACGACGATCGGCGTCCTAGTAGGGGACGTCGAAGGGAGAAAGTACTCCTCGGGTATTCCGTCGGGACGACCACTGACGTCAAGTCACCCTGGTCCAGTGGTCGGTCCAACGACGAAGGCGACGTGTCGCGGGTGAGTTACGGGTGTGCGTGCTTACGCCCCTCTGTCGCCCCGGACGGAATGGTGCGAGGAGTGCGCCGACCGTAAAAAAAAAGCCTTAATTTAGCCTTCTGATATTCTATTAAACATATTTATTAGTGTATATCTTTATATATTTCTTGTGTACGTGTGTATGTCACTAAACTCGTCCTAAACGGCTAGACCGATGTTGATACATTTTTTATGTGTGTTCAAGGGGATCCGAGAATGTTTTAGATTCACAATTGGACTCGGTAGGTGGCGCTGCTGTCGATTTCAAGGAGAATTCATTTATTTGTACGTCTGTTGGGTTAGTTAGATATATTTTTGTGTGATGACAAGTATATGTCACGACTCTGTCAGAATAATAATATCTTACTCTCCCATGGGAGCCGTGAAACCAACTACTAGGTAACTTATAAAACACAAATACGATCGCCAAAACGCCTGCCAAACGTAAGAAATATGACATTATACTTCCGTGGGGAGGTTTATGTTCAACAATGAACGTCGATAAGCTGAAGGATAAACGCATGGCGATATCTTTACATCTAGAATTGTTATA
The DNA here is from genome assembly GCA_032191425.1 of Lymantria dispar. Classification (NCBI taxonomy): domain Eukaryota; kingdom Metazoa; phylum Arthropoda; class Insecta; order Lepidoptera; family Erebidae; genus Lymantria; species Lymantria dispar. The sequence continues at coordinate 16,261,324 of CM063457.1, read as the reverse complement.
TGCGTATGTTCGTAATTCAATCACCTTTAAACAGCTTGATACATATTTTTCGATACTTACCAGGTGTACCGGTATGCAGTGAGCGTTAAGATACAAATGTGTTGGTAGGGGTTATTTGTTGTGAATGAGCCTCAATTTTTTTTCTGTTTGGTTGGCATGACATCTGTCAAACATTCAATAACCTAACAGTTAGTAAACAAACAACATCATATTTTTTTATTGTGTTAAAAATGTCAAATTTTGTGCCGGAAAGTGATGATTTGCGGAAAGCATTAATTTTTTGTTTCCATTTGAAAAAAAATGCTGCAGCATCACATCGAATGCTTGTCGAAGCATATGGTGATCATGCTCTATCAGAAGCAACATGCAAAAGATGGTTTCAACGATTCAAATGTAATGATTTTGATGTGAGAAATGAAGAACGTGGAAGACCACCAAAAAAATTCGAAGACGTTACACTGCAAGCAATATTGGATGAAGATGATACTTTGAGTCAGAAGCAAATGGCAGCTATGTTAAATGTTGCACAACAAACAATTTCAGACCGTTTGAAAGCTATGGGAAAAATTCAAAAGTGTGGAAAATGGGTGCCTCATGAATTGAATGAAAGACAAATGGAAAACGGGAAAAACACTTGTGAAATTTTGCTTCAAAGACACGAAAGAAAATCAGTTTTGCATCGAATTGTCACTGGCGATGAAAAATGGATTTATTTTAAGAATCCTAAACGGAGAAAATCATCGACTGCAATCCTAAACGGAGAAAAGCATCGACTGCAAAACCAGATCGTTTCGGGAAGAAGGCAATGCTCTGTGTTTGGTGGGATCAGAAGGGTGTGGTGTATTACGAACTCCTAAAACCTGGTGAAACTGTTAATACTAGTCGCTACAAACAACAAATGATCGATTTGAACAACGCATTGATCGAAAAACGACCAGAATGGGCCAGAAGACACGGCAAAGTAATTTTGTTACACGACAATGCACCTGCACACAAAGCAAAATCGGTTCAGGATACAATCAAAGTACTTGGCTGGGAGTTGCTACCCCACCCGCCGTATTCACCGGACTTGGCTCCTTTCGATTACCATTTATTTTCATCGATGGGACACGCATTGGCTGAGCAGCGGTTCGATTCCTACGAGGAAGTGGAAAATTGGGTGTCTGATTGGTTTGCTTCAAAAGAAGAACATTTCTATTGGCATGGTATCAACAATTAACCAAAAAGGTGGGCAAAATGTGTAGAAAGTGATGGACAATATTTTGAATAAATTTATTTTTTTTATCTAATCAAAATTAATATTTTATTTTCACAAAAAAACGCTCATTTCTTACCGGTACACCTATGTACACTCCGGTCACCGTTATTTTTCATCGCTTTTCTACTGTGAGAGCCGATAAACGACGCCATTGTCTATTTATTTCGTTTTATATTAATATAGCTGACCCAACAGACGGTGTTCTGTTTAAATAAAATAAAAGGAATCCTCCTTGAAATCGACTGCAGCGCCACCTATCGGGCCCAATTGTGAATCTAAACCAGTCTTGAATCCCCTTGAACACACCCAAAAAATTTCATCAACATCGGTTCAGCCATTTATGAGGAGTTCAGTGACATACACACGTACACAAGAAATATATCTATATATAAAAATATTATTAAATAAATTACGGTTTATTTCTTTTATTAAAAATTGAACTTTTTTTATCAAATCGCCTAATAACCATGTGACATGTGTTTTATTTTGTTCACATATAGATAGGTATGTGTGTGTGCTTTCCGTGTGGTGACGGAGTAAGAATACAATTCACCACTCCCTATCTTGCCTGTGGATGTCGTACAAGACGACTATGGGATATAATAGGCACATAACATCTGTGCAAGAGAAGGAAAACTCGAAATGAAACCCTATTCCAACATGTCTGACCAGCATGGTATAGTAGGTCAAATTCCCTCCCATTATGGAGCAGGCCCTAGCCCAACAGTGGAACGTATATGGGCTGAGATGATGATGATGATGATGATGATAGATAGGTATATACTTTCGAAAAATTTTAACAAAACGACATTACGTGCACATTAGGTCCAACCATAATCGCCGTTTAACAGAGATCATCCCAAAATTTCGTGGTTTTGAGAATTTCTTAGCGACTGTTTTAAACTATTTGCCTGTGGAAACAAGACCTCGACAAAAATATTAGAACTCAAAATTCACTATCCGCATTGGCCTTTTCGGCATCTTTATGCCACTGAACAAATCAAATTAATATTAAAAGCTATCCAAGTACGGACCGACTACCATAACAACAGCACAATATTAAGTCCTAAAACATTAGAACAAGTATTAACTTATCATTTGAATTGAATGATACGATAAATCCGTATTCATAATCACGAAATCGACAGATCCGTTGATAAAACCACACAATAATCCGCACAGGCACCGGCACGTACTGAGGAGGTACTAAGAGGTAATCCTACACCCGACGACGATCCAAATACCTGTTTTACTCAGATACGAAGTTTTCAACTAGTTGCTGAATTTACAACTCATTATAACGTAGTTTTTTTAAAGGTAAAGACCGCTTATAAATTGAATTGTGGTCCCGTCCTAGTCCCTTCTTACCTCATTCATATATTGTATATTAATATCATCATCATCACAACTCACATGTCTCATTGCTGGGCTCGAGCCTCCTGCGCAAACGAAGGGAAAATGATCTACTAATAGCACGCTGATCAGACGGATTTTGTTTCGAGCCTGTCTTATCTTGCACAGTTGTTATATCACAATCGTCTTTTACGAAGATTCTACATATGTTAATATCATCATCATACCAGCCCATAAGTCGTCCTACTGCTGAGCTCGGCCCTACTATTCCTGGCTCCAAAATCAATTGCATCTATGAATAATGTACGAAGAAGCGCTCCTGTAAAATCAAAAATGGGTTCTGTAAAGATTGACGGCTCCAGTCCTGCTCTCACCTTAAAAGAGACTTTATGTATGGTGATGCAAAACGGGAGCAAAGAGCGGGTCATGGCCGAGACATTGGTCAGTAACTCTGCTAAGTGACAGCTTCAGCGGATTGTACTTTATCAGTAGAGGAACCGCCACCAATTTCCGTGCAAAATACAAAAAATCAAACAATGACTGGTCATGACGACTAAGAGGTTTTCATCGACCTGGGCTAACTCCATCTAAGCCGTCGGGTCAACAATTACATTCCCAAGGAGAGTCGACGTCAGGCACCTAACGGATCATAAAATTATTGCAATATGTACTAAGAAGAAAGTGTACACATTGAATCGACTCTAAGTAATTGGGATAACAACAGGGTGATCATCATCATGACAATATGTAAATCAGAACTAAATTACATCCTTTATTAAATTTACGAATAGTTTATTAGAACGAGAAAATAAAATGGCAATAAAATTCCTGATGCTTTTGTTTTTTATCAAGCTAGTATTAAGCAGACACGACTGAAATATTGTATTTCATTTCAATGGTGTATTATAAAATGAGATGTAAAAGGAAAACCAAACACAGTTATTTTAATTTTACAACCCAATTTCATTATCATAAGATGTAACAAAAGTAAGCTTATTTTTAACATTATAATGTCTAAGTAGTTTTGATGACATCACTTGAAATCGTTCTCTTGAATCTGCTATAACACTATGTGAAGTTATAACTTCGTATTGTGCTTTAATAAAACAAATATACAGTAATAATAGTTAATTCTACAACATCATCATGACAGCAAAGCAATATTACTATCAGTAGTCATAGCACAAAACCGTTTAGTATTGTTATAGGCTTGAAGCAAAATGTTTGGCAACATTATTCTATAAAGCTTGAAGCAAAACGTTTGGCAACATTATTCTATAAAGTGGTAGAAAGTATAAATACGTAGAAAAGTATAAATGAAAGATCATTTTCATAATAATGGTGGAGGTTTAATTGTCAGAAATTGATATTTTCATGAAATCAAATACAACCAGCAATTAGCAAAAATAGAAGTCACGTGTATAATAAAACAATCGTTTAAATAATGATACGGTGTTTCAATTACACATTTCAATTAGAATACAGAAATATGAAACTCGAAGCAGTTAAAGCACGTTTTACCTTTACAATATTTTAATTATGATAGGAAAGTTTAATAAAGCCATCGATTGTTAGAGCGTCAAGAAAAAGTTAAGCTGACTTCTAATCTGGAACCATGGTGTGTATATCTCTTCACTTTTTGGTTTTACATATATTAAATCGTCATTCGTTAAAAGTCACTTTCTTTTTATAATCAATAATAATAATGTTAGTGTTAGTGGACGCGGCGCGCATCGTGAGAAAATTCAGTTTTGTTTTTATTGCTAACGGGAGCAAATGAGCAAACAGTACACCTGATAGTAAGTGTTGCTGCCGCTCATGGACCTTTGCAAGGCCGCTGCCTACCACGAAGAAAGTGAAGGGAGTATGAATGCGTGCAATGAGGTGCGGTGATACTAAAGGTATCACTAAATAAAATCCATCACACGTAAACACCTTCAGATAGTTGGGCTTACGTCTCTCACGCTCACCAAACGAAGCGTAGTAACAAATTGCTACTACTCGGACGTCGATTTCCTGGTAGAGTATGGTATTACCCTGGACGGACAGGCCCGCGGCTGTAGACAGACAACTGTCAACAATATGATCCTACCACTATAGGCTTGGTCCTTGAATTCGCTACCGGTGGGTGACTGGACCGGGCAATAATCCGTCACCCGCAGAGAAGCTGATCGCGCGAGGGGACCAACGCCCCCAGGGTCGTAAGAAAGGGAGGCGACAAGGAACTCGGTACCAACCCAATGGGCCTACACTCAATAGCGATACGGTGTGGTATAGGGCCACGCGCCGTCCTTGTATTGTCCCGGATGGAATGGCCGACGTGTAAGCTAACAATAGCCCGACAAAAACAAAACAAAAATATTAAAAATATATGAATAGATATTCTGTGAATCGCATGTTTGAGAGACATCAGAAGTCAGTCTATAGAAACTGGCAACATCTTAGTCGACTTATGGATGATGAGCGGCTACATCTGATGCTGAAGCCACAAATACGTTTTGGCACAGAATTTGGTCAGGGCCCATCGTCCACTCTGAAGGCGACTGGATAAGATCTGGCAAACATATTCCACAAATGGAAACTATTAATAGAATATCAAGATGTAGCCCGTTCGGACAACATATGCTTTATCTAATTAGAAATTACCAAGACTGGGCAGACTGACACAATATGTAGTTAAAATGGTTACTTAGTGTTCATGCTTGTAGGTGTGCTTCCAGTCGGCTTTACTTACTGGTGTGTTGCTGGCATTATTCGCTTGCTCCATAAAACAAGTAGTAACCAACGAACCGATTAACTATAGATCGATAACGTATTTGCCATCGGTCTATAAGCTTCTTACATCTATTCTGAAAAACAAAATTGCTAAAAGTATTTGTTTAAATTCGGTTATGTCTAGTTACGGACTGAATATAGGATTGGGAACATGGTACTAAAGATCTCTTAATTAATACGGCCATTAGTCAACAAGTTTGTCGCAACTGAAAAGATCTGTCGGCATGTTGGATAGATTATAAGAAAGTACTTGAAGTCTTGTATGGCACAATGAAATTGTAAATGGACGCAATAGATTCTTAGGTATCCAACGTGCGGACAGAATCGAGGGAGTAGCGAACCGATATACATCAGGCTGTATTTCAGGGTGACAGTTTTGAGTCCTCTTTGGTTCTGCTTAGGAACTAATCCCCTCGGTACCTTACTAGAGCATTTAGGGCTAGGCTGTAAGGTTACGAAGAGATGGTCTAATAATATCTCACCTACTTTCCATGGATGATCTGAAATTATTGACACTAAGATATTAGAATTACTAAAAGTTACTGCGACTTAGACATGTATCCAGGCAGTCTAATAGTAGTAGACTGGTCTAATACTAGATTATAGTTATTGTTTTAGATTGCTCAGTTTAAAATCAGAGTCAGTGATGTAAATAGATGATATTTCTACCATGACATTAGACAAGAAAACTGACTCTACTACAATTGAGAATAATACAAACCATCAAGACCAGGAAGAGTATAAAATATGAATACATTTTAATGGTTTACCAAATAAAATCACCAACAAACAGTTAACGCAGGTTTTGATATCATGAAACTTTTACAGATTAACGCACCACTCTCTATATTTCCTCAGGGACTCCGAGGATCAAAAATATTATAATATATGGCACTCCCTTAAAATGCCTGCAAAAGGGGCCGGATTAAATTCACAACTTTACCGCGAAAAAAACGTAGACGTTAAAATTGCTTCATGTGATTAAGCCTAATGCCATATTTAAATTTAATCATCTAATACCGTTATTTTGTATCATTTGATCAAAACTTTTTCTTACTTAGGATGTTTCAAAACAATCTGCACGCTTTCCTCATTTTTTGAAAATATTTAGTATATTTATGATATCAAAGACACATCGATAAATTTAGGCCATAAAAATTTATCGTAGCACCGTTAAAAAATATAAATAAAAAAAAATCAACGCTGAAAATGTATCGTGATTACGATTAAGAAATGGAATGTTTTTATAAAGGTGCAATGCAGTCATACAAACATTGTGTTTCTTAGAATTCCGTGAAAAAACGTCATTACCAACAAAAACAAGTTCAGCGAAACGAGACGAGTTACAGCGAGTCGGCGAATTCAATTTACATATGAAAACGTTCGCGAACCAGCCGCCAGAGGACGCTCTTTTAAAAATATTCCCCTTGTTACATGATCTTATTTAAAAGTCACACCTGGTGCAATTTTATAAAGGAGTAAGATCTACATACGAAACTTTTCTACGGTTGCGCACTCTTTTAAATGTAATATATAGCTCAGTAATCCCACACGGTTCAAAATTATTTACAATTAAATCAGAGCGCTGTCGCGTAACAATATTATGTGTAACAGTCTCTCCCGGACGTTATGCAAGATATCTAAAGAAAACGTCCATCAAAAGATGTTGGTAGTCATCAGAAAAAGGCTTGGTGTGGGGTTCTGTCTTTGTATCACCCAACTAGAAGGCCTTGCTGCTATAGTGGTAGTTCCGCACTGTTCACAGCTGTCTGTCTACAGCCGCGGGCCGGTCCGTTCGGGATAGTACCACACTCTCGCAGAAAATCGACGTCTGAGTAGTACCAATTTGTTACTGCGTTTCGTTCGGTGAGCGAGAGCGGGAAGCCCAACTATCTGAAGGTGTTTGCGTGTGATGGATTTTATTTAGTGATACCTTTAGTATCACCGCACCTCATTGCACGCATTCATACTCCCTTCACTTTCTTCGTGGTAGGCAGCGGCCTTGCAAAGGTCCATGAGCGGCAGCAACACTTACTATCAGGTGTACTGTTTGCTCATTTGCTCCCGTTAGCAATAAAAACAAAACTGAATTTTCTCATGATGCGCGCCGCGTCCACTAACACTAACATTACTATTATTGACTAGATGACCCAGCGAACTTCATTTCAGCCTATTGCCGTCCACTGCTGGACGTAGGCCTCCCTCATATTGCGCCACAATGTGCGGTCCTGTGCCGCCTGCATCCAACGACGCCCAGCAACTTTCACTAGGTCGTCGGTCCACCTAGTGGGGGGGCGTCCTACACTGCGTCGTCCGATGCGTGGTCGCCACTCGAGAACCTTTCTTCCCCAGCGGTTGTCGGTTCGTCGAGCGATGTGGCCTGCCCATTGCCACTTCAGCGTGCTAATTCTTCGTGCTATGTCGGTTACACCCGTTCTTCTGCGGATTTCTGTATTCCGGATTCTATCTCGCAGAGAGATCCCGAGCATAGCCCGTTCCATAGCACGCTGAGCGACTTTGAGCCTTGATATGAGGCCTACATTTAGGGACCACGTTTCCGTGCCGTAAGTCATCACTGGTAACACACACTGGTCGTAGACCTGTGTTTTCAGACACTGAGGTATGTTGGACGAGAAGATCCTCTTAAGTTTCCCGAACGCTGCCCAACCGAGTTGGATTCGTCGGCTGATCTCTTTCTCGAAATTGGATCTACCTAACTGGACTGTTTGTCCTAGGTAAACATAGTGATTGACAACTTCGAGAATCGCATTGCCAACTAGGACCGGTACAGGAATGACATGGGTATTTGACATGACTTTCGTCTTGTCCATGTTCATTCGTAGACCCACTAGTTGGGATACCCTGCTGAGATCATTGAGCATAGTGCCAAGGTCCTCCATGGATTCTGCCATAACGACGATATCGTCTGCGAATCGAAGGTGAGTGATGTATTCGCCGTTAATGTTGATGCCGAGTCCAGTCCAGTCTAAGAGCTTGAAGACATCTTCCAGTGCAGTGGTGAACAGTTTCGGAGAGATGACATCTCCCTGTCTCACGCCTTTCTGCAACTGGATCGGTTTCGTACTCTTATCCCGGATACGGACTGACATTGTGGCGTTCCTATACAAACACTTCAGCACTTCGATATAGCGATGGTCGATTTGGCACCGCTGAAGGGACTGCAGCACCGCCCAAGTTTCGACTGAATCAAAGGCTTTCTCATAGTCCACAAACGCTAAGCACAGGGGCCGATTATACTCCTCGGTCTTTTGTATAATCTGCCGAAGCGTGAGGATATGGTCTATGGTGCTATAGCCTTTTCGGAAGCCGGCTTGTTCGGGCGGCTGGAAGTCATCGAGCTTGCGCGTGAGTCGATTGGTAATGACCCTCGAAAACAACTTATAAACATGGCTCAGGAGTGAGATGGGTCTGTAGTTCTTTAAAAGAGCTTTGTCACCCTTCTTGAAGAACAGCACCACCACACTCCTGGTCCACGACTCTGGAACGTCGCCCCCGAGGATAACGGAATTAAATAGCTTCTGAAGGGCTATTAATACCGGCTTGCCGCCCGCCTTCAAAAGCTCTGCCGTAATTCCGTCATCTCCCGGTGCCTTACCGTTACGTAGTTGTTTGAGAGCCATTCTGATCTCGTACAAGCTGATGTCCGGGATTTCTTCGGTATAGTGCCGAGTTAGCTTGGATCTGGGATCTTGGACCAAGCCGACAACAGGATTTCGGGATGATTTGTATAACTGTCCATAGAACCTTTCGACCTCTCCCAAGATCTCACTTTGGGATGAACTGACAGTGCCGTCATCGGTCTTCAGCTTAGTCATTTGGCTTTTCCCAATAGACAGATATTGTGCGAACACTTTCGAGCCACGATTCCGCTCTATCGCTTCTTTAATACGGAACGTATTAAATCGGCGAATATCGCGACGCACAGACCTGGAGATCTGTCTATTTAGCTGCCTATGTTTGGACCAATCGGCTGCAGACTGCACCGTCATCTCTTTTCTCCTCTCCATGAGCTCGAGAGTCTGGTCAGAAAGTTTTTTAGGTCTATTAACGCGGTGAGCCTTGAAAAATTTCGACCCAACCGCGTGGACAGTTTCCACGAACCTGTTGTTCATATCGTTCGGAGATTCGCACTCGTCCAGACATTGGAAGCGATTATGTAGTTCGAGTTGAAAGTTTTCGAGGTTCTGGTATTGGACAGATGTAGGTCGGAGTGTAGACTTCATCAAGCGTGACCGCTCGACTTTTGTATGGATATTCAATGTGCCTCGTACCATCCGGTGATCGCTCCCAGTTTTAATTCTGCTGATCACTGAGACATCATTGAATATCTGTCGTTTGTCTGACAAGATGAAGTCTATCTCGTTTTTTGTTGAACCATTGGGGCTAATCCAGGTCCATTTCCTTTGTGGCTGCTTCCTGAAGAAGGAATTCATCATAAAGAGGCTTTCCTTCTCCAGAAAATCAACCAGTTTCTGGCCCCTCTGGTTTCTCTGTCCATATCCATGTTTCCCCACTCTCAGCTCATCATCACTCCCTTTGCCTAGTTTCGCGTTAAAGTCTCCCATAACCACCGTGAAGTGGGTTTTGGACGCGTGTATGGCTTTCGAGATGTCCTCGTAAAATGCCTCCACTTCGTCGTCGGAGTATGTCGAGGTCGGTGCGTATACCTGTATAACCTTCAGCGAATACCTCTTGGTAATTCTGAGTATAAGGTACGCTACCCTTGTCGACACACTCTCGATCCTCTCCACGTTGTCTATGAGAGACTTACGAACGATAAACCCTATACCACCTTGGGACGGGTGATCGCCCTCCCGGTAGAAGAGCAAGTTTCCAGACTGGAGGATTATCGTGCCCTCGCCCTCTCTTCGCTTTTCTGATAATCCTACAATGTCCCAGCGGATTTTGCTCAATTCCTCTTCCAGCTCGATGACCCTCTCGTCAGTCCTGAGTGTCCGAATGTTGTGTGTTACCAGGGCCAAGGGTCGTTTTTGTTGGTAGCCGGATCGCTGCCGGAGATTCCTCGCACCCCCCGCTCCACCACTACTGGGCCCGCCACCAAAATGAGCCCGTAGGGTACCGGAGCCGCCGTGACTGGGGGCCATTTTTTTGTTGTACGCCATTTTTAAAAAGGGGATATTGCCGTAATCGCCACGCTTGGCAGGCGGGTTGGCGATCGCAGTATGGATGTTTTACGTTTCCCAGGAGAGAGCTGCTGCCCACTCTCCTGGTGAACCCTCAGCGAACTTCGTAACGCCATAATTCCCGCCGAGACGTCATTGCCCGTTGGGCAGTCCGGCTGGAGAGGCCTCGGTTCGGGGTGCGAACCGTGGAGGCCTTCCGGCCGGTGCTGATGCAGTGGTTGGAAAGGCGGCACGGGGTGCTCTCCTTCCGACTAGTGCAGGTGTTGACGGGGCACGGGAGCTTCGCCAAATACCTGCACAGGGTCGTAAGGAGGGAGAGTACACCGTCCTGCCACCACTGCGATTGCGACGAGGACACGGCGCGCCACACGCTCGAGGCCTGCGCGGCTTGGGCAGTGCAGCGCCGTGAACTCGTCGCAATCATCGGTGCCGACCTGACGCTGCCGGCCATCGCTAGGGCGATGGTCGACAGCGTCAGGAACTGGGACGCGGTCGCAGCCTTCTGCGAGACAGTGATCTCGCAGAAGGAGGCGGCGGATCGTCTGCGCGTGGAGCGCAGCCTCGATGAGGAGATCCGCCGCCGGCGACTGGGGCGGCGCATGCGCAACTATCTGCGCCTCATGCCGCCCTAGCCGAGGCCGCGGGTGACGTGACCGGGGATTAGTCCGTCACCCGCCGAGAGGCCGACCGCGTGAGGAAAGACCGACGTCCTCCCCGAGGGGGGGGGGACGTCGGTCGATGGGAGGGTACCCCGCGTAGGGGGTATTCCGTCGGGCCGACCACTGACGACAAGTAAACCTGCTCCGGTGGTCGGCCCAATGACGAAGGCGAGGTGGTTTTCGGGTGGGTTGCGGGAGTTGCGTGCTTAAGCCCCTCTGTCGCCCCGGACGGAGTGGTGCGGAGGCGCGCCGACCGCGACCCAACCAAAAAAAAAAAAAAAAAAGCCATAATTATTTTTTTTCGTAAATACATTTTCTAAATTTCCGAATATATATTCTCTAATAGAGGAACCATTATGGCTTTGACGGGCAAGATTCAATCGTCTTGGTCTCGCCATTGTTAATGATGATTCAAAGAGAATACAAATGACTGACGATTAATTTCTGAGAAAATTATAATTATCAAATTTTAAACCATACTTAACTATAAACAAAATTACGTTTAGCTGTCATTTACAATTTGTTATTACATATCTAATGCGTTTTTGTTGTCCAACGTTTCATAGTGACTTGTATTCTCTTTGACATGAGTTTCGGTGCGAATATGGAAATGTCATGTTTAGCTCTTGTATTATATTCATTTTTTTAGTGTTTTATAGTGTTACATTGAATAATTTTGCTGATATTTTATGTAATATAATACAGATAAGATATATAAGGAATGTGATATAAGAGTGGTTTACGTGTACTTTCATATACTACCGTAATTCCCAGAGAAATCAAATAATTAAGTTTACAGCGGCTAATTAATGCTAACGACTAGACTTACTGATGGACATGACTATAAATAAGCTATTCTATATAAAGAAATGTTAAATAATATGAAGGAAATTGTATCAGACTTGGCTGTATGATTTTTGATTCCTTTGCCTGTCCGAGTGGACAAACAGAAACAAAATAAAATCTATTTGACATTTTATGCCATGTCACACGGGAACGCGATCGAACGGGATAAAAAGTAGCTCATTGCCATTAAGAAGAAGAAGAACGGGATAAAAAGTATCCTATGTCCGTCTCTTGGTTCTAAGCTACCTCCCCGCCAATTTTCAGCCAAATCTGTACAGCCGTTCTTGAGTTATAAACATAGTAACTAACACGACTTTCTTTTATATATATATAGATTACAACTTTCAGCCGGTGTTTGCGTGTGGTGGGTTTTAGTGGTGCCTTTAGTATCACCGGACCTCATTGCACGTATTCACACTCCCTTCACTTTCATCGCGGAAGGCAGCGGCCTTGCAAAAGTCCTTGAGCGGCAGCAACACTTATCATCAGATGTACTGTTTGCTCGTTTGCCAGTGATAGCAATAAAAGAAGTGTTGAACGTCTTATTATGGTGTATCACAAAAATGGAAGCCTTATGATATTAACCCTAAGGAAAATATGTATATTATATTGTAAAAATAAAATATTTCGTCAACATTTTTCAGAACCTCTTGCAGCCGCTACAGTTAGGTATATAGAATTTTTTCAATAGCTTAGGATAAATATGGCTTTTGTGATGAAAAATCACCATAATCCCCTAAAATTTAGAGATCATAATGAACACAACTGGATACCATATAATTCTAACTTACATAATATGAATCATATAGTTATTTTAAGCTTATATGTACTTACTAGCTGACCAACAGACGTTGTTCTGTTCAAATACAAGAATTTCTCCTGGAAATCGACAGCAGCGCCACCTACCGTGACCCACTATTAATCTAAACCATTCTCTAACCCACTTACAAAAATAAGACCACATACAAAAAAATTCCATATCATCGGTCCAGCCGTTTAGGAGGAGTTCAGTGAGATACACTAGACCAGAAATATATACAGTAAAACCCGTTTAAGACGATTTCGCAGGAACCCGACCAAAAACGCGTAGGCCTTAGGCCTTAGGCCGGAAAGCGTATTATGCGGGAAAGGGGGAAAACGTGGCATTATTATTTATTATATTATATTATTATTTTGATATTTCCGTGTGGTGACGGAGTAAGAATACTATTCACCACTCCCTATCTTGCCCGTGGATGTCGTACAAGACGACTATGGGATATAATATGCACATAACATCTGTGCAAGAGAAGGAAAACTCGATACAAAACCCTGTATCAACATGTCTGACCAGCATGGTATAGTAGGTCAAATTCACTCCCATTGTGGAGGAGGCTCAAGCCCAACAGTGGGACGTAAGTGGGCTGAGATGATGATGACGATGATGATTATTTTGAGTACCTACGTATTGAATTTAACATTTAAAAATTACCTAACTAAAATGTTGTTTATTTTCTTTATTTAATATACTTACTACTAGATACATTTTTAAATATTAAAAAATGTTTAAAAATATAATAAAATGTTGTTTATTATTATTACGTTACTTACAGTAATCATTTATTTTAGTTTGACAAAAATATTTTGAGGCATTAGCATTTACAAGATTTTCAACGTAATTTAATTTTCGCAGTGCGTCTGCGCTTTGATTCAAAGAAATTACATAGCGTCTTAAATCATTAACTGCTGATAATGCCTGGGCGTGTGACAAAATCGGAGTTGACTCATCTTCTTCTTGGTCATTATCAGTTAGGGTCGCTCGACAGTCGCTGGCTGCTGCCGCAAGGGGTAATATGTGTATTTGAGTGGCACGTGTTGGCGTATTAAACGGGATGACGATCGTATTAAGCGTTAAGAAATGTATGAAAACATGTCTCAAGTTTCTGGGACCGACGCAAAATGGCGTATTATGCAGTAAATCGTATTAAACGTGATCGTATTAAACGAGTTCTACTGTATATATAAAGACTAGCTGACCCAACAGACATTGTTCTGTTCAAGTAAGCGCCACCTACTGTTTCCAATTGTGAATGTAAACCATTCTCGAATCCCCTTGAACACACACAAATATTTTCATCAATCTCGGTCCAACCGTTTAGGAGGAGTTCAGTGACACACACGTATACAAGAAATTTATATATAAAGATATATAAAGAAGATAAAGATTAATATATTCGATATTTAGGTAAAAAAAATATAACTAAAATAGGCAATAACGTTTAACATGTTTTGTAAAAAAAAATACACTACTAGGTACTATATAATTCTAGTTTCGGTAAAAAGAACGATAGCAAATAGAGTGCAGTGTGATCACAAAATAAGACGTCAATCCGATAAACGGTGGTGCGAACCAGGCGTCGTCGCTTCAGAACAGTTCTGGTTGGGTGTAGGACTAGATCCAAGCGTACACATGTCACACGAAATTGAAAACCCTCTTATTGTTTTTAGAACTACTCTTAAACTATTTCAACATTTTAAGACGTGCCATAAAGATCCTGTTTATCGAGCATATAATGTATCAGATTAGTGCAAATCTGTTCAGCAATATTTGTATGTACATACTCAAAATATATAATTTTTAATAATCACACATTTTTCAGAGAGAGAGAGAGAGAGAGAGAGAGAGAGAGAGAGAGAGAGAGAGAGAGAGAGAGAGAGGGAGAGAGAGATCAACCGACGAATCCAACTCGGTTGGGCAGCATTCGGGCAACTTAAGAGGATCTTCTCGTTCAACATACCTCAGTGTATGAAAACACAGGTCTACGACCAGTGTGTGTTACCAGTGATGACTTACGGCACGGAAAGGTGGTCCCTAAATGTAGGCCTCATAACAAGGCTCAAAGTCGCTCAGCGTGCTATGGAGCGGGCTATGCTCGGGATTTTTCTGCGAGATAGAATCCGGAATACGGAAATCCGCAGAAGAACAAGTGTAATCGACATAGCACGAAGAATTAGCACGCTGAAATGGCAATGGGCAGGTCACATTGCTCGACAAACCTACAACCGCTGGAGAAGAAAGGTTCTCGAGTGGCGACTACGTATCGGAAGACGCAGTGTAGGACGTAAGTCGTTATCGACATGGTCCTGCGACGTGTCAACCTTAACACTATATGTGTAGCTCACTATATGCCATAATGATGACATAACTAGATAAATATAAAGTTATAATTTAAAAAATTTAAATCAAGTTCAGACAATTAATTTGAATATCTGAAAATAACTGTTTGCTCACGCCTGTCAACATTCCTCACGACTGCTTTGTCTTTTTTTGTATCTAATTTTTAAGCATATAGGCTCGTGTAACGTATTTAACTTCCAAAAATCCTTCTTATAGCATATCATTCACTATCATAACATTACATGACATTCTATATCATAATAATTTAATTTCTAATTTTTAAGTTTATATGTGGATTCAGACGTGTGGGCTTTATAGTGATTACTCAACCAGGAATTACTCTTATATAGTGTGCTCAGCACCAATATAAAGTATAGCATATTAAACACATTCAACCTATTTCATAACCAATATAAATTCTAGAGCATTTTCATTATCCGCTACATTTTTAAGACGCTTTATTTTAACTTCATTTGTAACTAGCAATGTAATAAATAAAATATGCAAGTGGATATTAATAGTATTATCAAAATGAAAATTTTGCAAGCATATGACTCTTTAACAATTTATCAAGTTGATATGGTCCATCCGTGTTACCTCCATGTCAACTCCACCAGCACAAGCCCGAATCTGATCAGCGACCTGAAGCGTCTCGTCGATATCGACCGACGGGCATCACCTTATTATGCATCCAACTCGCTAAACGAAAGGCGTTCCCTGCTTACGTCGCCACTCTCTGAACATTTAAAAACCTCACGTGTTGCATAACAGCAATGTAAATGGGTGGCGCTTGTTTGACCTATGCTAAATAATCCAAAGTTGCAATTCCTATACAAAATTACTAATTGCGTTTCTCCTAGTTTTCTAACCACTCTACTATTGTGGTGAACAAAACGATTCTGAAATCGTCTGAATCGTTTTTGAGCTTCTGAAAGCTCACAAAATTTTTTAAGTAACACATTTTTCGTACTCCTCAATGGCACTATATAGCCACTATCGACACATGGCATGAAGTACAACCCGTTTATATACACTACACAATATTGCCACCAAAAAGTATTTTAAGAGTTGAACATTATAAAATAATACTTACAGATGTCAGGGAATGTTACTTTTTCTGTTCCACCCAAACTTGAATACTTTCACATATTCGTAATACTTACGAAAAATATATACATATTTATATATAAAGTGCCGACAAGCATGAAAACACCAAAATAATATAGTTACATCGGCCAGATTTTGTCTATTCTAAACTGGTTCTTATATAATGCATCGAGGCAACTATTTTAGTGCTTGCATATTGGATGAATCTATCGATCTAGAACTTGTATTCCGTTTTTAATCTAAGGTATTTCTGGTTCGGTTGATATAGAGAGACGAGAATGAAACAGTACCCTAGAAATAGTCCTTCTGATACTTCTTGATAAAATATCTTATTTGAGAACTGTGTGCCTACTCTTGAATCTCGATTCCAATCCTAAATCCAATCGCAGCTCGAATTTGAGCAAATTTGGTACTCTTGAAAGCGACACTAGCGCACGATTGGAATCAAATTCGGTAGAATATTTTTGAACTAAATGAATTCGACTCTCGTCGATTAAATCAAATATTTGCTACTCCTGACGCGATTTTGACGTAGTTTAAAATCGTTAATATTGCATAATTGCAAGAAAGCGTCTTTGTAGTGATCGAATTCGATAACGTTATTAATTTAAAATAAGAAAATACAACACATTTGGTGAAAATAACAACACCAAACGCGAAGAATTCATTCTCGATTTTGTTCAAGAGTACCAAATATAAGTTTGGTGAGATTGGAAATTGAATTGGATTCGAAATTAGAATGGATTTGCAGAGTAGGCACACTGAAGACTGCTCTATAAATACTGTACAAAATAATATATTTACTGTTAGCCATGCAGTCGTTATAGCTCGTTTAATTAGTGGTTATAATTTGATCCTTATTTGTTTATTGCTGTTTCGATTTTAAATAGGTGAAGTCAATTGGTAAGTTTAAGAATGTACTTATATACTACTGAATTACACATATTTAGGCCGTCCAGCCCATTTATTAGCCTATCAAAGTTTCGTATACAGTTTTTATTTTGTTCGTAAGCTTTTCAAAGATCTTATGTTAGTTATGACAAAT
Organism: Lymantria dispar; assembly: GCA_032191425.1. Classification (NCBI taxonomy): domain Eukaryota; kingdom Metazoa; phylum Arthropoda; class Insecta; order Lepidoptera; family Erebidae; genus Lymantria; species Lymantria dispar. The sequence continues at coordinate 16,243,959 of CM063457.1, read as the reverse complement.
ACATATATCAATATACTGCTATACCTACCACTACGTTTGTGCCTACAATTAGGATCATTAACAAGCTGGATAAGGAGGCTAATTTTTTAGCCAAAGTGTACGCCGACATTTACAAGCGAGTAAAATGCTAATTTTACAAGCCATGTCAACAGTCCACTGCATTATAGAAAGGTTCCATGAAAACAGTCTTCGTTACAGACAATGAATAAGTACTTGTTGCCTTTAAAGCAAATGACGGCAATAAATGACCATTGTCGATTTTAGGTACCTGGGCACTGAATGATTCTACCTCTACAACATTTCGAAATTATCCACACATATACTTACTAAATTAGAGATTTGCCGAATTTGCGGCAAAAAATGTATTAAATGGAGTGGTAGGACCACACTGTCGACAGTTATCTGTCTACAGCCGCGGGCCGGTCCGTCCGGGACAGTACCACTCTCGCAGAAAATCGACGTCTGAGTAGTAGCGATTTGTTACTGCGCTTCGTTCGGTGAGCGAGAGAGCCGGAAGCCGAATTTTCTGAGGGCGTTTGCGTGTGGAGGGTTTTGGTGGTGCCCTTGGTATCACCGAGCCTCAATGCACGCATTCACACTCCCTTCACTTTCTTCGCGGTAGGCAGCGGCCTTGTAGTGGTCCATGAGCGGCAGCAACGCTTACCATCAGGTGTACTGTTTGCTCGTTTGCCACCGTATGCAATAAAAAAAAATATCCATTATATTGTAGTATTTGATCTATCATCATCACTCAGCTTCTATACGTACCACTGTTAGTGTCGACCCTTCTCCGCAGTTGACCTACTATCCCGCGTTGGTCAGACGTGTTGATAGAGGGTTTTGTTTCGAGTTTTCCTTCTCTTGCATAGATGTCATATGCATATTAGTCATCACTTAGTGGTCTTTTATGACACCCACAGGCAAGATAGGGGAGTTAATTGAATTATTACTCCGTCACCACACGAAAAAATTTATCGGTAGAATGCATTTATTGTTTTCAATTATGTACAAAAATGTTTAATGTTTTATTGTTACTCATTGAGTACATATACGAGTAATATGGACGAGAGCCATAGTCAGTTATACAAATATTGAATTTACTTTGATTATTGTTCCGTGATCGATAATGAAAAAACATTCTATTAACAAAATACCGTGTCACCTGAATCATGTAATTACGCACTCGTTCGAACGGGGTTTGCAGTTATAATTCAAATAGTGCTCGGCAAACCATAATATTTATTTGTTGTCAGCAATCATTGTGAAAACCGATATAAATAATAGCTATAAAATGGTGCCTACGTCATTATTATACCCGAATAAGAATGTTTGTGTGGATACAAGGATGTTTGTAGCTTTACAGAAAATTACGGAATAAAATTTTACAATACTCTATATAGCAATTACACCATAAGCTACAATTTATAAAAAAATGTCTTAAAATTACCTATTATTATATGCCTATAACGATATGTGAAATTAGTCGATAAAATTTCCATAACGAAATTAATTTGATATCTTAAGGTTTTTGTGAATACGTTGAGTACTCAAAACACCTTTACAATTCGTATAACTTTCAACTATATTTATATATATATATATTTCTTGTGTACGTGTGTATGTCACTGAACTCCTCCTAAACGACTGGACCAATGTTGATGAATTTTTGTGTGTATGTTCAAGGGGATTCAAGAATGGTTTAGATTCACAATTAGATCCTGTAGCTGGAGCTGCTGTCGATTTCAAGGAGAATGCCTTTTATTTTATTTGAACAGAATAACGTCTGTTGGGTCAGCTAGTATCATATAAATTGTTAATACAGAATAACGACGAACAAGATTCTAAAATATTTTGTAAAATATTCTCAAATGAATACAGTATATTCAAATTATAAGGGAGGATACGAATATCGCCGTAGATTCCACGTAGATATATAAAGTTTAAACTATTTAATTTAATAATGGCGACATTCACATCTCATTGATCCACACATCAATAAGATAATGGATGGCCACTGTTAACTGGTACACACATCGTACTGAGAACAGTCCATTACTACATTAAGAAACACACATGTTGTATAATATCATCATCATCATCGCAGCCCACATACGTCCCACTATTGGGTTCGGGCCTCCTTCTCAATGGGAGGGAATTTCACCTACAATACCATGCTGGTCAGACATGTTGGTATAGGGTTTTATTTCGAGTTTTCCTTCTCTTGCACAGATGTTATGTACATATTATATCCGTTAGGCATCTTTTACGATATCCACGAGTAAGATAGGGAGTGGTGAATTGTATTCTTACTCCGTCACTACACGGAACATTGTGTATGTATAATATTATGAATATTATGATCACTATTATTGACATAGTATGTCTACTATTTCTCATTATATGTTACTAGCTGACCCAACACACGTTGTTCTGTTTAAATCTAAAAAATAGTAAAAATAATTCTTCTTGAAATCGACCGCAACGCCACCTACCGGTTCCAATTATTAATCTAAACCATTTTCATAGCCATCGGAACAGCCACAAAAACATCAAAATCGGTCTAGCCGTTTAGAACGAGTACAATTACAAAAACACGAACAGAAGATTCATATATAAAGATGTAATAAACCAATTTCTAATTCATCATTTATATAATTTTATAGAATAGAAATTACCTAATAATTTCATCTATAGATAATTCAATGAAATTGAGACCATAATAAGTACTTATATAAAAAGTAATCTTGGCAATGAATGAGCAGGTTAGGTATTTCATTAATTCTCCCACAAGCAGATTGGCAACCGTCTCTACCCGAGGATTAATAATTTAGCATTACGTGCGCCAATGGTCTGCCAAACATGGCGATTATGTCAATATTCTCTATTGGCAACCATATTTCGCAGATGATGTTCTTAAGGTATTATCGATAAGTGTAGTGAAACAAAAATAAGTCTCATATATTATATTACAGTAGACATGTATGTGTCACCACCTCATCATTGTTCTGTGGAAGTCGTATAAACTTGCTGAGTGATCACTAGAACAATAAACAGGCAGCAATACTGACTGCTGACACAACAACTGCGATCACTAACCTGCCTGACAAATGTAGTAGTTATAATTGAAAAAACCTGTGTCGGCCGTCGGATATTCATGGTCTGATTAACCATTAAGTATACGGCTGCCTCATTGATGCAATAATACATACACACTACTGCTGATTGTTCGAGGCCTGGTTTTAAATCCTGGACTGAGCAAATAAATTATTACTAGTATTTTTATATAACTAGCGACCCGCGCTTACTGCGATTCGATTCCCGCCACTTTGACCCTGCATTTTAAATCGGCGATAACTTCAAAGATATGGCGCCGGATTGGTGTCCAGGAAAAAATTGCCTAATTTACTTTTTATATACACAGCTACCTGGTAGTAAAATATTGTCAAAATCGGTACAGCCGTTTTGAAGATTACCCGGAACAAACAAACAGACAGACAATTTTTTAATTGGGTTTTAGGCACAGGTATCGTGTAAACAAACGCGTGAGCATGAAAGAAACGTTTTATTTTTATATTACAAACAGACACTTCAATTTTATTTAATTGTAGTATAGATATACATCTAGTCTCTTAATATAAAGAGTTTAAAACTCTGCTCTCGTTTTGAGAACACAACATACACAGAAAAAAATATTTTGTTTAATACAGCATAATTCCTTTTAAGTTTAATAAAATATTCCATTCCTTTTAAGATCCATATGTTAATATGGATCTTAAAAGGAATAAATTGTATCATTAAAATTAGTGCAAAAATACAAAGGTACAGTGTACTGTTGCACGCCGCGCCGTTATGGGGCTGCCTGAAGTGGTACAATTGTTATAACTTCGTCAAAGGACATCGTAGCCGTAAGGGAACAATTGATATCAGTAACCGCAAGGAAAAATATCATAATTATGCATCGTATTTTCGCTCACGAAAACCACATAAATATGAAGAATTCATATTTCTAGCTTATTTAAAATAAAAACTATAAACAAATAAACCTTGATACTGGCATATGCATAAGAGCAATGGCTCTGTAAGTAGTTGCATTAAAGAGAAACTTATTTATTGAGCTGAGAATATCGATGATAGTATGATCCACGTAATCATCATCAAGTTTAGTGTTAAAATCAATAATACCAGAATCAGACAGCTAACATAATTCATCATTATCATCATCATCATTTAGCCGTTCACTGCTGGAAGTAGGATAACGATAGACTATATATATATAGTTTTCCGTGTAGTGACACAATAAGAATACAATTCACCACCACTTCTCTTGCCCCTGGATGTCATAAAAAACGACTTAGATATAGAAAAGTAAAACTGGAAATAAAACCCTATACCAACCCGTTTAACCAGCGTGATATAGTACGTCAATTACCCTCCTGTTGTAGAGGAGGCTTTAGCCCAGCAGTGGGAAGTGTATGAGCTGTAGAGTGGTGTGTGTGTGTATAATTATGAAACTACTTAAACTATATTTCGCGTTGTACATCTAGTCTCTTTCTATATTAATTTCCGTTCAAGTCGGTAATTTTTCAGCTACGGGCCGCGCGTTGGCACCTAATTTATGAGGTTGCGCCATTGGGAAGGAAACTAAATTACCATACGACGTCCGCGAACAAAGAAACCAAACCACTACTGCTTCCTAGCCGATACCAGTGACGTATGCACTGGCATTTCTCCCGTTTTACTTAACAAAATTTTATAGCGTAATGAATATTAGAATTTATCACTTTAATTTTAACTTGTCTGAACTTACAATAGGAAAATGAACTAAATTTTCAGCATGTAACATTTATTCCGTAGCGACTTGTACTGACTCTAAGTACATGCAACGGTTAGATATATAATTTTACAGACTAGACCTAGACTTGCCGTGTGGTGGCGGCTACGATTAGTAGCAACATTTTTCGTGGGCTTCGAAACGAACACAATTAATGTAATTGTCCCATTGTGCCCAAGGAGGGTTGACGTTAGGCAGGTGACTGGTCATAAAGTTATTGCCAAATCTTTTATATTGTATATGATAGGAGAAGAGAAGAAGTGAGATTGCATTGGCTCCAAAAAATTGAGATATGAGCAGGACGACATTGATGATGATGATAAATCAGCTACAGTTACAACTATCATAACTTAGCGATTTTTCAAATGTTAGTATACATATAAGTATTTGGAATCGATCGTGAACTTCGTTCGTAGGTAAAGGTAAACTCATTTCTAAACATACTGAGGTGAACTGTAGTTTTCAGTTAATTCAACCCATCCATCATCATTGAATAACCAAAGGTTGTGCATAAGCCTCTCAAATACGCTATAATCGCTACGCTTGACAAACGAATTGGCGATCGTAGTTGGTCTATTAAGTTGCCGAGAAGAGACCCATTTCTCTGGTGACCCTATGGCCGAGATTTTCTACGCCCAAATAAAACTAAGTAGTGACAACACATCGCATTATTAAAGGATCACCGCACATTGACAATAACTTCATAATAAAAAAAACATCCTGGCACGAGGTCATCTCTATGTATTTTGTAATTGTGGAAACGTGTAAGCTACAAATTTTTATAGCAACGCTACCATAACACGCGGTGCTCTCTTACTGGACGTTTTCAGTTGCGTTGAATCGAGATACATAGGTCATTATATGGTATAAGTGTATGGGAACAAGGATATGGCATTATGAAACAGTGTCAATCCAATCGTTATACTGTGTATGTATCCAAAAACTACAATATGATTTAATTAAAAGTTATGGCTATCCAAACGAACCATTTCTCCCGCTTTGATATTCAAATAATACATTTTTCACCGCACTTGGAAATTTTGATGAGTCTTTTATAAACCCTATTCATATAGACATAGAGGTGATAAATTGTCTGGGATCCGGGAGTAAAGCGGGGTTATATTTTTATCTTTCTATATACATGCATATACGTTTTATGTTAGGTTCGCAGGTGTACATTGAGTTACCTCTTACCAAATTCTTTTTCTATATTGTGTGTTAACCACTTTATATATTTATTTTGCAGTGAGTTCATTGTATTCTTAGAAAAATACGATGTTTGAGTCATAATAAAAAAGATCAATGCAAACAGTATTCAATATAACAGAAAGGTAATATAAATAATATCTATTTAGTACATATTTTTTTAAATGAAATTATTTTAAAATAGCGACTAGTTACACAATAAAATTTAATTAAGAATCAGTCTGACTCTCCAAAAACTAAAATTATCACATAAGACTAATCCCATAACCGCTAAAACTTATCGAAGTAGGAAATGTTTCTACGGAAACAGTAGGTAATGGAACTATCAACATCAACAATAAATTAATATAACTTTAAATGGTCTTTGTATTCAATTAGAATTGGATTCTCTTTAAATAAAATCTACAGAGCTTTGAAAAAATCAGTCCAACTTTGATGTGGTAATAAGCTTTACTAACTTATATTAATTATTTATGACAAACGGCATATTCGATAATGTTATACACGAAATGCCAATAAACTAATAAACACCAACTTAAAGCACACAAATTTGATGAAAATAATAAAGGAACAATATCGTCATACGAGTCCATGATTGTGTGAGTGATTGTGCAAATGTAGGGTTGGGATCAACCAATCCGATAGCCCAACTAATTTATTGTGGCGCAATTGAATCTTCATTTGACATCAATTGGGCAGACCCATTATTTGGCAGCGACCGCTCACCGTTGAAGTCTCGAAGCTAAGATTTATTTAATTATACTAATTTAATTTACTAGACCATGTCTGTGAATACTTCGCACTGTTAATAGAGAATTCATTACATATATAACAGAGCCCTGGCAATTGTATCCTTCCTTACTAATATTATAAACGCGAAAGTTTGTTTGTTTGTTTATTTGTTTGTTAGGCTTTCACGCTTAAACCACCGTACCGATTTCAAAAATTCTTTCACCAATGGAAAGCTATGTCAGGGAGTAACTTAGGCTATATTTTATCCCGGTATTTCCAAGGGAATGGTAACTACGCGGGTAAGACGACTGAACCCCAAGCGAAGCGAGGGTGGGTTGTTAGTATTTTATATAAATAGTTTTGATAATTATACGGTAATTTGATAATTATACGTTCTTAAATGATGATATAAGTGAGAATACCAATTGCTGCCAATGGTATTAATCATTGGAGGGTAAAATAACTTTTAAAATCACGAATCAAACATTGGTATCAAAACAGTCATTTAAATGCCACAAATATTTACAAGCTTTTTATAAGTATTTACCAACCTTTTTATCAGATATTTGTCCCGTAAACGTTACAATAATACATCACCACTTTTGCAAATTCTGTAACAAATCTGTAATAAATTCTGAATAATTATGCTACCACAATCGTAGATTGAGGTAATACGCAATTAGAGAGAATTTTATAAAACGATAACAATAGCGTATATTATACAATTAATTAGATGATTATATATTAACAAACGACAATTTCTTATAACTTATTATGAAAATGGTTTTAAAGGAAGGTAAGTTTTAAAATAGTCATCTAATTTGTTTTAACATAAACTATAAAATAGAGTTGTAATCGTTGAATTTGATGAAGAATTATGGGCGATATTCATGACAAAACACACCTTAGAAAAATAATACATAAAGATAAATAATCAAAACGTTGGATATGAAGTAACTGTATTAAAAATGACAATAATAAAATCCAAGTCATAAAAATCAATCATAATTACCATCACAAATAGATTTGCATAAGCAAATAACTCCTTATCATAATCAAAATCTGAACAATCAATAATACTTCAGCAAAGCAATATGGTAAGAACATTCAAGAACATCAGTCATACTTAAAGAAGAATTTTACCTAGACATCTAGCATTTGTAATAAAAACCAAGGACCATTCTAAGCTTTGTAATATTAACCGATATTTTATAACTAATGAACGCAAACAAATTGTACTTTAATTCTCCTCTTCTGAATACCAAAATTTGACCTATTCGAAAATGCTGTACGAATATAGTTGACATTCATAAGAACATCTTATTTGATAATTCTATTTAGTTCTGTTTGAAAGTAAATTTTAGTTTAAAAAATAAATACCCGCTTACAAGTTACAAATCAAGTAGTTACTAGTAGTTTAACGCAACTATCTTGAGATTGTTTTTGCTGCATTGTGTTAAGCTGACAGCCCGAATCATCTTACACAAAGAATGCGATTAGAAATTTCTAAATCTTGGCGAATCTAATCAGGATATTCGGCTATTTTGATCAAATTTTATTTAAACTTTACCATGACAATGCAATAATGCATTGTCGTGGCAAAGTTTAAATAAAATTTGTTCGTTCAAAGTAGAGCAAAATGATGTTCAAAGATTACGTGACATGTGTATGTACTCGTATCTACACACAGGTGAAACTATTAAAAGCTTTTTAAGAAATAGTTTTTTTTTACGGAACGTGTTATATTTAACCTTCGCGAGCTAAGGGGATAATGATTACCACTTACTGTCTTTTTTTTTTATCTTTATTATTGAAAAGGGGTTTAGTCACTCAGTGACTATGTCACCCCCGTATATATATACAAACAAAATAGTGCATCTTTATCTATACATTGTAACTTTTTTTTTTTTTGTGTGTGACTTAGTTGTTAGCCTCAGATGGCTGTGACAACTTTACCCGGACTGGTGGGTGAGCTCTGAGAGCTCTCAACCCGTTTAAAGTTAAGCGACCGATCCCGAGGGCACCCCCTGTGGGGTACGGACCTCGGCTCGGGCGGTCGCTGGCAAAGTGGGCACTCCCACATTTATGATTTTAACGCGACACGTCTTCCTTCCCCGTCGGCGGGGGCGGTAACGTGGATATTTATTACTATTTGTCAAGGCCTCGCGGGCTGTGTATGCCTCAGTCTGGGCGAAAGTAATAGTGTCGTCGGGTTCGTCGAGTATTAGTCGCGGTTGTTTGATTGCGGACATTTTAGAGGGGATGTAAGAAGCCGCCCTTACCACTAATGGGTTCGGGTGTGTCGCGGCAGAGTCGAAGTAGCGACGGGAGCACTGTTTCATGAATTGTCTGATGGTCGGCAAGCCAAGATCTATGTGAAGATCCACATTGCGCATGTACCACGGTGCTCCCGTCGCTCGGCGCATGAACCTATTCTGTAATGTTTGTAGCCGATGTAGCCTGTGTGGCTTCGCTTGTGTGAACACTACACTAGCATACGTCATGATAGGACGTATACAAGCGGTGTATAATCTAACTTTACTGCGGAGAGATAGCTTAGACTTGGCGTGTACTAAGCTGTGTAACCATCCTAGCACTAAGGCTGCGCGCGCGCGGACTAGCCCTGTGAGGAGCGAAGGTCAGTCGTCTGTCCAAGGTCACACCCAGATATTTGACCTCCCTTGTCCAGGGGATGGGTTGGTCGAACATCTTTATCTGTTGGTATTCAGCCATTGGGTGGCGGCGATCTCTCCCCTTATGGAATATGATCGCCTGGCTTTTGGTGGGGTTTATACCGATTCTCCATTTCCTAGTCCATTTCGCTAGGGCGGTAGCCGCAGTTTGGAGAGCAGTTATCACTGTTGTGGGGGATTGACCTGCATAGAAGATGGCAGTGTCGTCAGCGAATAATGCTGTTTGTATTTTACTATGTTGGGGTATGTCGCTGGTGAACAGCGAGAAGAGGATTGGAGAGAGCACCGATCCCTGGGGGACGCCCGCTTCTAGTGGGTGCGGTGCTGATAGAGTACCTTCCACTCTGTAGCGAAAGCTACGCTCGAGTAGGAAGTCCCTAACTATCATAACTAAGTAGTGGGGGATTTTAAGCTTTATTAACTTGAAAATAAGGCCATTATGCCAGACTTTATCAAACGCTTTTTCTACATCAAATAGAAGCATACCCGTATATAAACCGCGTTGCAGTTTATAACTTGTATACTCGACTATTCGATGTACTTGCTGAACGCAAGAGTGTTGCGTGCGAAAGCCGAACTGAATCGGCGGGATGAGGTTGTTATCCTCAACGTACTTTCTTAGCCTACTAAGTAGTACGCGCTCATAGATTTTACCTAAACTGTTTAATAAACTAATCGGGCGATATGATGACGGTTCGGTACGTCGCTTGCCGGGTTTAGGTATACCTATTACCACAGCTTGTTCCCATTGTTTAGGAAATATAAAATTAACTAATGCGGCGTTAACAATTGCTGTTAATATTAATAATAATGAATGAGGGAAGAGTTTAATAACTCTATTAGAAATACCGTCCGAACCGGGGGATTTCCTAGGGTGGAGACCTCTAACAATCGACCGAACCTCCTCCACTGTCGCTGTTGGTATAGGCTCTTGTGGCTCAGCGTCTGCGGTACGCGTACGCGATGTACATCGTTCCACTTCGTTGTTAACGGTGTCGGTGTGTCGCGCGTCGGTGTGTTGTGTACTCGACGTACATTGCTGCTCAAGGTCGGCCGCCAGACATTCAGACTTTTCATCGTCATCGAACGCCGGCGGTTGATTGGGGCGGTTTAAGGGTGGCATGGTGGACACTGTATCCTTTTTGAAAGAACGGGCTAGCCGCCAGTAAGCCTGGTGCGAAGGCTCCAGTTCGCTTAAGGTGGCGTCCCATTCGTTTTGTCGAAACTCGTTTATAGCCGTTTTGACCGCCCTCTGCATTGACCGCATATGATAGCGATTGTCTTCGCAGGGGAAGCGGTCGTAGGCTCTTATGGCTGCGTTCTTACGCCTCAGTAGGTCGCGGACGTCAGCGGGTAAGCGCCCTCTACGATTGCTCGTGTCAGGCACCCTCCGTGAACAATCGTTAACTAACGATTGTACGTGACCGGTGAGGGCGTCGATCGCGGATTCGATGTCCTCTTTGTTATTTAATGTACTACATACACTGTCAAGATGAGCCGACGAGGAGGGAGACTGGAGTTTAGCCTTGAGTCGCTCCCAGTCTGTGCACACTTTCTCAGTGGGAGGGGTGAGGCCTGAGGGGCCGTATCGGGGGGCGATTGTAACTTATTTAAATATACCTATGTAATTGTGTAATGATATGATAATATTTATTATTTTTATTTACTCATATTTGAATAAAACAATATTATGAAACACTCAGGTCGGAACCTAAATTACAAATACTGTCTCTAATATAAACTAATGAATGGGGAGCCGGTTTTTTGTTCGGTTATACTGCGAAAACCACTGAACGATCAGAATAATATTTATACCATAAGACGCAGCATGTTTCGGAGAAAGATTTAGTATATGATATGTTGGTGAATACTTATCCGGAATTTATATTTGTTTTTGACGTGACAACGTCTTACAATTCGATGGAGCCGGCTGCACACATGAAAAAACATGACGTATGCGGCGTTACCTCGCTCTGAGGCGTTCCATTTAAGGCTTTTTTTTTTGGGGTGGGCTGCGGTCGGCGCGCTTCCGCACCACACTCTGTCCGGGGCGACAGAGGGGCTTAAGCACGCAACACCCGCAACCCACCCGAACACCACCTCGCCTTCGTCGTTGGACCGACCACCAGAGCAGGGTTACTTGTCATCAGAGGTTGGCCCGACGGAATACCCCGTACCTGGGGTACCCTCCCATCGACCGACGTCCCCCGCTCGGGGAGGACGTCGGTCTTTCCTCACGCGGTCGGCCTCTCGGCGGGTGACGGACTAACTCCCCGGTCACGTCACCCGCGGCCTCGGCTAGGGCGGCATGGGACGTAGGTAGTCGTGCCTGTGCCGCCCCAGTCGCTGGCGGCGGGTCGCTTCGTCGAGACTGTGCTCCTCGCGTTCGCGACCCGCCGCCTCCTTCTGCGAGATAACTGCCTTGCAGAAGGATGCGACCGCGTCCCAGTTCCTGATGCTGCCGAGCATCTCCCTAGCGATGGTTGGCAGCGTCAGGTCGGCACCGATGATTGCGACGAGTTCACGGCGCTGCTCTGCCCAAGCGGCACAGACCTCGAGCGTATGCTGCGCCGCCGCCGTGTCCTCGTCGCAATCGTAGTGGTGGCAGCACGGTGTTCTCTCCCTCCTAGCGACCCTGTACAGGTACTTGCCGAAGCATCCATGCCCCGTCAAGACCTGCACGAGTCGGAAGGACAGCACACCGTGCCGCCGTTTCAATCACTGCATCAGCACCGGCCGGAAGGCCTCCACGGTCCAGACACCGTATCGAGGCCTCTCCAGCCGGTCTGCCCAAAGGGCGATGACATCTCGGCGGGCGTCGACGCGCCAGGCGGTGAGCTCCCTTGAGGAAACAACACCGCTCCCCTCGCGCCCCCGACACCCGCCGATACAATTTGGCGAGCACTTCCGCCTCCAGTTCCATTTAAGGCTTGCCATACAAAATATCTATCAAACAAATAAAATTAAAATTGTCTTTTGCAAAATGAAACCATTCCATCAGTATTTTCTTATGACGTTGTCACGTTCAACTATCGTCAGTAAACCGACTTTACAGACAACCGATTTTATTGTGTGAATGAATAATGAATTTTGCCAATAAAAAAAGAACATGATTCTATATGAAAAAATTACATAATTTTTGTTAAGTAATCATTAAACTTTTTGACATACCATGCATTTAACACTCTCAGCGTCACAAATTATGAAATAACTCCACACTTCAGTAACATGTGCTTTACTCATGTTTGTAAATTTGACAAATACAATAATAATAATAAACTAATCTCAAATTACAACGAATATTTTCGAACGAATCTGATTAGTTTCATTCGTTCAACTTGTAACGGTTAACCTTTGCTATATTTGGCTTAAACATGGCTGGTACGAAATGTTAAACCCGTATGATATTTTGCACGCGCTTTATTTGAAAGTCAAAATTCATATATATTATATTCGCATATTCGCATTCGCGAATATTGGAGATAGATATTCGCACTCACATTCGCAGCGAATGTCTCAATCCTAACATTCGTTACATCACTAATATGTATGTATACACACACACACACACACATACATATATATACATATATATATATATACATATATACACACATATACATACATACACCTGTATATACATATATACTTATACTACCTATATATACCTAAGTTAGATGTTTAACATTTTTAGCTCGTTTTAGTATACAATTTTACCAGTGTATTACATTCTTCAGAATGTGGGTCTGATAGAATGGCGTTGCAGATACCCACATTTTGGTCACATGGATCTCTTACTGTGGATTTACCGTCACTTTAATGAGTGCTGTTACGGCGATACAACATTTCAAGTCCACCGAGATACCGCTCAAGCAATTAGGCACTTGCCATCAGGTGTGCTTGTTTGCCACCAAAGGCAATAAAAACCCACAAAATAGATTAAACGCCATGAGTTACACATTTCAAGATTAAAGTAAACCCCGTCAGGTATAAGAACGTGAGAAAGACTATTAAAAACCCCATTCTTATCTTAACACCAAGTAAACCGAGTGCGCGTTGCTTTAACCTATTTCTACGAGGTTTACTAGAAAAGAAAATAGCGAACGCCGTTTATGAGTAAATGGACGCCTTGCTAATAAGGCTTGCTTAGAAGCACGGAGCGTTATGAACTATGAAAATAAAGTGAAAAAAGTTCGGAAAATGTGGCGCAGAGATAATGTAATTTCATATAAATAAAATGACAAAGTTTGAATTATGCTCATAGTTAAAAATGGGAATAAAAACATCTTTATTAGACAGAAAGTTAGAACTCCTAAGTGACTTTTCACAGTTAAATAACTATCTATAATTCATAATTAATAAGTTCTAATAATAGGAAATAAAACACTTTTACAGACTTTATCGCGTGTAATTATTGGAAGTTCAGGCTATATAAATAAACCTGTAACTGTAGAAGAGTATATAAGACTCGGAAAGCACAATCAATATTATTTCAACTTCATACACGTCGCAAAAAAATCCTATAGCTAAATATGAAGTTATATTTTTTACTAAGACTTGTTTGTAACAACTTGTGTAAAATTCGTAACGCAAAAGCACCTACCTAAGCTCGACTTTCAAAACATGTATTATTGTGCCAAATCATAACCTTTGAAAGACAGTCAATTTGATACGATGTAAATGATGATGTTAAATTAATGAGACATGTAACCAGCACAAGCTTCCAAATAAGGCATAACAAAATAAGGCCATAAATTTCATATGTAATAGATTCAAATGTAATAAATTAGTGCGAGTAATCTATTTATGTCCTTGACAAGAACATATAAATAAAGAAACAAATGAAATAAATGTCTTGGTCGACCATCTCAGTTCAAATACACCCCACTGCTAGTTTCGAACTTCTCCAAAATGGGAAGGAAATTGATCACGCTGGACAGTCGGGTCTGTAATGGAATACATATTGAATTTCTACAATGATATATGATAGCAGTCTTTAGAATCATCCAAGGGAAATAATAATTCTAAATGTGTTATAATCGGCATTTCCAATTATAAAATGCTATTTAGGCGTAAGCTAAATAAATACGATCATTTTTGCACCATTCTGTAAACATCGTCAGAACATCGATAGTGGTGATTGAAAAAACTTGTGGCATATTTCATACATTTTCCTTATTTAATTTTGTACTACGCTGCATGTCGCACCGCAAGATGCACCACCGTTGAATGTGGTCAAAGGGGAGTAAAAATGCTGCAAGAATTTCTCAGTGGATCGCGAATCGAAAGCAAGGTTTTTATTTCTCAAAGGTATTTATTTCATATGAAACGTATGAGCATTCTTTTCATATATTTTTCATATGATTGTAAGCATATGTTAAATTAATGTATCAAGAAAATTATTAATATTTAATGTTTGAGTCATACATTTATTACAACTTCAGCAGACAGGGGAGCTTGTATTATATTCTGTCAGGTGCGGTGCCGAATTTGAATAGAAGGTATTTAGAATTTCCCGACAGCAAGCCCCAACTTATTATTGGCATGAGCCAGGATTGTGACCCCTTGACGAGCTGATGCTCGCAGTAGACCACCTAGTGTCAGAAAGCCTCGTTCTATGACTTGAAGATCATGAAATATTAAATATTTTTAAAACAGCGCCATCTGCCATAGGTCTTTATAATTACAGCTAGTTTGTTCTCGTCAACTGTGTGTTTTATGACAATATACATAAAGCCCAAAATATAAATCTAACCGGTCGAATAATCCTTGGTTGTTGGTTAAATACCAACGTCGGAAGTAGATAAATTTCCCTCCCACTGTCAAAGAGACTAGGTTCAATAATAGGGTAAGAAGAAATAAACTCTGATTTTTTTTATTTTCTTAATCAAATGATAGATAAAAGAACAGTCTGAAAATGTCAATGTATCTAAATTATTAATAATTGTGTTGAAAAATATCTTATAACCTCTAGCGGCTATAAAATGTGCAAAGAAAATACGAAAGATATAAGAATGGAATATAAGTAGTAGCTAATGTATATTTAGGAGAGATAAACATAGCAGTAAATGTCACATGAGAACGCGAAGTGTTATACAACGTCTAGTATCAATTTAAGATATTGGCAACAGAGTGCTGTTCAGCAAATATGCATTTGAATAATTGCTTGGTAAAATATTTCACTGTAGCTGAATGTGTTTTTTTAGTTTTCATAATGAATTATAACTTAGTATTCTACTAGTTAGAGTAACTTCACTTGTTTTTGATAAAATTGCCTGTTGGCATTGCATAAATAAACACGCAAATGCTGACCGATTGATAATTTATTTCATTTTTTGTATTGCAAGTGGCGGTAATTGCAAGGTGGTGGTGTAGTAACCCAATTTCCCACCGAATGTGGAAAAGACTCGCGCTCAATAGCGATAAAAATGGAGAATTCTTAATATAAACGAATTATAGAACCTAATTTAAAACATTAATTTTAGGAATCGATCACTTTTTCTTTAATTATAGATTCACGTATGTGTGCCTAATAAAGTATATATTTAACATGCTCACATTTCGATGGGTAATCATTAGTGTCACGTAATAGGAGTGCAAGCTAATTCCTGTTCACTAGGTATACTTGGAAACTTCGCGTTTATTATTAGGAATTGTTTGAGTCTTCGAAAAACGAGAAAATCTGCACGAAGTTCTAAAAATATATTTTATCGACTAATGATACGAACCCAGGACTTCACAATTGGTAACCGTATCGGTATATTTTAGAAACAAAACAAATAGAGAATCCATTGAAATCAACTTACATAGATTGAGGATATTTCGTTCCAGGATAGCCGAATCGATGTTTGCCATCACAAACATCAGTAATACAATTACGAAGCACTTCATTTCCTAAAAGTCACCCAATGTTTTCCTATATACCCAATACATTACACTCATGTCTTTGCTATAGATTGGCGCAGGTGCTCGATACATGGTTCGTGTAATAGAGCCCTTGAACCAGAGACTTAAGTACAAAGATTATACGTTTATGGAATACAGCATGCAGGCATCAAAAATTGTGTTGAACGTAGAAATTCTAAAACATCGTTTTTAATATTTAGCTTGAATATAAAACAATCGCTAACGAATGCATTATGAATTGAACAGCCTATCGGCATAAACATATGGTTAATGAACGAGTTAGTGGTTACAGTTGGTATTATTAGTTTCCCTGACAAGCGCTACTCCTTCTTTGTTCTAGGATCTCTCGATCGGGTTTTGCTACACCAATTGAAAGGGTGGTGAATCATTATACCTCTTAACTCATCACCAAACAGTAAAATATATTTTATAATTGAGATCACCAGCCCTATTACCAAGCGTAGCGATCATGGCATAAAGCTCCCTTTGGGAGATATTCAAATCCCTATATTCAAAAGCGGACATCTATGGGCTGAAGATTGTATAGAATTATCATTACACACCAGTACAAATAACATATGCCCACGAACATTGTATAATATGCTCAATAATGACATGTAAAGACTGAAGAAATTTATTCTTTCTGACACCTTTTACCAAAAAATTACTAAAGCTCACCGCTTTCGTTACAGATATTTATGAACATTGCACATGAAAAGATGGCCGATATTGTAATGTTAAGCTTATCAAAATAGATTCTCAATCCAAACCATTGTCACACCAATAAAATTTTAATTCGGCTAACAATTGTTAGTACTCATTATTAGTATGCCTGTCTACATAGGACATTAACTGTTTGCAGTAAGACACAAATAAGAAGCTATAGTCGGGTACACGATAGCCCAACAGATATACACCTAAATGCGCACTGAATGTCGCAAGAACTTCTAATACTTTTGACTATGGTTTAATACACTTACGTAATGGTATGTGCAGTTCAAAACGGTCAAACTTCTAAAAGTATGGATTGTGTATTGATACACCTACATAACTGTTTTTGCAGTACAAAACGGTCAGACTTCTTCAAGTTTTGATTGTGGATTGATACACTTACATAACTGCTATTGCAGTACAATATGGTCAAACTTCTAATAGTTTTGATTGTGAATTGATACACATATAAAACGGTTTTTACAGTACAAAATAGTCAAACTTAAAGAGTTTTGATTGTGGATTGATACACGTATAAAACCATTTTTCCAGTACAAAATGGTCAAGCTTCGAATAGTTTTGATTGTGGATTGATAAACTTATATAATCTTTCTTTTCAGTACGTAACGATCCTTCGACACTGCCATTAAATAAACAAAGATTAATATCTGAGCACAGCTCCCGGTGTCGCTGGTTCTGGTATCGACATCTATATCCATAGACCTTCAGCCACTGATCTATTGACGTGTCACTGCTGCTAAAGACTTGCGTTTGATAATCCACTAACAGTTAACATCCCTAAAGTCCCTAAAACGTAGTAAGCGTAGCAGTTCTATGAATAACGTTAAAAAGGTGTGTTTAGATTAAATTCTTAGCGCCGGATTTAATGCACAAATTGCTATATTGTGAGCACCATTTAAGAACAAAGAAATGTAAATAAGTATAAAAGATAAAACAGCTTATTTATACAATGCAATATTAAGGTGAAGATCGTATCTGTTGAAATCTCTATAGGACGAAGTGTTTTATTGAGCGACAATCGGCCTAAGCGTGACACCGTTAATGCGGGGCGGGTGGGAATAAATTGTATAATAAATTTTATACGAATTATTTAAGGTGATGTTATTGGTATTGGAAAATCGTCTCTTTCATGAGGGTGCCATTTATATTAAAGTGTCGCTTCAGTGACCTCACATCATAAATCAGATATAGGATGATTTAAGTCCATTTTGCTTAGTTTTAAGATATAATACGTTGTTTTAAAATTAGATGGTATGTTTCAAAATCGTCCGCACATTGACCTCCCGTACCATGCGTTATGCCGTCAGCTGCCATATAGGACAAAATCCTTTGTTCAATCCTAAAATAGTTGTTCCGAGTCTAATTTGTATCCGTTTATTGTATGTATAGGTATGATAGACGAAAATAACGAACTCTGGAGGTATATTATTTCTGAAATCTGTTTTATTTTCAAAATATTTCGTAACAACTGTATACTGAGCAAAATGTTATAAGTAAAGAAAAAATAAACAAGTTTTGTAACAGTAGAAGTATTACCATCATCATCATCTTGCTCTTATCCCAATTACTTGGGGTCGACGCAATATGTCATCCGTTTTGACATATTGCAAAAAGTTTCGGCAATGACTTTTATGACCGGCCGCCTGCCTGACGTCAACCCTCCTTGGGACTGTAATCATTGACCCAAGTGGTACCAGATGGAGTTGGTCCGGGTCAATCTAGGGCTCTTAGTCGTCTTTTACGACACCCACGAGCAAAGCAAGGGTTGGTAGTATTCGAATCCGCTACCACACAGCACAGTAGAAGAATACTTCTACTGTGCTGTGTGGTAGCGACCACGGCTCTAATAATAAGATTTTGATTATATCATAACAATTGGATAGTCTTCAAGTTATTTTTGTATAACTTAATGATAAAAATATGAAATAAAGCTATTTTCATAGATTCTATACTAGACACAAAATATATGAGGAGTACCCACTCCTCAAGGGGTATTCCGTCAGGCCGACCACTGACGACAAGTCACCCTGCTCCGGTGTTCAGCCCAACGACGAAGGCGACGTGGCACGGGTGGATTACGGGTGTGCGTGCTTACGCCCCTCTGTCGCTTTGGACGGAGTCAGGCGAGGAGGGCGGCGACTGTAAAACTCAAAAAAAACCACAAAATATATGTGCAAAATGTGTCTGTTTTATATCTCTGTTTACACCCGCCTTTTGAATAAAGGCATAATACTATAACTAAAAAGTAAGAGGTAATTTTGTTTCAATCTAAACGCGATTATCCTATCTTTAAGTGATAAGTAATCCAAACAATCTATTGTTTACCAGTTTAATTTCGATGTTAATTAATTACAGTTCTTAACTGAAATCGAAATAGCGTTTTCCTCTATCCGTCTCAACTTGACTAGATAAGAAAAGTCGGAAGATGAACTGCTGTGTATATATATTAGGGGCATAAACTTTTCGTGTCTTTAATATAGATATGTACTTAATTTACAGTGTTTTAATGAAATATGTAAATATCATATTAATAAGTGAAACAAAAATTTCGGGTAGGCTTTAAACCATATTGCGAAAGGGGACTTCTGCGAAATTTGTAATTTTAAAAGTTTACATGAAGTTAGAGTACGAGGGCATCAAAACCGATATTGAAATAAGCATTCACATATAACGTATATTTGGTGTGGTAGTGACCACCATATGAATATTGAAATTGTAAAAATAGTATTAAATCATAAAGTTCAATATGGATTATTAAATTGTTAATGGAGTATTTTTCGAAACCTAGATGCGTATAAGAACAGATTTTACGAAAATCCTATTCAAATTAAAAATTTTATTTCATAACGAATAATGTCATGCCTTGGTAGCCTCTGCCATCGTAAGCATTATTTTGTAATCATTGACATTTTACATGTTGCTATTATAACCATTACACTCGTAAATGTTACTAAATAACTGACTTTAAATCGTTATTATTTTTAGTAATAAGACTTAGGTTTTTCCCAGTAATATGAGGATATTTCACAAAAACCGGGAGAATTTATTCATTTTGAGAGCTTCTATTGCATATACTAAGATCTTGCACTAAGTACCTGCGACACACTGTCTCTAACCCTCACTGCTTATGTGACGCAAACGAACATGCGCGGGCCAACTAATTAATTTGTAGAATTAGAAAAATAATGTAAGGGAAAATTACTCACCATAAATTCTGGTAAATACATGTATTGTAAAACACAATTGTGTAACAATAATGAATTGATTTCGTATATAAATATTTTTTTTTTGTTATAGGAATACAAAATTTGAGCACAATTTATTAGTTTTTTTTATAATACATGTAGTAGCACGCGTTCAAAGAAACAAATAAAATCTCTTGGGCTTTATAATGTATGATTTACGTTGATAGAACATGTGTTATAGCGCATCATCATTAACAATGCTCGTGTGTGGCGTAAATGCTGACTAAGAGCCTTCCACTGATCTATGTCAGTGATAACTGATGTGGTCAACGATATCGTTCCCAAGAGGATTGCCTACAGGCAGACAACCAGACGTAAAATATAGTTAATACCCTGTGTAACATGTTTTGTTTTTCTTCCACCTGTGTTAGTAGATGAAGAAGAAAGATGCAAACTCATGCTAAAATTGTCTTCTTCTTTTAGGTTGCCGTGTCCTCTAAATCCAAATTTAAAGTTATGGGTAGATTTTTTAGCATGTCGCAAGAATCTTGACATTGCGGTATAAATATATTTGTCCCTCTCAATGTAGTTTAAATTAAACAGTAATAACATGTTTGGCTATAAAGTTAAAGCCAACCTAGCGCTACAAATCATAATAAGGTGCAATTACTGCGCTAGAGCTACTCATAAATACTGCTGCGGTTATTAGCTGCATAGTTGTAAACAGTATTTTATAGCGTTGTAAAATGTACAGAATTGTGATTTGTAACTCATTGTCCGAAGTTGGGCTAGTACCAAGAAGTACCTAAAGAGATTCTTCAACTTGTTCCAATAATGCTGACAAAATTTTACTTAGTAGTGTTCAAATATAAGATCAAGACTCCTCATAGTCTCTCATTTGGGTAACACTTATTAATTTTTTATTTTTAGATAATGCAGTAAGAAATATCTGCTTATCGAAGACAACATTGCGCTTGAGAAGTTAGTAATTAGAACGCTATGTTATCTGATTAGTCCATTACGATATATTTTAAGATTTAATCACCACAATAGTTACTAAAATAAGCATAAATTCATAAAATTTCAAACTGTTAGCAACCCCTAAACCGGTAAGGCGATAACTATCTACAAATATAATATCTCACATCAGCTTTTATCTATACTTACAGTGAAACAAACTTTTCTAACACGTAATAAGAGCCAGTACTACCCGTTTTATGCCCTTCACAATAGTTTCTCGAGGCATGTGACAATAAGGAGACATTAGCCCAACTACAGAACGTTAAGAGGAAAATAAATTCAGATAATCTAATATAGCGAAACAGCGTAAGAGGTGAGTAAACATGTGGTGAAATTAACTAATAGTAGATGAGAACTTAGTCACAATTTTTAGCGTAATATAATAAAGCCATGGTTATGTTTTTCGCATACAAGTAGATAAAGTTTATGACTTAATATAAACAGTAGGTAAACATTAAGCAAAATTAAGGAAAAAATGATATTTGGTTATTTATTTATGTATCCATATATGTGCTGATTAACATCTATAAAAGAGAAGGAAAACGTGAAATAAAACCCAACCAACATGTCTAACCAGTGTGATACAGTAGGCCAATTTCACTCCCATTTAGAAGAAGGCTTAAGCCTAGTATTGGGACTTATCTATATCAACTGAAATGATTACATAGATACAATAAAGTCATTAGACAGTCGCAGATGATTTGCCTAAGACGTTCCGAATAATATTGCGGCAATATTATTTGACATAAACCTAAACTTAGAATTAAACATTCTAAGTTAAACAGTCAAATTTCCTTAGAAATATTATTTTCCTATCGATTTTTTGCAGTCCTTCAACAAATCTTCTATGGTAGTTATTTTCTTAGTAGATACTAATGCAAATTTAGGATATATATTATGTGTTCAAGATCGGATTAGGTCAGGCGAGATATAAAATGTCAATACTTGATAACTGGGTTGTCGAGAAGAGTTAGTCTTGTGAATTGCTCAGGCACGCTTTTGTTTCTTGGTGCTCCCTTCACCAGTTTTTATCGCTCCCACGGGCAAGTAAGGGCTGACACATTCTAATCTGAACAGATCGCTATAGGTGAAACGTTTTGAGTCTCCTCCATAATAGGAGCGATATTGACCTACTATACCACGCTGATCAGATGGGTTGGTATAGGATTTTATTGCAAGTCGTCCTTATCTTGCATAGATGTTATATGCATATCGCTTTGTCGTCTTTTACTACAATACCCACAGGCAAGATATGAAGTGATGATTTGTATTCTTACTCTGTCACCGCATGGCCACCACCATCTTTGTTATGGAATAAATTTAAGAAGTGTAAATTTTTCACTATTTTAACGTTTGGATGTGATAGATCAATAACTCTCAATCTATATAGAGCATTTGGCTGAATGAGCTACAAGATACAATAATTCCTAGCAATTATCATTTCACTCTTTGATTGCTATGAAAATTCAATTACAGTGCGGTCCATAACGCCTATCACGTGTAGTCAGAAAACTCTGTCTGATATCCGCATCATGTAAAGCAGGTATGCCAAGGAGAAATTGAGACTTCCAGTTATCCACGTGTCAAACTAGCTAAACTATATCCTTACAATAAACCCCTTGTCCTCATGCACCATTGACCGCTGTCGCAAGCTATTAAACTAGAAACTGTGAAGTACATAGCTATAGAAAGTTGCCAACGGTGAATTAAAGATTACCTAAGTTCCGCTAGCAATGCAAAATTGTCCTAGAAACGTCTCTTGGTCTGCACGTTTCTTACTACCCAGTAATTTGCTTTTTGACAAACTTCGCCCGCGATCCGTAAATTTAGGTCGAAATGCCTTTATGGCATCATTTATATGACGTTAACTCTAAACATTGTTATACTTTGTTGTTCAAAATAGTCAAGCAAATATTATAAACACACCAATGCATATCATATTCTATTACCAATTAGGAGTTTCACTTGAAGTGCGTGTGTATATAATTATAGAAAATCGATTAAGAATTATACAATAAAAATATCTTAGAATGTTTGTCGCGAATTATTTTATTTTCTGTTGCTGATAATATTCAAGATGATACGCAAGGAGTGTTGTAAAGTAAGCTAAGGAGTGATTAGTGAAACTGACCTAACAACTAAGCACTGGCTTTGACAAAACAAATAACCCAAAATCATGTAAGCAGCATAAGTAATTTATATCTTGCCGTGGAGTATGGACTTTGAAAGCCTTTTACTGTGAAATCATTCATCAATCATCAAACAATTCTTCTTTCTTCTTCTTGAAAAAACATTTATCGCAATTATTTGGTACAATGTAAAAAATACTTTATTATCTGACAATATTTTTAGGTTATAAATACACAAATTCTCTGTGTATTATTGTACGAGAACAAAAATTACAGACAGTAACAGAAGCGACGTTTTGTATATCAGTCTGTCCGTTATCCCCGACGTTCGCAACCAGACGTGACCGGTACGGAATTAACTTGGACTGCACGCAGCTACCACCACGCTATAATATATCGAGGCAAAAGTAACAAGCCAAATATAACCTTATCGTTGAGAAATAAACCGTATAGTGTATATAAAATATTAGACTAAAAATGTATGTATAATTTAGGTTACCTAAATTGGGTCATATGACTCTAAAGTAGATATTCCAGTGTCATATCGGTCCTTCGCGTTTATGTTACAGCCAGTAAAGCATTGTCAAGAAGCATGAAGCAGTCAGAGTCGTCTACGACTTCAGCCGCAGTCGCTGTCCGGATACCAATTTGTCTCTTTAGATTTATGTTATCCATTATTGCAGTCACGCGAATAAGAAACTGTACTTTCTACATTTATATAGAAAATAATGAATATAATCCTTATATTTCTTTTGTGAGACAAGATATTGAACAGCTGTTGTGAGTAATGAATGTCAGCTAATAGCAAATATCTATTGTTACACAAATACTTGCTACATCACGTCATCTGTTAAAGTCAACATATGATATGGACTATATTCATATACATTACATACATATGTATATTAAAAATCTTAGCTACTACAGCTAGATGCAAAAGTTGCATGCATAACAACGTGACGAATATGTTGGCAATAGACTGTAGTCTGGACATACCCTGCCCAAACGGTCCGGGCGACGAAAGGACAGTGCGGCCGTATTATCTTTCATTGCCAATTGAGCAGGCTACCGGAAATGATTCCTTGGCTCCATTATTACTTAGCAGATTACGTTTTCGAGTGCTGTCTCTTGTCAGCACGTTACAGACACGTTTCTCATCCATTAAGAATACAATGCGATTTAAAATTAAATATGTTTACAATCATGAGGTTTAGTACTAATACTTAATGCAAAACGAATTAATTATATTAGAAAACCCCTATACTGATATTATAATTGACCCTGTGGAACATCGGCTACGACTGGGCGTTGAGAGGAAGCCTCCCACCCGGGCTGGGCGTAATTTGCTACGCCGACGATACACTCATCACAGCCCGGGGCGAGACGCTAGAGGAGGCGGCACGCCTGGCAACTCTCGGCACCGAGGAGATTGTCAGGCGGATCGAAGCGCTGGGGTTGAGGGTAGCCCTGGAAAAGACGGAGGCCCTTTTGTTCCATGGCCTCCGTACCGCCGACATGGCCTCCCGCCGGCGCTTCGATCACCGTGAAGTCGGTCACCATCAGCATCCAGGCCCACATGAAGTACTTGGGCCTGGTGCTCGACGGGCATTTTTGGTTCCGGGAGCATCTCTATCGACTTGTTCCCCGGCTTGTCGGCGCGACGTCCGCCCTTTCGCGGCTGATGCCGAATGTGGGCGGACCCAGTGCTACGTGCCGACAGCTGTACGTGGGGGTGATCCGGTCGATGGCCCTGTACAGTGCACCCGTGTGGGCGGGGTCCCTGACCGTCCGTCTTAGGGCCCTCCTGTGGCGACCACAGAGGGTCATGGCGATCAGGGCCATACGGGGTTACCGCACGGTGGCGACGGAGGCAGCGTGCCTCCTGGCCGGAACTCCCCCGTGGGACCTGGAGGCGGAGATGCTCGCCGGCATTTATCGGCGGGTGTCGGAGACGCGCGCCCGCGGCGGCATGGTCTCCATCAAAGAGATCACCACCTGGCGGGTCGACGCCCGCCGAGAAGTCATTGCCCGTTGGGCAGTCCGGCTGGAGAGTCCTCGGTACGGTGTCAGGACCGTAGAGGCCCTCCGGCCGGTGCTGATGGAGTGGTTGGAGCGGACGCACGGAGTGCTTTCCTTCCGACTGGTGCAGGTGCTGACGGGGCACGGTTGCTTCGGGAAGTACCTGCACAAGATTGTCAGGAGGGAGAGCACACCGTCCTGCCACCACTGCAGTTGCGACGAGGACACGGCGCAGCACACGCTCGAGGAGTGTGCTGCATGGGAGGGGGATCGCCGTGAACTCGTCGCAATTATCGGTGCCGACCTGGCGCTGCCGACCATCGCCAGGGAGATGCTCGTCAGCGTCAGGAACTGGGACGCGGTCGCCGCCTTCTGTGAGGCCGTAATCTCACGGAAGGAGGCGGCGGATCGTGTGCGAGTAGAGCTCCTATTCGGCGACACGTTCCGCCGCCGGCGACTCGGGCGGCGCAGGCGCGAGTATCTGCGCCTAATGCCGCCCTAGCCGAGGCCGCGGGTGATCGGACCGGGGAATTGTCCGTCACCCGCAGAGAGGCTGACCGCGCGACGGCGACCGACGTCCCAGTACGTCGAGAGGTTACCCGAAAGGGTATTCCGTCGGGCCGGCCACTGATGACAAGTCACATCTGCTCCGGTGGTCGGCCCGACAACGAGGTGACGTGAGTACGGGTGGGTTATGGGCCCGCGCGGCGTTCTTTCATCGCCCCGGACGGACAGGACCGCGCGTACGCTTACCATAGCTCACCCATAAAAAAAAAAAAAAAAATACTGATATTATAATTATTATCCATTGAACTAATAATGTAGTGTCCTTCCTTTTAAGTTACCTTAAATCTAGCATTTTTATAACACAATACAACAACTATAACGAAGTAGGCTTTTCGACATCATTTTTGTTATCTGTTGGGACGAATATAGGAACATAGCAACGGCCATAAAAATCAACGGCTCAAAGAAAATGTAAAATGACGAGAATGAGTCGGCATTTTAATACTGAAAAATTCAACCGCTATATGTGAATTTTCCGGCGAACATACGTCTTTGACAAACATGTGCCACTTATTATACGATATCGATTCCGCATGAAATCCAGGCAAATATCCGCGTACGTGAGGCAAACTAAGAAGTCAAAGCGCCAAACTACGTGCTGCCAGCTCGCACGTTCATCCACAGTTATTATCAAAGTTAGTAGACGCACCGATCCTCAAAACTTCGCGCGATCGACTTATATGTGAGTAAATCTTGCCATGAAACAGACAATTTAATAACAAACATGTGCTGTAGCAGGTAGGGACCCAAATTATCTGAATGATAAGCAAAACTCAAATTGAGGGAAATTTTGCGAAAAATTAATCCACATACGTGCATAGGAAATACAGAATATAAATATTTATTATATTTATATTTAGAGTAGATAACTTTTTAGACGTGTAAATAAATTATTTACGCGAATATTACATATTGCAATTAATACCCATCATTCTTAGATGTGGGTAGAGATAGTGGTGGTGGTGATAGTCGATTTGATTCCAAATGGCCACTGTGTGTGTTCCGTGTGATGACGGATTAAAAATACAATTTAACACCCAACAGCGTAGTATAATAGTTCAATTTCCCTCCTACTGTGAAGTAGATTCGAGCCCAACAGTGGCATGAATATAAACTGAAGTGATGATGATGAAGCAAAGTATTATTAGATTAAATTAACAGGCTCACCTGATAGGCGGGACCTCATCTGTATCCTCATCGGTATCTCATCTGTACGTTTTTATTTTTCTTATCTTTACGCTTTTATTTTATATATGCAATCTGTGATTCAATTTTAACCTCTCGATTTAGAAATCCCATTGTAAATATTCGAGGAATAAATATGTAATACTACAAAGCAAACTATACTAAGTACATATTGGCAGGAATTACTTTTAAAGAGATTAGATGTATAATGAACTAGTATAGCTATAATGAATTCATTTCACTTCAAAGCATTTTTTCAGGGGTGCGAGGCCGGGGTTTGGGGTGCGAGGCCGGGGCACCTCCGCGTGGTGCACCCTGGAAACGTCCATTTGGACGGCCAAGATTCCGGCTTCTCCGCGTGCCGACTCTCAAGGCAGAGCGCACGGCGGATTTGACCCGGGGCCAATGGGGCGGATGTGTCTCATGGCACTCCGTCGCCAGGGACGGTTGCGTCACGGCCCGAGGGCGTGACGGGTCGGTCGCTCGCGAGCGGCCAGACCCGGAAGGCCCAAACCGTAATCCTGAGTAGGGGTCAGGACCGGGGGTCTTCGGACCGCGGGGAAGAAAACCCCTATAAAAAATTACCCCAAATCTCAAGTTTGGCCACTCGGCGAGGAGATGTATGGCTGGTGGGTTAAGAAGCGCGCGTGAAAAAAAAAAGCGTCCAGCCGCTAGAGTGGTAGTCAAGGAGGACTTAAACTTCCAACCCGACATGGCAGAAGTGAAACGACGTACGACTTCACCAGAGGGTCCCGGCCAAGCCGGGGAGTCCCTTGCTGTGCCAGTGCTTGCGAACGACGATGAGTCGCACCCAAGTTCCGGTACAGTCAGCTCCCGTTCGTATGGGTGGGGAGCATCTTCTGCAACAGCCGCGAGCCCGGCGAAACAGGTGGCTCCAAAAAGGAAGAAGAAGAGGAAGGGCGCCGTAGAGACTGTGCATCAACGCAGGTTGCGCCTAAAGCGGGAAGCGGAACGGCGGGCACAAAAGGATGCCGCCGTGGCCGCGCGCGACGAGGGCGGTGCATCCGCAGCTACCGCAGAGCCGTCGCGGGGCGGAAACGGCGATATCGCCGGGGCGCCGAAGGAGAAGAGGGACAGCTCGGGCCTGTCGAGCGACGAGGGCGGATCAGCCGCAGGACCGTCGCGGGACGAGGGCGGCAGGGCCGCAGGACCGTCCAGGGAAGATGGAGGGAGTGACTCCGGCCCAGAGCGGAGTAACTCGCGACTGAGTGACAGCACCAGCATCTCACTGTCGAGCGACGAGGGCGGCACAGCCGCAGAGCCGTCGCGGGAGGAGGGCTGCAGTGCTGCAGGACCGGTGCAGAGTCCAGATGCGGCCGAGGAGATGTCCACGGACGAGGGCGGTGGGACCGCAGGGCCGTCCGATGACGAAGGGCTATGTTCAGCAGGGCCGTCCGGGATGATGGTTGGTGGGTCGTCCGGGATGATAGATAGGGATGTCGGTGTTAGGGAGGTGGTGGATAGGGGGGCCGCCGCTCTAACGGCGGCTCTTAATGTTGGGAGGGGAAGAGAGGAAGCCCGGCCCCTGACGAGGGATCGGAAGCGCCCCCTGCCAAAGGGTGGCAGCTCCGCATCCGAATCGGATGGGAGCAATTTTATAAGGCCTAAAGTGCCGACCGCGCGCCGGGGGCGCAGGGGCCGGGGCGGTACGGTGGCGGCGAGACCGGCGACGCCGGGTTCAGCCGACCGGGAAGGCGGGGTGGCGGCCCTTCAGGCCGCGAACACCCGCCTCAGCAAGGAGGTCTCCGGCTTGCGAGAACGCAACCGCAAGCTGGAGACGGAGTTGGAGGCGGTGTGGAGGGAGAACCGCGGGTTGGCCAAAGACATGGCTGACCTGCGGTCCCAATTTGAGCGCCTGGTGCCGGCTGCGCTGCCGGCGCCGGCCCCGCCGCCGAAACGGGCCGCGCCAGTGACGGCGGGCCCATCGTCGTCTGCGCCGGCGTCGGCTCCCACCCCGCTGCCCTGTCAGGGTGGCCGCGTGGTGAGCTACGCTGCGGCCGCGGCGGGACCCAAGGGAGCCAAGAAGGCCGGCAAGGTGCCGGCTCCCGCCAAGGCCGGGCCACGGCCGGCGCCAGCGATTGCACCGCAGGCGCCGGCCGGCGAACCCGCGACTGCGCCTGCTGCGCTCAGCGCTGCTGCTAGGCTCGAACAGGGCTGGCAGGTGGCTGAGCGTAGCAGGAAGGCACGCGGCCAAAAGCGGAGAGCGGCGGCCAAGAGTGCCGCTGTGGCCGCCGCTCCCCAGGCGGGAGCCGGCGGAAAGGGGAAAAGGTCGCGTAGGGGCCTCAAGTCGCCGAAGACGGCTGCGGTGGGAATCACCGTACTGCCTGAGGCGGCTGAGAGGGGCCTAAACTATGAGGCCGTCCTAAGACGCGCCCGGCGGGAGCTGGACGTCTCCGACATCGGGGGCGTCGAGGCGAGGACCCGCAAGGCCCGGACAGGGGCTCGAATACTCGAGTTCCCTGGGGCCGAGGGCGCGAAGACGGCCGATAGTTTGGCCACGATGCTGAGGGGGCTGTTCGGGCCGGAGGATGGAGTCCGAATCGCCAGGCCCATCAAGTGCGCAGATATGCGCCTCACGGGTGTGGACGACTCCGTGGCGGTGGAGGACATCCGGGAGGCCATTATGGCGCATACCGGGTGTGCCTCGAACACCGTCCGGATTGGCACCATCCGCCCTGGTCCGTGTGGCGTCGGTGCTGTCTGGGTGCAGTGCGCAGTGGAGTCGGTCAAGCAATTGGCCGACTCAGGCAGGCTCCTCGTCGGCTGGAGTTCGGCGCGGGTAACCGTGCTGGAGCCCCGGCCCGCAAGGTGTTATAAGTGCATGGCGGTCGGACATACCCGACCGACATGCAGGAACTGCTTTGACTGCAGCGGGCTATGTTTCCGTTGCGGTCAAACTGGACACCAGGCGGCATCGTGCTCTGCGGTGCCCCACTGCCCCGCGTGTGCGGCGGGCAATAAGCCTGCCAAGCACCGCATGGGCTCTGGGCACTGCAGACCCCCGGCATCGGCCCCAAAGGGGCGGGGCGGCCCATCGACCGGGCCAGTCCCCGCTCAGAGCGCGGCCCGATCGCCCGTTAGCGCGGAGGAGGTGACGATGGATACGGACTGTTAATGGACCCCGTATCCATTCGTCTCCTCCAGGCCAATCTCAACCACTCCGCCGGTGCGCAGGACGTGTTCCTGCAAGCCATGGCGGAGTGGTTGATAGGAGTAGCCGTAGTCGCGGAGCCGTAGGTGGTGCCCGACCGGACTAACTGGTTGGGTAGCACCGATGGCACCGTGGCACTCGTCGCCTTCACGTCGTGGCCTTCGTCGTCTCTGACCCTTAGGGACAGGGACGTCGGATACGTCGCGGCGGACTGGGGGGAGATTACGCTTTTCGGAGTTTATCTCTCCCCTAACTGGAGTGTGACCGATTTCGAGGCCTTCCTCACCATCATGCAGGCCTCGTTACGGCGACTGGCATCGCGCCAGGTCTTCGGCCTGGGGGACTTTAACGCCAAGTCCGTGGCGTGGGGGTCCCATAGGACGGATGACCGAAGACGGGCGATCGAGGAGTGGGCGGCGGCACTGGGCCTCTGTTTGCTGAACAGGGGCTCGGTGCATACGTGCGTGCGACAACGGGGCGGGTCGATAGTGGACCTTTCGTTCGCTAGCCCCGAGGTCGCCGCACGCGTGGGGAGCTGGCGCGTCGTGGAGGAGGTGGAGACCTTGCCGGACCACCGGTATATCCGGATGGAGGTCTCCCCTGCAATCCCGACGCCCAGCAGGGGTCACGGGGCGGATGGGCGTCCTGCGTTCCCGCGATGGGCTGTGGGTCGCTTAGACCGGGACCAGCTGGCGGAGACAGCCATCGTATACTCGTGGCACACACGCCCCCGGTCATGGCTCCGCCAGACACTGACCGGGAGGCCGACGACGACAGTGTTCCGCCCATCAAGGTCCCCGAGATGGGGGTGGCGGTGACGCGCATGCGCGCAAAGTCTACCGCCCCCGGGCCCGACGGTGTTCCTAACCGTGCGCTGGCCCTGGTCCTCGAACACCTGGGACCCCGCCTCAGGGGGCTGTTCGACGCGTGTTTAGCGTCCGGACGGTTCCCTGGGTGCTGGAAGGAGGGAAGGCTGGTGCTCCTGCCGAAGCCGGGACGGTCTCCGGAGTCGCCTTCGGCCTACAGGCCTATCGTGCTGCTCGATGACGCGGGCAAGCTACTGGAGAGGGTGGTAGCTGCCCGCATCGAGCGGCACCTCGTCGGCACGGGGCCCGATCTGTCGGACGCCCAGTTTGGGTTAAGGAGGGGTCGTTCGACGATCGCGGCTCTGTTGCGCCTGAGGGCCGTTGCGACTGAGGCCGTCACCGGCGGGGGAGTGCTGTTGGTGGTGTCCCTAGACATCGCCAACGCATTCAATAGTCTGCCATTCAGCTGCATCAGGGAGGCGCTCCGGTATCACGGGGTGCCAGTTTACCTGAGGCGGCTAGTGGCAGACTATTTGGAGGGGCGCAGCGTCCTCTGCACCGACCGAGCAGGGGACGTCGTGCGAACGCCCATGACGTGCGGTGTCCCGCAGGGGTCGGTCCTCGGACCCACCCTGTGGAACATCGGCTACGACTGGGCGTTGAGGGGGAGCCTCCCGCCCGGGCTGGGCGTGATTTGTTACGCCGACGACACGCTCGTCACAGCCCGCGGTGGGACGCTAGAAGAGGCGGTAAGCCTGGCGACCTCGGGTACCGAGGAGGTCGTCAGGCGGATCGAGGCGCTGGGGTTGAGGGTCGCCCTGGACAAGACGGACGCCCTCTTGTTCCATGGGCGCACTATGAGCCCTCCCATCGGCGTCTCGATCACCGTCCACTCGGTCGACATCAGCATCCGGGCCCATATGAGGTACTTGGGCCTGGTGCTCGACGGGCGATGGTGGTTCCAGGAGCATTTCCGCAGGCTCGCTCCACGGCTCGTCGGCGCGGCGTCCGCCCTATCGTGGCTTATGCCGAACGTGGGCGGACCGAGCGCTGCGTGCCGACGGCTGTACGCGGGGGTCATCCGGTCGATGGCCCTGTACGGCGCACCGGTGTGGGCGGGGTCCATGACCGTCCGACTTAGGGCCCTTCTGTGGCGACCACAGAGGGTCATGGCGGTCAGGGCCATCCGCGGATACCGCACGATGGCGACGGAAGCAGCGTGCCTGTTGGCCGGGACTCCCCCGTAGGACCTGGAGGCTGAGATTCTCGCCGGACTATATCGGCGGGTGACGGGGGTGCGAGCGGAGGGCGGTGTGGTCTCGTTAAGGGATCTCACCGCCTGGCGCGTCGACGCCCGCCGAGACGTCATATCCCGTTGGGCAGTCCGGCTGGAGAGGCCTCGGTTCGGGGTGCGAACCGTGGAGGCCTTCCGGCCGGTGCTGATGCAGTGGTTGGAAAGGCGGCACGGGGTGCTCTCCTTCCGACTGGTGCAGGTCTTGACGGGGCATGGGTGCTTCGCCAAATACCTGCACAAGGTCGTTAGGAGGGAGAGTACACCGTCCTGCCACCACTGCGATTGCGACGAGGACACGGCGCGCCATACGCTCGAGGCCTGCGGGGCTTGGGCAGTGCAGCGCTGTGAACTCGTCGCAATCATCGGTACGGACCTGACGCTGCCGGCTATCGCTAGGGCGATGGTCGACAGCGTCAGGAATTGGGACGCGGTCGCAGCCTTCTGCGAGACGGTGATCTCGCGGAAGGAGGCGGCGGAACGCTTGCGCGAGGAGCGCAGCCTCGATGAGGAGATCCGCCGCCAGCGACTGGGGCGGCGCAGGCGCAACTATCTGCGCCTCATGCCGCCCTAGCCGAGGCCTAGTGTGACGTGACCGGGGATTAGTCCGTCACCCGCCGAGAGGCCGACCGCGTGAGGAAAGACCAACGTCCTCCCCGAGGGGGGGACGTCGGTCGATGGGAGGGTACCCCAATAGGGGGTATTCCGTCGGCCGACCACTGACGACAAGTTAACGCTGCTCCAGTGGTCGGCCCAACGACGAAGGCGACGTGGTTTTTGGGTGGGTCGCGGGAGTTGCGTGCTTAAGCCCCCCTGTCGCACCGGACGGAGTGGTGCGGAGGCGCGCCGACCGCGACCCACCGACAAAAAAATTAAAAAAAAAAAGCATTTTTTCAGGTCCTAACATAGACATAATGCTTTTGAAATAATTCCTCCATTTTACATTCTACGCAATAATAAATAGATGCGTTACTGTAAAAATGTCTTATGACAGTTTTCACCGAGCATACCTTAATTTTAAATAAGTCCTCTTAAGTTATAGCTGACCCGACAGACATTGTCCTGTACACACGCTTTTAATTTTAAAATCTCAAACATTTTTAATAAAAACCATTTTCTAGTGGACCAAATTGTAAATCTAAACAAAAAAAGCATTAGAAAAGTTTATATAGTTGTTAAGCTTTCTTAAATTTTCTAATTTTCTGCGCAACTTTCAATTTTTTTTTCCGTAAAAGCATATTGCGTAGTATTAGAAAACTTAAAAAAAAAGACAGACGGAATCAGTAAGTCGTTCTCAAGTTATGTTATTATCCTGCCCAAACAGCGCCACCTACCGGGTCCAATTGTAAATCTAAACCATTCTCGAATCCCCTTAAACACGCACAAAAATTTTCGTCAACATCGGTCCCGCCGTTTAGGAGGACTTCAGTGACACACACGTACACAAGAAATTTTATATATAAGAAGATAAAGATGATTGATTAATGCATGTTTTAATCAATATGTAACTTAAATATTATGCTGTTTGCAACAAAACATAATACTTTAAAATGCCGTTTGAGCTAACTAAAATTAAGATGTAGTTGGTGAAAACGAGCCTAAGCATTGTATATCTGATTTTCTTTTTTTATTCAATATCATGCTGGAGATTACGAAAACTTACAATTAATTACGAAATCGAGCAATTAAAATAAATGGCGCTAAATTCTAATACGGAGGTGACCTAATTTCCCTTCCTGAAATAGTAGTGCCCAACGGAATCTTATGTGATTAATGTTCTTAATTTTATGTGTAATAAAACTGAACGTATATGCGACACCTTGGGTACTTGGGATGTGTTGGAATAATTAGGCGCTCCCAGGTGGCAACTTAAACACAACTAGCTTGAAATATCTGTTTAAGGTTACACGCAGTAAAGGAATTTACTGGAAAAGCCTTTAGGTTATAGTAATATTCTTTCGACAATTATTTTGCAAAATATGGAAAGTATAAATGATACAGAAGAAGAGAAGGCTACCTCGAATTAAAACCCTGTACTAATCTGTCTGACCAATGTGGTATATTAGATCAATTTCCCTTCCATTATGGGGAAGACTTGAGCCCAGATGATAGCTCATATACGATGATGATGAAATGATACAACGAAAAACTGTGATTTTTATTTAAGAGTCTTTGATCCTTACATATTTATTTATAGAACTAATAAAGCTAATAGAATCATGTTATAAATAAGAAATAATTTGCCTTTTCTTCCTTCAAAATTAGAACACAAGTGCTAATATAAAAATTTTAGTAAGCAATTTTAGCCCCACTTGTCTAGCGAGCCTATTCTCGTCTTCATAGGCCATTTCTAAACTTAGCATTTGCTAAAAAAAACCCAATAACTCCTTGTGCCAACATTGGATTGGAACATAGAACTTAGCGAGTAGATCAGGAATTTAACTCAAAGTTTGGTTTACACTTACAGAGATAACAAGTTTATTACAACTTCCTCAAACTGGTTCATGAAAATAATATTAGGTTGCTTTTGTCTCAGCAGTGATGAGTCCCTAATCTTAGTCCCTAAAGAAATACAATTGTTAATAAGGTTCATCGTGCCTAGTATATACCTAGCCGGGTCATAAGTTTTGCTACACCTTTTTTAATTAAAATTTTGAATATTGGTGAGAATAATTGGAATGGCTGAAAAGGAACTGTAATGCCATCTAAAAAGAAATGAAATATATTTTTTTGAATTAAAATAAATGGACTGGACGCAGAAAGTAGACCACACGACGGTTCGTACGCTATTTCAAACGTAACATTTGAAAACAATCTTATTGATTGT
Source organism: Lymantria dispar (assembly GCA_032191425.1). NCBI lineage: Eukaryota > Metazoa > Arthropoda > Insecta > Lepidoptera > Erebidae > Lymantria > Lymantria dispar. The sequence goes on along the minus strand of CM063457.1, from coordinate 16,208,658 downwards.
TTATCGTATAATCAAGCGATAATGAAGATTGGTACTTCGAGGATCGCGAAACGAGTGATCGACCACGCAGCGTTAGACTGCCAGCAGTCATCAAAGCAGTATGGGGGCGAATTTAACAAAATGTAATGAGCCATTAAAAAATGTTGTGCATGTAGTTGGCATTAAGTAAAACTAAGGTCACAAAAATGCTATATGATTATCTGGGACCCGAGCTTGCCGTCAAGAAATAGCATATTTTCTTAACGATCGCCTGAAGAAACTGAGGCTCGACAGATCACGGACTTCGTTAAGGTGGCACACGAGAAAAATATTGCGAAAGCCATCGTTCCGACGAAAAAAATTTTGAAAGGCATACGACACAGCTAAGTGTCGCATCTAGTTTGGATTAGTTCGCAAATTTTATATAGTTTTCAGTAAGTGGCCCCGGTTCTTAACTTGGACAGTAACTATCACGACTAAGCTTAAGGCATATTTTCTTATCTCTATATGTATCGTAATTATTCTTATCGTAAATTAGATTTTTTTTAAATATTTAATAAACATAATTATACTAATTTTAACGCGTTGATATTTCTAATGTGTTTAAACACATTTCTGCGTTCTTTGTCTTTCTTAATAACAGAATCCGTTCTACCACGTTAGTCATATTGGCGCGTAAGGTTTCATATCGAAATTTTCTCCTCTTCCATACTCAGGCAAGAAAAGCAGTGTTGCAATCTTATTTCCAACACCACATTTTTCAAAAACAATTAACGGACAAAGAATACTCCCAGATATAGAACTATCATGTAAATGGTACGCGACACTCAGCATAGAAGGTCGCTATTTGTACGATTAGGCCAGATGTGGATGAATAAATATATGACAGCTAATTTTATGATGTGGCCAAAATATCTATGTTATGTCGCCACGATAATATTAATTTCAGCCGTTTGTTGACCATTAGCTACGGTTGTGCATACTAGAACATAATATAATAGGGCAGTGCGTCTTATTAGCATAATATAGCGCCGATAATATTTATTACCTGATTGCTCCCATATCTATGTAAATATATAGCCATCATTGTAGTCTGTTTAATATGTCTATAATGGAGCTTAGGATTAATGTATATCCACATATCAATTAGCCTATTTCTATAGTTAGAGAGAGGCTTCTCAAAGAAAGAATAAATCAATTACTAGGTTTAGTAAAGGAGTTGGCGATTTTAAGTAATCCTTTTTTTAAGGCAACACTCTGCACTAAGGAAATAATCCTTGTATTGCGGGGCATTTTACAAACATAATTAATGGCCACAGATTACATACACACTCAGAAAATTTGTGAATTCCACAAACTGTTGCCCTGCGTGGAATACAAACACAGGCACATCTTTAGCAATATGTCATCTGTGCAGTTCAATTTGTCCGAATAGTGCTGCTGTTCATTCCTTAAATTAGCTTTAAGCCGGTTTTCGCAACGCTTAGGAATAAGTGACGACACATCCATGTATTTTTAACCCTTCATCACCTAGATAAGCAAGTGAAGAGTAAATGATTTTCTGAAAATTAAATGATATAATTCCATATGGTGACAGATTAAGAATACAATGTGTCGCCAACCTTTTCCTCGATTATCGTAAAAGATATCTAAGGAACATATATCACTGTTCTCATTGAAGTTGGACAAATGGATTGGATAGGCAATTCTATTCTTCGATAGATTCTCGAAACGACATTAAGACGGAAAATTTTATTTATGTTTAGTGACTCTGCAACAGATTATTGACAATGGAGGAAATAATATAGCTATCTATAGGTTTAAATAAGTCCTTTAATTCCATTAAGCCATCATCTCAGCTCATATACGTTCCACTACTGAGCTGGAGCCTTCTCAACAATAAGAGGCAAATTGATCTACTATATTATGGTGTCCAGGTGGGGTAGCATAGCGTTTTAATTCTAACTATCGTTCTCTTGCATATATCTTATATGCATATTTTGTCTTTTAGTCGTATTTTACGACATCCATGGCCAAGAAATGTAGAATTTAAAAATATACATATAAGTTAATTGCAAAAATTTACATTTAATATATGTAATATTCCACACGTCCTTTGTGGTAGCAGCTACGAACACTACCAACCTTTACATTGCTCGTGGCAGTCATAAAAGACGACTAAGAGCTTTGCATAAACCAGGACCAGCTCCACCTGATGCTGCGTGGTCAACAATGACGTTCCCAGCGAGGGTTGACATCAAAAAGACGGCTAGTCTTAAAACTATTGTCAATAACTTTTGCAATGTGTAAGTACTATGAAAAAATTGTATTATATTACGTCGTCTCCAAGTAATTAGGATAAGAACCGGATAAAGATGATTATCGTCCGTGTGGTGACGGAATAACAATACAATTCATCACTCACTCTCTTGCCCGTGGATGTCATAAAGGACAACTAAGGGATATAACATGCAATGATATATATGCAAGAGAAGAAAAACTTGATACAAAACCCTGTACCAACCTGTTTGACCAGCATGGTAAGGTCAATTTCTCTCCCGTAGTGGAGGAAGCCCAAGCTCAACAATGGGAGGTATATAGACTGAGATGATGAACGATGATTATACTCATGTATTGATAAAGATACATATAAATTCACACTAGAGCGATATAAAGGTTTAAAAAAAGTTCATGGAATATTATCAGTTAAAGTGACCCATAACATAACAGATTTGAGCATACGTCCGGAAAATTGGAAGCCAAGATGATCGATGGGATACCAGATGTCGTGTCGTGATTAGATGTTACATTGCTAAAGCTATATCGATATAGGTTTAAGAACGGGCTTATCAGCGTGATGGCTCAATTTCATTTGAGAAATAAATAAACCATTAACTTTACAATTTACTTTACATTTACTTTACAAAGAGACTTTACAATCACATAATTAATTAACAACGCTGGTGTCGTTCACTCTTTAGTTATTTCTATTAGAATTTGAATTTCTTCAGTGGAAAGAAATGAAATTAATTTGCGAACGATAGTAATATCGTTCGCTAATTAATGACTGCACAGATGGCGTAGTGGTTAAGATACGGGATCTACAGTGCCAGTGTTAGGGGTTCGAATCCCATGTAGGACAACACTGTGCGATCCACACATTGTTGTTCCGAGTCTGGATGTTATTTGTGTCCGTCAGTTATGTTTGTAAGGTCCTTCGCAATACAAGGATTATTTTCTTAGTACAGGTGTTTCTTTAAAAAAATAATAATAATAAGCATCAGTACAGTGAGCAAGGGCGCAATTAATAAGTATGCGATCCGCTATCATCAGGGCGTGTAAATTCTCCAAAAGACACATAATTAATTGTAAATCGCACAGATAATTATCCTGCTGGACCTGAGAAAATCGAAAGCAGGGCAATTAGAACTTAGATCTGAAAGTTAGCTATACAGTCAATTAAATCAATACTGAACGACTTACAAAAGACATAGAGAATACACATGTGCCAAGATGCCCAATTCTAAGATGGCTAAATTAGAAGTGATGACTAATGGTCTTATGTATTTAGCTACAACAAAATCAATATTCCAATGTGCACTTCATAACCAAATTGGACAGAATCTGTCAACCTGGAAAATGTTTTAGAAAAGCTTATTGCCAACCTGGTAAGATGTTTTAGCAAGGCTTATTGCCAAACCTATCAATTGAGAAAACTTTTGAAGTTGGGCGAGGGTAATTTAATAAACAGTCTCCGTAAACTTTTAGGGTAGTATTTACATCTTCGCGCAATTCTGATACCCGAGATAGAAACGCCCCTGCGGCTAACAGAGCAGTGAGAGACAATAAAACAATGACCATAATCGCAATCGTTGAAAATTTCTGCTTCACTTTATTGCCGATTGTTTTATAAGAATTGAATATGAGTATGAAAATTGTCTTTAAAAGGTATATTAGAAATATGCAAACTTAACTTACAACATAAGCTAAACATATAGTAATAATAACAATCGCAATAGAACATTGGCAATAATCAATGTTTTACTGTACTAGTAATACAATATTGATTAATATTAAAAATTAACTATTGTAAATAAAACTACTTTTACGGATTATATCGCGTTTGTATTTGATTTATGATTGCCCGACGTTTCGAACACTTTGCAGCATTCATGGTCACGGGCGGACTAAGGTGTCTCACGTCCAACAAGTAATCGTTATTACAGACATTTACAATTATCTACCCGATACAGAAATTAGTTATAAATTTATTAAATTGTTACCCACATTTTAGTACAAATTTATTGCCAGTGTAAGAAGAAAATGATTCATTTTCTTCTTACACTGGCAATAAATTGATTAAAATGATTCATTTTCTTCTTACACTGGCAATAAATTTGTACTAAAATGTGGGTAACAATTTAATAAATTTATAACTAATTTCTGTATCGGGTAGATAATTGTAAATGTCTGTAATAACGATTACTTGTTGGACGTGAGACACCTTAGTCCGCCCGTGACCATGAATGCTGCAAAGTGTTCGAAACGTCGGGCAATCATAAATCAAATACAAACGCGATATAATCCGTAAAAGTAGTTTTATTTACAATGTGTAGTGCTCGCGGAAACATCAGACATCAAAAATTAACTATTTTATGCGAACTCTTTTTCTCTCTATTTTCATGACAAGAAATTATTAGGCGAAGGATAACTCAAAATAAACCCACCCCTATAGGGGTGGGTTTATTTTTCTGGTCAGATGGGTTGGTATACCCATCTGACCAGCGTGGTATAGTAGGTCATGATCCCTTCCATTGAGGAGGAGACTCGATCTCAGCAGTGGGACATTATCATCGGTGTCACTTTTATTTTCAGCATATGATATATAGATTTTTGTTTTATAAACATTTAATAAACTGTTACCCGAGATAGTGATATACAATTTCTATAAAAAAGGTCTTTTCTTATCATTACTGAGATAGAATTTTCAATATGAGTGTGCCTATCAGCCTAACCAATAAATCCGTAGGTTTCGTGGAGCCAGGACTTAATTTGAATCAATTTTTTTTTTATTTCATAAATAAGGTTTGCTTGATGTAAACATGCAGATTGTTTAAACAGGAATATGTATCTTGTACCTTGTTTGTTTGATTATGTAAATGAGCATTGGTAAGTACTTTGAGATATTGTTTTATATAAGGTTTAATGTATACAACAAATACTGGCATCTGAATATAAATTGTAGTATCTTTATATATATATATATATATATATATATTTCTTGTGTACATGTGTATGTCACTGAACTCCTCCCAGACGGCTGGACCAATGTTAATGAAATTTTTTGTGTGTGTTCAAGGGAATTCGAGAATGATTTAGATTCACAATTGAACCCGGTAGGTGGCGCTGTTGTCGATTTCAAGGAAAATTCCTTTTATTTTATTTGAACAAAACAACGTCTATTGGGTCGGCTAGTAATATTATAAAAACGTATATTCATGATCATACGTCTTTTTATTGCATACTGTTATTTATCTATTTGGTGGTGGCAAACAAGAAAGTGATACTGCCACTCATGGACCTTTGCTAGGCTGCTGCCTATCGCGGAGAAAGTGAAGAATATGTGAATGCGTACAATGAGATTCGGTGATACTAAAGGCATCATCAAAACCCACGAACAAACCCTTAGAAAGTTGGACTTCCGGCTCTCTCGCTCATCGAACGAAGTGCCGTAGCAAATTGCTGCTACACAGGCGCTTATACGCAGGCGTTGATTTTCTGCAAGTGTGTGACTAATCCGAACGAAACGGCCCGCGGCTATACACTGGTCAACATTATGGTCATACTATATAAAAGAACATTGTCAATTATTTATTTAATTATATATTTATTATCGATTCTTTGTTTTTATGATTTCTTTAATTTTCAGAGTAGTAATTTTTCACATCGTCATTACAAGGCTTTTTGGCCTACTAATAGTCCATACAATGACATTCCCCTATGTCAGTGTAATAAATATTATTACTTACAGCGGTAAATGGTAGTATGAGTATATTGAGTATACATTTATTTAAGTTAACAATGCTAAATAAAGATTTTTAACATATAAAATATAATATAAACCACCTACTACTGTATATTAGACATGTGTCCGCTATAGCAAAACGTACCCGAAAACGCTTGACATGCCTCTACCGTATCGTATCGATATTGATATAACCAATAACAGCTAAATTATCTAGGTACGCACAACTGATGATCAAACAATTTCACAACAATAATTGATTTCGTGATTCTCGTTTCGCTATGATGGTAACAGAAAGATCACTAATAAGTCTAATAACCAATACAATTATACCATCTCTCTCTTTCTACGTAATTCCTGACGTGTAAACGCTCTTATTTCTATAGACCTAAGACATAATTGTCATAAATTTTCATAAAATAAACTGTAATGGAAAGTGATCTTTTTTCTCGTTGCTATCGTATGCTATGCAAACTGTTCATTATAGTTTGACCTTTGAAAGGTTATAATGGTTAAATTATATATTAATAGAAATAAGATCGCGATTACTTAACGCGTATTCATCAGGTTAAAACCAGCTTTGATACCCATATTCGGCAACGACTATCGATATCGGTGTTTGACACCAAATATCGGTTAATAGCCGCTGGGAGAAATAGCCGGTAACGCCCATGTCTACTGTATACCTACCTATTATTATCCAATAATTAACTTACCTGTATTTTTAAATTATATTGCGTGGTCTGGTGTTATTGTAGTACTGTAATAGTTTTTAATATTACGTTATGTATATGGGACAATTAAGTTTAGGTATATAGAGGTTTGTACGTAACGTATCCACTAGGTGTATGGGACAATTAACGCAATTGTCATCCTTACACCTAGTGGAAACTACAAACCTCTATATATCTAAACTAACTACCTATCGATACGCAGCTTACATAACGCAAAAATAACTCTACACGAGCTAAAGTTTTAGTCAACATAAGCTAAAGTTTGAGAGATTAGCGCTAAACAAATCAATCGGCGGCATAATTGTATATTGACCTATTTTTAAAATCTGGGTGGTTGGGAATATAATATGCAGAAAACATATGCCATATAAACATATCTGATTACCGTGGTATAGTAGATCAATTTCCCTTCCAATATGGCAGGGTCCCGAGTCCAACATAAGGGCGCATATGAATTGTGATGACGTTGATGATGATAAGAACTAAGTTTACAGTTTTAGTTTATTTAAATCCTTCCAGTCTACGTAGATCACTCTTATTGTGAATGGGAATTCTCCAGATGACGGACGCTAGCCTGTTACTTTGACCAGATGGGGGCGACATGCTTTTATTTCAAATTTCCTTATCTTCAAGTGACGTGATCGGCTTACGTCCTTTAACGGATTTTAGGACACACATTTTTATTTTAATAAAAGCTGGCGGCTATCTTTTACTATTCTTTCCATAACAAGGTGAACAAATGTGTAGCGAACACTACTATCATGCTTCAGGCACATACAATTGAATAAACCTAATCAGAACAAACGTATTCAATCAAAGCAGAGTAGATAAATCAGTGATAACGCAGTTCATGCTAATTAAACTGAAATGCAGTTTCACTTATCTGCCCTCTGTAAAGCTATTGTATATGACAATGAATAATTTATTCATATTACCTATATCTGCAGTAATAATGATGAATTAGGTTTAATTATTATAACGCTAATTCTCTTCAATAATTATAAAGAATTTGTTTAACTAACTAAACAAGTAGTGAGTACAACAGCGACATAATTCTCTGAAAAAACTGCTACTTTTCTTTCTCAGACAAGAGGGCAAGTCGCGTTTTATTCTTAAAATATTTTAGAATAGTATTTTCTTTCCAAATATTCTTCTCTTGCAATGAAGTTATCTGGTTATAATGGTTAATCACCTTTTACAACACAGATTGTTTTTTGTAATTAGTCGCTACTTAATAAGTAGGTACTCCGAATAAGTAGTTAAATAATACATACCAAGTTTGTATTTCTGCAGGGTGGCAGAGTAAGAATACAATTCACCTCTCCCTATTTTGACCGTGGATGTCGTAAAAGACGACTATGGGATACAATATGCACATAACATCTGTGCAAGAGAAGAAAAACTCGAAATGAAACCCTATACCAACATGTCTGACCAGCATGGTTATAGTAGGTTTAATTCCCTTCCATTGTGGAGGAGGCCCGAGCTGAACAGTGGGACGTATGCGGGCTGCGATGATGATGATTGTATTTCTAAACCACGCATGAGACAGTAATATCAACGATCAATCTTTCAATAATAAAGTTGCCAAGATATGATGTAACTTGTTAATTTTTTAAGGCTACATTTTGTAATATTATTAACCATATTAATAATAGCATAAACAACTACTATAAAATGTAAGTCGTAAATATAAATTAATTTTATCTCTTTCCATTCTTTTAAATTTACAGCACAAGATTAATTTGTGGATATGACACCCTTGTTTGTATAAAAAAATTACTTTATATTAGAAAAATGGGCATTAAAAAAAGAATTAGTCGCCACCGTATCTCGCTTCTCCAAAAAATTTAGGGCCACTCAAATCCAGAGCAAAGTTTGTTTCGTAAATTAAATGTAAGCATGGACAGATAGAATAACGAAAAATAATTGTAAAAAAAATTTTAGGAATGTAATAAAATTTAATGGGAATGCCCAGCAATTATGTTTTATTTTAAGCTTTAAAAATAAAAGGCATGTGAGGATATAAAATTACATTTATATAATACTGCTGGACGCGAACCTTCTTACTCTTTGAACATTAGGTAAAAAGAAAACTACGTATGACATATGCACCAAACACACAGACTCAACGCTCATCGTCCCTGGAAGCAGCCTATGATTATAGTCATAAATAGAACATTCATGGAAATCATAACAAGACAGAATAAATTGTACCTACGTCCTTACAGTGATTCAAAGGAGAGCCCGCAGGAAACGAATGAATGCAAATCCATTATCATCGACAATGCAAGATTATCGTATTCCCAAGGTAACTTCATGCTGACCTTACTGTAATTGCTACAACTTCAGGACGTCGTATATGTTACCGCCACTGTCGACTTGAATGTAGAAGCATCGTGTACTCGCAATAACTACAAGCACGCAATACTAATTATAAATGCAGATCCGGCGTTGTCAATCATCGCCTGTAGAAGAAACTAAGTTTGTTCACCATTAACCATAAAACCCATCGCGAAGGTGCGAAGTCCAAAGCGTGCTATATTGTCGCTCAAGCGATAAATGTTCGAATCAAATTAAAATCATACACACATACGTTCCTAAGACCCGATTAAATCGGATAAATAATTTAAAAAGATTTCCAAGAGGTACAAAGTTTATAAAATTAAAAGTATAAATTTATAGTATAAGGTTATATATATATAAAGATCCGTTTTGTAATAGTGTGAACTTTAATAAAATAATAATAGATTGTTTATTGTGAGATTTTTAAAGAATTCTGCCGTCTGTGAAGTACTAAGAACTACAGCACTGTAATTTATAGTTTAATATTAGTGTATACCATTTTAGTTTCTACGCTGCTGTACGACCTCTGGCCCGCGTGGCGATGAAATAGGAATACAGTTGTCATCACTCGTTACTTGCCCATGGAAGTCGGCTAAGGGTTCATCACTCACACCTCACTGCGATCGCCAACCCGCCCCCCAAACGTGACAATAAAGGCTTTATCCCTTCATATGACCGACAAAATCGACATGGGCGCCCACAATATTAATTAACTGAGCCTAAAAATAAGGATTAAACACGGGGCAAAAGATGTCCTAAATTATACATATGCGAAAACGATACTATATTCTGTCATACTTTTATTGAACATATTCTGCACTACATTATGCGTTTAAAATATGTATGTTAGGACATTTTGTGGATATTTGTCATACTTCCGGTTGAACCACAAGAATTATTTCTGTTGCCGCTATAACAACAAATTATAAAAACAAAATAACGTAAATATTTAAGGGGGGCTTCCATACAACAAACGCGATTTTGCCCTTTTTGCTCAATATTGATAATGGCAATGGGAAGGCACTTGTTTACCTAGTCAATGGTACTTGGCCGATTTGTTTAAATAATACACCAACTACTTCCGGAGCCCAATTATTTATAATTCCATAAATATGACACAGTGTGTGCTATCATAAAAAAGAAGAAGAGCACCGGTTTCAGACTTCCTACGAATGCTTTTCCTCTATCACCTCGTCTATCACCAACGCATTTTCAACCATTCTAGAGATTTAAAAACTAAACTTATATCGGATTTTTAAGACTAATAAAATGTAATTTTTTTAAGAAAAGATGATAAAGAACCCATTTTTTAATTTGTACCCCGTATAATTCAGAACGATTTTAAATGGGTTTCACGGCAAAAGATTACCAGTGCTTACATATATTATTACCATTTGAGTTAAGAGAATGTTACCATTTGAGTTAAGAGAATTCCGTCAAATTATATCAATAGTAGAGTGAATGAAAAAAGTGAACTGTCGTTCAGAACGCCTGCCAGATGTGAAACATCCAAATTATTTTGTCCAAGTATATATGCATAAAAGAACATTACGATAGGAACTAACATGGCATAATGTATAAATAAACATTACAATTTTTCCAGAAGATGATGAAAAATCATCATTCAATAAACATTAATTTTCATTAAATACAAGAATTACAAATAAAAACATTTCAAATTGTAACAACTCAGTTCTTTTGATCAGTGACTTCGGTAATAATATAATAGTTATATACGATACCTTTGACGATATTACTGTTACAATTGGTCGGGTCTACACTTGCTACCACATACACAGATAAGAAATATGCGTGAAATATTAGTTGAACCATAGCTTTTTACTTTTTGATATTTTTATAATTTTTGCCTAATAATAAAAGAATACTGAAAAATATCTTAGCTTTGTTGAAATTTTAGTAAATTAAAATAATATACTAAGTTTTGTAAAAACATTTTTATTGAGATTATTGTGTTATACACCGTGGAATCTAATTGGTTATTTGGCCGAAATGTACATATTCAGTTAATGATATAGAACCATACTATAGCATTTATTCAATAAAATAAAAACATAAATTCTTGTCATTTGCAATCCCGGACGTTTCCTTAAAATATCATTTTTGCATAACTGTAACATGTGGTTAAGGGCATCGACCGTGGGTACGGTAGCATGCTAACTTACCTATTAAAACATAGACCAAGGTCGCGCGACTCGGGCGCATCACAAAAGATGAAAGGGGTGCGGGACGTGAGCTGGTGAGGTGCGGCACAGAGCTCCGAGGTGTTATGGCTAAAATTATTTTGTTTTACCTATTATTGCGATTTAATATGAATGCTATGTCGTAGGCATGTTGGGAACAATACCGTTGCATGTCAGACGAACTTAAGAATGTCTAGTTATTAGACTTTTTTCTAAATGTATTTTGTTTTTAGTTATGTGGGGATATACAAATGATTAACTGAGTAGATACGTTTCAGGAAAACAGCCAATTAGATTCCACGGTGTATATAATTAAATACTTTATCATTTAATGATTTTTTTTTTTATTTTATGTGACCGATATATCGATATTTTTTCTCAAGATATCATTAATAGATATATTGATATTTTTATAAACAACTATACATCGATATTTATTTTTTTGCCGTCATCCCTAGTATACACTATAGTTATGCGAGCTCAGTGCGGCAAGAGAGAGCGCACAGGCGCCTGCGCACATCGAGTCGCTCCGACTCACTCACACCCTATTATGTATAGACTACGTATGTACATATATTTATATATACATATATAGCATGGCGTTTTGTCGCCACGAGCTGTTACGCGACGACAACAATCAGGTTTACCATCGCATATTCCGTCATATAGCGTGACGTAGTATCGCCACAAGCTGTTTGCGTCACGCCAACAATCCGGTTCCCCCTCGCCTATAGATGTTTCACATCAATAAACACCTATTTTTACTATACCGCGGCCGTAAAAAAATCAGTAAGTTAATCGCACCGGAGTTCAGATTATAATTCTGTCGTTTAATTCGTTGGTAGTTGTGCTATAATAAAGAGATTATCATAGTATTCAATCCTGTCTTTGAACAGTCCATTGTAGGTTTACGTCTTGTGGTAGATTAGATGTTATAAGATAGATAGATTAGGTTTGATAATTGTAAAATCTAGAATAATTTTAGTATTCTAACATTGCCATAATATGTAGTATAAAGTAGCCAGTGTTTCTATGAGTACCTACATCTCATTGTGCCTGTAGAAATGGTACCTACACATTCAGAGCCAAACATGTACCCACCCATACGGGTATGTTTATGTATGTATGGAAGTAGATTTCAATGATAATTCATTCTAAAGGCTAAAATATAGTTAATAAAAAAAGTATTTAACTTTAGTAAAAAATATTTCACTTTACTGCATATTTTTTACTATATTGGTTATTCTTGGTTTTCTTTTTCGGTTATATAATGACTGTAAACTGAACTAGTTCCAATGTTTAAAAAGCCGTACCTAGCCTTGATAATATTGTTTGGAAATATCGAAGTTGTAAAAATTATAATATGATCAATTAATTCAATTATATACTATCTATGTAAACATATTTTATATGGTAAACATATTCAAATCAATCAATGAATTTTGCACAGATATTTGAAACAATCCTGCGTCTCCAGAGCTCTTAGATCACAGATAAGAACATTGCAGATTAAATCCATTACGGTAAATGTTCAGGATTAAACGTTCGCAGAAATAAATAAATGTTAACGCTATACTAAATGAAGAGGAGTTGTCAAAGTAAAAACTATCTTATGCACTTTTGAGATGAAGGAAAAGTGCTGAACTGGGGTGACTACCACGCTGAGATATAAAAATATATGTCATTTAAAAATTTAATAATAATCATTCTGTTTCATGTAAAAAAGTAATAAAAATATTATTAATTAATATCATCATTTCGGCTCATATACGTCCCACTGCTGGGCTCGAGCCTCCTACACAATAAGAAGGAAATTGACCTTACTATAACATGCTGGTCAGGCAGGTTGGTATAGGGTTTTGTTTGGAGTTTTCCATCTCTAGCATAGTGTCATATGCGTAAAATATCCCTTAGTCGTCTTTTACGACACCCACGGGTATGAGAGGGGGTGGTGAATTCTATTCTTACTCCGTCACCACACGGAAATACATTACATTAATATATGTATATTAATATAAATAATTTCTATTAACAATAGTTACAAAAGAGTGTTGTCTCGTCCAAAAATAATGTTTACATGTTTGTATAACTAAGATTTTACTTCTGCACAGTTATACTACTACTTATTTTTTTAATACGTAATCCAGGAGCCTTTTCTCTGCTTATGTCAGAATACATGGTTCATATCAAGCTTATTGAATACAAATATTTTTATACCAACCATGACGATATATAGACTACGCTATATATACATAAACGATGACTACGATAATACAACAAAACTTTTCAAAGTATAACACAACAGAATTATCATACATAACCCGGGGGCTTTGAAAATCCTTCTAAGTTCACAATATGATATCGTTACGGTTACGTTGGAAAATATAGAGAAATTAAATATTTTGTGAAGACCGCTTGAAATGATGAACTTAATATAGGTACTCAACCATCATTTAATTTTAGAGGTTTAGAAGGTACGGTAAGATGAGAAGGTTAGCCCCAATTTAGAACTTCCGTGGTTTCCAAAACATTACTAGGGTGTTATATCTAAAATGTCTATATCACATTACCAGTTTCAAGATTTATTTACCTTTATACCCATACGTTAGTTTGCTGTGTACAACTAACAATCTCGCAATGGTACAAATTAATCTGTCGACCTGGTAATCCCGAGACCAGTATGCTCTAGTTATGAAGTCTTTTCATAGTCAGTATCAAAAACATGGTGCCTAGGCAATATAACTACAAACAGTGCTAAATCCTCTTTCATGACGTGAAACGAGTTCAGATGTTTTACAGTAGCTTCATTAGCGGGTAATAGTTCATAATTGTAGGTGGCAAATGCTCTAGCGACTTGAATTGTTAACATATATAAAATCATGATCTTTTTCTCTTTTCTTTTTTTCTACAAAACAGTCCGCAGTCCGCATCATAGAAATTAAGCTATTAAGATCGTCAAGATATGTAAATAAGATTCTAAGGTTATTTTCATGACCAAAGAAGATCGATCGTTCTTATACTAAGTTCCATAAAGCGCCGTAATTTTCGTTTACCTTCATCATCATCATCATCATTTCAGCCTATCGCGCGTCCAATGTTGGACGTAGGTCTCCCTTGTGTTACGCCACAGAGTGCGGTTCTGTGCCGCCTGCACCCAACAACTCCTAGCAACTTTGATCACGTTGTCGGTTCATCTAAAGAGGGGCGTCCTACACTGCGTAATTCGATACGTGGTCGCCACTCGAAAATTTTTCTTCCCCAGCGGTTGTCCGTTCGTCGAGCGAGGTGGCCTGCCCACTGCCACTTTAGCGTGCTAATTCTTCGTGCTATGTCGGTTACACCCGTTCTTGTGCGAATTTCAGTATTTCGACTGCCCGAAATCCCGAGCATAACCCGCTCCATAGCCCGCTGAGCGACTTTCGAGCTTGATGAGGTCTACATTCGATTGCCTTCAAGACGTTCAAATCAATGTACTGGGGCAAACAATGCGCATACCCAACTTAAAAACTTAAAGTACATAATAAATAGAATGTATTAAATACAATTGACAGATAAACAAAGAGAAATATATTGCACTCGCTGATTAGAACGATCTTTAAAAATAAATAACATTTAGAATGGAATATAATTCATTAAGATTGTATTGATAAATTAAAGTGAGGTATGCCGACGGCAGTAGAATCATTTCGAAGAGATAGAAGTGACAAGTCACTACACTGCTATAGATAATGTAATAAACTAGCTATTACTGTAAACCCGAGTCACAGTAGTTCCTAAGCAATTATGGAAAATACGTTCTTACATTGCACATTGTAATGAAATTCTCTGTAATTTTCTTTTTTGCTATATATGTACTAAGTGACCCAAGTGACGCTGTTCCTTCCAAATCTAAAATAAAATGAAATTCTCCTTCAAATCGAACACAGCGTCACCTATCGTGTTCCATTATTAATCTAAATCATTCTCGAATCCACCTGAATGCACACTCACAAAAACGTCAAAATCAGTTGAGCCATTGAGGAGGAGTTCAATCACATACATTAACACAGAAAGAAAAATTATAAGGATCAGCTGTTGACATTAAATCATCTTTTTCAACAATCGCAATTTTAAATTAGAATGAGTAAATAACCATATAGGCACACGTATCACGATATTTTTTTATGTAAAATCCTATTATATAATATGTTATATGTATAATATATGTTTAATGTAAAGAGACTAAGTCTTTAAAAAAAATAAACCAGATTCCAAAAGTAATGAATAATAGGTACCACCTGAAGTTCATTGCCAACATAAAAGGTCCTTTAGACTAATCCTGTCTATACTAGATTCACACCTGGTCAATGAATATGTAATCACATGAACTGTTAACATTAGTCAGGCGGTCGGCAGTAAAATATTCAAAACCGTGACCAATATGTTCTGCTCGTCTTCCGCCTGCATTAAAGTAACAAAGCACGCTATATTATCCTCACATATAGTGATATAACGATTGAATTGATTTTGATAATTAAAAAAAATCTAAAAAAAGAGAACTAAAGTATAAAGAAGTAGTGTCAATTCGATTACTCTGCATTTGCTCGATAAAAATAAGCTTAAATTATTTATTTATGTACGCATACACATAAAGAGATATTAGCATTTAAATTATTGTCATGTATCATAACGGTGCCGAGATGGTTTTTGAATTAAACCAAACTGCTACAACATCGAGGGTTGCCAGTTGTAAATTATAAATTTAAATGAGCTATTTATAGAGTCGTTTCATTCGTATCATATCATATCGTATTCATGAGTTTGTCTACATTTCCAAAGTCGAAGAGATAAAAATCTGTGCAACGTTTAACATAATTTGATAATAAAATTAATATGTGAAGCGGAAAAGATTAACAAATTTACAACTTGTACATATATTCATCTACTACACCCGTTTCAACTTCAATCCGTAAAAAAGGTATTTACATTGTCATATTTACGATAATGTTTTAAGACGTCATCTATTAAATATGTTTGCACTTTACTAACTTCAACATAACGGCGACTATTATTGTGAGTGGCTCAGTGATTAATGGTAAATAATTAAGATGCTTTGCATTTTATGAATCCATTTCGTAAAAAGACTGCTATAGGTACACTAGCTAAATACAAAAAGCATTTAATATTTAAAACCTGTGGAAATTGCTGATGCAACACATTTCTATATATAAATAGGATAATAGTAATATATACCAAAACAGCATTGTAAATATACAGCGTTCATGATCACAAACAGATCATGTGTCCGTCCGTGACAATGAACGTACTGTGTTTGAAACATCAGGCAATCAACAATCAAATAAAAATGCGATAAAACGTTAAAAGTTTTATTTACAATGTGTAATACTCGCGTAAACATGAGAAATCATTACAAAACAGCATTTTCAAAATGTATATAATAGTAGCATCAGAACTACAAGAACAAATAAAAGCGCTACTTATAGTTAATTATGGAATCAATAAAAATTGCAATGACAAAGCAGTTATAAAACTTGCCCACATCAAAGATGTGTAAATGCTTTTTTAATTTCAGTTATTACACATGTTGGCCGAGCCTAGGCCAACGCGAGCGTCGGCAAATAGGTACAAGGCGAGTGCTAGCGTCCACACGTTGGCCAAGTGCGGCGAACGCCAACGCGAGTGGCCACCGTAGACGAGTGTTTGTAGAGCTGTCCACACGTTGGCCTCCGTCAGTGTTCATTGTGCACTGAAACACTACGGACGTTGACATTAACGTTGCTGCAGCTTCGACTATTTATTTAATGAGCGTATATAACTATTATCTCGGTGTATACCTCAGTAAAGTGGGAAAAAAAGAAGGTGGTTGATACTGAGTATTCACATAAATAGAACAATGTAAGATATATCCGTGTGGTGACGGAGTAAGAAAAAAATTCATCAGTCCCTATCTTGTCCGTGGATGTAGTAAAAGATGACTTAGGGATATAATACATAATACACACATAACAGCTAGAGAAGGAAACCTCGAAATAAAACCCTATACCAACCTGTTTAGCTAGCATGGAATACTAAGGTCAGTTTCCCTCCTATTGTGGAGGAGGCTCGAGCCCAACAGTGGAACGTATATGAGCTGAAATGATGATGAACGATTAAGATACTTTTTGATACTATAGGTAACATATAGGGTGACTTGGATCTAATTATTTACGTCGCATATCTAGAAGTAGTGATTCAAATTTGAAAATATAATCATTTGTGTTGAGCGACATTATCACATTAAACGCGTTTAACTGCAATGGGTGTCAACCGTGTAATGGTGACTCGGCCAACGTGTGGACGGCATTGGCCGAGCGTAGACGAGTGCCTTTGATTTGTGCACAAAAACCGACACCGAGGCGAAGTGAGGCAAGTGATCACGAGCGATGGCGAGTGAAGACAAATCAGCTGTCCACACGTTAGCGCTTGTATTCACTCGGCCAACTAGGTCCACTTGGTCAACTAAGGCAAATCGGGTGTACACACGTTGGCGTTCGCCATCGCTCGCCTACACTCGGCCAACATGTGGACGCCCTATTAGATATGTATGTCTCAGCATCATCTGTAAATTAATATACAGGGTATTTTTTCAAAGGGTGCACAAATTTGCACAGGAGGTTCAGAATCGATAGTATAATTGATTATTGAAATAAAAACATATGCTTTTTTTCAAAAAAATATCCATATTACATTTTATGCATTCCCAAAAAAATCAAACTTGTTGATATTGCGTAGCCATTCATAAATTTTATAATTACGCCACGCACGCACACAAAGATAAATCTAAGACATCGTAATAAATCGTTACGTCATATCGTATGATTACCTATAGGTACATTCCCTCGCCTGTGCTTTGCAACCGCCCGCGCCCTCACCCCCGAACACACGCCGCACGCGCTACGCCGTTTCTGCAGGTTTTAGTTGACGTTTGACCGTGACTTAATTACGAGTGCGTATTGCTTATCTTTTACTACTTATCTTCTACAATGACGACACAAGATCAAATAACATATTCAAACCGCGAGTATTATGAGATGGTACGGTGCTACATATTAAGTGCTGAAAGTCTACGTGGAGCTCAAAGACTTTACGAGAGTGACTCTTTACCGCGTTTACAGCGACAAGGTATTAACTCGAGAGTACCTAATTTGAGGACGATTTTAGCAGCCAACCAAAGGTTATTGGATTTTGGGCAGTTCACTACACCGGGGCATGCAACATCTCGAGGAGGTACTGCTGCGATTACCCCGGCAGTCGAGAATTCTGTAATCGAGTTTTTTGAACGGGACCCTCGTGCTAGTACTAATGACGCAGCTCGACAATTCGGCGTAAGCCGTTATTACGTGTGGAAGCTGCTAAATTCCTTAGGATACCACCCGTATCATTATCAACGCGTTCAAGTACTGCATGAAAATGATGGATCGTTGCGAATGCAATTTAGTCAGTGGTTATTGGCAAACATCGACTCCGCTAACATTCTTTGGACTGACGAAGCCTTATTTACACGAATAGGACTTTATAATAGTCGTAACGAACATTATTGGGCAGTGAGCAATCCTCACGTAATCAAAGACAGTTACCATCAAGTGCGATTTAGTGTTAATGTTTGGGCTGGGATCATTAATAACGTTATCGTGGGTCCGTACTTTATTGACGACCGATTGACTGGCGGTAACTATTTGGATATGTTGCAAGTGTAATTCCTGATTTATTAGACGACGTGCCCCTGGGACTGTTAAACAACCTACACTATCAACATGACGGCGCACCACCTCATTATTCAAGTGCTGTGCGTAATTATTTAAATAGTGAATATGGTGATAGATGGATAGGACGCGGCGGTCCGATACCGTGGCCTCCAAGGTCACCAGATCTTACCCCGTTAGACTTTTATTTGTGGGGAGAGATTAAGAGACGGGTGTACGTAGAAGAAGCGCGAAGTTATGAAGACCTTCGTAATAAAATAATCACTGCATTTAGTGAAGTGAAAAGTGCTCGGTCACAAATAAATTTAAAAAACAATTTAATCAAACGTGCCCGGCTTTGTATCGAGAGGACCGGCCTACATTTTGAACAATTATTAAAATATCAGTGATAGAGTTTTTCACGGACCCGAATGAATAGATAAGTTTAATTGTTGTTGATTCCACTTTTTAAATACACTTTAATAAATACGAACATTATTATGTGACTTTAATAAACTAGTATTTTATTGTATCTGTTTATTACGACGATCCTTAAGCCCGTTTGATGTTTGGATAGAGAAAAATTGTGTAAGGATGTTATTTAATATTGTATTCCTGCAACATAATAAGTAAAAGAGTGAGAGGAATGATTGAGTGCACTAGGGTGTTAGAAAGAGAGCGAACAGGATCAGCGAAGTATGGGATGTTATGAGTAGTGCGAAAAAGATGAATAGATGCGAAAACGTGCATGGGGGAAAGTGTTGGTTGATTAAGATTATGTTAGAGAGGATAGACTAAGCAATATGTATGGGTGTAAGTGAAAAAGAAAATAAACACCAATTAGAGAAAACGTTTCAACCATTCACTTGAAATCGTAAACTTATTACCTATAATACAATTTTTGTTAGTAATATGCTGTATTAGTGTGCGTTTACGCTACTTTTCGTTCTCAATGGCCGGAAATAGGGTGGTTAAAAGTCACGAACATTCTTAGATATTTTGAAATCAAAATAATTAATTAATTACTAGTGATTTTAAACATTTTACATTTTATATATCATTTTATTTATATCTAGAATATAACAAAAAAAATTGTGCACTCTTTGAAAAAATACCCTGTATAGTGCACGTATAGCAGCCATCCATTTTTTTTTAAATTCCTCAAAGTTATAATGTAAATCTGCAGTCCTGTTCATGTAGTTTTGCTCCGCAACCATAATAATATTACTAGAGTTTTCGCGCCGCAAACTGTGTAGAGAAAATATGGCTGAAGTTTCATCACAGTGTAAATGAATTTCATTGCCATGAATATTTTGGAGGTAAATTATTTTATATTAAACCAGTAGGTACCTCAATGTTTCACGATAAACTGTGATTATGAACAATCAACAAACCACATGTGTTAAGCTCTGTACCCATCCGTAGTGATGTACTGCTGCATTTATCGTGGCTGTGCGTCCTCTTCTTCACAAGTTTAAAGTGGGATCCTTCAAACTCCCGTTTATATCTTCTAAATAAATTTGTTGCAGCTTCCATTACAATTGAATACATTTCCCGGGACGTAATGCGGACCAAAGCTCCTTGTCATCTAGTCTATAAAATTAGGTTTTTGTCTTCTAGCTTACAGGAGTTAGAAATGGTAAGCATGGGTGGTGGGATTAGTCCTAATATATAGAAAACTAATTTATATTTATACAGTAACTATTTTCCATGTTCTTAAGCTATGAAAGAACGTAACAGAATCATAGTTGAAAGTTAGTAGCGTTCGTTATTGAACTTTTAATATCGATTACAATAAGACAATATGAAACTTTTGTTGCGAACCTAATATTTCTATGTAGAAGTTTTCATCTATTAGGAATTGAGGCAGTCAATGTCTAATCCTTACTAATATTATAAATGCGAAAGTAACTCTGTCTGTCTGTCTGTCTGTCTGTCTGTCTGTCTGTCTGTCTGCTACGCTTTCACGTCTAAACCACTGGACCGATTTTGATGAAATTTGGTACAGAGATGGACTAAAGCTTGAGAAAGGACATAGGCTACTTTTTATCGCGATAAAATGGGTATAAGGGGTTGAAATAGGGGATGACATTTTGTATGGAAAATCGTCATTTTCGATGATAGAACCATGAATCTTTGTATTAAGACACCTAATAATAAATAAATAAATATTTGTTCAAGCGTTTTGGAAATTTCATTTACATGGGGATGAAATTCAACCCCTAAAATACCAAAAAGCATACAGCCGAAACCACTGGGCCTAGAAACGTATTTTTTTTTTACACCATCGTATTTCTTGGGGTGCACGAGCACTAGCAAAGGATTTTTGGAAATTCACCCCCTTAAGGGGGTGAAAAACATATAGTCTTTCACGTCTAAACCGATTTTGATGAAATTTGGTACAGAGATGGACTAAAGCTTGAGAAAGGATGTAGGCTACTTTTTATCGCAAAAAAATGTGTATAAGGGGTTGAAATAGGGGATGACATTTTGTATGGAAATTCGTCATTTTCGATGATCGAACCACGAATCTTTGTATAGAGGCACCTAATAATAAATAAATAAATATTCGCTCAAGCGTTTTGGAAATTCCATTTACATGGAGATGAAATTCAACCCCTAAAATACCAAAAAGCACACAGCCGAAACCACTGGACCTAGAAACGTATTTTTTTTATACCATCGTATTTCTTGGGGTGCACGAGCACTAGCAAAGGATTTTTGGAAATTCACCCCCTTAAGGGGGTGAAAAACATATAGTCTTTCGCGTCTAAACCGATTTTGATGAAATTTGGTACAGAGATGGACTAAAGCTTGAAAAAGGATATAGGCTACTTTTTATTGCGAAAAAATGGGTATAAGGGGTTGAAATAGGAGATGATATTTTGTATGGAAATTCGTCATTTTTGATGATAGAACCGTGAATCTTTGTATTAAGGCACCTGATAATAAATAAATAAATATTCGTTCTAGCGTTTTGGTAGTTTCACTTACATAGGGATGAAATTCAACCCCTAAAATACCAAAAAGCATACAGCCGAAACCACTGGGCCTAGAAAGGTATTTTTTTTTACACCATCGTATTTCTTGGGGTGCACGAGCACTAGCAAAGGATTTTTGGGAATTCACCCCCTTAAGGGGGTGAAAAACATATAGTCTTTCACGTCTAAACCGATTTTGATGAAATTTGGTACAGAGATGGACTAAAACTTGAGAAAGGATATAGGCTACTTTTTATCGCAAAAAAATGGGTATAAGGGGTTGAAATAGGGGATGACATTTTGTATGGAAATTCGTCATTTTCGATGATCGAATCACGAATCTTTGTATTGAGGTACCTAATAATAAATAAATAAATATTCGCTCAAGCGTTTTGGAAATTCCATTTACATGGGTATGAAATTCAACCCCTAAAATACCAAAAAGCATACAGCCGCAACCACTGGGCCTAGAAACGTATTTTTTTTTACACCATCGTATTTCTTGGGGTGCACGAGCACTAGCAAAGGATTTTTGGAAATTCACCCCCTTAAGGGGGTGAAAAACATATAGTCTTTCACGTCTAAACCGATTTTGATGAAATTTGTTACAGAGATGGACTAAAGCTTGAGAAAGGATATAAGCTACTTTTTATCGCAAAAAAATGTGTATAAGGGGTTGAAATAGGGGATGACATTTTGTATGGAAATTTGTCATTTTCGATGATCGAACCACGAATCTTTGTATTGAGGCACCTAATAATAAATAAATAAATATTCGCTTAAGCGTTTTGGAAATTCCATTTACATGGGGATGAAATTCAACCCCTAAAATACCAAAAAGCATACAGCCGAAACCACTGGGCCTAGAAACGTATTTTTTTTTACACCATCGTATTTCTTGGGGTGCCCGGACGGAGTGGTGCGAGGAGCGCGCCAACCGCAGCCCAACCCAAAAAAAGGGGGTTGAAAAGCATATAGCCTTTCACGTCGAAACCACTTAACCGGTTTTGTTGAAATTTGGTACAGAGATGAACTAAAGCTTGAGAAAGGATATAAGGCTACTTTGGACTTCCGGTTGTCAACTCGTGCGACATTCATGTGTGTTGAGTAGGTCGGGAGAAAAATATTCCAAAAATTGTTTCTGATATTAGAGGTTGGTGGAGATTATTTGTTTGTGATCGTTTGTGTATGTTTCATTACTTGTGGTGAGCTGTACGGATATTGTTAAGGAAAGGTTGATGGATCGTTAGATCTAGGGATCAACGATTCATCAACATGGAAATTGACTCGGATGGCAGAGATAGCCAGATTAATCTGGTTGTCCCTGTACACAATGGTCAATTAGTAATCAGTGACAAGGGAGCAGAGGTATATCCCGTAGAACGACCTCCCTCATTGGAAGAAAACATGGATTGGGTATCGCAAAATAAAAAAAAATCTAAGGAACCAAAAAAGAAATGTAATCCTATTATATTAAAATCTATTGCTAAAAAATTGCCTATAATTAAAATACAAAAGTCTCAGCTGGTCTCAGAGATTGAACATTCCTTTGTTGTCCCCGAAATGGTCCCAAATATATCTGGAACCACTACAATCACCACCTCTGCAGTAAATTCCATTAATTCAAGGACAAAATATCAGGCATCGGACTGTGGCCCATATGTAGTGTATGCTGAACTAATAAGTGACACCTCCACTAATAAGACCCTGCATCCCCTCAAATTTGGTGCTTTTCTATACAAAAATCAATTAAAGAACATATTACAGGATGGAATAAAGAAAATTGGTAGAAACCGTCTCTCTGTTACCTTCAGGACAGCTAAGGATGCAAATGAATTTCTAGAGATCCCCATATTTAAGGATAACGGGTATAAAATCTATATTCCTTCCTTTAATATTTCCCGAATGGGTATTGTAAAAGGCATCCCTCAAGACTGGTCCCATGAGGAAATTATAGACTCTGTTAAACTCCCTCCTGGTGTAGGCCATATAATTAGAACACGCCGAATGAATAGGAAAGAAATAAATCAAGATGGTGTCAACTGGATCCCTACACAAACAGTAGTTATAACTTTTGATGGCCAAATCCTACCAAAAGAAATTTATTGCTGCTTTACAGTTATGCCTGTTGAGCAATATGTGTATCCTACAATACAGTGTTATAACTGCTGTAGGTTTGGACACACTCGCACTCAGTGTCGGTCTAAACCTAAATGCTATAAATGTGGCGACAATCACTCTGCTGACAACTGTCTGATAGAAGAAACTGATACAATTTGCTCTTTTTGTTCAGGTCAACACTATGCGATTAATAAAACTTGCCCTGAATATGCTAGACAGTCAAATATAAAACATCATATGGCTCATTATAATGTTTCATATCAGGAAGCTATGACACACTTTCCTCAAACTAAGAAATCCTATGCTGAAATTGCTTCCTCACAGGAGGTTCAACGGTCCCTCAGACATCAACAAACAACCTCGGTCATCAGGCCAGTCAGTAAGAGTCAGCAAGACCGTTTATCTTCTGTTCCTAACTTCTTCCAATCCTACAAAAAACTGTTACTTTGAAACCTCCATCTCGCCCCACTCTTAATCCAGGTTATGATCAGCAGGCCCACAAGAATATTATAAAATCTTTTGAAATGCCTGAGCCCCCAAATGGATGCGCTCTTAACAACCAGGGTGATAAGGATATACATAATGAAGAATCACTGCCACAAATTAAATCCATACAAGAGTTGCTCTCTTCTCTAGTACAAGTAGTTTATAAATCCAAATTACCGTCCAACGTAGCAAGTCACATAATCCATACTATCTCTGTAACAATTTTCCAACTACTTAATGATGGATTGCATTCTTCAGTGGAATAGCCGAAGCGTTATTAAAAACAGATCTGATTTTATGTACCTACTTAATAAATACTCGCCTTTTATTTCTGTTATTGCTGAGACATGGTTGAGGCCAGGTACCCCATTCTGCGTGCCTGGGTATGCTGTTCTCCGAGATGACAGAAGTGATGGCTGGGGGGGTGCAGCCCTTCTCATTAAAAACAATTTGAATTTTCACCATCTTCCAACTACTTACTGTAATAACTTTATTAATATTGTGGCAATACGTTTTAAAGACATCTCTTTCATTTCTGTCTATATATCTAGAAGGGATAATACAGCCTTTTCTTACCTACGTAATTTCTTGCTCTCTGTCCCCCAACCAATCATTTTGTTGGGAGATTTTAACTGTCATCATCAACTCTGGGGTGCCCCTAGTAATGACTCCTTTGGTAACAAAATGTGTGATCTAATGGATGAATTTAGGCTATGTGTGATTAATGATGGGTCTCCAACTCGTCGATCTTCGCCCATGGTTAACCCTAGCTATGTAGATATTTCCTTTTCTTCTTCTTCTCTGGCTAGCTTACTGAATTGGTTGAGATTAAATTCTACCCATGGATCAGACCACTTTCCTATCCTTATTACATTTCCCACACTACCAATAGCTGTCCCTACTCTTCCTCCTCTGTTGCCTTATAGATTAAATATGGATAATTGGGATGCCTATTCAAGAAACTTAGATGAGAAAATTGCTCTCCTTCCTGTACCTAATCCTGTAAACCTAACTGAGTGTGCTTCTCGTTTCTCTAATAACATAATTATGGCAGCTGATGAGTCTTTTCCAAGGAAAAATAGCTGTATGGGCAGAATATCTTCTCCTCCTTGGTGGGATAAAGAGTGCACTGATGCTATTAAAAAAAGAAAAGTGGCTGAACAAAATTGCAATTTCGAAATCAACTTATACAACTACCTAGAATACAAAAATATTGGGGCCGCCACCAAAAGATTATTGCTTAAAAAAAAGCGGCAGGGGTGGAGGCAATTTTGCTCATCATTATCCCCAGAAACACCCTCGGCTTCAGTATGGAAGAAAATAAAGAGCTTTAGGTCCTCTCGTTCACATGGTGGAGCAACATCACGCTCAACAGAATGGGTGGAGAGTTTTATGTCCAAACTAGCTCCACCATATGTCCCTGCTCAATCACAACTCCCAACGCCGTACTGCAGCACACATATTGATCCACTTCCCTCCTCTTCCGCCCTAGATACCCCATTCACTCTTCAAGAATTAAAATACATCCTAGATTATGTTAAGGATTCATCTCCGGGTCCCGACGGTATTCCTTATTCATTTATACGCAAGTCCAATGAAAATACCATTAAATACTTCCTTGAAATAATAAATACTGCAATAGACTCTGGTAATATACCCAATTCTTGGAAACAACAGATTATTATACCTATATTAAAACCAGGTAAAGACCCATTAGATCCAAATTCGTACAGACCTATTGCTCTCTCTTCTACTATACCTAAAATTATAGAACATTTAATTAAAAACAGAATAGAATGGTTTCTGGAACATAATCAGTTGCTGGGTAAGACACAGTATGGTTTCCGTAAAGGCAGAAGTATAGCCGATAGTCATGCTATATTTCAAGCTGATTTAGAATTGGCTTTCTCTAGAAACGAATCTATTGTCGCTGGTTTCCTGGATATCTCAGCAGCATATGACAATGTCGATCTATTACTTCTTAGGCAGAAGATGCAATCGCTAAGAATCCCTAATAAGATGGCCCATTTTGTCTTTAACTTGTTTTCAGGTAGACAAATCTGCCTGAGATATCCAGGAACGTCCAATTTGCAACAGCACACGGTGTGGAAAGGCTTGCCACAAGGTTCTGTTATAAGTCCTTTACTATATGCAGTATATACAGCTGACATGGAATTATCTATTACAACTGTCTGTAGAGTCTTGCAATATGCAGATGATGTATTGATTTATATAGGAGATCCATCTATAAACCACTCTGCTGATAAGTTAAAGTTAGGATTAGAAATAATATCATCTTGGCTCCAACAACATTCATTAAGCTTATCTGTAACAAAAAGCTCAATAGTAGTATTTACTAGGAAAAGGGATATCCCAGTATTAAATATAACCCTAGATGGTGTTAATGTACCAGTTTTGAGAGAAACTACATTTCTGGGTAAGGTTTTTGATAGAAAATTAAATGGCATTGCGCATATTGACAAACTTTTATCTAAATGTGAGCAAAATATTAACATTATTAGGTGCCTTAGTGGTGTTTGGTGGGGTGCTCATCCATCCTCTCTTCGGATAATTTATAATGCTATGGTGAGAAGTCACCTGGATTTTGGTACCTACCTTTTGGCACTAGCTAATAAAGCTGCTTTAAAAAAATTAGATGGAGTACAGCTAAAGTCATTGAGAATTATACTTGGAGCTATGAAATCTTCCCCTACAAATTCACTGCAGGTTGAGGCTGCAGACCCTCCTTTAAATTTAAGACGACAATATTTGGCAGATAGGTTTCTCTTCAAAATTTCACAAATTTCAGGACATTCCCTCCTACCTAAATTAAAGCTCTTAAGTGAATATGTTAGAACCAAACAGTTTTGGGCTCATAAGAACATCCCCTGCTTAGTCAAAAGCTATAGGAAATTTAATAATATAACCTGCTCATTTAAAAAATTCCCTGTACATCCACTATTCCTACATGATTATTCTTCTAAATTATTTGTTCCTAATATAATATTAAATTTAGGAATAGACAAAGACTGCTCTAATGCAAATAGCGAATTACAATCACTTATATCTAAATTCTGGCCGGATGCTGATATCTTCTTCACTGATGTGTCTAAGTTGGACACTTTAGGATCTGTAGGGGCTGCCTTTTGGCATTTAAACACAGACTTGCACCTTCAAGTAAAATATCCTCACTATAGCTCTGTTTTTTCAGGTGAATGTTTGGCTCTCTTAGAGTGTGTCAAATTTATTAAAGCACATAATATTGAAAACTCAGTAATCTTCTCTGACTCCAGGAGTTGTGTTCAATCTCTGACAGCTAATCCCTTCTCTAAAAACTTCTTATGCCCAATAAGTCTGGATATAAAACATTTTATCAAAGCTTGCTCGGAGGATTTATTGAGAGTCACAATAGTTTGGATACCTGGCCATGTGGGTATTGTTGGCAACGAAAAAGCAGATCAACTTGCTAAGCAGGCCATTGTTCATGGTAACACAAGTGATTTCTCCGTATATTCCTATGATTTAGTTGCTACAGCTCGCCAGGATCTGGAAAAATCATGGAATAGTTTATGGAATACTTCTAGCCGTTCCAAAGGTTCTCATCTACACAATATCCAACCAAATATTACATTTAGACCATGGTTTTCAAAGATGAGACTCCCAAAACAAATGTCTTCTACCATCAGTAGGCTCAGAATTGGACATTGTTCCAGTCCAGCACATCTCCATAAATTACGAATTAGGGACTCCTCACTATGTGAATGTGGATTGGATGAGGGTAATATAACCCACATTCTCTTCACTTGCCCTCGATTCTCGGTACCCTCTCTCTACAATCTCTTACGTAAATTTAAAGCTCCACTACCAGCTAATCACTTTTCTGTTCTATCCCTCAAGAATAAATACTCAACAAAAGCTCTTATCAAATTTATAAGCGTACATGATATTAAAATTTAATTTTTTAAACATTAAACTATAATGGCGTAACCATAAATGTTTTTATACCTTGCTTCCTTTACCGTCCATCTCGTATTCTAACTGTGTTCTAATCTCCCTCGCTATTTTTACTAACAACTGGTACTTAAAATATTACAATTTGTCCTGTCAGGTATCAGCAACAATTACTCGTTTAGTTTCTTCGTTGCAAAAATTAAAATTAATAACAAAAGTTTGCCCATGAATAACGTAACTTGACACTGGCAGTAATGTCTCCAACCTTCTAAGGGAGACCAGTTGCCATGGGAAAAAAAAAAAAAAAAAAAAAAAAAAAATAAGGCTACTTTTTATCGCGAAAAAATGGGTATAAGGGGTTGAAATAGGGGAAAGTATTTTCTTTTTACGTCGTCTTATTTCTTGGGGTACACGAGCACTAGCAAAGGATTTTTGGAAAATCACCCCCTTAAGTGGGTGAAAAGCGTATAGACGAAACTCTTGGAGCTAGGAACTAAAACTTTCTATGCAATTCTCTTTCTTTTGTTATAAGTGAGCTCTAAGAAATTATTTTATTAAAATCAACTCTGAAAAGGGGTGCAAAATATATAGCCGAAATCATTAGGCCTAGAAACATGGAATTTTGTATAAAGTTTCCTTTCTTGGGGAAAGAGAGATTTTTGCAATTTTAGCCCTAAGGGGGTGAAAAGTGTTTAACCGAAATCACTGAGCCTAGGAAGGATCATTTTAGTACACGGTCGGCTTTCTTGGATTACCCCCAGATTTTCTTAGTGCTCACTTACCAAGCACTATGAAAAATTTTTTGGCAAGGATAAGCGAGCTCTAACAAACAACCAAACCACCCCTAAGAAGGTGAAAGTGTATAGCCAAAGATACCGAGCCTAAGAATGTGAAATTTTGTATACCGATCGGTTATTTGGCGTAAGCACTCACTAAGAAACAATATTGGGCTGCCCCAAAAGGATAAAACACATATAGTCGAAGACACCCAGGCAATGATATATCATCATTATCTTGCTCTTATCCTAATTACTTTGGATCGACGCGATATGTAGGTATTTTTCTGCCATCGTAGAATATATCTACAAAGCAAAGGTTCTAGCAACATTTTATGACCTGGCGCACGACATTGTTGGCCAGACGGCATCACCGGTCCAGGTCGATGTAAATCTTTGTCTTAGTAGTATTTTGCGATACCCACGAACAATGAAAGCGTGGTAATATTTCTAGCAGCTACCAGACAGTAAGTTACAATCAAGATATTATTCCAATTTTCTATTTCTACAAATAAATAAATTTGAAGCGTCTGTTTGTCTATCAAAATAATAGGTTTTATTTATGCTCACACAATACGGTCCAAATTTTTTTGTCTGTCTGTCTATTCGTTACAGGTAATCTTCAAAATGGCTGGACCGATATTGATTATATTTTACCATCAGGTCTACCAGTCGTACATAAAGAATAACTTAGACTATATTTTATCCCAGGTTATATTTTATCCCGGTGTGGCTGAATTAAGTCGATTTTAAAATTATTTCACTAATGGAAAGCTATTTTTAAGCGAGTAACATATTTAAGCTATTTTTATCCCGATATTCCTACGGGATCGGGTACAATGTCGGTGAAATCACGGGAATTTAATGGTTTTAAAAATTAATTCACTAATGAAAAGCTATATTATCAGTGAAAGGCAAAAATTTTCATCCCGGTATTTGCCCAGGAACGAGAACTATACCGGGGAATGTCGAGCAATTTTTAAAATTCTTTCACTAATGGAAAGCTACCTAAGTTGTTAGCGAGTAACATAGGCAATTTATATCTCTGATATTTCTGGGATTTATATTATTATTTTTTTTTGCTATGTGTGTAAATTTATAATATCAGCGAGTAACATAGGCATTTTTTATCTCGGTATTGGCATGGCAATTTCTACGTGAATGAAACTGCGGGTGTTTGATTGATATAATTTTTTTTTCACCAGTGGAAAAGTACGTTATCAGAGACTAAGGAAAGGCATATTTATCATCGTATTTGCACGGCAATCTGAACTACAAGGCTGGAAGTAATATTCAAATGTGCAAGTTTGTGAAGATATTTGGATGTGTGTTACTCAATCACGCTTAAACTGTTGAGCAGATTTGGATGAAAATTGACACGTAGATAGAGTATTTCTTAAATTAAGAAATGTAATACTCTTTATGCCGATAATATTTTTTGCGATAATAGTTATATTTTTTTTATTTATACAATATGCAAGTAAATTTTTACGCGGGCGAAGCCGCGGGCAAAAGCTAGTATTTATATAATAAAGAATTATCTGTAATTAACATAAATTACAGTAAAACTTAAACAAGTGATAATATATATATATATATATACACGATATATATAACGTTGGCATTTCATTTGAAAGCCAGTTTTCTTGCGGTGGTTCTTAGCTGTTTGGTTAATATCGGTCCAGCAGCGTAAGGGTATCCGTATGCTTTCTTCCTCTTAAAACAATTGAAAACAAAACATGCAGCACAAATTAACGACTGGCCTTCTGCCCCTGGCCAACCCTTATTGAAAATTGAATTGTCAATCATATGACACTAAATAGAATTATTCCTAGTAGCTGTAGAGTTCTTAGTCAGCATATTTATTTTATTTAACAAGCATGGTGAATCTATTCCGTATTTTATACTTATGTATACTTAACGAAGAAATTTTAGTACATTTCACTGCAAATATAACTCTTCCATTTAGTGTGAATTACTCTTATCACAATGTGTCTTGTTGTGACTGAAATATCGCACATAAAATAGGTCGTTCCCAGGTTATTTTGGGACATCAGACATTATTTTACTAAAATATCGTATTTACATTGGAAAATAAATGTACCAATAGATACATACCGTACTTTGTTTTCGTGTTATTATTATTCCTTTCCGTTTACTATTCATCACCACCTGAGGACTGAGAACCCTTTCATTCCTGCATCTGATGTAAGAGTTTACTCATTTATATAAACAGATAGCAACTGTGCAAGAGCAGGTAAATTCAAATTAAAACTTCCAATACGCAAAAGTGGGCATTAACTCGTTAATCCGTTAATCGTTAATTAACGAAGTTAACAATCTGGTTAACGGATTAACTTTTAAGTTAACTTCAAAAAATGTTAACGCTCTTGTTAACTGCCGTTAAGTTGAACTTCCGTTAACTTAAGTTCGTTACATTAGTCGTTTGTTGACATGCTGTCATTTTGTTTGTTTGAATTACATGCACGCCACACACGCCACGCTCGTAAGTTCCACGACGAATGCGCCGCCCAAGTCGCCGACAGCGGATCGCGTCTTAGAGGAGTTCCCCGCGCGCACGATCCACCACCTATTGCCGTGACATAACTACCACACAGAAGGCGGTGACCGCGTCCCAGTTCCTAGCGCCGTCGAGCATTGCCCTAACAATAGTCGACAGCTTCAGATCGGCACCATTGATTACGAGTTCAAGGCGCTGCTCTGTCCACGAGGCACACACCTCGTGTGTACTGACTGACTGTGCCGCTGCCGTAGTGACTGTGCCGTATCCTCGTCTCAAATGCAATGGTGGCAGAACGGTGTGCTCTCCTTCCTCACGACCGTGTGCAGGTACTTGGCGAAGCTACCATGCCTCGTTAATACCTACATCAGTCGGAAAGAAAGCATCCCGTGACGCCGACCAAATCACTCCATCAGCACCGGCCGGAAAGCCTCGACGGTCCGAACATTCTACCGAAGACTTTCCAACCGGATTGCCCAATGGAAAATGACGATATGCCGCCGGGCTGCCATCGGGCTAAACGAGACTAAGCCGGTCCCCGTCCCGCTCCGCGAAAAAGGCAACAGATCCCGAGCCTTCTTCAATTGCTATGAATTCTTCTAATGTAGATTATGATAGTAGCAGAAGTGGTATGTTCTCACCTCCACCTAGCTAGGTATTACGTCAGAAAGCGCGTAAAGTATTAGTGAATCTTTCGCTATCGCGGCTACCGGCAGTAGCGTGTCGCAAGCTAGTATGGACAGTGCATATATATGCAACATAATTCCACTACATGCTGTAGAATTTATCTATTTCTCTCAGCCTAAAAGCAGTATAAGTTTTAAATAGTTAACTTTTAACGGTTAACTTTAACTTGGGTTAAATTTTCAAAAATTTAACGCATTAACGATTAACGAAGTTAACTTTTGGATTAACTGTGCCCACCTGTGCCAATACGGTAGTAAATTATTGGATTAATTTAAATGTAATGTCGGATGATCGGGCTTAGCTTTTTTTGAAAATATATTTTTATATTTAGATAATATTATTTTTTCTCACAAAAGATTTTTTCTCGCAAAAAATAACTTGTCAGCAGGGAAAACCATGGACGAAACTGGGACTGTCTGGATAAAAGACTACTCGATTTCCCAAGTGAACCATTTTGATTCTTGAGGGTAGTGTCGAAATTCTTCACTCTAAAACCTTAATTGTAATCTTGTAATCTTAATTATGTTTTTTTTTATAACTGACTGAAAACACTCAAAAAACTGATTGTCTATAAATGAACCTAAATAAATTTATCGCCATTGAAACTTTCTGCCTACTAAATTTAATGAAAATCGTTGGAGGTGTTTCCAAAATTCTGAATATGTAGACATTACAAGAATTGCTGGTTTTATCCCTCTTAGATAGATATCATAATGTGCCTACGTAAGTACTCTCACATTATTATTATATAATAAATGATATGATCTTGAGTTTTAAAGGTATATAGGCTACGAGGAGAAGACACCTTATTAAGGTTTGTGGTTACTACCTACAAATTATCAGTCAAATGTCCAGTTTTTATGTATTTTTTCATATCACGTTATCATCATCTCGGCTCATATACGTTACACTGCTAGGCTTGGGGCTCCTCCTTTACAGGAGAGAAATTGACCTATTATACTACGCTAGTCAGATGAATCAGTACATGATTTATTTCGAGTTTTCCTTATTTTGCACAAATATCATATCCTTTAGTCGTCTTTTACGACAGCCACCTGCAGAGGTTGGTGAACGGTATTCTTACCATACGGAAATCACGGAAATATAAGTTCTCAAAATAAGCCTGCGCAGACTGGATTATTAAAAAATACCTGGGTGTCAGTACTATATATAATATAGAATCTATATTATGGAATCTGTATTACAAAATCTATATTATAAAATATATATTATAGATATTATAGCTATAGTACTTCGAGTGTGGCAATATCCCATTGCATACATACCGAAAGTGTGTTCTACGAAAGAGGCCTAAATCCAACAGTGGACTGCTCAAGTTTCTTGTTCTATCCAGCACAATTAAATAAAAAACGAAGAAAATTATTTATAAAATACTTAAAAACCATTTCTTTAATACCTTTTAGCCTGCCTTTCTGACCTACATTCTTTTATATTTTAATGAGAAAAAAATCAATATGCTCTTATTCCAATTAGTTGAGTCCAACTGAGCAATACTCAGTGCCACAACTTCACGATTGTACTGTTAAAAAACCGCAAGAACTACTTTCTCTTACTATAGCTTTTTAGTCCCTGAATGTCAGCATCACTTACCATCAGGTGTTTTGTTTGCTCGTTTGACACCGTTTGCCATATATCAATGACTTACCCTATTATGTAGGGGACAATCAAAACCTTGTGTTGTTCGCGTATGATACCTCTTTACTGTTTAAGATACTATGACGATGTGAACAATGCACTGTCTAACGTTGTTCATTGGTTTAATTCTAACAATTTAGTTCTAAATGAGACAAAAACTAAATGTTTTAAATTTACTACTCTCAATGTGAGACAAGTGGGAACCAATGTTCAAATGAATGGGGTGGCTCTGGACCTTGTGGAATCAACCACCTTTTTAGGCTTCACTATAGATAACAGACTCCAACGGGGGCCTCATATTGAGAAACTCTCAAATAGGCTCAGCTCAGCGGCTTATGCGGTAAAAAAAAATCGCGCGTTAACCGATGTTGAAACAGCCAGAACAGTTTATTTCACATACTTTCATAGTCTCATGTCATACGGCATATTACTTTGGGGTTGCTCCGCGGAATTGAATAGAATTTTTATTCTACAAAAAAGGGCGGTCCACGCGATATATAATTTAGGCCCAAGAGTGTCACTAAGAGAGAAATTTAAAGAGATAAATATTCTGACTGTTATATCTCAATATATATACGAAAATGTATTATATGTAAAGAAAAATATCGGTAACTTTGAAAAATATAGTGACATCCATCATGTAAATACTCGGAATAAGGATAAATTAGTTGTACATAGTACTCGTCTTCAACGAGTTAACAGATCCTTCATGGGGCACTTCTACAACAAATTACCTATTAATATTCGAGATATGCCAGTTAATAAGTTCAAAAAAGCAATCAAGAGTAGATTTTGTAGAAAAGGTTATTATAAAATCTCGGATTATCTTGATGATAATACAGACTGGTTATGTATGAGCAGCTCCTCATTCAGGCATTTTCTCATTATTTCAAAAGGTGTTAAATTTAAATACATGATTATTCTGTTGTTGTTACTATAATTGTAAAGCGTAGCGTGTTTTGCCAAACGAATTTGTTATTTAATTTGTGTTTTATGTTTCAATCATCAATCAATCATCTAGTGGTTAACTCGTGATCGGGTGCCGCTTGCGGGATCTGGTCCAGCCATGGTACTTTTTCGTTATATTTAATAACGGTATTGTATGATGATTCGAAAGGCATCACACTGGAGCTATTAATAGACATGTTGTTGTATATTATCTTATTTAAAAAAAATAGTAAATGAATAAAAAAGAAGACAGTCCCACTGAGTTTCTTGCCGGATCTTTTCAGTGCGGTCGCGTTCCGATCCAGTAGTAATTTAAAGTAAAATGTAAAAAAGTGACCATATGTAAGTGCCCCCGCGGGGTTTATGCATAATAAAGGATTTGAATTTGAATTCTAGTAGTACTAATTGGAATAATATTTAAACCGACAGTATATGTTAAAACAATTCTTATATAGAAGCGATACGTAAAAAGAGTTTACCAAGTAAAGTAAAATAGTACATCTTTCGACCCTACCTTTATTGTATACAAATTATAAGTCGGCCATTATGCACATTACTTAAGTTTAAATAAGTTCTAAAGGAAACAACAAAATAAAATAACATAATAAAGCTATTTCCATTGTACGTATCATAGCAATGGTGTATTTCTGCTGTCAGTTCACACGTAGTCAGCTGTCACAACACAATACAATTGTACAACACAAGCCGTCGGCGTGCACATACACAAATCACATTATGAGATTAAACATGACGACAAAGCGTGTTTCGAATATGGACTTGTAAAATAGGGCATATTATTTCGATACAATTAATTAACCATGTCTTTCCCTTGTCGTGACGGGTTAGATTACAATATGTTGCCACCTTTTATTAGTCCATGAAAATCGCAAAGAGCGGCTGAGGTAACACCAGGGGAATGTGCACTGTCCTAGGCAATTTATAATGTCTGCTAAACTGTTTACCAATCCTGATTATTATAGGATCATCCTCCCCTAGGGAAAGTTTATGTCCACATGTTTAAGTTTATGTCCATGTCCCTAACAAATGTACGATTTCTCCAAACAAACCTCAAAGATGGTCGAAAACGAAATAATAGTACATTAAGAGAAATTATGGCATATTGCCTATTCATTGGGCTCTTTGGTAAAGAAAGAGGAACATAAGCTTATATTGACGGCATACGTTATTTGTCGAGATTATTTTTCTTCTCAATTGTATTCCATTACAAGACATGATCAATGTAACTAGGAGACCTTTTTGTATGGTATTTTTTCAATCATTTCATTGTGGTAAAAATATTACCATTAATGAATAAATTCGTAATACAAACAAAGTAATAAATTTAGCTCAAACTTGTAACCAGGTGTCAAAATAATTCCGCAGCAGAACACATTATTTCATCTGGTGACGGAGCGCTAAATGCAAGAATTTATGCCAGAGGGTCAACGGGCCATCGGAGGGAACATTCATCTGCCAAACTCTATAAATCAGAATATAGACCGAGGTAAAATATGTGATGCTGTCGATTTTTTGAGAGTACCTACTATCAGAAATATTTTTCATTCTGTTGATGAACAAGGTTTACATATTACAGTATTATTTACGTATTTGGTATTTACTTATTTATTGTTGTTTCTTAGATACTTGTGTAACATAATTATGTTAATATATAACATACGTCTCTTACGGACAAATTGAAGGCATTGGAATAGTGGCGACTTTGGGCCTCTCTGTGTGCTCTATTGTATCTTTAATAAAGAGTGCTCTGAGGGGCTGTTTGACTTAGTACTAACGTTCCTTTCAATTGTCGTACGACATAACACTTCACTCATAACACTTGGAAACGATATCGTCCTCAACTATACGTTTTGAGCGTTAATTTCTAACAGGCACCTGCAGGTTCAGGAATGAACTACCCTGCGGTGTCTCCCAAACGCTATGATTAGTTCATCTTCAAATGAGGCTTATAAGCTTTTCTCTCACGATAGACAACGACTCGGCTGTACCACTTGTATGGCTGAAGACCTTAAGTGACAGTTAACACTTACTATTAGGTGAACTGTTTGCTCGTTTGCCAACAAAAGGCCGTAAAAATATATCAGTCTCAGTACAAAAATATTTATACTGGCCATAAATTCGTGTCAAAATATGAGTCATAATTTAATAACAAGCTCTATAGCGAATAGATATAAATTTCTAAAATAACGATGATATTTTGAAAGTGAGACACCTTAGTCCTCCCGTGACCATGAGTTGACGCCGAGTTATTCGAAACGTCGAGAAAGGGTACAAACGCGATAAAATCCGTAGAAATGCATAGTTTTATTTCAAAAGCCCTGAGACTAGCAATCAGAGACCTCGTTCATACAGGTATGTCGTACAAGGTAATCGACCGGACCACTACTGCATACAGTCGTGAGTATGGAATACTGGGTTCGGCATAAGCCGAAACAAACCGAACGCCGCGTTGCTGTAGCAGTGAACAAGTTGACAAAAATGCTAGCAAAACCGCCATGTCTTCAGCGTAAGCAGATTAAGCTCATCCCGAGGGGAACTCTTATAATTATATGATATTTAATGATTGCTTTTATTAGATATTTAATTGTGTTACCTTATACATTATTATTATTATAAGTTTGCATGTCTTCTAATGGACAGAACATGTTGGTTCTATAAATTATGTTAACATCTTATTGTACACATGTTGAGACAAATAAATAAAGTTATCAAGTTATCAAGAAGCCTACGTCCCAACGTCCAGCCGTAACCAATGTCCCACAGGGTTGGCCCTAAGACTGACCTATGCGGCACACAGCACGATATGGATGTTCACACAAAAGCCTCTTCGTGGTTCACATAGAGGATAATGCGCCACTGTAAATAGTCTGCCATTAACTGCTTCAGGTAAAGGGTTTTTCAACAAGAACTTCGTTTTTCAATTGTGGCAACACCAACCACATGATAGTTTTGGCATTTAGTTTTTTAACGTATTCGTAGTAGATGCATTGGCAATTGTTACAATGAATTCAATTTCGCTCGAAAATCGCATCAAAATAACTAAAATCCACTATGAAAATCGTGGTTCTGTTAAAGTTACATTTCGTAAAATTCGTGATATTTTCGGACAACATAATCGTCCTTCTGAGACCGCTATTAAGAATTTGGTCGTTAAATTTGAGTCGACAGGCTCGATACAAAATGTGCCAACACCAACGCGTGTTCGACCGGGTCGTTCAACTGAAAACATCGCAGCCGTGAGCCACAGTGTTGAAGATCCAAATTTGTCAATTACTCGACGTTCTCAACAATTGGGGTTATCCAAAACCACCACATTGCGAATTTTGCGTAAGGATTTGGCTTTGAAGCCTTACAAGGTTCAACTGGTGCAGGAATTGAAGCTGACCGACCATTCACATCGCCGTAGATTCGCTCAATTCATTCAGGAACAACCCGCTGGTTTTTCTGAAAAATATTTTTTTCAGACGAAGCCCATTTTCACTTGTCAGGGTACGTCAACAAGCAAAATTGCCGCATTTGGGCTTCTGAAAATCCTAGAGCGATTATTGAGAAGCCTTTGCATGCTCAACGTGTCACTGTATGGTGCGCTATGTGGTCTGGAGGCGTGATTGGGCCGTTTTTTTTCGAAGATGAGGCTGGAAATGCCGTAAAGGTCAATGGATCACGTTATCGCGAGATGTTAACAACTCAATTTTGGCCTATTATTGATGACGTGGAAAGCACCGACATGTGGTATCAACAGGATGGTGCCACATGTCACACATCCAATGAAACAATCAATTTATTGCAAACCAAATTTCCCGACCGCATAATTTCACGAAAATCAGCTGTTTTGTGGCCAGCCAGATAGTGTGATTTAACACCACTGGATTAATTTTTGTGGGGCTATGTTAAGGACATAGTCTATACGGAGCCAATCGAATCGATTGCAGCCTTAAAACTCGAAATCCGTGATGTGATTAACGAAATAGACCCGCCATTTTGCCAAAAAGTGATTAAAAACATTGATGGAAGAATCGACATCTGTCAGCGTGGTCGTGACATGTGCCAGATATCATTTTTCATTCATAATTGCCGAACTTTTTTCTTCGTAATACAATTAAAATTAGAATCATCTTCATCTAAATTTCTTGTTTTATTTTGTTTTAGAAAACAAAGTTCTTGTTGAAAAACCCTTTATATACGGGCACTCGAAATAATAATGCGCCTACCTAATGCAAGTGAATGATAGATCATTGAATGCCCTGACGATGTCGCCCTGCTCCGGCGACCGCCTTCTGCAACGCAGTACCATAAGCGCGGTAAGACTGCGAAAGTCAAATGGCCCTATTGGAAATTAAACTATGTGTTCAACAGAACGGTACCACCCTCGTCAAGGTCAGCCATGATTCTTTCATGAGGCTTTAGCATGATACGGGCAGCTATGATTGTTTCCAGTAGCTTTGCCACAACATCTAGCAACACGGTGGTCCTGTAGGTTCTAAAATACTTTAGAAATCTATCTGTATTTGTCTCGTCACACATTATGTCTACGCGCACTAAATCGTGAGCAAAAGTTAATATCCATACATACATATATGTATATAACACAATATTTACAAATTTTAGCTTTTGTATGCTTATTTGTCCTGATAGGAACATTTGCAATATCAAAATTCTACCCTCTTCCATACTAATATATAAATTCAATCCTCAATAAGTGAAAGCTCCTCAATACAAAACAAAAGTGCGTTAGGCCCGTAAAGCTTGCAAATATTTAGAGTCCAACGACCGCCACCGATGTCATTCATCTATCCAAAATTCTGACATAAATCCAGTGAGGTGACGCCACGGAAATTGGGAATATCCGGACACTTCTCGATATATTTGTCACCACTACCTCCTGCATCCGATTGTATTATTGAAGGATTGACTTCCTGGTCACGACTTGTGGTATTAGCTCAGTTTGTTATTGAACTAATTATACGAATACTATATTGAAATGCAGATATTGGGCTCGAGAACTGGTATATACAGATAAACTAAATCATTAGAATGTCTTACACTAATAATTAAAATGCAAAATAAAAAACAAAAATAAAATTTTCTTTTATTTTTATTCATCAGATTACGTGCTTAATTAATTTACCAACATAATGCTATTAGGCTTTTTTCATGCTCACACGGTTATTTGCATGACACCTATGCCTAAAATAGCAATTAAAAAATTTTTGTCTGTCTGTCTGTTTGTTCCGGGTAATCTTCAAAACGGCTGGACCGATTTCAAAAATTCTTTCACCAATGGAAAGCTATAATATCAGGGCGTAAACTAGGCTATATTTTATCCCGGTATTCCCACGGGAACGGGAACTACGCGGGTAAAACGACTATAACCTATAACCGAAGCGAAGCGAGGGCGGATTGCTAGTAATACATAAATCACACTTTAAAAAAGGCATTTTCTATGCTTGCAAGAGAAACGCCGCAATAGTCTGTAGACTTAATATATACTTATAAGTATTATAAACAAAGATCGAGTCTTTTTATGTATAGGAAAATACTTAAACCACTTTTTAAGCGACAGGACATGCTGCATCACAGACCATCCGTTTCGTTCGGGGCAACGGAGGGGGTGAGCCCATAACCCGCTGGGTGCGTACCTCTCTTTACCACCATTGGGCGGGCCACCAGTAACCGACATTGTCAGTGCCTGCACCGCCCAAAACATTTGTGCTGTGTCAGCCGCATTCACAAAATAAAATGTATAATTTAAAAGGTAAGTTAATAATGTACAACTAACATAGTCGTACAGAAATTTGTTATTCGAAAACATTGCACTTTGTTATTCGGCAAAATAGCTTCCACACTAAAAGCTATTGAACGCAAGTCCTACACGACGCGCTGTGCTACAAGATGTAATAATACGAAATAATTAATGTATGTTCAAAAAAAATTATCAAAGAATGAAAACAGGAATAAAATTTTGGTAGAAAATAGAAAAACAATACTTCATTTGCGTAGATATTTAGTCACGTAATTAAGTATGGTATAACATTTAATAGCAAAAACAATTTCATTAGAATTAATATGTACTAGCAACCCGTCCTCGCTTCGCTTCGGTTATAGTCGTTTTACCCGCGTAGTTCCCGTTCCCGTGGGAATACCGGGATAAAATATAGCCTAGTTTACGCCCTGATATTATAGCTTTCCATTGGTGAAAGAATTTTTGAAATCGGTCCAGCCGTTTTGAAGATTACCCGGAACAAACAAACAGACAAAAAATTTTTAATCGCTATTTTAGGAACAGGTGTCGTGCAAATAACCGTGTGAGCATGACAAAAGCCTATTATTTTGACATTACAAACAGACACTCCAATTTTATTTATTGGTATAGATTAGGAAATTTATTATAAAATTGAAATATATTTAGCTAATAAGATAGTGAAGAGATTGGCAGGAACGGCCGTATAGATACGCAACATGAATAAGGCAGCCATTGAATATTAAAAAAAAACTGAATAATTTCTATTTAATAATCCTTACTAATTCCGTGTGGTGACGGAGTAAGAATACAATTCACCACTCCCTATCTTGCCCGTAGATGTCGTAAAAGACGACTAAGGGATATAATATGCACATAAGATCTGTGCAAGAGAAGGAAAACTCGAAATGAAACCCTATGCCAACATGTCTGACTAGCATGGTGTAGTAGGTCAAATTCTCTCCCATTGTGGAGAAGGCCCGAGCCCAACAGTGGGACGTATGTGGGCTGTGATGATGATGATGAATCTTTACAAATATTATAAATGCGAAAGTAAGTTTGTTTGTTTGTTTATTTGTTTGTTTGTTACGCTTTCACACTTAAACCACCGAACCGATTTCAAAAATTCTTTCACTAGTGGAAAGCTATAATATCAGGGGGTAACATAAGCTATATTTAATCCCGGTATTCCCACGGGAACAGGAACTACGCAAGCAAGACGACTCAAACCGAAGTGAAGCAAGGGCCGGTTGCTAGTATATTATAAATTTCATATACAGTATATATTTCAAGCTAAACTTTTAATAAGCCAAGCTGGAGATGCTAGCTAATACAAAAATTTTGTAGATAAATTTTATTATGCTTATTCTAAAAATGTTATATTATCAATTAGATAATCGTAAATCCTTTCTACTACTAAACTATTTATTCGTTTCGTTAAATAAACCTACTTATATCGGCACAGTGATATGATTACCTAAGTGAACCCCTGTCCTCGTACTTCATTAATCACTCGATGATTTATTATAAAAGGGGTGTGTCCTTATTGTCTTTGACCCATAGTGGTAGTGGCATGAGCACGGCGAAAAGATACAAAGTTACTGCATGGTACATGTGCGAAGTAACAAAAACAAAGACAAATATTATGTGAATCTCACCACTTATAGACAAAAGACTATGTCAGTGCCAGGTTGGTCGAATGCTACAACCCTCATTTAAAAAAAGTTTTGAAACATTTTTGAAGAATAGAAACTGACTGATTATGATAAACTATTTGTTTTTCTTCCCATGAAAATATTGACCTTATAATTTACACAGAAATTTCGGTATCGGTTTCGGCCGCATCTGAGACTGAAACCCAAATTCGGTTTCGGTTTTGGCCTTAAAAAGTAGTTTCGGTAGGACACTACTATGTTCTTAAAGGATGATACAATTAGGTGATTTTTAAGAAAAGTATTAATTTTAAAATATTAACATTTTTTTCTCATTAGGCGAAAAAGTAATCTTCAACATGGCGACACTATAAGATAAGATTTCACAATCACTAGTTTTGGCGAGATTGGCGAAGTTTCACGTGGCGCTCTTAAATTTTATTCATTTTATTTTAGTAGTTTACAGTGTTATATTGAATAATATTGCTGGTATTTTATTTAATATAAATACAGAGAAAGTTCTGAAGTGGAGTGAATTTGATATAATGGTGAATTGCATGCATTTTTGTGTTCTTCCAAAATTCCTAGTGGCATCACTACTTATGTATCAGCACCTACCTCAGTGGTACGACTTGACTTACTTAATGGACTGTTATTATGAATAAGCTACTCAATATAAAGAAGTGAAATAACTATAAATTATGAAGAAAATTGACTTAGTTATATTCAGACCTTCCGTACGGTGACAGAGTGAGAATACAATTCACCACCCCCTATCTTGCCCGTAGATGTCGTAAAAGACGACTAGAGGATATAATAAGCATATAACAGCTATGAAGAGAAGAGAAGGGAAATTCGAAATAAGACGCTGTACCAACCTGTCTGACCAGCATGGTATAATAAGGTCAATTTCTTACCTACTGCTGCTGCTATAGGCTCGAGCCCATCAGTAGGACGTATATGAGCTGAATGATGATATTCACTTTTAAGCTAACGAT
Organism: Lymantria dispar; assembly: GCA_032191425.1. Lineage (NCBI taxonomy): Eukaryota > Metazoa > Arthropoda > Insecta > Lepidoptera > Erebidae > Lymantria > Lymantria dispar. The sequence continues at coordinate 16,165,117 of CM063457.1, read as the reverse complement.
GTATTCGACTGAAATATTTTGTATCCATGCCCATGTATAAATTTGAAATTTAAAAAAAATCACATATACTACCATAACATTTGGGTAATAATGCAAAAAGCCGATTACTATCATATATACTAATTACATACACTGATATCTTCAATATGTTTGCCAATCGTAGCAATTATGGTACTATCCCTTTTTCGTGGAAGCCTATGACCAAGGGTATGTAGAGTCTGTCCAAGAGTAGTACAAAGATATGTTAATTGTATAGAAGTTTTCTATTATATACTGTAGAACTCGAATGAAAAACAGCTTGACATTTGTTTATAGAGTACAGGGCCCGCTCATTTCAGATATAGTTTTTGTCCATATCAAAGTTTGCCGCGTTATATGGTTTACTTAGTGGCGCTCAGCTGCCTAACTGGTAATGAATCTTGTTGGCGCTTTTACTAAGCCTTGATCATGAACTACTAACAGGATGATCGAATGAAAAAATCATTTACAAAAATCTCACTTCATAAGATCTACATTTTCTTTACTGCAGTAATTCAAAAAAATATGATTTATTTTTAACAAGTACCTCAAACTTTATAAAAAAGGGACGTAATATTTAATAAGCTAAGTGCTATCATAAATATTGGCATACATCAAATTTTAATAGAAAATATTTTGTTTTATCATTTAGCATTTACCGACCAAATTACCGTTTACGGGCAATCGACTGTGCTCAAAAATCGATCGCAAAACAGATTAGAAAGATTGACAGAGGACCATCACGACGAAATGATGTCAAAAATTAATTAAGGTAAACAAAGAGTAGGTAAATACAAACTTTGCTTTAGGTAACAATAATACGGACTAATTTAATTTATCATAATAATTATGTCACTGTTTCAACATTATTGTTAAGGACATATTATCGCATTTTATCGGTGTTCATGACTATTTAAATATTAAAACATGGGCAAGACACAAATGTTAGTTACAAGATATAGTTCTTAATAATAGCTCTCTTAAAATAAATATAATTTTAACCTTCTATAGCTGATTCCCCTTGTAGTGACGGGTTAGAATACAATGTGTCGCCACTCCTTACTATCAGGGCTCATCAGGAGAATGGGCAGAAGGGCTCCACTAGGAAACATAACACAAAATGATATTGCCAAGCCGCCTGCCCAGTGTGGACATTATCCCTGTTATAAGAAGACCTATAGTCAATAATGAACGTTGATAGGTTGATTATAAAGATAATTAATGATACTTAGAGTATCATTAAAACAGAGCATTTCGTTTAGTATAAAAAGTTGAATGTACCGATAAAAAGATTCTTTATAATATTTATCGCTAAAGCTTTTCAATTGGAGTTTTTTCGTTTCTCATTTAAAATCAAGGATCCGTCCTGATTAATTAATAATTCAATTAAACGTTTAAATTGATTTTTAAATTGAGATTTAACGAATTATAGGAAGGCATTCTTAACTTCAATTATTTGGACTGAAGAAGAATTTTGTAGACATACGAAACGATCAAATGGTCACAAATTCCAAAGTTTCAATCAAATATTCATTGTTATCAAAGAGACGGTAGAAATCTAACAAAAATTTAATTTAATCTCCGGATGGCGACGGGATAGTAATACAACTGTCGCTCCCTTACTTGCCCATGAAAATCGACTAAAAGTCTCACCTTCACTACGAATTTACATTACATATATTACGAATTTGTCTGACTCATTCAGTGCTGCAGCAACACCTCGCTAGTAGAGTGGGTAAATAGCTTTCTTGGGAAATAAATAATACTAAACTGCGATCGCCTACCCGCCTGCTAAGCATGGCGATTACGGTAACTCTTTTTTTTTAGGCAGCAACTGATTTCTAGAAGAAGAATGTGTATTCATGATATTTTTATTTTCTAACATTTTAAATGATTTAAAGGCCCTCGTAGACCCTGCGGATCACTGGAGCTGATGCCTTGGTTTCGGTAACAAAATTTATAATGACTTAAAAGCTATCACGAAACAGAAAGTTGATAAACGCATTTTATATTCATTGCTGTAATATGCTCATCTGTGCTAACAAAGAATCGTTAACAAAATGGTCTTTCGGTACTCGCAACATGCTTTTTACACATGTTTTAACTGTTAATAGACGATTAAATTACTTCGTTACCCACACGTTTCCAGGGAGATACATTAAAGTTAGTACAAAAGTCCGGAGGAAGTTGGTTAATTATGTAAATCACTACGAGTGGACTGAAATATGGCTGAATTTATTCAACCCTCTAGTGGTCAGATATAAAACAGGCTTACAGACTTCTTAAAAGTAATGACGTTCGGTTGAGCAATAATAATAGACCCAAGCGATGTTGGGTCTATTATTATGGCTCTTCAATTTTAATTGGTTTTCAATATTTTGTCAGTTTTAAACATAGCTTCTCAAATCATACATCTCAAATGAGTGAAGAGATATTAACCTACAATGTCTCGCTAGTGACACGACTGGGAATAGGCTTCATAATATCTGTATAAACAGAATATGAAAAATGATTTTATCGGCATGGTGATGGCTAACTAAATATACATTCTTCGTTCTCATCTAGATAGTGATGAATATTTTACTTAATATCGCTCCACCCTACTTAAGGTAAATACTCAAAATCAATCAAACAGAATATTTTTATTGATATTTCAAGTATTGTTTCTTAAACTAATTATTTTAGAATATATACAAGTAGCAGTGGCTACTTTTGAAACACTCAAGTAAATTAATCATATTACCGAAGCCAGAAGAATAATGGATTATAATAAAAATAGGTTTCTTGTCCCCCCCAAATAGGAGGCACGGCAGTGCCCCCGCCAAGTCGCACAAAAACGCATTGTTATTTCTTCAAGCATATTCGGATAAGCTATGAACTACTTAGTATCCCTGCTTTGGGTACCGTATCCAGCATATTGACGTCCACTGCTAGACATATCTCTCCAAGGAAGTAATACTAATATTTCGAAATAAGTTTATTACGCTTTCACGACAAAATCACTGAAACGATTTTAAAAATACCAATGTTTAGCTACATTATTAACGAGTTACGTTGGGCTACATTTGATCTGCATATTTTTACGAGAATGGGAACTACACAAGTAAAACCGGAGAATTTGTTAGTATAATATATAAATAGATATATAATATATAAATAGATATATAATAAATAGATATATAATATATAAATAGATATACGAGATAACGTCACAATTGATCGTTAAATAAAGAGATGTCGAATAAATACAATCAACGCAAATATACATGTCATTGCTATAACTTTACCTTTACCGTAATGTAGCATTGCGATGCTGACAGTAACTATCATGATGACGCAATGATAACGTTGTTTACTATCCTAATGAAGGTAATTCATTGACAAATATTATAGGATTGATAGAGACAAAACATATATTTAAATATTTACAGGTAAGAAATTTAATTGTTTTCGTTTACTGGCACTGTACACTAACTGCAAACACAAATATAAGTATTTTAAATAAGTTTCGTAATTCAGCGCTATTTTTGGCGCAGACTTTTCAAACATGTTATATGTATGGACACAAATAAGGGGTGTGGAATTGTATTTTTACTCCGTCACCACGCGGAGAAAAGATAATAAAAAATCGCATATCTTTATCTTTATGTATAAATTTCTTGTGTACATGTGTATGTCACTGAACTCCTCCTAAACGGGGGGACCGATGTTGATGAAATCATTCGTGCATGTTCAAGGGTATTTATGAAGGGTATTGTAGGGAGAATGGTTTAGATGCACAATTACACCCGATAGGTGTCGCTGCATTTTTTTTGAACAGAACAACGTCTATTGGGTCAGCTAGTCTTTATATTTAAATTTCTTGTGTACGTGTGTGTCACTGAACTCCTCTTAAATGACTAAACCGATGTTGACAAATTTTTTGTGCGTGTTCAAGGGGAATGGTTTAGATTCACAATTGGGCCCGGTAGGTGGAACTGCTGTCGATTTCAAGGAGAATTTTTATTTTATTCCGTTCAGCATTCCGTTTGTTGGATCAACTAGTAATATATAAAAGAAATAAATTAAAAGATATTGCAATGAATATAAAATATAATATGTATATTGTACAAATAAACAATAGTACATATCAAAATATTTTGGTATAACATTACAGTGTTTCAATAGTAATGCAGTCTTGCCAGTTAACTGCCGTTAACGAGCTAAAAGACCAATAAAGGTATTACGTAAAAGTTTGCGTGTAACAGAATAATTAAGTGATGCGAGTACATTTTGTGTTGATTACCAACGTTATGAATTAAAACCTATCTAAGTCGAAAACCATAAGTCGTTTTGATTATTAAACCTTATTTGTTATTTAAGCTATTTAATGGGCTCAAAAATGATCTTGTATGCACTTAAATGTCTACCGTAAGTACCGGCAATATAAGTTGATTATTTTTAGCATAATCATACTAAGCAATTTCACTTCTAAACTTACTTTAAAAATAATATAATTGACTAATCTAAATTTTCTTTTTTAACCATATAAGAATGTCGCACAAAAATATATTCTTCGATAAATCATGCACAACAAGCTAATGTAGCTTAGTACTGCAAAAGTATTTATGATTAACAATCTTCTATCGGCTAATATTAATGTTGATATCACCATATAATTCTTAACGAAGTTTTACTATCATTTCAACGTAACATTCAAGATAAATACGATCGGTTGAAAACCACACAAGGTTACATCATAAGATAGTACGCGTGTTACTTTGTTTGTAATCACACATTTTATATTCACGACTAAATTGAACTTCAGCCTGGTTACTATAAAAAAAAACTTTATATTATGTAGTCGACAGGTTACCGATAGTTTTAAAATAATTATACGCTCCTACATTAATTTTCATAATGCTTACTACCAAGTTACCAAATATAAAAAACAATATTCAAGTTATGAATATGATGACACAACGATGTAGATATGTATAGATTTTACATATTTGGGGTACAGTCGTTGTTTTTTTCGTGTCCGTTAGTAACTTTAAGAGTTAATACACAATTCAAGACACACACACTGATGTCGCGTGTCGTTAATTTTCTTCGGTGCTGCCGTGTTGACTGCACGAGTGATTCGATCACGCACTGCCTTAATGACGTCGGTGATCAAGGAGGACAGAAAAAACGCAGTGCTTATTTAGTAACATGTTTAAAACTAATAGTGTCATTCCTTTTAGATGTTGATTTTAGTTCAGAGTTATTAATTTTAACACTTATAAAACCTATCTAAAGCCTGAATTTTAATTGCCTTAGAGGCTATATGGAGAGGCTATAAAGGAGGTGGCGAATTGTATTCTTACTCCGTCACTACACGGAAAATTTCAATCAACCATTATTTTTCATCGAATTGCATTACGCAGCTAATACAGGTATGTGAAACGCCAAAGCAATGAAATATATTGCACACAGGAAAGGTTAGACATTTCCAGTCGATAAGTTTGAGTCCGCTATTTGTAACCATTTCCGTCACTAAACCACTAGACTCTGACGCTCAATATATTAGTTGTCTAAGCACAATCTCGGAATCGCCACCATTAGATGGGCGATAACATCCATTATTAATCATTTTAAATAATTAGGTAATCGTTATTTAAGGCTTAAATTATCCGATAGAGTATATAATTTAAATTATTTTTTTAAATAGATGTAGACGTGATAAGTCCAAAAATTTTATCAAAAAGTTTTTTTATTTAAGTATTGCCATATATTGATAGTAACTGGAACAATAAATTGTAATATTTATTGTCCGAGTGACCTTATTTCCATTGACAGGTAGCAAAACGGTTTATGTTCCCGTGATTGGACGTGTGAAATCTCTCGGTCTTTAGAAAACATCTCTGACAGCGTATCTATTTGCCTACGAGGGCTGAACATCAAACAAACGTCTGTAACTACGTGCCGGCTTCCCTGAATAAAGCTAAAAACAGCTAACACGCGGAATATTTCTATTAACAAATAATAATAGAAGTAAAGAATAAGTTTACCAGCCCGCACAATTTTCTTAACTTATCTTCTAACTTAGCTATATACCAAAAAAAAACTTATTGGAAATAAAACTAAATACAGCAGATTATTTCGAGAGCATCGATCTTGCAGTTACTTCGTAGGCGGACGTGGAACAAATCTAACTCTGTAACAATGTTACAGTTTGCTGCCCAAGGTAGGGGCCAAACAAACAAGCTAATGTACGTACAATAAATTCACTTTATATTCTTGTGATTTGTACGAAATTTATTTATTATTAGTTGGAGATTACTTACGGTCCGTCTAACGATATTGACTATAGCTATTCACAATGTTCCGAAATCATTCTACTATTCATAGTTAATTATTAAGTAAACTGATTAGACATTAATATAATAGTTTTTTTACTTACAATTTTGTCAATCAAAATGTGACTGTAAAAAAAGATACAACAAATCCTTACTAACGAGTTATTCTTCAACAAAAAAACAAAATTATTTGACAAAGGAACTGACATAATATATAAAAAACAAAACTCAATTAAACTGTCGCTTCAAAATATAATACGTAAACAATGGTGTTGAAAGAAATAGGAAAAGATAGGTGGGAAACAGACACCTAACGGGTACTACTTATTATTCTTCTCCGATGGAAAGAATAGCATTATAATATATAATATATATTGCAACAACAATAAATGGAAACAATTCGTTGGCCATCAAGATAAGGTTTATTTCGTTCTCTGCCGCCTCTCGACTTCATATTGCAAAGGTTTTTGCCCGACAATAATTGGATGCAAAGGAGAAAAGGTATTAATAGATATAACAAGAGACATTCTCTTCACCTCAAGCCGCTTATGTACATACAATGCACGAGTCGAAACTCACATTTTATATGCAGTAACGTGAATAACATACGCCTCATCACGATAATGGATACTTCAATATAAAAATTGCAGTCAGTTTGCAACATGTTATTCCTATGTATCAACATAAAACCGGATTGTAGTCCTCTGAAAAATGAATTTTTACATTGAACTGAAATATTTAGCAGATGGTGGAGCACATCTCTATGAATAAAACGAAATTTGATATTCCTCATATGATCACTTTTACTGCCGATGGTCGCAAACAAGCAAGCAGCATACCTGATGCAAAGTGATACTGGCGCACATGGACATTTGCAATACCAGGAGCACGGATAGGTTGCTGCCTACCGTGAAGAAAGTGCTTTTCTAAAACCTAATTTAAAGAAGGACTTGTCATAGCACTCGGCAGATACCTCATTCCTCGGGGATTGAATGCCAACAGACGAACTCTCCGGCGCCCCATAAAAGCGCGGAAGGAGCCACTGTGGTTTTAGTGGGTATTCCGGTCACCAGCGGGGGACGGTGCGTAAACTCATTTCCACAGCGTGAAAAAAAAAGGTACGTCATTCCAGATCCTGCATGTACATGGGGGAAATAATCGTTAGAAATGTACAGTAGAACACCATAACATTTCGAGGTGAAATGGATCCTTCTCTTTTAGTGATGTTATATGCTCATTATATCCCTTAGTCGTCTTTTACTACATCCACGGGCACGTGTTGAATTGTATTCTTACTCCGTCACCACACGCAACACCACCTTTCAATAATATAATATAATTTAAACCCATTTTTAAGAGAACAGTAGCTAAAATTGAATTGGTTTTAATTTCGCGCGATCCCTTTCTTTTTTAATAGTTTTCTTTTGTAAAATAACACTTCTGTATTAACTCTTGCTTTTAATTAAATTGCTTATCAATTAATATAACCAATTTTGAAAATTTGAAGATATTTTATGATCCCTTCCTTTTTTTTTTAGGAGGGTGGGCCCCTGTCAGCGCATTCACCGCCCGGCACCCTCCGGGGTGACAGAGGAGCGGCGCGCGGCCCCATGACCCACCCGTGGCACGTCACCTTCGTCGTTGGGTTGACCACCGGTGCAGAGTAACTTGTCCTTATGATCCCTCCCTGCGTGTTATTGTCCCTTATTAATCCTTTTTAGGGGCTGGCTATAGTCGGCACATACGCCGGCGACGTGCGGCCTATACCTATAACACAACCCATTAAAGCGACGTTCCCACAATTCGTATCTTATCAACTCCTGGCGTTAAATATCACATTTAAATAACCGTAAACATTATTATTATGACACTGGATGCTTCAACGCCTCTTGACTAAAATTTAAAACTACTATTTATTAGGAAGTTTAATGAATTAGTAACCTATAAGCATTATTTCTTATTATACTCAGCCCATGAAAGAAGACTAAAGGATTAAAGGATTATACCAACTCGTCTGACCAGCGCGGTATAATAAGTCAATTACCCTTTCATCGTGGAAGAAACTTGTATGGGCTGGGAAAAATCAAACTTTTTACAAACACACCTCATTTTTGAACACAAAGCTCTTTCAGATTAGGATAAATTAGCCTACATCACGCTGGCCGGATGATTAGACATAGGGTTTTATTGTGAATATACTTAGGCTAGGATAGATGCCGTTCACGGTCCGATCTCGCTCCTGTCTTGGTCCGATCAAATCTAGCTGTGTCCACACTACTAGTTCCACAATCAGTCTCGATCCATGGTCGGTCCGAATCTCATGTGTGACGATCCTTTTTCGTTGGTAACCAAGTTTTTATGAGTCAACTGTTCTTTTAAAATACTTCTATTTATTATATTCTACACTTTTATCTCGGCAAACGCTTACAGAAATGCGAAAATAATTATAGTGTGATTATTTATTATTCATAATCAAATGTTATAAATCACGCGCATAAATTACATTACTTACCCTATTCAGGATTCCACGATTTATTACTACCCATGACTAGAAGAAAAAGGTAGGAAACGTCTCCCTGCACGACCGAAGAAATACTGGAGTTGAAACAAAAACGTATTCACACTGTCGGTACAAGTCATGACAAGTCCGATCTCGCTCCAGTCAAATATTCTTTTCGACCAACCGGTACCAGCGCGATATCGAATCGGAACTAGAGCGATACGATAGTGTGAATACTCTGATTCTTTCTTATTTAAGAATATTTTACCAGACCGGGAACGGACCGAGACCGGAGCGAGATCGAACCGTGAACGGCATCACAGTGTGAATCGACACTTATTCTCCTACAATAATACTGCCTACGTCACTTAATCGAACTATACGATAACCAAGGCAATGAAAGGGGTGATGATCATAACATCCTTACGTCACCACACGAACTGCATTAAAATTAGTGACAGTAGTCATTTCATTGAATAATAATAAGTCTCTCCATTTAGTGGCGGAGTAAAAATACAATTCACCATTCCATATCTTACCCGTGGGTGTCGTAAAAGACGACTTATAAATATAAGATGCATTATAACATAAATGGAAGAAAAAGAAAACTCGAGATAAAACCCTATACAATCTACCCTACACATCTTCCAATGTGGTAAAGTAGGTCAAATCAAAATATTATGGAGGAGACTTGAGTCCAACGGTGGTCCGTACATACATGAGCTATGATGATAATAATGATGAATAAGTTTAGAAAAATTCACTAATGCAATACACAGAAAATATAAATGGTAACATGTATAAATTAGTAGATGTAGTATTCAATTACTAATATCTCATCACATTACCTTACACCTTGACGAACTTCTAATGAGAATACTCGCCTTAAATAAAATTCAAATTCTCATCACGCAGCCACGGATCCATCTTCAACTGTTCTACTGTTGTGTTAATTAGAATTCAGGAGACAAGGACTGTTTAAATTGAAAAAGAACAAGACACATTTTCAATCATTTTATATAAAAATACGTAGCAGAATATTAAAACCTGGACTCGGCCTGTCTGGATAGCATGTGACAATATGCAATTAATATAAATGTGGCAAAGGCCCACGTCCAATAGTGGGACGTATATTGAAAGCAAGGAGGAGAGGAGGATAGAAGATAAGGATCACGTTTAGATCTTATTATCATTTAGTGGATCTAATGCAAATAAGAAGGCAGTAGTGAATATCTAAATAAAAACACGCTTTGCATACTATAAAACAGAAATCTTATAAAGAAAACGTATTCATATCATAAATATTTTCTTCATTATTTTCACTTTATTTTCTTAGAATATATTCACGCAGATTTTGTCCTTATAGAACGGAAGCTCATGCTAATAAAACAGCAGTCGATGTTTCGGCCGATCCTTATCAAGATTAATGGGGTTACTTTGCGTATAAGGCATCGTGATAATCCCTATCGAATTCGGATTAAACTACAACCTACAGTTGAAACGCTCAATCAAAGATGATTATAAATGGCAGATGCTTCAATATAGTATGTGCCAAAGTCTTCACTTATTTAGTTGTAATTACTAAATTGTGAAATGATAATTGGTACGTCTTTTTCCACTTATGCTACAGCATATTTACCGGAAGCTCAAATTTATTAGGGTATTGCGTGTGGTGGGTTTTGGTGATGCCTTTAACACCGCCGATCCTCATTACAAGCATTCACACTCCACTTTCTTCACGCCAGGTAGCGGTCTAGCAAAGGTCTATGAGCGGCAGTACCAGCAGGTGTACTGTCTGCTCGTTTGCCACCAAAAGCAATGAAAAAAATATTTTATTAAGAATTTTAAATAAATCATCAAAAACTTAAACCAATACCTTACACACAAATAGATAATTTATTATATATATATCGATAATTTTTTAGTATTCAATATATTGTAAATAAAATTACTCTACGAATTTTATCGCGTTTATATTTGATTTTTGAATACCCGACGTTTCGAACACTTTACAGCGTACATGGTCACGGGCGGACTGACTAGAATACTAACGTAATAAAATCCGTAAAATAGTTTTATTTACAATATGTAATACTCGCATAAACATCAGAAATCATAATGTTCAATATAGATTACTAACGGACCATGAAATAACATTTACAATCGGACAGCTAATGGGACTTAGCCTTAAAAAATTTAAAGGAGAGCGTAATCCACGCTTAAAAAAATGGTCAAGCTAAATCATATATTGTGATGTTTATCATAGACTAACCGCCTTCATATGTTGATTAAACCACATCACATAAATATAAACCAAGTGCACATTATAATTCAAAATGTTAAAAATTACACAAAAAAATGTTCATGTGTCAACTATGTATATATATATAACGCAAATATTCACATCACAATAGATCTATGAAATGTTTTTTTTATGATGAAACAACCCGAATATACCTGAACTTTTTCTCTTGCGGCTACTTTCATAATATTCATGATCGGTAAGGCTATAAATGATGAGGGAAGGCGGAGTGGTCTAAGTAGCGAACTACTATGCCGAGTGTTATGGGTTCGATTGCCACGCAAGATAATTTTTTATGCAATCCACACATGATTGCTCCAAGTTTGGGTGTCGTTTCTCGTGTTAATCAATTGTGTTTGTAAAGTGGCCAGTAACACAAGAAATTATTTCTTAGTGCGATAGTATCCCTTAGTATTTGTTATAAAATAGTAATATATTATTATTATTACTAATAATAAATGTGCATCAGGCTGACCTACTGGCCAGGCAAGCTAGTTCAGAAGGTATTGACTTTACAGATGCTCCTCATTACACTGAACATATACCAACCATTAAAAATACCTGCTTATGTAAATGGAAAGAATATTTTGATCAACGTTCAAAGGAAAAAGGAATATGGTACAGAACGATCCAGTCAGCACCTATGCCTCAGCCATGGCTCGATAAATGTTCCTATTCTAGAGGGGACTTGACTCTGTTAATACGGCTTCGTTCCGGACACATGCCGTTAAATAAATTTGGCAACCTAATGAGGAAAGTACCGTCACCCAAATGTGACGTTTGCATAGAAGACGATGAAGACGTGTATCATATCTTGACGAGAGCTCGGAACAAAGCCCTCAGATCACAACTCAGTGTCGGTTTCACTTTATCGGACCCTCTGGTGGAGGAAGTGAAACTGATACTGGACATGGTCAAATATGCGCTAAATCTTAGAAAAGCTAGCAATATCTAGTTTAAGCTATAATTAAGTCAACATTATATTTTGATTGTACCTACAGAGTGTCATATTCACATTTGTGAAAAAGCTCTTTAAATAAAGAAAAAAGAAATAAATGCATATAATATACGGATATAATAAAAATAACAATATATTTTAACGAAGATAGCGCACTTCATCGTGTCAATTATACCATGAATTGCCATTAGGTATTGTAAAGTCATGCAGCTCTTATTTAGTAACATAAGCTTTTACTAAAAAACCCTAAGTAAAATATAATACTAAAAGTGTATAAATTGAATGTTACCATCAATATAGATACTTTTAGAGAAGTAAGACGCCTTAAAGTTACATGAAGCTCTCACGATAATAAGAAATCATAGATATACAAAAATATGACATAGTGGCTTCAATCCCCTGGTGCATCATTTTTATCGGTGGGAAGCGCTGGGTAGTTGTAGACGGCGTTCGTAACGTAAATCATGCGTCATAAAATCTGCATCGGTGGCGTCTTAAGTGCCGCCTTGCTGCTACGTGGTATGTTAGTACTATGAACTATTAAATAATATAGAAAATTTCTGTACTACTTTAAATATGCAAAGTTTACCGTATATGTCTTTTAATAATTTTATAGTTAATGTACATGACATATTCTATTTGTACAAAACATAAAATAGGATTCGGTTTTTAATTTAATACGAGTCGATTTTTAAATAGACAGTGGAGATCCCTAATATTTCTAAAATGATCTAACCTCTATAATGCATAGAATTATTACCATGTAACAATTATTTATTTAAAAAAAATGGTTCAATGTTATAATTTTTCAACTATTAGTTGTATTTTTAACACTATAGACAGGTAACTTTTCTTAAATTAAAAGAGTAATTAGACTACTATAATACGTTGGTTAGTCGGTTTAGAATAGGAAAACTCAAAATGAAATAATATTTTGTTATTTAGAGTCTTCCTACTTACTACTACTATTACTTACCTAGAGTTACCTAGAGGTGGTATCTGCTTCCGGCCCTTAGTCATCTCTTACGGCAACCTTAAGCAATGAAAGGGATATTGAACCATTCCATTACCATACGGAACTTCGTTTCAGCTCATATATGTTCCCCAGCTAGGCTCGGGCCTCCTATACAATGGCAGAAAAATTTACCTACTAAACCACGCTAGTCAGAATGTGGTATAGGGTTTTATTTCGAATTGCCCGTCTCTTGCATAAATGTCAAATGCATAGTCGTCTTTTATGACACCCACGAGCAAGAAAGGGGGTGGTGAATTGTATTCGTGCTGTGTCACCACACGGAAAAGGGATATGGATCTTTACAAATTTTATTTTTCATCAAACTGTGTAAATTCCCTAATATATAGAACAAAAGTAAATAGTGATAACAATTACAAAGTAAAAATTCTACTAGACGTATATACGTCTAGTAGAATTTTATATATTCTATTTCTTTCTATTTTATATATATATATAGAATTCCATTTATATAATAAAAACCTGTAAGCAGCACAGCTATTGTTTACCATAACGCATTACGGGCGACAGGTGTTGCAGTGACTAACTCTCGACGAAGCACTCTATTTTTTTTCTCAAGACCCATTATCCGCACTGCCGGATGCGTTGTCTATTACCCGTGAAACAACATAAATGGAACAAGTAGCATTGCTTAATGGAAGGCAGGCGAAAGGAATAAAAATACAAACATGCTCTGCTTTAATATCGGTGAATCCAAATATATTAACATATATTTGGAAATTGAAATGCAAAGTAGGGAAAATAAAGGGAAAGAAGAGAAAATACGAAGGTAAATAATAGAGTACAACATAAAAGATATTTTAAATAATAGAGTATAACATAAAAAACACTAATATTTATATATATTAGTATTCCAAAGTCTTTATATTATAGTCTGTTAAACCAGGCTAACCAGGTGGATCATCATAAAAATCACAAAAGTTCAATTTTTCGACATCATAATTTCATTTCTAATCTTTTTGTAAATATAATAAGTCACTGTAATATGAAATAAAGTTATTTTTACACATTTATCCCCATTCTGAGTATTCATGAAGGGGACAATCCTTCTGTTTCACTTTTCCTATAAATGTTTTGAAATAGAATTACGATGTCTGATAACTTAAGTATCAATATTTAAATTTATGCATCTATCCTGATGGATAGGTTGATACCTACGCACGTCAATTGCTGGGATAAATACCTTCGAAGGCAATGATAACGCGAGAGTCACTTAGCTTAGTGTTCAGTTGGCGACCGCAACTGGTGTTATCACTTCCCGAGGAGTCTGTTGCCGCCCATAATCCTACTAATCCATTAAACATGTTATACAATTCCTTCGAGAAATTGATGGTGGAATACAAAAATATCTCAAATTCGCCATAGGATTAAAAGAATTTAGACACGAGAGCGTTTACTCAAATTAGCGCTTGGCGTATTTATACTGCTGCCTATTATCTCATTTTGAAACGGACGTGGCGTTACTAATAACACAGTTGAGCTCGGTTGACAGTTATGACTATCTGACACCTCGATGCACTGATGTAGCTTAACAGAGCTACTAATGAATCTAGAATATACTTAGCTAAATATTTTTTACCAAATGCTTATAATAACTGTTTGGTATTTATTTCAAGCTTTTATCGTTGTATATATACTTAGCTGTATACTACTACATCTCACAAAGTTCAATCGTTTAGCTTCACATGGTAAGTATGCAGACAGCATATTGCCGTTAAGAACACGAAGTTGGGCTCTGCATTGAAAATAGCAGCAGAAAATTCTCAGAAATCAAATAATCTATAGAAAACGAAATGACTTATTTTACCAACCCCCGTATTCCAGCCTAAGATATCAACATAAACGTATCAAAGAAGGCAGTCTGATGATATAACATTGTTCACATTCTCAATGATTATTATAGCAATGTAGTTCTAGTAGATATCTTCGTTGGTACTATTTCACTTGTCTTAAACACGGCCAGTTTTACAATATTTCGAATTACTAAACACATGAACTAGGGACTAATTGGAGATATATGAAATATTCAACAAGTATGAATATTAAAAACATTTAATTGTTACATTGAAAATATCGTAGCATTTTCGTAGCCGGTTCGGTGCGTCTACGCGATGTCGTACTGCTACATAAAACTACGCGTAGCGTCGTCACCGTAGCAGATTTATTGAAACGTAATTAAATATTACAAATACATTTCACTGCGAAATAATAGTCAAATATAATCCTTTATTGACATATATGCACGTGTTTTCAAACACAATAGCGATATAAAATATTAATGGCTGAAATCCGATAAGACCTGCACATTATTTGCTTGATAAAGGGACGTCGAGTATAGTTATCAAACCACCAAGCGGAGCAAATAATGTCACACGTCTCATACGTGTTCCACATGTTGGGTTCGAGCCTACTCTCAAATAGGAGAGATATTGGTCTACTATTCTATGGTGTTGAGTTTTTCCTCTCTTGCACAGATGTTATCCATCAGCCTACAGACGTCCACTGCTGGAGATAGGCCTCCCTAGGAGAATGCCACTCGGCACGGTCCTGCGCCACTTGCATCCAACGGTTCCCTGCGATTTTGAGAATGTCGTCAGTCCACCTAGTGGGGGGTCGTCCTACGCTACGCCGTCCTATTCGTGGTCGCCACTCAAGAACCTTTCTTCCCCAACGGTTGTCGGTTCGACGAGCGATGTGGCCTACCCATTGCCATTTCAACGTGCTAATTCCCGTGTGGCGACGGGATAGAATACAATTGTCGTCACCCCTTGCTTGCCCGTGGGAGTTGTAAAAATCGGCTGAGGGTCTCACCAGGAGAATGGGAAGCAGCTATCTCCTGGGAAAACTTCTTACATCAACACCTACTGCGATCGCCAACCCGTCTGCCAAGCGTGGCGATTATGGCATTATACCCCTCCTATAAAAATGGATACAATAAAATGACAGATGTTATATGCATGTTAAATCCCTTAGTCATCTTTTACAAGGACAGGGGGGTGGCGAATTGTATTCTTACTCCATCACCACACTGAAAATTACGAAACGTTCCACGCTGGGCTCAAACCTACTCCACAATAAGAGAGAAATTGACCTATTACTAATTGACCACCCCGGTCAGACAGGTTGGCATAAAGATTCATTTCGAGTTTTCCCTCTCTTGCACAGATGTTATATGCATATTAAATCCCTTAGTCGTCTTTTACAACATCCACGGACAAGATATGGAAGGGTGAATTGTATTCTTACTCCGTCTCCACACGAAACGTAATACGTATCTAGTATAAAAACTAGAAGCGTACGGCTACCATTATTTAATAACTGTGAAATGAATAATTTAATTAAAAAGTTTTGAAGCAGTACAAACAAGACACATATAGTTGGTGCGACAGCGATATATAAAATTTATTTTCGAACAACAGAATGACAAAGAGCTGAAAACTGGAACAGTCCTAAGTGGAACTTAAATAGCACTGGTAAATATACGTTGTATATACTTTAAATAAACCACTGTAGTGGTAACGGTTCAATTAAATACATAATATATTTCAATAAAAACACAGGCATATTGACGTTTTAATTAAATTGAATATAGCATGTTTTTGTTTACAAAAATAAATCACATCCACAACTTTTGGGCTTCATTTATTTTATGTAATATCTCCTAAATTAGCCGTCAAAGACAACAGCTCTAATATTGCTCCTGAATCTCATAAAAGCCGAGTGCTAGCTCTTTACCGACTAGAGAAAAATTACCTAAAGCCGTACTGTAAAAGATAGTGTGGCCGAGAATAGTTGATAGAAAGATGGGAGAAGAATTGATTAGTCGATTTAATTACATTAAATATGCAAAGAAAAATAATAAATAACAATTATAGCACGGTATCAACACGTTTTACACGTGTGTATACCGCGGACTACTAAAAATATATTGAAACGTATTGGATCTGAAATAAATATCCCCCAAACTTTTAACTGCGAAAGTAGCTAAATATTAATTTGACCGCTCCTTATTGCTAACTCCCACATAAAGGTTATAAACTAGGACAGAATGACCACAGCGCATTCTGTCGCTGAGATAGCAGCTGCAAGCGACAAAATGCGCAATTAATAGTAAACAAGCGAGCAATGGGCAGAATGGTGCGGTAAGTAAAGTCCGCGTCCATTAGCAAACCGAGTAAAAACACTTTAAGCACCCTACACAAAACAGCGGGACAATTTCGCGGCAATCACAAGCAAGCGAAGCGTTAACGTGTCACAATTTATATTTTTACTAAGCACACAGATTTTTACAATTATTCTTCGCTTCATATAACATGTTCAGGTCCTTGTATGTATACCGCGAGTAGCCATCTATCATAGAGTTACAGCGATTTGAGTTTTAAATGCTATAGTAACACGACTCGGTTGCACAAATTACGTGTCATTTAACAATAAATATTTTTTTAAAAACCCTGCACTAAGGAAATTAATCCTTGTATTGCGTGAATCTTTACAAACACAATTAACGGACACAAATTACATCCAGACTCAGTACAACAATTTGTGTATCGCTCAAAGTGCTGTCAAATTTCGAATGCCGGCAAGTAAAAAAATGACAATTCATTAAGGTAATAATCATATATAATCGAGATAGTATTTTGGTCTCCCTCTTCCTAAGCCCCATTTCAAAACAATAAGAAACTGCCGATAAATGTGAGCTAATCGTTCCGATTTAAAAGATTAAATTTTTGATATACAGGTAAGTATATTAACTTGTGTATCGTACTGGTACTGGTATATATTATTTAAATATTAAATGTTTTAAAAACATAGTTAAATTCTCATAGTACTTTGTCTAATATAATCTTTAAAACATTCCGCACTACATTTTATGAGAAGATAAAAAAATACCAAATATGAAATAAGAGATGCGCTTCGGTAAGCTATGAGTCCCCGGATGCCAGATATAATTTATTTGTCAACTCCGCTGAGCTGCGACATATTTCTTTTGACGAGCCTGTCAATTTTTAATGGATATTGCAATTTATCTATCAATAAATAATCATAATAAAGCGTACTAAAATACAGCACAATACCGTTAGTGCTCTGTATAAAATTCTTTTGTATTGCATTATATAATGGGGCATTATTAACGCAAATAATTAGGGTCTTATGAACGCCCGGTTCAATGCATTGAGCGTGGCATTGATGTTTATCTAAATTAGCAGCAGTATTGGTAGAATTAGTAATTATATGTCTTAAGGTGTTATGAGGAAAGCAAGGTAACAATGTGTCACAACAAGTTCCTCGCCCAAGGGTGTCGTTTCAAGCAACAAATAGATGTAAGCAGATAATAGAACGTTTATTAGTTATTTTGACCCACATTTTAGTCCTCCTGTGATCACGAATGCTAAAAAAGTTTCGAAGGATAATAATATAGGTAAAGATGAAATATAAATCATCAAAAAAATATAGCAATTAGCTTTAAGCACTTAATATATCTTGCAATTTCACCAGACCTAACTTTCCAAAATAAGTAAATTCAACTCAATCAAAATACGACGGCGTTGACGTAACATTTTTGTATCTGTTCATTATGCTAACTATTAACATAATTAACTTGTAATTCAATACACTTGGTAACACTCGTGCACAAAGCTAACAATCTTAGTTAGTGGCTCTATATAAATCATTTCAATAGCTTTCGCACCCGTCCATCCATCTAGCAACCCATCAATGCAGAGCTAGACATAAAAGTCTGCAAGGAAAGGTAATACCATAATCGCCACTCGTGACAGATTTGGTAATTACAGTTGATTATACAAGTTTCTCTATGGGTCGGCCCATTCTTCTGGACTTGTTTTAGTTGATTTATGCATCACCCACTGTTCATGTAAGGATTAAAAGACTTTACAATATAACCTTAGTCCGTTACCACAATATATTCGTGATGTAAAAAGTTTTCACATTAAAATTACTGGCACACCACTGTGATTTTGCAGAGATCAGGACATCTCGATCGTTTACATACATTTTTAGTAACCTGACAAGGGTTACCGGACATCATTCGCTACAATTTACGAAAATAAATATATGGGGTGGTAGATCGATCGTATTGGGCGTCGGTGAGTTCACAACGTTATTCCATTACGAAGGGTGGGAGCAGAATATCAAATGAGAATTGACCCTTATATGCCGTGACTCGTCACCAGTACCGTTTTGATATAATTGGAAGAGGGACATCATTATTTACAGTGAAATAAACCGACAAATACGTCTGGCTAATTGTTGATTGTATGTAATGTAGATACACTTTGTGTGTATTTTTAGAAATCTAATCGTTGCTTAATTATTATTGATTGAATTAGTGTCATCACAAAAATCTCAGGGCCAGCCTGTATTAAAAATAAAAGAACTTTTCCCCTTATCA
Organism: Lymantria dispar; assembly: GCA_032191425.1. Classification (NCBI taxonomy): domain Eukaryota; kingdom Metazoa; phylum Arthropoda; class Insecta; order Lepidoptera; family Erebidae; genus Lymantria; species Lymantria dispar. The sequence continues at coordinate 16,145,577 of CM063457.1, read as the reverse complement.
CAATAATTTCTTATTAATTCCAACACAACACCATTTCCATCCCAAGGTTGCCTGGAAGAGATCGCTTATAGCGATAAGGCCGCCCTTTGTATATTCTGGGTTATGTTAGTATTTAAGTTTTTGTATTTTGTTTTTGTAATTGGTGTACAAATAAAGAATTATCTATCTATCTAATACCTACTTTTAACATGTAAGTACATGAATAAAGGAAAACATTTCGTATAATACTTTCGCTATAATAGTATCACAACCGGCCTGACAGATGACTTGTATAATTTAGTCCTTGACTAGCACTAGATAATATTGGCTTAGGTCAGTAACAATAAAGCTTTTAGGAGGCTTTCACGACAACCCTTACCAATGTTAGGACTGGTAGTAGTCTTGACTACCATCAAAAAACACTAATGTTATATAATAATAATAATACCTTCTCCCTATATATATTTATTACGTAAATATTTTTTTCGTATCTAAATCGCTTATTACCTTCTTGAATTATTTCAGTAGATATGTACGTCGGTAGATGCTTCACTAACTTAGTAACTAAGCCTAACTTTACACATTCGCGAAATTCATGTAAGTTAAGTAAATTATAAATATTGCATTTTAAATATTTATAATTTACTTAACTTAATTTCATTAATTGATACTATTTAAATATGCAATAAACATTATTGTCGAAAACATTATAGTAGGCGTGTTGTAGAACTCTGTCACCGAAATTATCAGATATCGGAAATGAAAATATATCCGAAAACGTCACCGAAACCCTTATAGAGTCGGTGTCTGTATTGACACGTTACGACCAGTTTTCTTTTATCCAGCCGAACTGACAGCCTAAACCTATGGCTCTCCAAAGGGAAAAATACAATAATCACCAAACATACACATTCCTTGTACAATTCCCTAAAGATTAAATACCAAATTACTGAAATTTAGCATTAGCCACATGCTAGGCTATTTATAAAAACGTATTTTGATTACTACAAGTAAGCCTTGAACCCACATCAGGAATTTACAGTGTATAAACATTTTTCGATAAACAGCGTATGGGTCGTCTCCCGTAAAGACGACATTGCGCAAACAAGTTATATAAATCCAATATCCGTAATTGAAACTATTCGAAACTGTCGACTATTTTGAAATTATTTCATATTTGTAACCATATCCGCAATTTATTCTCTATTCGTATCCGTATCTAAATACGAAACTGCATATCCGCAACATTTCCACATAATACTTTAATGTTAAACGGTTGACACAGAACATGAAGACAGCGTCATTCACGCAAAAATCTCTATTTAATTTTAGAATTAAGAAAACTTAGAAATTAGCAATATTTTTTTTCATAAAGAAAAATTAGGCAAAAATATTAACTTATAATACGGCGATATTTATACGGTCTATAACGCAATTATACAGGCAGCTTCAAATTTAAAAGGACGTAGAATCCTATTTTTTTTTAATTAAATTAATTTATGTTTTTCTTATAATACGTATCTGTCCGTCATAGTTCAATCAAAAGTGATCCCAACCTCTACGAAATTAGCCGGCAGAAACACACGAAGACAAACTATTTAAATTTTGATTTATTACTATGAGTCTCTTACAACGTCCATATGAAATTAACAAAACTGTTATTTTGACATTCCAACAGACGAGTCAATTTCATTAATTTGTATAGATACCGTGCAAATTAATTCCAAACAAGTCAACTAGATATGAATTATTGTAATTCAAATAGGTACTATCATCGTTCATATCATGCACGACTGACCAAACCTCTTTTAATTTATGATTTCCAAGCAATCGCAAAACGACTACGTTATGTGTTATTTATATTTTAGTCTAGCAGTATATTTGAATAAACCATTATGTAGTCTAATATAAGTTATAAAAAATTTCTAGTAAAAATTGCTAATTATTCTAAAAAGCAATGCAAGTTAGTGATCACCATTCCACACCTTGCCTACATAATATAAAGGCAATTAAGTTACTATACCACGCTGATATAACATGCACATAACATCTGTGCAAGAGAAGCAAAACTCGAAATAAAACCCTATACCAACATGTCCGACCAGCATCGTATAGTAGGTCAATTTCCCTCCCATTGTGGAGGAGGCCCGAACCCAACAGTGGGACGTATGTGGGCTGCGATGATGATGATACCACGCTGGTCACTCGGGTTGATATAGTGTTTCGTTTCGAATATTCCTTCTAATGCATAGATGTTAAATGCATATTATACCGATTAGTTGTCTTTTACGACCATGGGCAAGATAACTTATGATGGATTGTCTTCTTAGTCTGTCGTCACACGAACTGATACAATTTTTATTACACATGAACAAAGCCATATATTTTCATCGAGCATCGAAGATCAATGGAACATATTCAATCTGTCGTATTGTCCTTGTTTTCTTGCTTACTAAGTCATAGCTACGTCTCATTAGAAACATGTTCCTACATATTAACGAATGAATTCGTCTGAGGTAACCGCATGCAAGAGCGAGTGGTCGGGGTGGGTGTAAATCTAACCGCATACCCAAGTCACCGAACGTAAGCATTAACGTCAAATCGGAAGAGCTATTTGGTTCTAAAGCGCCTTCACTGCGTTTATGATTACGATACTTCAACTTAATGAGCGCCATAATCGTTTAATTAAAGGTGATGAAAACATTACCTTAATTATTTCCACGGGAGGGTCGTAACTTACGAATGATTAAATTCTGAAGTCGACCAAACAGTTTTGACAGTGTGTACCTTCCATAATAAATGAACATTGTAACGATTCTAGTGTTATCTTTTGTTATTTGCATTTCAATTTTAAAATATTAATATTTTAATTGTAATTGTGTGCAAGTTCCTTGGTATTATTAAAATAAATGTTAACAATTCTCCGTAAATTTATAATATTTTCAGGTGAGAATCCAGAACTGAAGTGTGCTTACTAATTGCATCAGAAAAATATTTATGATTTTCATTGCACATGAACAGAACAGAGTTATGAACTCGTCGTAATCATCGGTGCCGACCTGACGCTACCGATCATCGCTAGGACGATGGTCGATTGCGTCAGGAATTGGAACGCTGTGACCGCCTTCTATGAGCTGTTTCAGTCGTTTCGCGGAAGGAGGCGGCGGATCTTGCACAGGAGGAATTCCTCTACGGCGATAAGTTCTGCAGCCTGCCTGATGCCGCCCTAGCCGAGGCCGCGGGTGCAAGGACCAGGGAATAGTCCGTCACCCACAGAGGGGCTGGGCAGTAACCCGTTGGGCTGACCACGGTTTCGATACGAGTAGTCGGCCCAATGGCGAAGGGAAGGGAATATGTTGGGTTATGGGGCTGCGCGCCGCTCATTAATCTGGACGAAAGGAACGGCGCGCGTCCAAACCATAAGCTAGCCAAAAAGATGTGGTGTTCATTTTTTTTTTTTTTTTCCTCTTTATTTATTATTAGGGACTTTTATACAAATGTACATGCCAGTCCCATCGTACCTTACAAGATTAATTATTAATTGAAACGTAACATTACAAACTTAAATAAATTATAGGCTGCTTCAGAATTAGGTGCCGACAATATATGGTGAAACATACCTATATCACATATGTTTATATTAAGCTTTTTAAATAAATCCTCTCTAAATGGTGTTCATTGCAAGCTAAGGAATAAACGATTTTAACACAAGTTTCTATCAAAACAATTATGATGTTGTGATTATATAAGTTGAGGCAACACTAGAACTTGTTTGAACCCCAAACAATCTGAGTCTTAATTTGTTCTCCGTTCGTTACATAAGATAACAATCAGAGACCAATAGCACGAACTTACGCAACGATGAGAAGACTCATCAACGAAACACCTTAGGTAGATTCTACCTCTTATCACGACCCACGGATGTAAGGGGCACGATAAGACTAATCATTCTTAATGTAAATAAACACAATATGTTATGTTTAAGAGATAGTGGCTTAGCATTATTTGAAACATCGAAACTAAGTAACTCAGGATAACTCGTCCATTAGAGATTGCAACCCGGTATGTTGCTCAACCCGGCCGGGCCCGGTTGCTTTCGTCGCCGACCGGCCGGGTTGTAATAGCGATGAAACCTTTAAAGTATTTTATGAAAATTTTATATATCTGAATGGAAAAAGACAATGATTCAAAGTTAATATTTATTTTAAACTGGCTTATGAACAGTTATCACGATAATCAGTCTCACTCAAGTCTCAAAACCACACTTAATACATAATTGATTACTTTTACTTATGGACGGAAAAATAACATTAGTATTAGTAATTATTGATTTTTATAAGTTTAAAAAAGTAGGTCTTTCTCTTTACTCGTTATAGTGTCTATTTGAAAACATAGTATCAAAATAAGAAACTAATAACGCAGCTTAAAGTACTAAACGTGTCATAACAACTTAGATTAGATAGATAGATAAACTATGGTAGCTTTGATATAAACAAAACAAATTCTTATATGCTAAAAGTAAAGTATTATGTTTTTTCTTAAACTTTGGTTATTAAGACTAGTGAGTGTTACTATTACTAATTGAGCAAATCTTATAGGCTTAGGCTGTATTGTAACTGTAAACAATCAAACTTGTATAGTCTTACTTAACTAACAAAGTGTAACGTAAAATTGGTTGCGTTACGTGGCTTTATAAATGTATTATAATAAAACGAAAAGTATATTCTAACTTGCATAAGGCAAAACAATTATTTTTCAGTCTGAAAGAATAATCTTAAAAAGCTGGCCATTCTTATCGGGCCCGGTTTACAATCTCTATCGTCCATCCTCCTTGCCAGCATAACCTTTCCATTTATTATAATCCACATCCATTTACTCGAATAGTAAGGTAATGATATCTGATGTTTACGCGAGCACTACACATTGTAAATAAAACTACTTTTACGGATTATATCGCGTTTGTATTTGATTTATGATTGCCCGACGTTTCGAACACTTTGCAGCATTCATGGTCACGGGCGGACTAAGGTGTCTCACGTCCAACAAGTAATCGTTGTTACAGACATTTACAATTATCTACCCGATACAGAAAATAGTTATAAATTTATTAAATTGTTACCCACATTTTAGTACAAATTTATAGCCAGTGTAAGAAGAAAATGAATCTATATGAAAAAATTATATTGTTTATGGTTAGTAATTATTAATTATTAAATTTGTAGCAATTATTATTACAATTTGTTGATTTAAAACTAACAAAACTAATATACTACCACCGGATCGGAACGCGGACACACTGAGAAAGATCCGGCAAGAAAACTCAGGGGACATGATGCTAAATTAATATTGATTTTTAATTATAGATGCGGCTTACTAAAAGATTTTTGATTTATAAAATTATCTTTAACTATTATTATTGTGGGTCAAATCTATACAATAAGTGCTCACAGTATCATGCAGTCTTGTGGTGGTCTCTTTGGATTTATTTTTAATTATGTTTATAACAGGATCCCAGCTTGATGGTAATACCCAGCCATCCTCTCTATTGAAATTTTTGTGTTTTTTGATTTCAATAGCCTCGCGTACCATTCTAGGCAGGTATCGGTGTTCCTTTGCGAGGACTTGAGGTTTATCAAACCTAATGATATGGCGGGAGCAGTCCTGACTATGTTCACAGACTGCAGACTTAGTGTGACGGCGGTGCTTCACATCAGCTTGTGTTCTTAGTCCGCCCGTGACCATGAATGCTGCAAAGTGTTCGAAACGTCGGGCAAACATAAATCAAATACAAACGCGATATAATCCGTAAAAGTATTTTTATTTACAATGTCGAATAGTAAGTTCGGGTCGTAGAATAGTAAGTTTCATCATTCATTAATTTCAGCTCATATACGTCTCACTGCTGGACTGGAGCCTCCTCCACAATAGGAGTGAAATTGACTTGCCTAGACCATGCAGGTCAGACAGGTTGGTATAAGCTTTCATTTCGAGTTTTCCTTAATTTTTATAGATGTTATATGCATATTATATCCCTTATTCGTATCCCTTAGTCGTCTTTTACGGCACCCACGGGCAAGATAAGGGTGGCGAATTTTTTTCTTACTCTGTCACCACACGTATATGGAAAATGATTTTATGATAGTTTAGTATTGGTAATCAGATCTCTCTGTGAGGTGACAGAGTAAGAACGCAATTCACGGGCGCCCTATCTTGCTCGTGGATGTCGTAAAAGACGACTCAGGGATATAAAATACAAATAACAGCTGTGTGAGAGAAGGAAAACTCGAAATAATACCCAATACCAACATGTTTGACCAGCATGATACAATAGGTCAATTTGCCTCCTATTGGGGAGGAAGCTCAAGCCCAGCAGTGGGACATTTAAGAGCTGAGACAACGACGAATTAAAAAGAATTAATGATATATAATCGCATTTAGAAATCTATTTGTAGCTTTTAAAAGGTTAACGCTAACTATGAACGGCCTTTGTGTGTGTAGACTGATAAATGCGCGGAAGCACTCGGGGGCTAATGAATGGGGTGTGGCACGCACACCGCATGCCATTGCAGTCCTTGCTCACTACAACACCACATTGCGACTGCAAAATATATATTTTCATGGCGACTTTGATTATCTAACATGAATCATGTGAATATTTACCATTTATTGTAAATATTCATTAAATTATCATCATCTCAGCTCATATACAATCCACGCCTTTGCTCTAGCCTCCGGTGGGAAAGAAATTGACCTACTATATCATGGGTGGGCTATGGTAAGCGCACGCGCGGTTCATTGTGTCCGGAGCGATGAAAGGACGGCGCGCGGGCCCATAACCCACCCGTATCCGCGTCACCTCGTTGTTGGACCGACCACCGGAGCAGGGTGACTTGTCGTCAGTGGTCCGGACAGGTTGACATAGGCTTTTTATTTAGAATTTCGTCCTCTTACAGTGATGGTATCCGCTTGTATCCATTAGTCGTATTTTAGCATCATCAATGGAGAGGAAAGAGTGGAGAACATTATTTTCTTAATCCAACACCATACGGAGAAGACAAGCATTTGTTAATACTTTTTTTCGGGTGGGCTATGATTAGCGCACCCGCCGCCCAGCTCCGTCCGGAGTAACAGGGGGGGCGGCGCGCGGCTCCATAACCCACTGTAGGACATCGCCTTCGTCGTTGGGCCGACCACCGGTAACGAGTTCCTTGACCTCCATCGTCGGCCCGACGGAATATCCTGAGGGGTACCCTCTCCTATTTGTTAACACTTATTCTTAACATCACCATGAATAATGATATTTTATATATAATTAAAATAAAATATTGAATTACTATACTTGATAAAACGCTACCAAATATTCATTGAATCGTCATCAAAGGGGCAAAATCATATTGTACAATCTATTAAATCAATATTTATTACTCGTGTAATATAACAGCCATCGTTAGTTGGTACCAACTTCCAACATAAAACAACCAATTTTATACGGCGCACTTATAAAAAAAACGACAATCAATGCAGAAAAGCGTATAAAGTAAAATGGTAAGAATTAAGTCAATTCAATAATAATCTGGGGCGTACGTATGTGAAATGAACTTCAGAATGAGCGGTCAAACTCCCTGTGAAATCTGCTTTAAACAATTAAATTGTATTAATGTATAGATGTCCGTGTGGTGACGGAATAAGAATACAATTCACCACTCCCTATCTTGCCCGTGGATGTCGTATAAGACGACTATGGGATATAATGTGCACATAACATCTGTGCAAGAGAAGGAAAACTCGAAATGAAACCCTATACCAACATGTCTGACCAGCATGGTATAGTAGGTCAAATTCCCTCCCATTGTGGAGGAGGCCCGAGCCCAACAATGGGACGTATGTGGGCTGCGATGATGATGATGATGAATGTATAGATAAAATTTAAATACAGGGCTAGCTTAATAAATACATAGAGATATACATTACCCCAGGCCTATATTACATTTTTTTTATGGGTGGGCTATGGTAAGCGCACACGCCGTCCATTCCGTCCGGAGCGACGAAAGGACGGGGCGCGGGCCCATAACCCACCCCTACCCACGTCGCCTTCGTCGTTGGGCCGACCACCACTACCACCAGTGCCGAGTTCCTTGTCCTCAGTGGTAGGCCCGACGGAATACCTATATTACATGTCTGTATTACATGCTTAATGTTTTTGTTTACATATTTTTTTAAACGTAAAAGGTATGATCCCAAACTGTATTTGAAATAATCAACGCGGAAACGAGGTATCCTTTTATACATTGGACATTAAAACGGTAAACAATGCCGCGACTATAATACTTGAACCGCGCTCCAATTCCGGTCGACCAGACAAAGGACGATTCATTTCCCTGATGGCCACCCATTACACTGGTCAAGATGAATTGATAACAAAGCAGCAATTACACTATAAACACAATAACAACCAAATGTTTAATACTTGAAAAAGCCATATGTGAATCGATTTATTTAAGAGCACTATATGAAATGAAAGTCAGACATGGCGTGACGCAACGCCTTTTATATTAACTCCATTGACTTTATGAACAGTAGTGGCGTTTATTAATCTACTAGGTCACCTCGTATGCTTATGCAATAAATACCTACGTATAGGAATCGAGTTGTTGGATGCATTATTATACAAATTAACTCGTTTAATTTTTAACCGACTATGGTGATGCCAAATAAAGAGTTGTTATTTCAGCATGTACGTAGTATATTCGACTGTTACAATAATTCAGAAGTTATTCTAAATTTAAAAGATCTTTAGAAATTATTTTAAATTAATACTTTATTTGTATTGGGTCAATACAAATAAAGTATTAATTTAAAATAATTTCTTATTCACTTTTGAGCACATTCCTTTTGAGGCCAATAGATATTTACAGATATATAACTAAATAGCTTAGAATAATAACGTATAGAAGGATAGTGTCAATACTTCGAACCTTCAAAATTTGAATCTAAAAATATTAATGGCGCGCAGACGATTACACACGTATACACGCACACCACTATACAAATTTTGAAATCAAATTTTGTTTTTATTAACATAAATCGTCGAAATACTTTAAAAGTAGTGTTAAGAACCTTTTTAAGTTTTTCAAATGTGTTGTGACACCATTTGAATGCACAAACCGTCATAATTATCAATTTATTTTTTAAGAGTTGCGTACGTACGTGAAGTACAATGACTTGTACATTACGGAACGGTGCCGGCGTAAGCTCCATTAGGCTCCAATTGAAATGCCTGACTTTTTGTGCATGAACTTACCTTCTATACGTTATTATTCTAAGCTAAATAGTTATTGTTAAGCCGACAATATGTGTTTTATTTTTTAATTTGGATTAGATGAATAATGTATGTGTATGTGTGTGTGGTGACGGAGTGAGGATACATTTCCCCACTCCATTTCTTGCCCGTGGGTGTCGTAAAAAACGACTAAGGGATTATAACATGCATACAATATCTATGCAAGAGAAACAAATTCCAAATAAAACCCTATACCAACCCGACTGACCAGCGTGGTGTAGTAGGTCAATTTCCCTTCCATTGTGAAGGAGGCTTGAGCCCAGCAGTGGGACGTATGTAAGCTGTGATGATGATGATGATGATGTGTGTGTGTTCTTTAATAATGTCAACACCCATCAGGCTATAGACGTCCACTGGTAAATATAGGAGTCGCCAACTTATATGCTATATTCGTCACAGTTGGTTGACAGGTCGATGATCACAGATGGAGCTATAAATAGCCTAAGAGAATGCTGCCTATTATACTGATTACTCATCTGGTTTTACGGTTTCTATGACCAAGTAATTGAATGATGACCCATTATAGTCTTAACTCGTCACCACACGAACTTTTGAAGCATATATTAAAATAAAACCTTCACTCATCATACATTTCAGCTCATATACGCCCCACTGTTGGGCTCGAGCCTCCTCCACAATAGGAAGGCAATTGATCTTACTATACCATGCTGGTCAGACAGGTTGATATAGGGTTTTATTTCAAGTTTTCCTTCTCTTGCATAGATGTTATATGTGTATTATATCCTTTGTCTTTTACGACATCCACGGGCAAGAGAGCAAGTGGTGATTTGTATTCTTATTCCGTCAGCACACGGAAAGAAAATAAAACCTTAACATAATTAATATAAATCCAAAAACTAAGAGACTACTACAAAATTAAAATACAATGATGAAACAATAAATGTTCTCCGTCATGGACAACCTAAACATATATTTTAATTGAAAACATAAACTTAGCAATGTTAAGAGAATTGTTATTGTCGTTTACTACCTTCGCCCTAAGAGGTGCTTACTGTTGTTTTATTGCATTGTAATACTATAAAATACATTATTATAAATCCTTCAGTAATGTAATATGCGGACCACGGCTATTTTCTAAATATTGTGGATTATTTATTAAAATAAAAATATGTCTAAGTTGTCTATACATCATCTATACAAATAAATAAAATTGAAGTATCTGCTTGTAATGTCAAAATACTGGGCTTTATTCATGCTCGCACGGTTATTTGTTCGATACCTAAGCCCAATATACAGTTTAAAACTTTTTTGTCTGTCTGTTTGTTTGAGGTACTCTTCAAAACGCCTGGACCGATTTTGGCAATATTTTACTACCAGATAGCTGTCTATATAAGTAGTAACTTAAGGCTATACTTTATTCCGATATTCCCAGCCACTATACGGGTAAGACGACTGAAACCGAAGCGAAGCCAAGTCGTGTTGCTAGTAATTAATAAATATAGCGTTTTATTTTTTTTTCTTTTTATTTCAATACTGCTGAGTGCTCGATGCCCTAAAATTAGGAAGCAAAACTTGTAGCGACACAAGTTAGGTACCAAATTAGCCGGACAGGTTGGCCTGGTTAATGTTTCAATATGCTCTCTCATGCCATGATTTTAAACGCTTACATCACTCAACTGGCAACTTTGGACAAGGCAGGGCATGCTTGGTGGTATATTGTATTCTCAGTCCCAAATAAACACAATGCAATGTTATTATATAGTTAAGAACTTGTACATTATATAAGCGGTGACGGAGTAAAAATACAATTCACTGTGGGTGTCGTAAAAGGCGGCTAAGGAATATCTTGTGCATCTAACAATTCCGAATAAAACATCATAGAAAGCCGCCTGACCAGCATGGTATAGTAGGTCAATTTACCTCCCAAAGGGGAGGATACTCGAACCCATAAGTGGGACTTATATGAGCTGATGATATTATAAAACGGTTTTAACATTTATATAATTAGAAAATAATATATACAAAGTTAGATGTCAGGAATGGTAGGACCACACTGTCGACAGTTATCTGTCTACAGCCGCGGGCCGGTCCGTCCGGGGCAGTACCATGCTCTCGCAGAAAATCGACGTCTGAGTAGTAGCAATTTGTTACTGCGCTTCGTTCGGTAAGCGAGAGAGCCGGAAGCCCAACTTTCTGAGGGTGATTGCGTGTGGAGGGTTTTGGTGGTGCCCTTGGTATCACTGAGCCTCAATGCACGCATTCACAACTCCCTTCGCTTTCTTCGCGGTAGGCAACGGCCTTGTAAAGGTCCATGAGCGGCAGCAACACTTACCATCAGGTGTACTGTTTGCTCGTTTGCCACCGTTTGCAATAAAAAAAAAAGGTGGCACAGGTCAGCTCTGAGTGCCATTCTCTTGAGAAAACCTATGTGCTAGCGTCGACAAGCTCATGAATCGACATAAAACTTTTGTAAAGAATGCTGCCTTTGGAACAGAAACGCAGCATTAAATAAAAACTAATAGAAAATAAAAAGAGTGAAAATATGGAAAACTAAAACACAATCATAAAGATACTATTCTATTATATAGTATATTTTCTGATAAATATCTATCTTAGAAAAATATCTACCTTTATTAGACTATTAACAAAAAATTAAAGCAGAATACCTTATTATAGTGCTGCTATGCCTAGATAATATTATATTAGCCTGTAACATCATGGTAATATCAAACCCATTATAGAAGAAATTAGCGAGTTCGCGTCACTTGGCAAAGAATTCTAATCATAATAACTCAAGATCTTATCGCCAGTAGAAGGCGATGAACAAAAGGCTGCCGAGCAACAATGGCGCCCAACGCGGACCGAGAGGCTTTAACAAATTAGCACCCTACAGATAACTAAGTAATATTAAATCATAGAAATTTGTGGTAGCGACGCAGCCTCGTTTTTGATAATACCTCAAACAGTCAAGTAAAAATATTTTTTTACATTTCTATTCTGTTAATGACGTATTGCGTCACCCTCGAAAATTATATTCGTGAACATAATAAGTTTCAATGTTTTTTTTCTTCATCATTTTAACTACTTTTTGTTGGGGGTGGGCTACGGTCAGCGCACCCGCCGTCAGTCTCCATCCGGGGCGACAAAGGGGCGGCGCGCGGCTCCGTAACCCACCCGTAGCACGTCGCCTTCGTCGTTGGGCCGACCACCGCTGCAGGGTGACTTGTCTTCAGAGATCGGCTTGACGGAATACCCCTGAGGAGCACCCTCTCCCCGAACGACGTCACCCCCTCGGGGACGTCGGTCACCGTCGCACGGACGGCCTCTCCGCGGGTGACGGACTAAATCCCCGGTCCAGTCACCCACGACCTCAGCTAGGGCGGCATCAGGCGCAGGTGCGGCTGCGCCGCCCCAGTCGCCGGCGGCGAAATTTTTACCTAATGCCTCCTAGTCTTATAGTATACTGGACTACTAACGAGTTCGTGTTCCGATCTCCAAAGCAGTAGTGACATCCTGTCTCACAACTTCTGCGATTATCCCTCCCATTATGGACTAGGCCCATATCCAAGAATAGGCCGTACCTATAAAGGTTGTAGAAGACATATCTTACTCTCGTTTTGCATTTTAATTAGGTATATGCAATTTATATACCGACTTTATTACTCCAATTGACAATAACAGTTTCGCCAATGTAGCCGATAATTAAATAATTAACATCAAGTAATATTTAGCAATTTGATAAGTCAACCGACAATGCATTTAAAACATAAAGTGCCGTATGTTGATGTTACTGTAATTGCATAGTTTCACATTTCATACACCAATAGCCCAGGAGCCATTCGAACTACACATAGTAAAATTGCTTTCGGTAGTTTTGGAAATTGCGCCGTTTAGAATTAATAAGTCATACATAATCTAGAATAACGTGAAAAGGCGAACCGAGCGCCACCGCGGCTTGTGGAATATTACTAGAACACTACGAATTTAATATTACTAGAACACTACGAATTTATAGTTAGCTTATTCGCAGCTTAGTTTTTCACCCAACAAAACGCATAAAAATTGTGAATCGCGGTCGCAACCAATTCTGGTTTTATACCAAGCGTTTTTGTATTAATTGAAGCGATATATATGGTAACGAATATTCAAAATCCTAACTGCTATAAATTTCACACACGAACGAGTCTGAAACAGTCTGCGGCTATTGTACTGGAGCGGCAACAGGATATAGTTTATTAATGAACCGATAGCGAACTGTATGAACCGCGAAACGTTTTCGATAAATTCGCCCATATAGCCCCCCGGACAATGAATACCCTGCCACTGGGACGGTGCCATATGCAAACTTTTAAAATATTTTAAAGCGAAATCCCGTGCCAAAATAAGTTAATTTGGCACATACATAACACGGATATGCTTCGTAATGTTATGAGAAAATATTATGGACAAGCAAACAAAAATCATATACGTTGATATCTTGACATGTTAACCTTTTCAGCTCTTGACATTTTCCACATTCACGGGCATGCACAATAATTTCAACACAAATGAGCGTTTTCGAGTTTCGTCTATACATAGGTACTTAGACATTTTTTTTTTGGCACGTTGTAGATACGATAGGATAGATGGCGGTTTATCCTTGGGTGACAGTAGCGCGATATGACGGCCCCATAACACGCATTGCACACTCTCTCCGCTTACTACAAGATGTTTATCTCTTACCTAATTGGACTACTGAAAATCTCTTACAGTCAATCAGTGTGTACAGTCAATATTGTGATCTCCGGATATGCCGATGATCACAATATCACAAACATTATTTTTTAGCCTCTACAATATCTTGATGCGCTGGGATATTGTACAGCAAAAGATTTATTTTTTTACAACTTGTTTTTTGGGCACCTAGGTAAGGAATTCGCAGTATATTGTATATGCATGCTGTTAATAACAATTATATTGTCTGATCGTCTCCACATCGAGAAACTGTCTCCTTCCAATTACTCTACTATCACATTTTTTCTCAATGCCTGAACATTGTCTTTCTGGTAAAAAAAAGAATTTTTCGAGTTATTTAGAAATTTTATATAGATAATGATACTTATCATTGTCATTGGTTTCTGACTGTGTATTTATGACTGATTAAAAATACAACAATTATGGCACCACTCCTTTTTATGGCAAATATCGGCAAAACCGGCTGGAAACCCAGTGGAATGGTTAATAACTTCTGTTAAGTTATAATAACAGAAACAATGACTGCCCACCAGTGTTCGAGTGTGGCCATTATACGGCATTATCCAACTTGAATAAGTGTATTACCAATAGTGAAATTCAGTAAGCTAATGGATGGATGTGTTATATGTAATATTCTAAAATAGGAATCAACCTTATGAAGACTCGTAATAAAAAACATTAAACGCCATCTACTAAACGATCAGAGAAATACTAAGCAGAATATAGCGTCACATTGTTTCAGTCGTCTGAACTCAATAGTATAATTAAAAAAGCGCCCTCTAGCCAGTTACTGGGATAAATTCGAATTAGATATTCTACACCGCCATCTATACTGCACCTTGGGAATTCAGTTCATACTAAACTTCAAAGCTATCCTCCTACAGGACCATGTGCAGGTTCACATAAACGTTCAATAGAGGGCAGTGACAGTAAAAACTTTATAACTTGAGTTGTGATGTGCATACAAAAATTATTTTCAATATTTAAGTTAGGTATATTCATAAATAATATACCTAGTTTCTTTTGTACATATTATGTAAAGTAATTTAGGTACTTACGGGTGTGGTTTCAGCCTTCATTGTGAAATAATCAAGTGGTGAATTAAAAGTCTGAAACAAAAACAATGTCTTAGTAAATTAGATCAAATTCAAAACCATTAATTTCATATAAACCCCATGGAAGCACTTACTGTCAATTTTAACTTTACACCCTAAACTAACAAAATAAACTATCCTTGGATCAAAAAGCGACTGCCACTGAGACGATCTGGCAAGAAGCTTAGAGGATTTGTCTATTTTTTGTTCTGCCATCATTTACACATAATTCGATACAACAAACGTGTGTTTACTAAATATTAGCTCCTATGCCCCTTCCAACTACGATAAAATATAATTCCCAAATATAATGCAAAATTTACTTAGATCTCAACTCATGTAGATGTCCACCAAATTGGTTGGCTATACGAGTATGCCTCTTGAAGACGGGATTACGGACATAATACCAGAATCACCAAGTTTGGCAGGCGGATTGGCGATCGTTAGTGTTATAAGTTTCCCGGGTAAGTGCTGTTTCGCATTCTGCAGGTGATCCCTCAGCGGGTTTTATGACTCCCATGGGACAGTAATAAGTGGTGACAGAAAGATTTTCTATAGGGATACTACCAAATATTAATATTATAGAATATAAAATTCAAGGAAGAAAACGTTATTTTTGTTCATTTTGTAATATATGTGATGTCATCGGCCCTTGACACGTGTGCCAATTTCGAACGTCAATTCGAAAGACTAGGTTTACCACCCATACTTTCTTATAAGGTATTATACTATATGTGTGGTAATTTAGATGGTTACAATATGCTTTATGTGAACACGACAAAATGCTTAATTTAGCATGAGTTGATTTCTTTGTGATATATTCTAAAACTGACATTTTTTTTAATTAGCTTCTATTTTAAATGCCTTTTTTTGTTACCGATGGCAAACGAGTAAGCAGTACACTTGAATGTAAGTGATACTGCCGTACATGGGCTTTTGCAATACCAGGTGCACAGCTAGGCCCGTTGCCTACCGGGAAAAAAGTGCTGTTCTTAAACCTCGTTCAAAGAAGGTCATGTCATAGCCTCATAGAACTCGGGAAACACAGTAGCAGGTAGTTCAATCCAGATTTTGCACGTACGTGTGCGAAAGACGCACTCGTACAATTGAAGACCAAAACGTTTTCAGGAGAAATCACCGCTTGATAAAACAATGAAGATGGTACCATGTCAAACAGTTCCTCAGAGCACTCCCCATGAAAGAGCAGGTAGAGTACATAGTGATCGAAAGTCCACCGTTCCTGTGACTCCAACCTGTCCGTGAGATTGCAGTCTCCGATGATTCGGACAGCACTTCTTTACAGGGAGTCAAGTCGGTCTACCTGATATTTGAGCGCGCCTGCCCGGAGATGTAAACAGTACTCTACACGAGGACGATCTTTTGCTTTGTATAACACAAGATGCTGCTCGGTATGAATGACCGCCAGGCTCTGTACAAGACTCCCCTTTTTCTCTTGCCAACTTGGCTTTGCCCTCCAAATAACTCGCAAACTGGATTTTCTTCGAAAGATCCCGTTTCCCGCTACGTCACCATTAACAGAGTTTCATGTAATGGATAACAAATAACGAGTTGACAAAAACAAAGACTCTTTTAATCTCATAAAACACAACTTCATATTTACTTTAAGTTAAACATAAGAGTGCAGCGAGGCCTTGATAGTGGCGAACGTTATTTAAAAAAAAGGATTTCTTAATATTTTTTATATATATAATAGTCCGCTCAATTTAGACATTCGAAGATGCATAAAATCCCAACAAGCTGAAAATCAGTAAAATTGTTCAAAACATAATTATAAATCATATTTAAAAGTTCCCCATCATTCCCGTGTATGGAAAAAAATCTAATCAAGGTCAAAGGTCAAGAAAATGAGTTTTGTGCGATTTTCAGAAAAACGGTAAGTTTTATCATAAAAGTACCTGAGACAAAAATGTATATCATAAAATTATCTATAAAAAATGTATGAATACTTTTTTCCTACGAGCCACCGTTTCTGAGATATAACGATTCAAAAGTTATAAAAGTTGTTATCGTCATAATATGCACACGTTTCCACGCCACCTATGAGGTAGTGTACTTGGCGCGTTTTTTATAACGTGGTTTCTCCAGTAGGCCTACTCCACGGGTCAGTTGTGATCCTGTTTAATAAGAAAATATTGCAAAATAACGGCAATTTTCAAAGATAGGAAAAGATAGAAGCGATGTAAATTAAAAAAAAGTGGTGAAGTTCATTCGCCTGATTCGTAAGTTTCAAATTCTTCTTCTTGATCTTCTTCTTGTTCTTCTTCTTCTTCTCCTGCTTCTTCTTCATCTTAATTTTGGATGCAAGTAAATTGCGTCAATAGCGATGTATCGCATGACACGTCGTCGGAATCAAACGAATCCTCCATTGTTTGTGATTCAACATTAGAGCACGACCGGCCTTGATAATTTGTGCATGCCAGAGAACAAAACAGTCCAACTTCCAACCCCAGTCTGTAGGGTCTAGCTGATAACCAAGCCACACTTGAACTTGGTAATATACCCGAAAAAGATGTTGATGAGCAGCAACAGAGGTTGGAGGAAGACAAGCTAATTGAACTTGTTTTTTATTTTTAATATTTTTTATCGAGATGAGACTAGAGATGTATATACGTGGCGTGCTCATGCATATTATGACGATAACAACTTTTTGAATCGTTATATCTCAGAAACGGTGGCTCGTAGGAAAAAAGTATTGATACATTTTTTATAGATAATTTTATGATCTACAATTTTTGAAAATCTCGAAAAACTCATTTTTTTGACCTTTGACGTTGAATAATTTTTTTCCATACACGGGAATGATAGGGAACTTTTAAATATTATTTATAATTATGTTTTGAACAATTTCACTGATTTTTAGCTTATTGGGATTTTATGTACCTTCACTCTCATTCTGGTCTAGATTGACCGGACTATAATTGTTTCATAAATAGAATATTCTCGTGTTCCTAACCTGCGTTCACAGTTCCTACATTATCTGCGTAAGCGGTTACATTACCGTCATACTTTATTTATGCGTCGACAATATGTGCCGTGTATACCTTTTATACCAAAATTTGACCCCCCTTACATTTGTCGGTCAACCACAAGGTACGAGGGGCGGGCGGCTGGTAAGTTCGCGATAAATCGCATGAAAACACAATGTACCACACAAGTAATACAAATTATATTAAATTGTGCTAAACATAGTGCGATTGCCAAGTCAATCTATTTATTTAAAACATAAAAGATCTTTAATATTTATATAGTCACTATAAGAAGTTGTTAGGTTAGCTATTTACGTAATAACTTAAGAAGAAAGGTCCCTTAAGCAGGGACTGAACGAGTTAACCGACTTGGAATAACATAGATCTCACAACTTTTTATGGTAGAAGAACTCAGTTGCGAGGCTTGGCTTTTTTTTAAGAGTTTTGTTTTTGATGGTATCTCATTTCTTTTTGTAGATAGACCTACTTATTTTCCTTACCAGTACCTTCTACTTCTTGAATACCAACAACGGATTTTCTTAGAGCCTACTCTCTGAAAAAAGAGACGTCTCTCCTTTCCGTTTGAGTTACTTCTACCTAAACTAAGCGGAGACATGTGGAAATTGGTTTTTTAAAACACATCTCCTCTAGTCTCCACTCCGCTTTGATGGCAATCGAGCCTAATGATGGCGTTTTTTCTTTCAGATAAATTTCAGGCACTTTATTTTGCTTAATACTTTGAGAGATTTTGATACAATTTCATAAGAAATATCTCACTCTTGCTTTTTCATTAAGTTGATGGACCATTTTACAAGTTATCTTTGAACATAATTATATTTAGGTATCTGCCTACACCTATTATGCCAATCATCATTCAGCCTATCGCCGTCCACTGTAGAACATAGACCCCCCTCATGCTTCACCATAAAGTGCGGTACTGTGGCACCTGCATCCAACGACGCTCAAGGGTAACAGAGTTGCCATGACTAGAGTTCATTTTTCTTCGCCATATGAGGAATAATGACGTAGTCGCCACGTTTGGTAGGCGGGTTGGTTCCGCAGTGAGATATCATACATTTCCCCGGCGAGAGCAGCTGCCCACTCTCCGTCCTGTTGAATCTTTTTTTGAAATGACAACGCCATACACTAAGGGAATAATAATCCTTATATTGTGGGGGACTTTACAAACATATAATTCAAAATCGCATCATCATTGCAGGCCTCATATGTCCCACTGATGGGCTCGGGCTTCCTCCACAATGGGAGGGCATTTGACCCACTATACCATGCTAGTCAGACATGTTGATATAGGGTTTCATTTCGAGTTTTTCTTCTCTTGCACAGACGGTATATGCATAATAAATCTCATAGTCGTCTTATACGATATCCACGGGCAAGATAGAGAGTGGTGAAATGTATTCTTACTTCGTCATCATACGGAAAGAACATATATGTAATTAACCGACACAAATTACATTCAGACTCAGAACAACAATTTGTGGATCGTACAAGGTGTTGTCTTGCATGGGATTCGAACCCGCGACACTAGCACGGTACGTTGGTATCTTAACCACTACGTCATCTGCGCAGTCTTTAGCCGGTTGTTACGATTCCCATAGCGAAGCAATGATGGCGACAAATGTATTCTTATTTTTTACAAAGTTACATTTCATTAACTGCAAATGTAACTTTGTAATCCTATATATTTATTACGGGCCTGGCACCCTCTGCGGGAAAACGGCCCCGTTCAAGACGAACTTGGACAGGAGCGACCGCGACGAGAAAGCGGAACCTCCCGAACACCACATCTCCCGCCGCCGTGAGTTTACAAAATTATTTATGCAGTTAGTGTATCTCAGAAACTGGACGAAAATTACAATGTTTCATAATTTTTCCTTCATTTATACAATAAACACTAATTGTATTCTAAATTTGAAGCTTCTATGTCTGCTAGAAGTGCCTCTTTAATATTGATGATCGGTCAGTCAGTCAGTGAGAGACAAAATTACGAAATTTTGACCAGTTATAATACTTAAACTATTGGTTCAAATTGAATGAAATTTGAAATACACAATGTTTATACAATGCCTGCTAGGTTACTAAAAATTCAGGCTTCTAGTTTTATTAACAACGAAGGTATTAGGGAGCGAAAATGGCCTGAATGGCTTCGAGAAAAGTATGTTACGGCAGTGTTGCGTTTTGCCCGACTTTTTTTTGTTCGACTTGGCGGGGGCACTACAGTGCCCCCAGATCACATTAAGGTTTTATCTAGTACTAGCTTTTACCCACGGCTTCGCCCGCGTTCAAATTAACTTGCCTACTGAACTATTATCTCAAGAGATATTATCGGCATAAAAAGTATTATATTTCTTAATTTAAGAAATACTCTGTGTTAATTTTCATTAGCATCTGCTTAACAGTTTACGCGTGATTGAGTAAGAAATATCCAAATATCTTCAGAAACTTTCACATTTAAAAATTAGTTCCATCCTTGTAATTCAGATTCACGTGGAAATACGATGATAAATATGGCCTTTCCTTAGTCGCTGATAATGTAGCTTTCCATTGGTGAAAAAAATTAATATCGATCAAACTCCCGCGGTTTCACCCACGTAGAACCCATTCCCATACGAATGCCGAGAAAAAAATACTTATATTACAGGCTGATATTATTTATATATTATTATATTTATCTGACATTAAATTTATTTTTACATGGGTGAAAAAAAAATTATATTAATCAAATTTCAAGGCAATATCGAGGTAAAAATTGCCTATGTTACTCTCTGATAACGTAGCTTTCTATTGGTGAAAGAATTTTAAAAATTGATCAACATCCGCCGGTTTCACTTGCGGAGTTCTCGTTCTCGGGCAAATACCGGGATGAAAAGAGCCTTTATATGTTATTCACTGATAATATAGCTTTTCGTGAATTATTTTTAAATCCAATAAATGCCCAGGATTTCACGGGTATTGTGCCCATTCCCGTAGGAATACCGGGATAACAATAGCCTACATATTGTACTCGCTGATAAAATAGCATTCCATTAGTGAAATAATTTTTAAAATTGATTAAATTCTCACAGTTGCTCCAGCCACACTGGAAAACTGGGATAAAATATAGCCCAATTTATTCCTTATGTAAGCCTGATAGACCTGATAGTAAAATATTATCAGTATCCATATGTCCAGGCGTTTTGAAGATTACCCGTAACAAATAGACAGACAGACAAAACGATTTGAACCGTTTGTGGTATAGGTATCATGCAAATAATTCTGTGAAGAACACAAATGAAACAAAATAATAATTTTGACAGACAGATGCTTCAATTTTATTTATTTGCAGAGATAGAAAATTGGATTAATATCTTAAGTAAGTCATAACTTACTGTCTGGTAGCGGCTAGGCATATTACCACGCTTTCATTGTTCGTGGGTGTCGCAAAATACCACTAAGACAAAGATTAACATCGACTTGGACCAATTGGTGATGCCGTCTGGCCAACAATGTCGTCCAGCAGGCGGCCGGTCATAAAATATAGAACCTTTGTAATATATCTACGATGGCAGAAGGGTACCTACATATTGCGTCGATCCAAAGTAATTAAGATAAGAGCAAGGGGTGTCTTCGACTATATGCTTGCCCATGCGGTTGCCCAAAATTATTTCTTAGTGGGCGCTTATCCAAAAAAATAGATTGGTATACAAAATTTCATAATTCTAGGCTGTATCTAGGCTAGGCTCTATCTTTATCTTTGGCTATACATTTTTGCCCCTCTTAGGGGTTGAGTTTCCAAAAATTATTTGCTAGTGCTCGCTTATCCCAAAACAGAACTGTATAAAAATTTTCACATTCCTAGGACCATTATTTTAGATTATACGCTTTTCATCCCCTTAGGGGTTGGATAGCCAAAAGTTCTTTCATAGTGCTTGGTAAGCGAACACTAAGAAAAAAATCTTGGGGTAACCCAAGAAAGCCGACCATGTACTAAAATGATCGTTCCTAGGCTCAGTGATTTCGGTTATACGTTTTCACCCCCTTAGGGGTTGAATTTCAAAAAATAATTTCTTAGTGCTCACTTACCCCAAAAGAAAGAGAATCGTATACAAAGTATCACGTTCCTAGCCCCAATAGTTTCGGCTATACGCTTTTCATCCTCTAAGGGGAGTGATTTTCTATAAAATTATTTATTAGTGCTCGTATACCCCAAAAAATACGACCGTGTAAAAAAATTACGTTTCTAGGCCCAGCGGTTTCAGCTGAATGGTTTTTGGTCTTTTAGGGATTGGATTTCATCCCCATGTAAGTGAAATTACAAAACGCTAGAACAAAAATGTATTTATTATCAAGTGCCTTAATACAAAGATTCATGGTTCTATCATCGAAAATGACGAATTTCCATACAACATGTCATTTTTTTTTTTTTTTTTTTTTGTGTGGGCTGCGGTCGGCGCGCCTACGCACCACTCCGTCCGGGGCGACAGAGGGGCTCAAGCCCGCAACTCCCGCAACCCACCCGAACACCACGTCGCCCTCGTCGCTGGGCCGACCACTGGAGCAGGGTTACTTGTCATCAGTGGTCAGCCCGACGAAATACCCTCTACCCGGGGTACCCTCTCATCGACCGACGTCCCCCCCTCGGGGAGGACGTCGGTCTTTCCTCACGCGGTCGGCCTCTCGGCGGGTGACGGACTAATCCCCGGTCACGTCACCCGCAGCCTCGGCTAGGGCGGCATTGCACGCAGGTACTCCCGCCTGCGCCGCCCCAGTCGCCGACGGCGGGTCGCATCATCGAGGCTGTGCTCCTCGCGCTCGCGACCCGCCGCCTCCTTCTGCGAGATAACTGCCTCGCAGAAGGCTGCGACCGCGTCCCAATTCCTGATGCTGCCGAGCATCTCCCTAGCGATGGTCGGCAGCGTCAGGTCTGCACCGATGATTGCGACGAGTTCGCGACGCGGCTCTGCCCAAGCGGCACAGACCTCGAGCGTGTGCTGCGCCGTGTCCTCGTCGCAATCGCAGTGGTGGCAGGACGGAGTTCTCTCCCTCCTAGCGACCCTGTACAGGTACTTGCCGAAGCATCCATGCCCCGTCAAGACCTGCACGAGTCGGAAGGAGAGCACCCCGTGCCGCCTTTCTAACCACTGCATCAGCACCGGCCGGAAGGCCTCCACGGTCCAAACACCGTATCGAGGCCTCTCCAGCCGGTCTGCCCAACGGGCGATGACGTCCCGGCGGGCGTCGACGCGCCAGGCGGTGAGCTCCTTCAAGGAAACAACATCACCCCCCCCGCGCACCCCCGACACCCGCCGATACAAGTCGGCGAGCATTTCCGCCTCCAGGTCCCACGGGGGAGTCCCGGCCAATAGGCACGCCGCCTCCGTCGCCACCGTGCGGTACCCGCGGATGATCCTGACCGCCATGACCTTCTGTGGACGACACAGAAGGGCCCTAAGTCGGGCGGTCATGGACCCCGCCCACACCGTGTCAACAACATGTCATCCCCTATTTCAACCCCTTGTACCCATTTTTTCGCGATAAAAAGCCTCCTTTCTCAATCTTTAGTCCATCTCTGTACCAAATTTCATCAAAATCGGTTTAGTGGTTTAGACATGAAAGCGTAACAGACAGACAGAGTTACTTTCGCATTTATAATGATAGTAAGGAATTAGTAAGGAAGTAAGGATCTTGCGGGAACATTACCCTGCGATGTCATAGACTACTATCTCCAGCTTCCTATTACACACCAACACCATTAATAGTACATTACTGCAGCGCCCAGCAAAAGAGGCATTGATGGACGAGCGTGTGAATGTGGGCCGAGGCGAAGCCGAGGCACACATGCGTAAGTCCATCAATGCCTAGTTGTGGCCAAGGCTTGTATAGTACTTTACACAAATAATGCGCGGCAATTAAAACTAAGTAATACTAAGTAGAAGTTTTGAAGTGAAACTTCTTTAGAATCATTGTGATTTCAAACCCGATGCAACGAAAAAGCGAGTCCCTAGAGACATAAACACGTAAATGTATAGGATTTAGTCGGCGAGAGAATGTGATAAAGAATGATAACGAAAGATAAAGGACGATAAAGGATGATAAAAGATGATAAAGGATGATAAAGCATGATAAAGTATGATAAAGAATGATAAAGGACGATAAAGGATAATAAAGGATGATAAGGGATGATAAGGGATGATGAAGGATGATAAAGGATAATAAAGGATGATAAAGGATGATAAAGGGATAGTTTTGTTTCAAGCCAGTTGGAAATTTAAATAAAACTGATAAGTTGCCTCATTGGTTGCCATGTGTTGGAGTAACAAATCGTTTCATTTATAAAATACATTTATTTGGCCGCTGAAGCACGACAGATATGGATTTTCATACATTTTTTGCTCGCGCCGTACAGCAACTTCGATTTATCTCAAAGAAGGTTGTCAAAATAATGCTCAAATTTCCAAGCATGTTTGAGGAAACCATTTTTGTAATATACTTCTCTTTTGACAGACTTTACTCCGACCACTCCATCCCGAGGTGATAGAAGGGCCCATAACCTGCTATATTACCGCTTTCCTCCAACTGAACGGATTACTAGAATCGGTTCCTCCGTGTTCGAATTCGGTTCGTTAGGCAAACATCATCAAAGCAAGTAGTCGTGATAGGCAAACTCTGCTCAGCTCTATGATAAAATACGATTAAAATTATAAATCAGATTACCTAACTTCAAATCAAACTAACTCATTTATCCTTTGTATAAGTCCTATAAGAACACTTACATATTATCAATTTTACATTAAGTTTGGCATTAATTAAATTAATCTATAACCACATCCGAGCGTGTCCACAAACATATTTTTTAAATTGTATCTTTTAAATGAAATGTAGGTACTTATATAACATTTGATCCATGTGGTGACAGAATAAGAATACAATTCACTGCACACTTTCTTGCCTGTGGGTGTTGTAAAAAACCTTAGTTGTTTTTTACGGATATAATACGCATATACGCAAGAAAAGGAAAACTCTAAATAAAATTCTATACCAACACGTCTGACCAGCGTCTTATAGTAGGTCAATTCCCTTCCCACTGCGGAAGAGGCTCTAGCCAAACAGTGGGACATATATGAGCTGTGATGATGATGTTGATAAACATATAGCTTTAGTGCGATGCCCTTCAAAATAGAATATATTTTATTTTTCAAAATATATAGAAAAACAAAAAAGAAAAGGAAAAAGCGTAAGGCTGGACAAGATACCACAAGCGGCACCTGTTCGCGAGTTAATTACTAGAGCAGCTTTCACTACTCTTAACTACATTGAAGGGAAGGAAGCGATATTTATCTGCAGTCATCAGAACGATAGTCGAAAACAACATGAAATGTACGTGATCGCCATCCTTACAGAGATAGTGATTATGCTGAGGAAACTAGGACAAAAAATCAGTGAGCAAAGCTGACTCAACCTATCACAAGCATCTATGCTAGAGCAGTGTGTACACTTGAAATCACTCTAGACAAACGTAGGGATAGATAGACGGATGATTGTTCGCTACCTCCCACTAAGGAGTAAGATGCATATGCAACGTCCACATTTACTGTATAGTCTACACATTATACTGTATAGGTAGTTTCAGGGTAGTGAGTACTCTTACGAGTACTCACTACTGAGTACTCTTACGAGTACTCACTACCCTGAAACTACCGATCTAAACAAATAAACTACTGATCAGGTCACTGTCAGAAAAAGAGCACATAATTGTTTACAAAGCTCCAAGTTCATGGCACACAAGTCTCCGATTGGAATGCGATAAGATCATAAGCCGAGAACAAAAGGTAAAGCATTCCCTGACTTTATGACATAATAAACACATAATATATTGTGAGCATACAGGCAATTTTAGACTTATTTGCTAAATTTCAATTAACACATTTAAGAATTCAACGAATAATACAGGACTTGTAAAGCAGCTACACATGCGCCTGTAGATACGTGCAGTCCAGTTAAAATTGTGTAACATATTGTCCACTTTTTTATGGGTGGGCTATGGTAAACATATCGTCCATGTTTTTTTTTTTTGTGGTGGTGTGGTAATAGCTGTTAGCCGCAGATGGCTTTCACTGCTTAGCCCGGACTATGGTTGAACCCTGAAGGCTCTCAACCTAGTGTTTATAAGCGAAAACATAACATTATTTATAATATAATAATAATTCGATGCTACACTAAATGTCAACCTCACTATTCCTTTCATCCATTCTACAGTACTGTCACATATAGTCATGTTAGACAAACCGTCGGCAAAGCCAAACTACTCAGACTTAATATCTTTGATGACCTATACCGTTATATAAAAAAATATTTAATATCGATCCAAAGCAAAGCAATAGTAGGGATAAAAATAAATTTGATTTATTATTATTTCTATTGAAACACCAAGCAAATGGTCATTATTTTGTAAAAATATTGAAAGGTCTTGTTCATAATAATCCGGAGCTCTCAGAATTTCAATATCTGATCCGTTTGCTCAGGTAAGTTTGCACCCACTGCTATCAACTATTTAATTATATGAACCGCACGCTTTATTATTATCAAGATGTATGCGTACACACGACAAACTACACTAGTCAGTTAATCCACTTAAACCCAAATCGGAAATATGTAGTAATTTCTTAATTTCACTTTATATAAATAATTTAATAATTACAATTTAAGAAGTCATACAGTGGATTTCATTAATAACGACCTCGGTTGTAACGACTTTTCAGTTATAGCGACGTCGAACTTGCGTCCCTAGAATGTAAAGCTAACTTTCGTAGGAAATTCATTCGGTAATAGCGACTCCGGATATAACGCTTAATTCGGGTATACCCACTTGTTTTTATGAACTATTTGGGACAGATTCCTAGAAATTCCTTGCGGATGTTGCGACTGAGTCGGCAAAGGCACAAAGTCTCATTCATAAGCGTGAGGTATTAAGCTTTCTTATCCTCTGTATATATTCGCAGATGGTCAAATGCTTTGTTTGTGTGTAGCGTTACTTAGCATGTGCGCGAAGTTAAAATTATGACTCAGTTGCGTAGCTATTTCCAGTGAGTGAACAGTGTTTCTTAAACTTGTGAAAATATATACTACTAGCAACCCACCCTCGCTTCGCTTCGGTTTCAGTCGCCTTACTCGCGTAGTTCCCGTTCCCGTGGGTATACGGATAAAATATAGCCTATGTTACTCAGGGATACTGTAACATTCTAAAGGTGAAAGAATTATCTAACGCGTCCAGGAGTTTGAGTTTATTCGTTAGTTTCCTTTTTATAATATTAGTGTAGATTAGGTACACCCTTAGAGGGTGAAAATTAAAAATGCTGAAACACATGTTTCTTTATTTTTACTAAAGAGTATTTTTGGAGAATTTGCAGAAAATCGATGTAGATTTTTTTTTCTCCTTATAGAAACTTTGTTAGTGCGGTTTACCCCCTAGGGGTTGAATTTCTAGTCCGTCACCCGCCGAGAGGCCGACCGCGTGAGGAAAGACCGACGTTCTCCCCGAGGGGGGACGTCGGTCGATGGGAGGGTACCCCAAGTAGGGGGTATTCCGTCGGGCCGACCACTGATGACAAGTAACCCTGCTCCGGTGGTCGGCCCAACGACGAAGGCGACGTGGTTTTCGGGTGGGTTGCGGGTGTTGCGTGCTTACGCCCCTCTGTCGCCCCGGACGGAGTGGTGCGAGGAGCACGCCGACCGCAGCCGACACCAAAAAAAAAATGGTTAAATTTCGAAAAACCCTTTCTTAATGGATTTCGACGTCACGCAAAGAAACTAATGTCAAAAGTTCATGTTTCTGGCTTCAGTGGTTTCGGCTCTGTGATAAGTCAGTAAACTGACATTTTTCTACCTATTTTGCACCCTTCGAGGATGAAAATGGACAAACGCTGAAACACGTGTTTATTTATTTTTATTAAAGAGTATTTGTACTTAATTTGAAGACAGTAGCTAAAGATTTTTTTTTCTTTCTATACAGACTTTACCGTTGCGTTTCACCCCCTTGGGGGGATTTTCAAAAAATCCTTTCTTAGTGGGTGCCTACGTCACGAAATGAAACTACGGTCCAAATTTCATTTCTCTAGCTTCAGTAGTTTCGGCTCACCCTGTTCCTTTATATGTATATTATTGTTAAAGTCCCCGCAACACCCTTTTCAGGTGGAATTTCGTAAAATCCGTTCTTAGCTGACGTCTACTCAAGAAAAGGAATATTTCTGCCAAATTTTAAGTCTGTACGCCTTATGGTTCTAGAGATATGGTGATGAGTCAATATATCGCTCGCAAAACCCGCCTCTCCTATATATATATATTTTATATAGACTATAACCGAAAAGTCGTTACAACCGAGGTCGTTATTAACGAAATCCACTGTATTTATAAATAGCAAACACTTTTGTAGTAGAAGTAAACTATGAAATTCTGTTTTAAATTTACGAGAACTAAAGATATTAAACATCCATACTAATATTATAAATGCAAAAGTAAGGATGCTTGTTTGTTTGTTTGTTTGTAACGCTTTCACGCTTAAACCACCGAACCTATTTCAAAAATTCTTTCACCAATGGAAAGCTATAATATCAGGGAGTAACATAGGCTATATTTTATCCCGGTATTCCCACAGGAACGGGAACTACGCCGCGGGTAAAGCGACTGAAACCGAAGCGAGGGCGGGTTGCTAGTTTTTTAATAAATACATTCACGGATAATCTACAGAACTTGGCACCCATTTATATTTAGTCTTTTGTTGGAGAAGTCGACATTTATTATCATAATATTGAACTTGGCTGCTTTATTCACATTTATGGTTTTGCCAGGTTATCATTACTTGTTGTTATTATTATTCATGTTGATAACATTTATTATTATTCAAACGTGATCTTACTTATTATTGATACTAATTTTTAATATTTTCCCTTGTAAACATGGAGCGCGTTCCCGTTATACTTATTTTTCAATATGTAAAAGAAAGTTCTCCTTTTTTTTGGTAGGCTATGGTCTGGACACACCCCACCCAATCTGTCCGGGGGGACGAATAAGCGGCGTGCGCCCCATAACCTACCGTATTCGCTCCCCATCGACATTGGGCCGACCATTGGTACCAATTCCTTGACTGCCGTTGCCGACCCGACGGGTCACCCTTTCGGGTACCGTCCCCTTCGACGCCGTGGCAAGGAAGACAGTGTTGCCGGAGCGTTGTCCCCACGCGGTCGGTGTCTATGCGAGTGACAGACTAATCCCCGAATTCACGTTCATCCACGATCTCGCCGAAGACGGCGACCCCGTCCCTATTCTTGATGCTGTCAAACACCCTTCTAGCAATAGACGGCAGCGTTAGGTCGGCACCGATGATTGCAGCGCTGCACTACCCAGGCCACGCAAGCCTCGAGGGTATGCTGCGTCGTGTCCTCGTCGCAATCGCAGTGGTGGCAGGACCGCGCCCGCTCCCTCCTCGCGACCTTGTGCAGATACTTGCCGAAACAATCATGCCCCGACAAGACCTGCACTAGTCGGAAGGAGAGGACCCCGTGCCGCTGATCCAGCCACTCCATCAGCACCGGCTGGAATGTTTCGTCGGTCCAAACATCGAATCTAAGCCTTTCCAGTCAACAGTATATTTACGTAGTATTTGTAAATGCATTCCAGATTAAAATATTATATGTAAATGTTTCCTTTTTTAATGAAAATTATAATAATTTATAGATTATATAGTTAATTTAAAGGTCAGGAAACAGGTCTACGATCAGTGAATGTTACCATTGATGACTTACGGCACGGAAACGTGGATCCTAAAAGGCCTCATAACCAAGCTCAAAGTCGATCAGCGTGCTACGGAGCGGGCTATGCTCGGCATTTCTCTGCGAGATAGAATCTGAAATACGGAAATCCGCAGAAGAACGGGTGTAACCGACGTAGTACGAAGAATTAGCACGCTGAAGTGGCAATGGGCAGGCCACATCGCTCGACGAACCGACAACCACTGGGGAAGAAAAGTTCTCGAGTAGCGACTACGCATCGGACGACGCAGTGTAGGACGCCCCCAACTATTTGGACCGACGACCTGGTGAAAGTAGCTGGGCGTCGTTGCATGCAGGCGGCACACGACCGCACTTTGTGGCGTAACATGAGCGAGGCCTACGTTCAGCAGTAGAAGGCGATAGGCTGAAATGAAGAATGAATGATCACTTGAAAGTCTTCATTTCTTTCATAATTTATGCCTTACTTATGAATAACCTGAGCATACGTCACGTATTCAAGTTGTCTTTCCCATTGTCCTCCCAGCCATACAAAATATACCGTTTTGCAAACATAACATAAACCATGTGCTACACTGATGGGGGCGTGATTTTGTTTCTTTTTTTAGGGATTCAGGCCATATTGCATCTATTTCTCCAAAACCTTTCACGTGTCCTTGTTTTTTTTTGGTTTTTATTTCATACTAGCAACCCGCCCTCGCTTCGCTTCGGTTATAGGTTATAGGTTATAGTCGTTTTACCCGCGTAGTTCCCGTTCCCGTGGGAATACCGGGATAAAATATAGCCTAGTTTACGCCCTGATATTATAGCTTTCCATTGGTGAAAGAATCTTTGAAATCGGTCCAGCCGTTTTGAAGATTACCCGGAACAAACAGACAGACAGACAGACAGATAGACAGACAGACAGACAAAAATTTTTTAATTGCTATTTTAGGCATAGGTGTCGTGCAAATAACCGTGTGAGCATGAAAAAATTCTATTATTTTGACATTACAAACAGACACTCCAATTTTATTTATTGGTATAGATTATTACTATGTATAAGATTCCCATCCCAGCACAAAAAATAACTTATTACGTAGTCGTAAAAAAAAAAATATTGTCACATTACGAATGCTATTACACAAAAGTTTATAGTACACGTGTTACTAATGACCTTCTGCAGTAAATCTATACATATAATAATATTATATAATATACATATAATAAATCAGTAGAAATCGCGTGTCTGTACTTTTGATAAATTTATTAAAAAATGGATGTAGGCCGTTAAAAAAGACGAATGGAACACAAAAAATATTTTTTTGAATTTTTTGTCTGTCTGTATGTCTGTGTGTCTGTATGTATGTATGCGCTAATCTCGAAAACTACCGAACGAATTGTTACGCAGTTTTCACAAGTAGATTAAGCCCAATTCAGGGCAACATTTAGTCTTCGTTTCATTAAAATCTGACGTCAGGAAAAAAAGTTATCGTCATTTAAGTTTTTAAAATCGCCGCGCCGCTCTCCGTTTATGTCATTTGAAGAGTTAATTCAAATTAATTATTTTATTTATTGGTGATGTAAGAAAAATATTTCTATTCTTAATACACAGTAGGTTCAGCAGCTTAGCTCATATACGTCCCGTCCCACCTCTGGACCCCGAGTCTCAATTTTTAATTGTCAATCTCTCTTCTCAATCTACAGTGGAAGGCAAATTTACATTCTATAATCATGTTAGTCATGTAGTTAAGATAACTATTAAAGCCACCTGTAATGTAAAAAAATAATATTTTCATTGGTTAATATTTAGTTTAGCTACAAAGTAATAAAATTAATGATTTGTTTAGTTCTTTAAATGAACAACAGATGGCGATATTTTTTTTTAACTCGCGCTTTGGTTAAGATTCTAAAAGACTTCTACATTTACTCCTTGAATTCAATAAGATTATAATACTGTTGTGTTGTGTATGTTCTAAGGTAAAACGGATTGTATGAATTAAGCATTTGTTTAATATTTGGCTATAAAAATACGGACTTCTTGATATTGCTTAACGGATTGGTTGAATAATTGCTATTATTATTATTGGATTATAAAAATATATTGTGAATTTGAAAATACTGTTAATCGAATTCTGTTTTTTGAATTGAATTGGTGGACTAGAAAGCATTTCTTGAAATTACTGCTGTTTTAGGGTTCCGTACCCAAAGGGTAAAAACGGGACCCTATTACTGAGACTTAGCTGTCCGTCCGTCCGTCCATCTGTCTGTCACCAGGCTGTATCTCAAGAACGGTAATAGCTAGACAGTTTAAATTTTCACAGATGATGTATTTATATTGCCGTTATAACAACAAATACTAAAAATAAAATACACTCATTTGCAAAAAAAACGGGCACCTAAGCAATGAACCATTTCAAATGTTAATATTTCTTTGTTTGATAATTATAGGTAGTTTTATCCACACAATTTGCTAAATTAATAAGAAAATAATCGTTTTCATCAGTATTTCATAAAATTTAGATACAATTTATGGGAAATAATGCTAAACCTCGCTAGTAGTGTATATTCGCTAGTAGTGCATATGCTCATGAAGTAAAAATAAAAAAGTTTTTTTGTTTGTTTTTCTTTAATAAAGTAAAAGCAGATAAATGTTTAGTATCGAGTGTGACCCCCTCTAGCTAAAATCACAGCTTGAATTCGTCTTGGCATGCTAGCGAGTATATCCCGGATACTTGCTTGCGGAATACGTTCCCACTCCGCAGTAATCACATTCTTCAGTTCTCTGATGGTCTGCGGAGCCGGGTGTACTGATCTCACACGCCGTTTCAGAACGTCCCAGACATGCTCTATGGGATTGAGGTCGGGACTTCGAGCTGGCCAATCCAAACGACGAATGCCGACCTCTTGCACATACGCATTAACATCGCGGGATCGGTGGGCGCGAGCATTGTCGTCCATAAAAATCGAGTCTTCACCTAGAGCGGCCAATGCGGGTTGTGCATGAGAAATTAGAACTTCCGTTATGTATCGATGCCCAGTCAGTGAGCCGTTTTCAATGAAGACTAACTCTGTACGATCCATTGAATTTATTCCTGCCCAAAACATAACAGAGCCCCCACCATAAGGTGTGATTTCTTCGAAACATGCCTCTGCAAAGCGTTCTCCTTGTCTTCTTAGCACTCGCCGACGTCGATCTTCACCGAACAGAGATATCCTGGCTTCATCAGAGAACAAAACCCTATTCCAATCGTCTTGAGTCCATGATTCACAATTTCTAGCGAACCTAAGCCTGTGAACTCTGTGCTCACGGAGTAATTTGGGGCCGCGGGCCGGGCGGTGACTGCGTATATTGGCAGCGAGAAGCCTCCTCCTGACCGTCCATAGACTAATATGCACATTTCTTACTTCTTGGAGGTTGTGCTTAAGATCCACATACGAAGATTTGCGATTTCTCAATGCGCGACTCACAAGAAAACGATCATCCCGTGGTTGGGTACATGGTTTTCTTCCAGAACCAGGCCTTCTCTCGACGGAACCAGTCTCCTGATATCGCTGCCAGGTCCTTTGGACTGTCGAGCGACTAACATTTAGCCTCCTAGCCACGAAACATTGGCTGCAACCCTCTTCAAGCAGCGCGATAATTTTGGTAGCTTTTACCACTTTATCTACCATTTTTGATACAGCCAAACAGCATTAAATAAAGCTTTGACAGTCAAGGATATGAAATTAATCGATAAAAATTGAATAAAAGTTATGAAAGTCGATGTTAACTTCTGGAACTTCGCGCCAAAAATGTAGGATAAAAAGGGGTTTTCTGTAAAAATGAACATCAAATGAAAAATTGAATTTAGAACGTACTTTTTTAAATACCACAGCATTTTTAAAACCGGCCAGTAACGTGTACAAACGATTGAAACCTTTTTGGTATTGTATCTTTTTAAATATGAATGAAAATCAAAACCGCCCGTTTTTTTTGCAAATGAGTTTATAATAAATTTTTAAGGCGGGGCTCCCATACAACAAACTTGATTTTTTTACCGTTTCTTGCTCGATACTAATAACGGTGACAGGTAGACGCTTTAACTATTCACAGAATATTTAGTTTTATGTTCTCTTTAAATATAATTAGTTAAAATAAAATAATATAAATAATTAAGGGGGCTCCATACAATAAAAGAGGTTTTTTATAGATAATGGTACGGAACCCTACGTGCGCGACTCGACTCGCACTTAGCCGGTTTTTTTTTTTTTTTAATTTTTCGAGTGAGAAAAATGCCTCGCCGAAAATCAAATCTATCTCAGACTACTAGACAAACGAAAATACAGAGGAAGACTAGGTCTCAAGAGTCCAATGACGAAAGACAGGCGCGAGTTAGCGCTAATCGAGAGCGAAATAGTACCTCGGAGAGTTCCACTCAAAGAGAGTCTCGACTTAGCGCTAATCGTGAACGTAACACGCTGTCACGCGCCTCGGAGACTTTTACTGAGAGAAGCTCACGACTGAGCGCTGATCGAGAACTTCATATGTCATCTCGCGCCATGAAGACTTTCACCGACAGAGAGATGCGATTAAGCGCTAATCGTGAACGTAATAAATACGCTTTCTCGCGCCTCGGAGACTTTTACTGACAGAAGCTCACGACTGAGCACTGATCGTGACGTCATATGTTATCTCACGCCTCGGAGACTTTCACCGACAGAGAGATGCGATGCGAAATCCGGAGCCAGAATAAAATAGCTTTGGCAGTGGCTTCGTCCGGAATTGCAGCCACATTGCCTCCTGGCGGTAAGACGGCTCATACTATAAAATTCCAATGAATTTAGAGAGCAGTGAAACACCGACGTGTTCATTAACTCGCAACTGTGACAAAGCAAGAAATACTTTATTTCAGGATTGCTGTCTAATCGTTTGGGATGAATGCGCAGTGGCAAATAAAAAAGGTCGTAAGCCGCCGCCGTGAGGCTGTGGATCAAACTCTCCGCATGAATACCACTGATATCGAACAATTTCCCCTTCCAATTTAAACGCACACAATTTCCTGTAGGTGCTTGCTTTGCGATTACCATAAACAAGTTTCAAGGTCAGACGTTAAGGACTGCTGGTGTCGATCTGAGGTCTAACTGTGTTTCCCACGGCCAGCTCTACGTGGCCTGCTCGCGAGGCAGTAATGCTGATAATTTATTTATTTTAACCCCAGCAGGAAAAACAATTAATGTCGTCTATAAAGATGTTTTATAATTGGTGTGCAGCATCGTAATTTAAAATAACCACTGTGAAAATAGAAACTAAACATAATGATTTTTTAAATATATTGAATTGATTAAAAACCACGCTCTTTCATTCGGATAGGTACAGAATGCTCCAATATGTTCCAGACGAAAAAAGGTGTAAGACAAGGTTGCATATTGTCCCCTACACTTTTCAACATATATGGCGAGTATATAATGCGAAAAACCATAGAAAACTGAGAGAAAGGTTTTCCTATAGGTGGAAAGAGATTATCAAATCTTCGATATGCCGACGATACCGTTCTCCTGGCAACATGCATGGAAGATATGAAGGAGCTATTCCGAAGACTCGAAATTGAAAGTGGCAAAATTGGTCTCGTAGTGAACAGAGCAAAGACTAGGGTGATGATAGTGGATCGTGCCGGGACACTGGCAAATGTCACCTGCAACATTCCGGGCATTAACGTGGTCGACCACTACATTTACCTTGGCTCCCAAATCTGCAACGATGGCAGCTGTGCCCCGAGATAAAAAGACGCATCGGAATGGCTAAAGATGCTATGACCCGTTTGAGCGTCATTTGGAGGAAGAGAAGAATAGGTATTATAACCAAGATGCGGTTGATCCGAGCTCTGGTATTCCCTATTTTCCTCTATGGCGTAGAAACGTGGACAATCTTAGCCCGAGAACGACAAAGGATTGATGCATTCGAGATGTGGTGCTGGAGGCGATTACTCCGAATACCTTGGACCGCAAAACGCACCAATGTATCTATCTTGAGTCAGCTCAGAATAAAAACCCGTTTGTCGACAATTTGCCAACAACGCATACTTTCCTATTTCGGACACACAGTGCGCAGAGGCGATGAGAGTCTGGAAAAGCGGATTGTCGTTGGGAACACCGAAGGCAAGAGATCGCGTGATCGTTCACCAACTAGATGGACTGATCAAGTGAAAGACTCATCATCCTCCAAATTCTATGCGGTCGTGAGAGACGCGCTGGATCGAGACCGGTGGAGGCAGATCATCCGCTCCAGATGTAGCTCCGATGCTAACCACGATCCTCAGATATGAGGGACCGACTTTAGAGAGAGAGAGAAAAACCACGCGGGCGAAGTCGCGGGCATCAGCTAGTAATGAGATAAATTATGAATCTATATGTTCACATAATTATCACAGATTATAGGTTACGTACTTTCAAATATTTGAAAATTCCGTTCAGTAGAACTAATGTACTACTGCTCCAATATAGGTACACAATCATCATCATCATCTTGCTCTTATCCCAATTACTTGGGGTCGACGCAATATGTCATCTGTTTTGACATATTGCAAAAAGTTTCGGCAATGACTTTTATGACCGGCCGCCTGCCTGACGTCAACCCTCCTTGGGAATGTAATCGTTGACCCAAATGGTACCAGATGGAGTTGGTCCGGGTCAATCTAGGGCTCTTAGTCGCCTTTTACGACACCCACGAGCAAAGCAAGGGTTGGTAGTATTCGAAGCCGCTACCACACAGCACAATATAGGTACACAATACGTACAGAAAATATGACAAACATGGTGAAAATTATATAATGATCTTCAGCTGTTTTTTTTTATTTCGCCAATTTTCATTTCGTTACAATTTTACTATATGTTTAAAATAGGCAACAAATTACATAAGTACCAGATAAGTCATAGTTTTAGCCGTTAAAGTGTTTTTAAACAGGATCTAATGAGCACATTTTACAGGCACGTGGTTGTTAAGGGAAGTTATAACGATAACTTCGAAGTATGTACCGCTTGTAGACAATCTCACTCACACGTGTTCACATTCCTACTAAAGACAGTGTTAGTCATCATAACTCGTCACTTTTATGATTTTAGACTTGCGCACACTATAGAGCGCTGTATGGACAGTAAGTGTGATGAATTGTAATCTTACTCAGTCACCACAAGGATGTCTACTTTCGCAACACAATATTACTCTACTCGCAGATTTAATCGAAATCAATATCAGGTGTAGAGTCTTGCTTGAAAATCCAAAGTACATTCTTAAAAAGCATAATGCTACGAGGTCTCACAATACGAACTAAGACAGTCACTTAGAAAGAACACTGGCTGAAATATTTACTGCAGTGGGAATTTCTTTTTCTCATTGAAAAGGACATGCCTGTTCTTTTCACCGACGTATCGGGGCAGCATTTTAATCGAATCTTTAACTGTTAGGATTGCTTTAGGGCATGCCCTGTATATGAACATAAGCAACAAGCTTCAGGTCTTACTCGATGATAGGCGAAAGAATCCTAACACGTATCTTCATTTCTTTTGATATTTTTTTTCTCCTTATAGGATTTCGTCGAATTTTGTCTTTAATAGTATTAAGAGCCTTATTAGTACGTGGCCGAGCCAATCTTTTATGGCTTTTGACAGAACATGTGGTGAAATATCTATCGATATTACCTACGCTATCCGAACAAGTGGATACCTCGCTTTTAAATTGTCTTCAAAATGACCGCTGCTCCATTAGCACTTTGTGCAATGCAATCACTGCAATTCTGTTTGCTTTAACATTCCATTATTGCAATTCAATATTAATCTCGTAAAATTTTGAGACATTACCACTTTCTAACCTAATATATACGTTCCAAATTTGAATTAAAAAACAAATAATATTCTGAAGTTTTTAAGTTGTAACAATATGTATTGCCATGATAATTTTAGCACTGCGCATGTTACCCCGCAACACCTCCATAAGTGTTTTATAATCTTATACAAACATTTATGTATCTAATAGTATAATATCTCAGTCGAGAAATAAAAGTTAGTACTATAAGTATAGTTAAGTTTATTGTGCAATTTATATTATTTTGAAAAGACAAATTTCTAAAGCCATTGCTGTATGTCAATAACCAATTGAAAAGTCTTTTATAAACGGTATAACCAGAGAAATACTAATTTTTTGCAAGGTTTAGTTAAGCCTACTTAGTGGATTTTGCTTGTAAAAAAAATATGTATGTGTATGTGATAAAATTGATTTTCACAACATAGATCTGTTTCTATAGAAATTACCATTCCATATACACTGTTTGTGTATTTGCGACATATTTAGAGAACGTATACCGCGCGAAAAAGAGGCTATAACAGTATTATATAATGGTACTAGCTGGTTCCCGCACAATCCTACTCCGAAACTAAATGCCTACCTTTACATTTTTTTATGTATATTGATCTAATAACATGAAAATACATTACTTAACTCGAGTAACGCCCGCCTTGAAAATTATACTTTCTTTTAGTGAGAGACGCAAGATACATACTAGATGTTTTGTTTATCTACAAATTAATGAAATGGTTGATAGCCCTCAATTCGACGGGCGATGGTGGTTCCGGGAGCATTTCCGTAGGCTCGCTCCGCGGCTCGTCGGCACGGCGTCCGCCCTATCGTGGCTTATGCCGAACGTGGGCGGACCGAGCGCTGCGTGCCGACGGCTGTACGCGGGGGTCATCCGGTCGATGGCCCTGTACGGCGCACCGGTGTGGGCGGGGTCCATGACCGCCCGACTCAGGGCCCTTCTGTGGCGACCACAGAGGGTCATAGCGGTCAGGGCCATCCGCGGATACCGCACGGTGGCGACGGAGGCAGCGTGCCTGTTGGCCGGGACTCCCCCGTGGGACCTGGAGGCGGAGATGCTCGCCGGACTATATCGGCGGGTGATGGGGGTGCGAGCGGAGGGCGGTGTGGTCTCGTTAAGGGATCTCACCGCCTGGCGCGTCGACGCCCGCCGAGACGTCATCGCCCGTTGGGCAGTCCGGCTGGAGAGGCCTCGGTTCGGGGTGCGAACCGTGGAGGCCTTCCGGCCGGTGCTGATGCAGTGGTTGGAGAGGCGGCACGGGGTGCTCTCCTTCCGACTGGTGCAGGTTTTGACGGGGCATGGGTGCTTCGCCAAATACCTGCACAAGGTCGTTAGGAGGGAGAGTACACCGTCCTGCCACCACTGCGATTGCGACGAGGACACGGCGCGCCATACGCTCGAGGCCTGCGGGGCTTGGGCAGTGCAGCGCTGTGAACTTGTCGCAATCATCGGTACGGACCTGACGCTGCCGGCTATCGCTAGGGCGATGGTCGACAGCGTCGGGAATTGGGACGCGGTCGCAGCCTTCTGCGAGACAGTGATCTCGCGGAAGGAGGCGGCGGATCGCCTGCGTGAGGAGCGCAGCCTCGATGAGGAGATCCGCCGCCGGCGACTGGGGCGGCGCAGGCGCAACTATCTGCGCCTCATGCCGCCCTAGCCGAGGCCGCGGGTGACGTGACCGGGGATTAGTCCGTCACCCGCCGAGAGGCCGACCGCGTGAGGAAAGACCGACGTCCTCCCCGAGGGGGGGACGTCGGTCGATGGGAGGGTACCCCAATAGGGGGTATTCCGTCGGGCCGACCACTGACGACAAGTTAACGCTGCTCCAGTGGTCGGCCCAACGACGAAGGCGACGTGGTTTTCGGGTGGGTCGCGGGAGTTGCGTGCTCAAGCCCCTCTGTCGCCCCGGACGGAGTGGTGCGGAGGCGCGCCGACCGCGGCCCACCCACAAAAAAAAAAAAAAAAAAGCCCTCAATTATTATCTAGAATCTGTATCTCTACCCCAATTGGAGTGTCGCACATGAGTCTACAGGTTGTTTAATTTACGTACACTTAAAACTAATCTGGGCCACAACTCGCCTCTAACTTGAAATTGCAAATTTTGTAGTGACCTTGCTCGTTATTTGGATTTAGACATTCATGATGATAGTTTCTAAACTTCCAACTCTGTGGACTGAAGACATCTTTAAAGTCACAGGAAACCACTGGATTCAAATGAAACAGGACCTTTTTTTTGGGGGGGTGGGTTACGGTCGGCACACTCCTCGCACCACTACGTCCGGGGCGACAGAGGGGCGTAAGCACGCACACCCGTAACCCACCCGCGACACGTCGCCTTCGTCGTTGGACCGACCACCGGAACAGGGCGACTTGACGTCAATGGTTGGTCCGACGGAAAACAGGACCGTTCAGCGTATGTCCCACAGTGAATGTCTACAGGCTAAGGGAAGGTAAGAGAAGGATAGTTTACATCGTTTTAAGACTAGAATTTGTGAATATTTAAGTATAAATTTACGTAATATAGGGTAATAACTATAATTATTTATATATTTTTAAATATATTAAACGTATATTTTATTGCTGGTGTCTCAATGGCGTTTTTGGTTTCGTTAAACTTATGTATGAACTGTTAATAAATATTGTAGATTTACTAAAAATTTTGTGAAATGTAATTTGTTATAGTTGTCTATAATTGACAAGACACATGTATCTTTCGCGATGATCTTAAAATAATGTATAGATGTTTTTGTTATTTAAGTTTTGCGGCGGCAATATATAATTTAATTATTCCGTGTGATAACGGTGTAAGAATACAATTCACCACCCCCTTTCTTGCCCATAGGTGTCGTAAGGGATGGTTTAAGGGATTATAATATGCGGACAACATCTATGCAAGAGAAGGCAATTCGAAATAAAACCCTACTAACACGTCTATCCAGTGTGGTATAATAGGTCAATTTCCCGCCCATCATGGAGAAGGCACGAGTCCTACAGTAGGACTATATGAGCAGTGTTAAATGACGATTAATTAAAATGAATTAGTTTTCAATTTTCAACTATAAAATACGTGTTAATATTTGTCTAAGCCCTGGTCATCCAAAAAAAAAAATAAACAAAAATCAAACTTTTTACAACATTATAACTAATATAATGTATATTTTTTAAATGAATGGATACTCGTCCAAACCTTTCGTTTCGGCGGAAAGGAGGAGCAAGGTCTCCTAACCTGTCATATTTCCTCTTTCGCCAATTCATCGGGGCATCGAAACTGATATCCTGACTTCGGTGGACCGACCGGCACCGGTACCCTTCGGTTACCTATACCCGTCGACATCATGGCAAAAGAGCACTTTCATGGCTGGCCTAGCTTAAGACTAGCGGACCCAACAACGATCAAACTACCTACAATTTGGAGAAGTACAATATGCACGTGACTGAAAGCTGATATTACTAACTTTTAAATGAAAAAAAAATCAACGATATCATTAATAGAACCAGAGATAATGAATTTTACATGTAACAGATTTAGGTGAAGCACTGAAATTCACAATGGTCATATTTTCGAGAAAAAAATTTTTATACAAAAACCTCGTATACGTGTCTGTTTATTTTCAGTATAGATTCTAAAATAAATTTTGGGACCAATCAAAATTGTCAAGACAAAAAGGTGTACGATTTGTAAAAGAATGTCCCTTATAGACATGCCACTGCGGAACTCGAGAGGCAGTTTACCCACCTTACCACGCGGATCAGCCGGGTTGGTATAGGGTTTTATTTCGAGTTTTCCTTCTCTTGTATAGATGATAACATCCACACATTATATCCTCGTCTCTTACAACACTCATGAGCAAAATACATATATAAGGGTATTTATACTACAGCAATTAGCTTTTTTTGTACTACTTAGTACCTAAATAATTGCTTTTTATTAGTTATATTATTGCAGGGAGCTCACGGGGCACTTCCTCTGTCCAGACTACACAGACCTCGAGCTTACACTACTCCGTTTTCTCGCTGCAATAGCAGGAGTAGCCGTACGTAAGCAGAATTGTATTATTGAAAATTTCAAAAGGTATAAAGCTCCCAAATAATAAAATGCATGCAAAATAGATCCTCACTTGGCCCTTTTAAACTAAGTATTTCCAATAATTCACTTGTATCATTTTATCATAACTACCTACTCACATAAGTAATCCTAAAAACCTACACGTTTTGCAATAATTAACTAGATACCTAGTTAGGCATTACCTAGTCATTAACTTCTATAAAATCTGGTTGAAAACATAAGATAGATAGGTACTTCTATCTAAATACTTTTATTCTTTATTATCTACCACAAATTTATTCAGTAAGAGCAACTCCTAGACAAAAAATATATACGAAAAGTAAGTCCATACTTAGATTCGTCAGGGAGCCATAGGTATGATAAATGGTTGCACTAAACATAATTGGGATCAATGTAACATGCGGAGCTTACTCAAGGTTGTCCCTTACTCGATATTGCTCGACTAATACAAACATGATAACACAAGATGAGGGCAACGACATCAACGATATGATTATTCTACGAAGATAAGTATGTACGTTGTCGCTCGTCACGTGTGATAACACTATGCCCGAAAAAATCTCATACAAGTATCTATATCTATCGGCCTAGATTTCTATTACAGACAAAGATGATAACTACTGAAACTATATAGTTTCTTCAACTACATAGAATACATATTCTGACTATTAAATTACGTCTATTTATACATTTTCAATAAATATCTTATATCTTTAAACGAGCAATTCTTGTATATATATGGGGCATTTCACGTCAAGCGGACAACCAAAAAAAAGTGAGGTCGTGAATTTTGTATATACTCTGGTCAGTTATACTTCTAGTAGACCTGGACGTGTACACACAATTTTTTTTTCGTATGATGCTTCATTGCTGAGTTATGAGCTTTTGAAAATTTACTACGAATGAAATCATGAATTTTAGAAGCTTATTTTCTGTATCAATTAATTTGTAAACAAAACTAAAGAGTATTGCTTCTAATAGTTAAAAAGTTAAAGTTTTTAATTTTTTTGTCAAATTCTAAATTTGAAGTTTTTTACGTATAGTAAACCGGAAGTGAAAATTTCTAATCGATATTTCAGTAACTTCGACACTTTTTATTTTAAATATTTTTACCTTGAATTAAAGCTTTATACAGTGACAACTTGGGTGTCTCAAAGAACGCACGCGCCGCCAGTCGTTCGTAGTTTCTCGCGGTCACGTACCTTTTCACGTGTTATTTATAACTACCCTCGCTTGTATAATTGTGATCGATAAGATGATACCAAAGTACTTAATTGGTATACAGTGACAATAAGAGTTTAGTGTGTGTTTTAAGTTGTTTCTGACTACAGGAACAAAATGAGTACCCAAAAGTTAGCTAACAGCCCTAGTTACGCGACAGTTACACAAAATACGATGTTCCCAAAAAAAGATCAAGCTATTGTGATCGACGCTATAGAAAATGTACAAATTAAAGACTACGCACAAGCTTTAGGCAAGGTTACAGATCCCGCTCAAATAAGGTTTTTGTCTAGAATCTCCAATAACCGCATATGCATATATTTGTCTTCAAAATCCGTGGCCGATGATATCGTTGACAGCAAAAAATATATAACCATACAGAACCACAAACTACCAATTCGACCATTGATTAATAGGAACAAACGCATTATTCTTTCAAATGTATGTCCCATTATTCCTCACTCCGAGATAGAAACGAAACTAAAGGAAGTAGGAATCAACCCAATGTCGCCTATATCTTTTTTGAAAGCTGGTATCAATGATGCTGGTTACAGCCACATACTAAGCTTCCGGCGTCAACTCTTTGTGACACCCGAGGAATTTCAACTCCTTCCTGAAAAGATCTCAATAGAATTCGAAGACACCACCTACTGGATTTATTTATCTTCAGATACCATGACCTGTTTCGTATGTAAAAATGAGGGCCATATTGCTTCGAAATGTCCTCAAAGTGAGCTAGATACAACTACCTCAATTGAAGCTAAAGAAATCATCATGTCTAAATATGAAATTTCAAACTTTAAACGCCCACATCCACCTACTAAATCTTCTACAACCGATGGGCCTCAGACACTTGAAAAGCAGACCCCAAAGGACACTTTGGTTGACTACGATAGCGAAACTCTTTCTCAATCAAGTACAGAAGAAGTCGTTAAGAGGAACAGTGGGAAAAAACTTAAGAAGGCATCTCAACATGATTTAGATTCAATAAACTGGCAAGATATCGAAACTTTTTTATCGAGCTCTGTCAAACCTTACCCACTCACAGGAACTCAAATAAAGAAATATCTGGAGCATACATATGGAGTCAAAGACATTGAAGAAATCACCGCTAATTACACTGATAACATAGACGATTTAATGGAACTCTTTAAAGACTTAATCCCCAATATTTTATGTCGTACTGTTAAAAATAGAGTTACCCGTATTATAACTAAACTTAAATCTATTAAAAACAGATAATAAGTAATATGTCTAGTAATGTTAAAGTTGTCAAAAATAGCGATATAAAAATTGTACAATGGAATTGTAGAAGCCTTAGTCCTAAATTGAGTGAATTAGAAGCATATTTAGTTAAAGAGAAAATTCATATTTGTATTTGTACGGAAACATGGTTGTCATCTAAGAAAAGGGTAAGTATGCATGGCTTTTATTGCTTTAGGAAAGATAGAGATGATGATTACGGAGGAGTCGCTATTTTCGTTCATAATTCTATTAAAGCAAAGTTAGTTACTACGACTATTCCGGATTGTCGAATGGAACTCATTTGTATAGAAATTATTAACTTTAGTAAAGTTAAAAACATTATAGCTATTTACTCACCGCAAAATGTTA
Organism: Lymantria dispar; assembly: GCA_032191425.1. Classification (NCBI taxonomy): domain Eukaryota; kingdom Metazoa; phylum Arthropoda; class Insecta; order Lepidoptera; family Erebidae; genus Lymantria; species Lymantria dispar. The sequence continues at coordinate 16,100,969 of CM063457.1, read as the reverse complement.
GCGTCAGTAGATCAGATTATGATAATCTATTTAGCTTCTGTGGTCGAAATACATTGATAGCTGGAGACTTTAATGGGCACCACGCGGCGTGGTCCTTTAAAACTGATACTAGGGGACGTTTGATTGCAGAAACAAGTATGGATAATAATTTTCTGTATTTAAACGATGGTGAACATACACGAATTGCAATGAATAATGGTGAAGCCATCTTTTCTGCACCAGACATCACGTTTGCAAGCTCAGATATAGCCCTAGATTTTGACTGGTCTGTAACTAATGAGTGTTTTGGTAGTGATCACCGTTTAGTTTTGTTAAAATTACATGATTTATATAGTTATGTGCCTCCAAGCAATAAACGTAATATTAAAAAGGCTGACTGGTCTTTATATAAACATGAGGTTAGCACAAACTGTGTGGATTTTGCCTTGAATGACGATTTGCAGGACTGCTACGATAGACTTATCGCAGCTATTGACAATGCGGCTAATAAAGCCATACCCTACACAAAATTTCCAGACAACCCACATTCAAAATTTATACCAAAAAGCTGGTGGAATCAAGACCTATCAAAAATAGTCGCGGAAAGACGTTTAGCTTTGAAAAATTTCCGTAAAAACCGTTCTGTCCAAAATTTTAATATTTTTCAAAATAAAATTAGGGAAGCTCGACATATGATCAAAGCAGCTAAAAGAGAGTCATGGCAGCGGTTTTGTAGTAGTATAGATGCAAAAACTTCATGCTCTGACCTATGGAAGAAGTTAAGATGGTTGAAAGGATATCGAGCACCCAAAAAACAAGATTTTTTACAAGATAAGGATGCTGAAAAGTTTCTGGCAAGTCTATCTCCTGACTGCGTTAGTTCTGAGTCACGTAAAATTAATTGTAGTAGTTTAGAGTCTCATCCATTCACTTTGTCAGAATTAAACGCCATACTCAAGAAAAAAAATACATCCGCGGGGTTAGATAATATTGTGTACTCTATGATTTTTCAACTACCACCAGACGTTAAGGTTTTGCTGTTGTATATATATAATCTCATTTATATTACTGGCCTTATTCCAAGTCAATGGAGAAACATCAAAATTATAGCGATTCCAAAACAAAATAACAACACGTGTAAGTTTCGACCAATATCCCTTTTAAATTGTATTTGCAAGCTATTTAACCTAATGGTAACTAAAAGACTAGAGTATTATTTTGAAAGTAAACAACTGTTTAATGAACATACACTAGGATTTCGTCGTGGTTTCTCATGTGTAGATAACTTGTCTCGTTTTGTAATGGATGCGGAAATAGCTATGACAAACAAAGAATACATGTTGTGTGGTTTTTGTGACATATCTGACGCCTATAATAATGTTTCAATTGAATGTCTTTATAATTGTTTGGTTAGTTTTGGTTTGGATCCTTATCTGTGTGTGTATATCAATGAATTTTTAAAAGAAAGACATCTTTTTTTGTTTCTTCAGAATGGTGAATGTTTATCGCGATTATGCCGCCAAGGTCTTTGTCAGGGAGACCCTATGTCTCCTATACTTTTTAATATTATTACAATTAATTTAAGTAGTAAATTACCTTTGGTGAGAATATCTCAATATGCTGATGACTTTACTTTTTATTGTGTGAACAAGAATATTCAATACTGTGTTAAAAATATGGAAACTTCTCTCAACAAATTTTCTACACTTTTACGACAAATAGGCCTAGATCTTTCTTATGCTAAAACTAAGCTTTGTATTCTTACACGTAAGTATAAGATTCCGTCCATAGAGATAAGAATTAATGGTGTACAAATTGATGTTCTCAAATGTATAAAATTTCTTGGTATGTGGATTGATGTTAAGTTGAACTGGACCAAACATATAAATGAATTAGTCAATAGGTGTGTGTCATACGTAAACATTTTTAGATATCTTTGTAGCTCTGGTTTACATCCTTTGCAGCTAAGACGATTGTACGGTGCCTTGATACAGAGTAGGATAGATTATGGTAGCTTTCTTTACGACAGTGCGAATACAGGAGTTCTCAGAAAGGTAGAATTGATTCAAAACCAGAGTCTGCGCGCTTGTGGTGGCTTCATTCGAACAACTCCAATTCATGTAATGCAATCTGAATTATGTATAAAACCATTACAGTTAAGAAGACAATATTTATGTCATAAATATATGTTGAAGGTTTGGTCCAGATCAAATGATTATTTAAATGTACGTATCAATGTTTTCGTTGATTTATTATTAAATGGTGTACGATATTGGCGCCGAACTGGTGGTGTTATATTAGTTGATACATATAAAAGAGTTAAAGAATTTGAAGTTTGCCAAAATCGGACACCCTTACAGTATCAGTTACCTTTCCTCATAACAAAACTACCGTTGTACGATATCATATCTACAGGAATAAAGACAATAACCACGCCTAAAAAGCAAACAAATCAAAGTGATTACAATAACGCTTTTGCAGCAATGTTAGAAAATGAATTTCATAGTTTTATTCAAATATACACAGACGCTTCTAAAGATAGAGTAAATGCGGGGTGCTCCTTTTTTGATCACAGTACATCATTTAGCGCTAAGTTTAATATTGATAACAAACACATTCCCATCATGGGATTAGAGTTGCTTGCAATATTGGAGTCACTTTATTATGCGAAATCGTGTGGATATAAAAACATTGTAATATTTACTGATTCGGCGTCTTCTTTGCATCATTTGATAAGCTGTGGAAGGGGCTCTTTTGGAAGACCGGAGGCTTACTCCATTATAAAGTGTATTAGGTATTTAATACATAATGGTGTTCAAGTCAGGATACAATGGATTCCTTCCCATGTGGGAATCCACGGGAATGAAGTGGCTGATGCTCTTGCCAGGTTGTCCTTAATCGATGGTGTAGAGCTTAAGATCAAGTCGTATCATTTTGATCATTTAACTCAAATTCGGGAAAGTCTATATGAATTGTGGAAAGAGTCATTTTGTCAAATCTCAAAAGAGAAGGGTATTTGGTATGGTACTATAGTTAGGGAGCCGCCTAGTTTCCCTTGGTTTGCCGCATGTAGGTTAAATAGAAGAGAGCTGATACTTTGTATGAGGATTCGTTCTGGACACGTTCCCTTGGGTGCATTTAGGTTCCTAATGCGTGTACAAGACAATCCCAACTATGCCACATGCCACGGTGTCAAAGAGGATCTCTACCATCGACTGATGGAATGTGTCCAGAACGAGCGAGATAGAGTAGAACTGTTACAAGATACAGGTTATAGTAGGTATGAATTGTTCTTTTTTCTGCATAATATTTTTGTATCCGGTTTTAATTGTGATTATAGCGATAGAGTTATGAGTTTTTTAGTTTGTTCTTTCTTGAAAGATGTAAATTAAGTTTTTCTAGGTCTCTTAAGTTAAGCTAGTTTCTTCTTAGTTCTAAGTTTGACTTGTGTTCAATTATATCATTGTGGTTTGTTTATAGCCGATTTACCTAACTGGTGTAGGGCTAAAATAAAGAATTAAAAAAAAAAAAAAGCTTTATACGTATTCATTCTTCATAAAAAAAATTAAAACGTGATCTCCAATAGTTTAGGAGCTAGTCCATATATAGTACATACACATAGCTATGAGCACTTTCTAAGCATCGGGTTTATGCGTTACCATGCTACTAGAAGTATAACTGACCAGAGTATAAACAAAATACACGACCTTACTTTTTTTGGTTGTCCGCTTGACGTGAAATGCTACTAATATATACTAGGGTTGTAACGGAGGCCTTCTTAGCGGAGGCAGAGGCGGATGCGGAGTCGACGGGTTTCACCTCCGCGGATGCGGAGGTTAACGGAGGCGGAGGCGGAAGTGAAAGTGGATGTAGAAAAATAGTAGTTTATGGTTTATTAAAACTATCAATAGTACAAAATATGTATTTTAAATCAAATATGTATGTACATTCAAAGACTCATAGTAAGTTAACATATACATAAATAAACATTTCCTTCTCATCATCATCATCATTTCAGCCTATCGCCGTCCACTGCTGGACGTAGGCCCCCCTCATGTTACGCCACAAAGTGCGGTCCTGTGCCGCCTACATCCAACGACGCCCAGCAACTTTCACCAGGTCGTCAGTCCAACTAATGGGGGAGTGTCCTACACTGCGTCGTCCGATACGTGGTCGTGGCCGAGTCGTCGCGAGCGTCGCTGCTTGCGTATGATTAGTAAATAAACCTCCGTTATGACTCCGCAAAAATTACACGGATGCGGAGGCGGAGGCGGAGGAACGATTTCTTGCGGAACTTCCGCAGTAACGGAGGCGGAGGCGAAGTTCCGTTACAACCCTAATATATACCTATATATGTATATATATATTCAGGATCTTGGCAACGGCTCCAACGATTTTGATGCAACTTGGCATACTAGAGGTTTCGGGGCCAATAAAACGATCTAGCTAGGTTGTATTTATAGAAAATGTTGTTTTGTCGGTATTTTTAGCAAAACGATACAATGCCATTAGATTTTAAAAGAATATGAATTCAAAATTTGTTGTCAACGTCATGAGTTACGATAGTTCAGTTGGGAAGTCGTTCAGTCCTGTTTTTGCTACGTTTTGGCATTTGCTAGGTTTTTTCACACTGGAGCTTATACCATATATGTTGTACGAAGCATAATATTATTAAAAGATTAAGAAAAAAAATGACTGCCCGCCGAGTTTCTTGCCGGGTCTTCTCAGTTTGTGGCCGCGTTGCGATCCGGTGGTAGATTATTGTATTGTATTCAAACGTGTAATTTGACAATATGTAAGTGCCCTTAAGGGGCCTATGCAGAATAAATTATTTGATTTGATTTGATTCAAACCGCGTCGGATCGAATCTCGGTGTTATAATTATTCTCTTTTTGTAATTTATTATATATTTTTCATTATTTAATTTTTATTTTTTATTAATATACACTCATTTGCAAAAAAAACGGGCACCTAAGCAATGAACCATTTCAAATGTTAATATTTCTTTGTTTGATAATTATAGGTAGTTTTATCCACACAATTTGCTAAATTAATAAGAAAATAATCGTTTTCATCAGTATTTCATAAAATTTAGATACAATTTATGGGAAATAATGCTAAACCTCGCTAGTAGTGTATATTCGCTAGTAGTGCATATGCTCATGAAGTAAAAATAAAAAAGTTTTTTTGTTTGTTTTTCTTTAATAAAGTAAAAGCAGATAAATGTTTAGTATCGAGTGTGACCCCCTCTAGCTAAAATCACAGCTTGAATTCGTCTGGGCATGCTAGCGAGTATATCCCGGATACTTGCTTGCGGAATACGTTCCCACTCCGCAGTAATCACATTCTTCAGCTCTCTGATGGTCTGCGGAGCCGGGTGTACTGATCTCACACGCCGTTTCAGAACGTCCCAGACATGCTCTATGGGCTTGAGGTCGGGACTTCGAGCTGGCCAATCCAAACGACGAATGCCGACCTCTTGCACATACGCATTAACATCGCGGGATCGGTGGGCGCGAGCATTGTCGTCCATAAAAATCGAGTCTTCACCTAGAGCGGCCAATGCGGGTTGTGCATGAGAAATTAGAACTTCCGTTATGTATCGATGCCCAGTCAGTGAGCCGTTTTCAATGAAGACTAACTCTGTACGATCCATTGAATTTATTCCTGCCCAAAACATAACAGAGCCCCCACCATAATTGTGTGATTTCTTCGAAACATGCCTCTGCAAAGCGTTCTCCTTGTCTTCTTAGCACTCGCCGACGTCGATCTTCACCGAACAGAGATATCCTGGCTTCATCAGAGAACAAAACCCTATTCCAATCGTCTTGAGTCCATGATTCACAATTTCTAGCGAACCTAAGCCTGTGAACTCTGTGCTCACGGAGTAATTTGGGGCCGCGGGCCGGGCGGTGACTGCGTATATTGGCAGCGAGAAGCCTCCTCCTGACCGTCCATAGACTAATATGCACATTTCTTACTTCTTGGAGGTTGTGCTTAAGATCCACATACGAAGATTTGCGATTTCTCAATGCGCGACTCACAAGAAAACGATCATCCCGTGGTTGGGTACATGGTTTTCTTCCAGAACCAGGCCTTCTCTCGACGGAACCAGTCTCCTGATATCGCTGCCAGGTCCTTTGGACTGTCGAGCGACTAACATTTAGCCTCCTAGCCACGAAACATTGGCTGCAACCCTCTTCAAGCAGCGCGATAATTTTGGTAGTTTTTACCACTTTATCTACCATTTTTGATACAGCCAAACAGCATTAAATAAAGCTTTGACAGTCAAGGATATGAAATTAATCGATAAAAATTGAATAAAAGTTATGAAAGTCGATGTTAACTTCTGGAACTTCGCGCCAAAAATGTAGGATAAAAAGGGGTTTTCTGTAAAAATGAACATCAAATGAAAAATTGAATTTAGAACGTACTTTTTTAAATACCACAGCATTTTTAAAACCGGCCAGTAACGTGTACAAACGATTGAAACCTTTTTGGTATTGTATCTTTTTAAATATGAATGAAAATCAAAACCGCCCGTTTTTTTTGCAAATGAGTTTATATCTAAATAAATTCGACAAAAATACAACAAAAATATTCCGAGCGAAGCTCGGTCAACCAGATATTCTATACTAATATGTAAAGCTGAAGAGTTTGTTTGCTGGAAAGCGCCAATCTCAGGAACTGGTCCAATTTGAAAAATTCTTCCAGTGTTGGATAGCTCATTTATCGAGGAAGGCTATAAACTATATATTACCACGCTTAGACCAATAGGAGCAGAGCACAAATGAAAAATATTTCAAAATCGGAGGTTTATTCCTTTTGAGACATTCCGCTGCGTGCGCTGCGTAAACGTTTAATGTTGCGCGAAATTCATGTGTGACAGAAAAGTATTATTTAAAAACATCCCTCTGCATAAACAAATTCGCGTGTTAAAGTTAGCATTCATCATCATCGCAGCCCACATACGTCCCACTGTTGGGCTCGGGCCTCCTCCACAATGGGAGGGAATTTAACCTACTATACCGTGCTGGTGAGACATGTTGGCATAGGATTCTATTTCGAGTTTTCCTTCTCTTGCACAGATCTCATGTGCATATTATATCCCTTAGTCGTCTTTTACGACATCCACAGGCAAGATAGGGAGTGGTGAATTGTATTCTTAATCCATCACCACACGGAAGTTAGCATTAGCCCAGAGTAACTATTCCACGTGGACTAAGTCGCCGGCAGAAGCTAGTCTTAAATATTTTTAGACCATTTGGACATCCATTCATACTATACGTAAGTAATACCATTTTTACAGGCAAAAATCTAGTCACATCTCATCCAAACCGTTTGAAGCGAATATTCATAGAACATCTAAGCAAGAAAAGGAAACCTCAAGTAAAACCCAATAGCAACATGTCTGAACACCGTGGTGTAATAGTTCAATTTTCCTCTTATTATGGAGCAGGCTCGAATCCAGTAATAGAACAAATACGAGCCGAGATGAAGTAATGGAGCATAATTGCCCTATATGTGTCATTAATCAAGACCTTTTCTTTATTATGAAACGAATTTCTTGCATTAAGTAATACCTAATTTTGCCCAACTCGTGATTCTTCACATTAAAGAAGATACATAGCTCAATCAAAGAGGCAATTTAAAAATTTTAATATATTTCATTGTAATTTACTCTTATTGTCCACTAGGTATACTATATACATAGTAACCCTCTTTTAATATATTATATGTAACATGTCAAAGAATAGCTTAAAATTTTTACAAGATAAAAGTGAAGTCATATTTTTTTACTTTTTGTCACTGTGATCATCTTGTTCTTACCCCAATGACTGGGATAGACGCAATATATACTCTTCTTCCAACATACACATTACAAAAGTTATTGGCCACCAGCCTAATGTTAACCTTCTTTAGGAGTGTAATTGTTGAACAGACGGCATCAGATAGCTAGGATAGTTGACCTCTTAATCATCTTTTATGATACTCATAGCAATGTAATACCCATAGCATATTCCGTGTGGTGACGGAGTAAAAATACAATTCACCACCCCTTATCTTACCCGTGAGTGATCGTACGAGACGACTAAGGGATATAAAACGCATATAACATCTATGCGAGAGAAGGAAAACGCGAAATAAAACCCTATACCAACACGTCTGACTAGCATGGTATAGTAGGTCAATTACCCTTCCATTATGGAGGAGGCCTGAGCCCAAGAGTGGGACGTATAGGGGCTGAGATGATAGCAATGTAAGGGTTAGTATTCATAGCCCCTTTTTTTTTGGGGGGTGGGCTACAGTCAGCGCACCCATCGCCCGGCTCCATCCAGGGCGACAGAGGGGCGGCGGCGACAGCCCCGTAACCCACCCGTGAATATTCATAGCCCTTACCACACAGCACATTTTTTATTTTGTAATTTTTCTCTTTATAAACTGTGTCTGAATTAATAATACATATAGGAATATAAAATTTTAAATAAAAATCTATTCTCTAAGTTTTTGTGATCATAGAGATCAAACTTAATCATTGTCTAAACTAAATTGTATATATCAAATGTATACTATACCAAAACATTTACAATATAGCCTACTTAATCTCAATAGTAATGCTTTATAGTTATTTTGAGATTATTTAAATAGTAATTATCACACCTTACATGAAAATTTGTACAAATGATTGTCAATATTATTTCAAATATGAAAATTTTATAAATGCAAGAAAACATTGACAAATATGGCTATGATGCTGGATCTTGTAAATAATCAGATTATTGAAAACTATTATAGCTGCAAAATATATTACATTTTTGTAAAGCAAGTGTATTAATTTCCAAACTAATTTTATTAGTATACTTATTATAAGTTATGGATAAGATTAAAGCTGCCCCAAACTGATGGGCAACCCAGAAGTATATTTCTAGGGGTAGAGAAGTCCATGTAGAAAGGCACACGATTTTCTAGTTTTTCATCTTGCATCTCATTGCTACAAAATGGACATATTTTCAAGTTTTGAGCTTACTAATACAAAGAAGTAAATTGCAGTAATTCTCAGATAACCCAAAACTTTTTTCCACACAAGTTTTGAATCCAAAAGATGGAAGATATTGAAGTCAACACTAGTGTAACTAGGTAGTACTTCATTTTAATAATATTGAAACAAAAGGATAAACTGATTGTTTTATTTTTTATTACTACTGTTTGCACCACTCTATTTAATGAATTTAACACAAATAAAACATTATAAAGACAAATTTAAATGCAGTTTGAAGGGCCATCATAAATGTATGCCTACTACCTAATAAAACAGAATGTGCAGCATTTCATTTTTCCAGGAAGAATGTATGTTACATGGAACTTAAATAACTTAATATAGTAATAGATCATTTAAAAATAAAATTACTATTTCATATGCATCATGTCAATTTTCTCACATTACACAAATATTAGTATTTCTGTTTATTGTTAAGTTAATCTATAATTGTTGATTAAGACAACTAAGAAAAGAATATTATATTTAGTTAATATCCTAACCGAATTGAGTTCTGACATGATAACTCTAATTACAAAAGAGTTAAGAACAATATATTATAAATTAATAGCCATAAGACTGTATGAACAACAAAAACATATGTCTAATTTAATCATAGCATGTTATTATATGTGTTCAGGTTATAAATCATGATTATGCTCAATGGACTGCACAATAAGTGTAAAATAATACTTTTATGTTCACTAAAATTTTGTGACTGTTTTTAATGTTTACCATATTTTTATGGCATTTCATCACTATGATTTAATGCTACAAATTATGAAGTGATGATAAAATTGCGAAATGTATGTATCAATATTCTAAATTGAATAATAAACAAATTTATTAATTTATTACATACTCATCTAATATCTACATAAAATATTATTACAAGAAATTAAGAAACCCTTTATATTAAGACATAAAATGCTCTAAAAAGCACTAAATTAGAATTACTAACAATATTGCCTTTTTCACAGTAAAATTGTGGGATTTTTTAATATCTGTTACATATCCAAAGCAAATAATAGCATTGTAATTGCATATTCACATTGTATAAAACTTACATTACATCGAACACATTAATGAGCTTCGTGATACTTCGCAAAAGTTATCATCTGGCGATAACCTATTCCAATGTTTCGATTAAACCTCGATTATACAAAATATAACACTCAGAACAAGCACAATTGCAATTTACTAATTGAACTGCAAATCAAGAGCATCACAGGACTCAATAAATCATAAAAATAAGAAGGAAACATAAAATAAATACGAACCCTTAAATGTATGATGATAGTATCAAATTATCCAATTGTTCAACCACAAAAACCATTATCACGAAAAAACACAATATACACAGGTTCTACTAACACATAATTATTTATATATTGTTTTATCCACACCCGCGCAAATATTAAAAATCAGTTTCTTATTGACATAAACACAAACCGAGCGTCCGCCATAAGCAGGCACGTTCTACACAACGCATAAAATAATTTTCGCTGCGGGTTGTTCCAAACGTTAGTGATACAAGAATTTCTGAAGTAAGATGTGATATTTACAGTGAGTTTATTTCATCACGACACAGTTTATTTGAGTTATGCTTATCTAAATTTTGAATAATAATAAAATTTATTATTAAAAAAGTATCGTATTAATCATTTTTTCGAGCATTGCAAAACTTCAAGAGCCTTTACTTTATAAATATGTTGTCTAGTTCTGAACGCACCACAATATGCATTTCACTTCATTACATACTATTACTGCTCAAACTTCACTATGATCCAATCCCGACGAGCTTTGATTTCGATTTACGGAAGAGTATAGATATCTGTTAGAAAAGGATGGATAACATTGTAGTCAACGGCCTCTGTGAACCGTAATGATACTGCGTGAAAGTGCTTTTATTTAGTAGACTGTGGCATTTTCTCGTAGCACTTCGTAGTACATGTAGACTTTGAAGAAGACAAATTTTTCATTTTCTACTTATTGTTAGACAATTAATCATATCCTGGTATAATTGACTAACATTTATTTTAAATGTCATTAACTAATATATTTTAAACGAGTTCTCTTCCCAAATAATCAAAGTTGTTGGGTTAAAAGAAGTCAGTTATTAAGTTTGAATAAACGAATTGCGCTCGAACAAGAGAACTTAATGTACAGTGTGTGGTCTAAACACTAAATTGCCTTTACTGTATTAAATAAATAATTTAACATACTTCTTCAAAATGTCTTTACTGTGGTTTAATTACAGATATATAAAATATTAATAATGAAAATACACTAATTAGCCAAGCTGAAAACAAATAATAAGTAGGTATAAGACTTAAAAAAATCAATTGTAGCTGAAAATAAATGAACGAACCAGTCCTAACTGATAGTCAACATGTTATTCAAAACGTTATTAATATTTATCTTTATATATCTTATATGTATATAAATTTCTAGCGTACGTGTGGATGTCACTGAACTCCTTCTAAACGGCTTGACCGATGTTGACGAATTTTTTTTTTGTGTGTTCAAGGGCATTCGAGGATGGTTTAGATTCACAATTGTATCCGGTAGGCGGCGCTGTTCGGGCAGAACAATAACATAACTTCAGAACGACTTCACCGATTTCGTCCATTTTTCTTTTTAATTTTTCTAATACTTATACTTATATTTCTAATACTTTACTAAGAAAGGCTTTTATGGAACAAAATTTAGAAAGTTGCGCAGAAAATCAAAAAAGTTAAGAAAACTTAACGACTATATAAATTTTTCTAATCTAACCTTTTTTTGTCTATATATACTTTTCTATTTTTATATATATAATTCTTCTGTTCGTATGTTTGTAAATGAACTCCTTCTAAGCGGCTGGACCGATTTTGATGTTTTTTTATCTATTCCGATGGATATGAGAATGGTTTAGATTAATAATTGGAACCGGTTTTTTTTTATTTGAACAGAACAACGTCTCAACATCAACGACCCAACGTCAGCTAGTATATATAATATATATATATATATATTTCTTGTGTACGTGTGTGTGTCACTGAACCTCTCCTAAACGGCTGGACCGATGTTGATGATTTTTTTTTGAGTGTGTTCAAAGGGATTCGAGAATGGTTTATATTCACAATTGGAACTGGTTGGTGGCGCTGCGATCGATTTGAAGGAGAATTCCTTTAATTATTTTTTTAGATTTGAACAGAACAACGTCTGTTGGGTCAGCTAGTTTAATATAATTTAAGTGGCAGATGTCTGTTTAAACGTATGAGAGGCATAGCAAGTTAAGGAGACTCTGGTGGCCTTTGTAGCCCTAAACTGTTAGGTTAGTGGCAGCCATCCCATAGCCAGTTAAAAAAGTATTAAGTAAAAGAGCTAATTGTGTAGGTTTTCTGTAAATTTCATCATTCACCGTTTCGGCTCATATACGTCCCACTGTTGGGCTCGAGCCTCTTACACAGTAGGAGGGAAATTGTCCTCACTATATCATGCTGGTCGGACAGGTTGGTATAGGGTTTTATTTCGACTTTTCCTTTTCTTGCATATGTTATATACGTATTATATCCCTTAGTAGTCTTTTAGGACATCCACATGCAAGATAGGGAGTGGTGAATGGTATTCTTACTCTGTCACCACACGGGCTAAATCTCTGACTGACTAAGACTCTGTAAATTTACTTAGACTTTTGTAGTACAGTAGAATCATGATTATCTGGACATCGATTATCCGAATACTCGTTTATCTCGATTCATTTAAGTCCCATTTTTAATTTCTGATTTTCGATCGAACTGTTTATTTTAGATCCATAGGTAATAGTAATTTTAAAAAAATATTGCGCTATTGCCCAGTGGCGGATTAACACATGCCTGTAGGCTATTCAAATTTTGCCGCCCCTTCTGACTTCTGCATTGCAATATTCTTTTTTTTAGACGGCAGACCATGAAGCGTTGCTCACGATCAGATCTGTCCAGGTCGGCGAACAAGCTCATAACCCGCTAGGCGCTAAAAAGACGGGCCACCAGTGCCCGACCTTGTCATCAATGGCCTATCCAGGCGGGTGAGTTACCTTTTCGGGTACCGTCTCCAGCCGACGCCCCAGCGGTGCTACTGTGAGCGCCGTCGGGACGTCACCCTCACGTAAACGGCCTCTCTGCGAATGACCAGACTACTCCCCAGTCCAGTCAACCACCGCCACTGCTAGGGTGGCATCAACCGCCCAAACCAGCGGCAGCGGCACGTGTCGTCCCGCTTACGCTCTGCCGCTACCTTCCGCGAGACAACTTCATCGCAGAAAGCGTTCCAATTCCAGACGCTATCAACCATGGCTCTTGTGATGACCAACAACAACAGGTCGGCACCGATGGTTGCGTCGAGTCTGCGGCGCTACTGAGGCCATGTGACGCAGACTTTGAGCGTACGCTGCGCCGTGTCCTCTTCGTAACCGCACTTTTGGCAGGATGGAGTCGACTCCCTCCTCGCTACTTTGTGCAAGTACTAGCCGAAGCAACATCTGCACCAGTCGGAGCTCTTTCCGACTGGTGCAGATGCTCTCAGGGCACGGGACTCCGTGCCGCACACCATCCACTCAGTCAGCACCGGCCGCAAAGCTTCCATGCTCCTGTATCGAGCACTCTCCAGCCGTATCACCTAACGAGTAATGACGTCCCAGCAGGCGTCTTCGCGCCAGGTGGTCGCCTCACTGGGCAACACATCGACGCCCTGTTTACGCGCCTCTATCATCTCGACGAGAATCGTCGCCTCCACGGGGCGTGCCAGCCGGACGGTCAGATGGCCTCGCTCACATGAATGCACCATATAACGCTATTGAGCAAATCACCCCCGCGTATATAGGCGCCAACAGTCTGCGCTAGATCCACATTCGGCATTAGCCGTGCGAGGGCGGACGCTTTGCCGACAAGCCGAGGAGCAAGTCGATGGAAATGCTCCCGAAACCAACAATTTCCGTCGAGCACCAGCTCCAAATACTTCATATGGGGCTGAATAGTTATATGAAGTATTTGCGCCTGGTGCTCGACGGGCATTGATGGTTCTGGGAGCATTTCCGCAGGCTCGCTCCACGGCTCGTCGGCGCGGCGTCCGCCCTATTGTGGCTTATGCCGAAAATGGGCGGACCGAGCACTAGGTGTCGACGGCTGTACGCGGAGGTCATCCGGTCGATGGCCCTATACGGCGCACCGATGTGGGCGTGGTCCCTGACCGTCCGACTCAGGGCTCTTCTGTGGCGACCCCAGAGGGCCATGGCGGTCAGGGCTATACGCGGATACCTCACGGTGTCGACGGAGGCAGCGTGCCTGTTGGCCGAGACTCCCTCGTGGGACCTAGAGACGGCAATGTTCGCCGATTTGTATCGGCAGGTGTCGGGGGTACGAGCGGAGGGTGGTGTGAGCTCTTTGAGGGAGCTCACCGCCTGGCGTGACGACTCGCGCCGAGACGTCATTGCCCGTTGGGCAGTACGGCTGGAGAGGCCTCGGTTCGGTGTGCGGACCGTGGAGGCCTTCCGGCCGGTGCTGATGCAGTAGCTAAAACGGCGGCACGGGGTGCTCTCCTTCCGACTGGTGCAGGTTTTGACGGGGCATGGATGCTTCACCAAATACCTGTACACGGTCGTTAGGAGGGAGAGTACACCGTCCTGCCACTACTGCGACTGCGACGAGGACACGACGCAGCATACGCTCGAGGTTTGTGCCGCCTGGGCAGAGTAGCGTCGTGAACTCGTCGCAATCATCGGTGCCGACCTGACGCTGCCGGCCATCGCCAGGGCGATGCTCGACAACGTCAGGAACTGCAACACGGTCGCAGCTTTTTGCGAGGCAGTAGTCTCGCGGAAGGAGGTGGTGGAGCGCGTGCGCGTGGAACGTCTCCTCGACGACGCGAGCCGCCGTCGCCGCCGACTGGGGCGGTGCAGGTGCGATTACCTGCGCCCGATGCCGCCCTAGCCGAACCCGCAGGTGACTGGACCGGGGAGTTAGTCTGTCACTCGCCGAGAGGCCGACCGCGCGAGGAAAGACCATCCTTCTCGAGGGGCGGACGTCGGTCGATGGGAGGTTACTCTTCAGGGGGTATTCCGTCGAACCAACCACTGACGACAAGTCACCCTGCTCCGGTGGTCGGTCCAGCGACGAAGGCGACGTGGGGTCACGGGTGAGTTGCGGGTGTGCGTGCTTACGACCCTCTGTCGCCCCAGACTGAGTGGCGCGAGGAGTGCGTCGACCGTAACCCACCCCAAAAAAAATGGGCTGAATAATTATTCAAAGAGACTGCCTACGAATAGCAAGACTTAATAAAAAAAGGTATTAGCAGATTGAAAATGTCCAATTCCCCACTGTCATAGTGGGTTAAGTTAAAAGTTAGTGAAATCTAATAACGTATTTATTTATTTTTTATTTCTGTAAAATAAAAAAGTTTTGGGGCAAATTTGCTGCCCTAGGCTGCAGCCTACTCAGCCTTATGGTAAATCCGCCACTGCTATTGCCGTACTTACATTTATCTTGTTTGCGTAGCTTTTAAACTTATGATGATGAAGGGGTTCCTAATGATTACGCGAGTTTTACACATGTAAAAAAAACAATTGTTTTACGGATTTTATCGCATATGTATTCCAGTCCTGATCATGAACGCTGAAAAATATTCGAAAAGTCGGAAAAATGAAGATCGAATACAAATGCGATTAAATCCACAAAAAAAAATAGTTTTACTTAATTTAATATCTCAATAAGGCTTGTGCATTACAAAAAAAATGATTTACTATAACTTGCCGCATGGTAACGGCATTGCGACATTTGCGCCCGGCGGGCGCTTGACGTCTCCGATTTAGGAGGCGTCGAAGTCAGGACCCGCAAGGCCCGGACAGGGGCTCGGATTTTAGAGTTCCCAGGGGCCGAGGGCGCCAAGACGGCCGATAGCATGGCCGCCAAGCTGAGGGGTTTGTTTGCTGCGGAGGATGGCGTCAAGATCGCCAGACCCGTAAAGTGCGCAGAACTACGCGTCGCGGGTCTGGACGACTCCGTGACGGTGGATGACATCCGGGAGGCCATCGTCTCAAAAACCGGGTGTCCCGTGGACACCGTCCGAATTGGCGCCATCCGCCCTGGTCCGGGCGGTGTCGGTGCTGCCTGGGTGCAGTGCCCGGTGGAGTCAGCCAAGCAATTGGCCGACTCAGGCAGGCTCCTCGTGGGCTGGAGCTCGGCGCGGGTGTCCGTGCTGGAGTCCCGGCCTGCGAGGTGTTACAAGTGCATGGCGGTCGGACACACTCAGCCGACATGCACTAACTGCTTTGACTGCAGCGACCTTTGTTTCCGCTGCGGTCAACCCGGGCATAAGGCGGCATCGTGCGCCGCCACTCCCCACTGCCCTGCGTGTGCGGCGGGCAATAGGCCCGCCAAACACCGCATGGGGGGCAGGGAGTGCAGACCCCCGGCTTCTGCCCCAAAAGGGCGGAGCGGCCCGACGACCCCGGCCGCTCCCGTCCCTAGCGCGACCCGATCGCCCGCCAGCGTGGAGGAGGTGATGGATACGGCCCACTAATGGCGGCCGAATCTTACCACCTCCTGCAGGCCAACCTCAACCACGCCGCCGAGGCACAGGACGTTTTCCTGCAAGCCATGGCGGAATGGTTGATCGGTGCAGCCGTAGCCGCGGAGCCGTACGTGGTGCCTGACCGGCCCAATTGGCTGGGCAGCAGTGACGGCTCTGTGGCAATCGTCGCCTCCACGTCGTGGCATTCCCCGCCCTTGTTACTCAAGGACAGGGGCGATGGGTATGTCGCGGCGGAATGGGGAGAGGTTACGCTATTTGGTGTTTACTTCTCCCCTAACAGGAGCGCGACGGATTTCGGGGCCTTCCTCACCATCCTGGGGGCCTCGATACGGCGACTGGCACCGGGCCAAGTCTTCGTTCTGGGAGACTACAACGCCAAGTCCACGGCGTGGGGGTCCCCCAGGACAAATGACCGCGGGCGGGCGGTCGAAGAGTGGGCGGCGGCACTGGGCCTCTGTTTGCTGAACAGGGGCTCGGTGCAAACGTGCGTGCGGCAGCAGGGCGGGTCGATAGTGGACTTGTCGTTCGCTAGCCCTAATGTCGCAGCACGTGTGAGGAGCTGGTGCGTCCAGGAGGAGGTTGAGACCCTATCCGACCACCGATACATCCGGATAGAGGTCTCCCGGACCCTCCTGCAGCCCAGCAGGGGTCACACGACGGACGGAGCTCCCGCGTTTCCGCGGTGGGCTGTGGGTCGATTGGATCGGGACCTGTTGGTGGAGGCAGCCATCGTTCAGTCGTGGCGGTCCTCACCGCCCCAGGCGGACGGGGTGGATACCGAGGCTGGCCGCATCCGCTGTGCGTTAACGCAGATCTGCGATGCGACCATGCCCCGTGTGCGGCGTTTGCCTCCGAAGAATGCGGTCCCCTGGTGGTCCCGAGAATTGGCGGACCTTCGGGCCGCGTGCATACGTGCCCAGAGGGCTTACACCCGCAGCCGAGCGCGCCACCGCGACGCTGAACGGGAGGGCCAGCTGTACGAGGCTTACCGCAGTGCTCGGTCTGCTTTCAGGCTGGCCGTCCGTACCGCCAAGGACGTTAGTCGGCGGGAGATGCTGGACAGTCTCGAGCGTGACCCCTGGGGTCGCCCCTACCTCGCGGCGCTGAACAAGCTCCGCGGGCGGGCCTCCCCCTCACTGAGACTCTCCAGCCCAGCCTCCTCACCAGAGTTGTCGAGGACCTCTTTCCACAGCGGGCGGAGCACACGCCCCCGGTCATGGCTTCGCCGGACAGTGACCGGGAGGCCGACGATGAAAGTGCTCCGCCCATCACGGAGCCGGAAATGGGGGTGGCGGTGGTGCGTATGCGAGTCAAATCCATCGCCCCCGAGCCCGACGGTATTCCGAACCGTGTGCTGGCCCTGGTCCTCGAGCACCTGGGACCACGCCTCAGGGGACTGTTCGACGCTTGTTTGACGTCCGGGCAGTTCTCTGGGTGCTGGAAAGAGGGGAGGCTGGTTCTCCTGCCGAAGCCGGGACGGTCTCTCGAGTCGGCCTCGGCCTATAGGCCCATCGTGCTGCTCGATGATGCGGGCAAGCTGCTGGAGAGGGTGTTGGCTGCCCGCATCTCGTCGGGGTCGGGCCCGATTTGTCGGACGCCCAGTTTGGTTTTCGGCGAGGGCGTTCGACGATCGCGGCCCTGCTGCGCCTGAAGGCCGTGGTAACGAAGGCCGTCACCGGCGGAGGAGTCCTTCAACAGTCTGCCATTCAGCTGCATCAGGGAGGGGCTGAGATATCACGGGGTGCCCGTGTACCTCAGGCGGCTGGTGGCAGACTACTTGGAGGGGCGCAGCGTCCTCTACGTTGACCGAGTAGGGGACGTTGTGCGAACGCCCATGACGTGCGGTGTCCCGCAGGGGTCGGTTCTGGGTCCGACCCTGTGGAACATCGGCTACGACTGGGCGTTGAGAGGAAGCCTCCCACCCGGGCTGGGCGTAATTTGCTACGCCGACGATACACTCGTCACAGCCCGGGGTGGGACGCTAGAGGAGGCGGCACGCCTGGCAACTCTCGGCACCGAGGAGATTGTCAGGCGGATCGAAGCGCTGGGGTTGAGGGTAGCCCTGGAAAAGACGGAGGCCCTTTTATTCCATGGCCTCCGTACCGCTGGGCCTCCCGCCGGCGCTTCAATCACCGTTAAGTCGGTCACCATCAGCATCCAGGCCCACATGAAGTACTTGGGCCTGGTGCTCGACGGGCATTTTTGGTTCCGGGAGCATCTCCATCGACTTGTTCCCCGGCTTGTCGGCGCGGCGTCCGCCCTTTCGCGGCTGATGCCGAATGTGGGCGGACCCAGCTCTACGTGCCGACAGCTGTACACGGAGGTGATCCGGTCGATGGCTCTGTACGGCGCACCGGTGTGGGCGGGGTCCCTGATCGTCCGGCTGAGGGCCCTCTTGAGGCGACCACAGAGGGTCATGGCGGTCAGGGCCATACGCGGTTACCGCACGGTGTCGACGGAGGCAGCGTGCCTCCTGGCCGGAACTCCCCCGTGGGACCTGGAGGCGGAGATGCTCGCCGACATTTATCGGCGGGTGTCGGAGACGCGCGCCCGCGGCGGCATGGTCTCCCTGCAGGAGATCACCGCCTGGCGGGTCGACGCCCGCCAAGGAGTCATTGCCCGTTGGGCAGTACGGCTGGAGAGTCCTCGGTACGGTGTCAGGACCGTCGAGGCCTTCCGGCCGGTGCTGATGGAGTGGTTGTAGCGGACGCACGAGGTGCTTTCCTTCCGACTGGTGCAGGTGCTTACGGGGCACGGTTGTTTTAGGAAGTACCTGCACAAGATTGTCAGGAGGGAGAGCACACCGTCCTGCCACCACTGCAGTTGCGACGAGGACACGGCGCAGCACACGCTCGAGAAGTGTGCTGCATGGGACGAGGAGCGCCGTGAACTCGTCGCGATTATCGGTGCCGACCTGGCGCTGCCGATCGCCAGGGAGATGCTCGACAGCGTCAGGAACTGGGACGCGGTCGCCGCCTTCTGTGAGGCCGTAATCTCACTGAAGGAGGCGGCGGATCGTGTGCGAGTAGAGCTCCTATTCGGCGACACGTTCCGCCGCAGGCGACTCGGGCGCAGGCGCGAGTATCTGCGCCTAATGCCGCCCTAGCCGAGGCCGCGGGTGATCGGACCGGGGAATTGTCCGTCACCCGCGGAGAGGCTGACCGTGCGATGGCGACCGACGTCCCAGTACGTCGAGAGGTGAGGTTACCCGAAAGGGTATTCCGTCGGGCCGACCACTGATGACAAGTCACATCTGCTCCGGTGGTCGGCCCAACAACGAGCTGAAGTGAGTACGGGTGGGTTATGGGCCCGCCTTTCATCGCCCCGGACGGACAGGACCGCGCGTGCGCTTACCTTAGCCCACCCATAAAAAAAAAAAAAAAAAAAAAAATGATAACGGCATAACAATAAATAGTTTAAGACAACTGAGGAATATAATTTGAATATAACATCTATGCAAATTCAAAATAAAACCTTATACCAAACCATCTTCCGGACCGAGGATTTTAGTCCGTCACCCACGGAGAGGCTGACTTCGCGACGGCGATCGACGTTCCGGGAATGGGGCGTCGAGAGTAGAAGGTACCCTCTCAGGGTATTCCGTCGGGCCGACCATGGAATGGAGAACAAGGAACTCGGTTCCGGTGGTCGGCCCAAGGATAAAGGCGACGTTCTACGGGTGGGTTATAAAAATTACCAGTGTCGGGTTACAAGCAATCCAAAATCCGGACCTTTAACTATCCAGACTAAACCCCTAGTTTCATTTGACCGGCAAAACCGTGTATTACTAATAATAATTCACACAGTATTATCATTACCGACCATCGCGAGTTTATGAATTCACCAAAATATTTTTTATACTCTATGGTGTTACTTACAGTAATATGAATTCAGTCCACATCTGTGTACAACTCCTTATTTAGGTTACGTACGTACTTAATTCATTCTCAGCCAATAACCTAGATGTGGTATATGTACACAAGTGGTACAAAATATATTCTTTCATGTGAACCGTTTGTATTATTTAAATATGTTTTAATACAACTCAACGCATACCTATACATGCCACTGATGGGCTCGAAGCTTCTTTATAATGGGAGAAAAATTGACCTACCCTTACACGCTAGTCAGACTAGTTTGGACAGAGTTGCTATAGGGTTTTATTTCAGTTTTGTTTTTTCTCTTGCCATATTTGTGCAAATTACAATATTATTAATCTAACACTAGGAATTGAGCAAAATCCGTTGGGACGTTGTAGGATTACCAGAAGTGCGAAGAGAGGGCGAGGGCACGATAATCCTCCAGTCTGGAAATCTGCTCTTCTACCAGGAGGGAGATCACCCATCCCAAGACAGTGTAGGGTTTATCGTTCGAAAGTCTCTCGTGAACAACGTGGAGAGGAGTCGACAAGGGTAGCGTATCTTATACTCAGAATTACCAAACGGTATTTGCTGAAGGTCATACAGGTTTATGCGCCGAGCTCGACATACTCCGACGACGTTGTGGAGGCCTTATACGAGGACATCTCGAAAGCCATCCACACGTCCAAAACCCACTTCACGGTAGTTGTAGGAGATTTCAACGCGAAACTAGGCAAAAGGACAGACGATGAGCTGAGAGTGGGGCAATATGGATTTGGACAAAGAAACCAAAGGGGCCAAAAACTGGCCGATTTTTTGGACAAGGAAGGCATCTTTATGATGAATTCCTTCTAAATAAAACTACTTTACGGATTTTATCGCGTTTGTATTTGGTTTTTTGATTACCCGACGTTTCAAACACTTTACAGCGTTCATGGTCACGGGTGGACTAAGATGTCTCACGTCCAACAAGTCATAGTTATTACAGAAAATTTATAATTATCTACCCGATACAGAAATTAGTTATTAAATATTGACCCACATTTTGATACAAAATTTATTGCCAGTGTAAGAAGAAAATGATTCTTTGAAAAATTATATTATTTATGGTTAGTAATAATTAAACATTAAAATTAATAGTAATTATATTTAAAAAAAGTAACTAAGAATCTAGTATACTACAATGGAGCCAATCCATGGAGGACCTTGGCACTATGCTCAATGACCTCAGCAGGGTATCTCAACTAGTGGGTCTACAAATAAACATGGACAAGACGAAAATCATCTTTAGACATGCCCATGTCATTCCTGTAGCGGTCCTAGTTGGGAATGCGATTCCCGAAGTTGTGGATCATTAAGTTTACCTAGCACAAGCAGTCCATTTAAGTAGATCCAATTTCGAGAAAGAGGTCAGGCGACGAATCCAACTCGGCTGGGCAGCGTTTGGGAATCTTAAGAGGATCTTCTCGTCCAATATTCCGCAGTGGCTGAAAACAAAAGTTTATAACCAGTGTGTGTTACCAGCGATGACTTACGGCACTGAAACGAGGTCTCTAAATGTCGGCTTCATAAAAAAGTCGCTCAACGTGCTATGGAGAGGGCTATGCTCGGTATTTCTCTACGTGCTAAAATCCGGAACACGGAAATCCGTAGAAGAACGGGTGTAAAGTAAGTTGATTTCTCTCTTATGGTGAAGGAAGCTCAAGCTCAGCAGTGGAACATATATGAATTGAGATGATAATGATGATTGATGACTAACAAAGCAATTATAAAACTTCCACGCTATAGAATATGAAAACATTTACGTTCATCAACGTGCGAGCCATAAAAATACTTATATAAAAAAGTACTATATTAAATATTTTCACATTCTATCCTTGCCTGACTGAAGTGCATTATTCACATATCGAGTGCGTGTATACTTACCTAACTTCGACTATTCTATTCATGACGCCCATGGGAAATATCTGTCTGGTTACTGTCTACCATTATAAGTCGTGTAGATTGTGAAAATGGGAAGTTATAGGTCGATTCTCATGGGGTTTTAGTCTTTTATTCTTTGACACAGAGATTAATAGTTGTATTTTCAATCATACTACTTTAAGGTAGCTACGAAACCCTAACACTTCGCCTGCGTCGTGTGTCATCGAAACTAATGTTTTAAGGCTTCAATATTATATATAACAACTAAAATACACGCTTTAATGGTAAATCGAACTAACAAATTAAAATTTAATATAGAAATAAAAATATATAATTTAGTTTCATCATTATCATCATTTCAGGCTATCGCCGTCCACTGCTGGACGTCGTCGTCCCTGGTGTTACGCCACAAAGTGCGGTCTTGTGCTGCCTGCATCCAACTACGCCCAACAACTTACACCAGGTCGTCGGTTCACCTAGTTGGGGGGGCGTCCTACACTGCGTCGTCGGCCATTCGAGAACCTTTCTTCCCCAGCGGTTGTCGGTTCGTGGAGCGATGTGGCCTGCCCATTGCCACTTCTTCATTATAGATTTAATTATTCTATAGGTTACATCAACAATTACCTTTCTTTCCTGTGCTAATTCCATCCAAAGGTTGCCTGGAAGAAATTGGCCGCCCATTGCACTGTATCTTATATAATAAGCTCTTTTGTAATCAATACTGGTGTTACAATAAAGTATTGTAAAATAATGATCGAAAAATATCAGTGAGCGCATTGTATTATATGTTTCGTATCAATTTTAGACTAATCATACCGATGGAATATTTTCGAAAAGTGATTTATCCACCACCTCCCCTTCTTTTTCACAATCATTTTTCGTTCATTATTTTGTTTATTCCTATATTAAGAATTATTTACCAGTTTTTGGTTTGATTTATCCTTAAAGCGTGTTTGTAGTCTTCTCAAACTATATTTGTTTTCACAATTTTTAACTCTGGCGATCGTCATTGATCCTTGAAGTCTACAATATTTAAAGTCGAAGAAAATTGAATTCCAAAGAATTGGCTGTATAGAAACAAATAAACGTGAAATTAATAAAAAGATGTAATTAAAAGTTTTGCTCTTCTCATCTAACGGAAGTGATAAGCTTAGAATTTTATCATACATGCACAATCATTCTTAATAGACTAGTTAACAAACCCAATTGGCCAAGGTGGGCTAATTTCCTAGTTATTATGGAGAAGGCCCACGACCAACAGTCAGCTAAAAAAGAAGCATTTTAGAATAACCAAATGTTGAGAACGTATATCTCCTCACAAGAAACGACGGCAAGCTTCTACGACATTTTTTGATTATTATTTAAGTATGTGAGTACGGTTCTTAACTGCTACAAAACATCATTTTAGATATAAGCCCATTATTCAATATAGAACTTATAACATGTATTTAAAATAAATAGCACAAATTTTGTTGTATAGCGTAGTTATTTATTGTAACATACTCGATATGTCGCTTAAAAGGCACCTTTGAAATGACCGTGGTACGTCGCAAAACTCTCTTGGGCGCGGCAACGCTACATATTGCATCATAATTAGATTTGAAGCTCCCTCTGCTAATACTGCATGCACTAACTTTATTATAAATGCATTATTTGTATTTACACGAACATTTTGAACCCAACGAATAGGTATTTCTAGACGCAAATCTATATTTTATACAATGGAAAAGTTGAAGAGCTTATTGCAAATAGCTGGAGAATTTAGATTAATAATGGTAGGACCACGCTGTTTGCAGTTGTCTGTCTACAGCCGTGGGCCGGCCGAAAATCAGCCGCACGGATCGCAATCGCAGAAAATCGACGTCCGAGTAGTAGCAATTTGTTACTATCCTTCGTTCGGTGAGCGAGAGAGCCGGAAGCCCAACTTCTGAGGATGTTTGCTTTTGGTAGGATTTAGTGATACCTTTAGTATCACTGAACCTCATTGCACGCATTCACACTCCCTTTACTTTCCTCGCGCCTTGCAAAGATCCATGAGCGGTTGCAACACTTTTTTTTTTTTTTTTTTTTTTTTAATGGGTGGGCTATGGTAAGCGCACGCGCGGTCCTGTCCCTCCGGGGCGATGAAAGGACGGCGCGCAGGCCCATAACCCACCCGTACCCACGTCACCTCGTTGTTGGGCCGACCACCGGAGCAGATGTGACTTGTCATCAGTGGTCGGCCCGACGGAATACCTTTCGGGTAACCTCACCTCTCGACGTACTGGGACGTCGGTCGCCATCGCGCGGTCAGCCTCTCTGCGGGTGACGGACAATTCCCCGGTCCGATCACCCGCGGCCTCGGCTAGGGCGGCATTAGGCGCAGATACTCGCGCCTGCGCCGCCCGAGTCGCCGGCGGCGGAACGTGTCGCCGAATAGGAGCTCTACTCGCACACGATCCGCCGCCTCCTTCCGTGAGATTACGGCCTCACAGAAGGCGGCGACCGCGTCCCAGTTCCTGACGCTGTCGAGCATCTCCCTGGCGATGGTCGGCAGCACCAGGTCGGCACCGATAATCGCGACGAGTTCACGGCGCTCTCCCTCCCATGCAGCACACTCCTCGAGCGTGTGCTGCGCCGTGTCCTCGTCGCAACTGCAGTGGTGGCAGGACGGTGTGCTCTCCCTCCTGACAATCTTGTGCAGGTACTTCCCAAAACACCCGTGCCCTGTAAGCACCTGCACCAGTCGGAAGGAAAGCACCCCGTGCGTCCGCTCCAACCACTCCATCAGCATCGGCCGGAAGGCCTCGACGGTCCTGACACCGTACCGAGGACTCTCCAGCCGGACTGCCCAACGGGCAATGACTCCTCGGCGGGCGTCGACCCGCCAGGCGGTGATCTCCTGCAGGGAGACCATGCCGCCGCGGGTGCGCGTCTCAGACACCCGCCGATAAATCTCGGCGAGCATCTCCGCCTCCAGGTCCCAAGGGGGAGTTCCGGCCAGGAGGCACGCTGCCTCCGTCGACACCGTGCGGTAACCGCGTATGGCCCTGACCGCCATGACCCTCTGTGGTCGCCTCAAGAGGGCCCTCAGCCGGACGGTCAGGGACCCCGCCCACACCGGTGCGCCGTACAGAGCCATCGACCGGATCACCCCCGTGTACAGCTGTCGGCACGTAGAGCTGGGTCCGCCCACATTCGGCATCAGCCGCGAAAGGGCGGACGCCGCGCCGACAAGCCGGGGAACAAGTCGATGGAGATGCTCCCGGAACCAAAAATGCCCGTCGAGCACCAGGCCCAAGTACTTCATGTGGGCCTGGATGCTGATGGTGACCGACTTCACAGTGATCGAAGCGCCGGCGGGAGGCCCGGCGGTACGGAGGCCATGGAATAAAAGGGCCACCGTCTTTTCCAGGGCTACCCTCAACCCCAGCGCTTCGATCCGCCTGACAATCTCCTCGGTGCCGAGAGTTGCCAGACGTGCCGCCTCCTCTAGCGTCCCACCCCGGGCTGTGACGAGTGTATCGTCGGCGTAGCAAATTACGCCCAGCCCGGTTGGGAGGCTTCCTCTCAACGCCCAGTCGTAGCCGATGTTCCACAGGATCGGACCCAGAACCGACCCCTGTGGGACACCGCACGTCATGGGCGTTCGCACAACGTCCCCTACTCGGTCAACGTAGAGGACGCTGCGCCCCTCCAAGTAGTAGCGGTAGCAACACTTACCATCCGGTTTACTGTTTGTTAGTTTGCAACCGCTTGCAATAAAAAATATATACCTACTACAGTGTATAGACCACGTAAAACAAAGATACCATCAGGAATGCAACACTGGCCATAATTATCAACAAATTCGATGTTATGTGGAATAATACCTAGCTACGTTACCGTTGTATGGATTATATCTATGAGATGTATAATTATAACATTAATAATAATAATATTAAACTATAGAAACAGACTTCATTTGAGTAATATAGCTTTGTCGATCGATGAAGACTTCGCATCGCAAAAACTTCGAATTAATAACACATTTTTTTGTGTATTTATCGTTTTTTATAATAATCTAAAATATTTTAAAAATCTATCAACATAACACTATCCACTCATAGTTCCAGAGAAGACTTCACAAGTGGCCACAAAAGTAAAACGCTCTCATCATCCGATGTTAGTCATAGTTTGGTGACGGTGCCTTCTCTTTGCCCCTATTTTTTTATAATTGTTGACACTACAATAAAGAATTACACATTATTTTTATTAAGATTACTTTATAAAAAAAATATCTGTAACAGAACTTAAGGCCAGGCTAGGTATATGTTGTTATAAAGCTATCTATGAATTTAACTTTATTAAGTACAACTTCACAACTCATAAGGATGTTAAGAATAATTTCTTACGATAACAACCTAACTTTTCATAATAGGTACTTGTGTAAGAAGTTATAAGTAAGCGTATTATATTCTATGTATAATTTACTAGCTGAAGTACATAATTAATCTAAGTACTGATCTGCTGTGTTGATTCGCTGCGTATCATAGCTTCAATTTTCTAACAGGACAATTCTTTATTCATAAATAGTTGTTCTAAATCTAGACATAATTTGTGTTTTAATTCTATGTTAGTTAGCTCCTCCAATGAGTGTGTGCAAAGCTGGATCTTTAAAAATCTTTAGCTGAAAATGAAATACAACTATTCATATTACAAAATTAATCTACAACGATTCATAGATATATAATACAGAATCAACAAGAATAATTGAAATCCAGAACAACACCATCACCAAAAATCTCTCCAGTAATCATTTCAGCCCATAAACGTCCCATTGTTGGACTCGGGCCGCCACCATTGTGGGAGATAATGTGACTTACTACACCACGCTGATTAGACGGGTTAGCATAGTTTCATTTCGAGTTCCCTTTTTCTTGCATCGAGGTTATTTGCATATTATATGCATTAGTCGTCTTTTACGATACCCACGGGCAAGAGAGAGCATGTGAATTGTATTCTTACCCCGTCACCACATGGAAAATTCTCCAGTAATAACATTTATATATCTGTTCGTCTTAAATAGTACAAAATAATATTACAGAATACCATATGAACGCAGAACACTTTGAACGATAATTTCGTTTGCTTGATGGTTTGTACGCCTAGTGCAATACACAAATGCGACAAATGGAGCGTGATATGTGGATAAAGGAGTATCGTAAAGTATATTGTCTGGTTTCAATTGTATTGCTCTTATTATATTTGTTCATTGTATTGCTCTTCATAGGCATTTATTTATGTCAAATGATAATATAAAAGGTAATCTGTATCTATACATATAACTACAACCTTACAGGCTGAAGACTTTGATAGGCAAATCTCAGGCATTATCACCATCATTTCAGCCCCTACACGTCCCACTGTTGGACTCGGGCCTCCTTCACTGCAGGTGGGAAATTGACTTATTATACCACGCGGGTCAGATGTGTTGATTAATGGTTGGTGGTCGACCCGACGGAATACCCTGCGGAGTACCCTCTTCTCTTGACATCCAGGACGTCGGTCGCTAACGCGCAGCCACTGTCTCTGCGGGTGACGGTCTAAAATCCCCGGTCCGGTCACCCGCGATGGTTGCAAAGATTGGCAGGGGTTTGGATCGCAATTTGTATTATAAGTTTATCAGGAGAGCAGCTCGGCCCATTTGGCTGGTCAAGGCAACTTCTTGGCTGTTTATATAACTCTCGTAGCAAAGCAAGGTGCATTATATTCTTAACCCATCACCACAAAGGTACTTTATTACTTTTTTTAAAGAAACTCTAAATGTCCATATTAATAATTGTTTAATTGTAGTCACTACCTTTATATGTGATAGGACCACACTGTGGACAGTCCTTTGTCTACAGCGCCGGGCCTCGCTGTCGGGGTAGTATCATTCTTGCAAAAAAAGAGGTATGAGTAGTAGCAATTTCTTACTGCACTCGATGAGCAAATAAACTTTCTGAGGGTGTTTGCGCGTGGGGTGTGGTGGGGGGTATTTTGGTGATGCCTTTAGTACCACCGGAGCTCGTCACACGCATTCATACTTCTTTCACTTTCTTCACGGTTGACAGCCACCTGTCAAAGAATCCTGAGCGGTATCACTTATCATCCGGTGTGTTGTGTGCTCGTTTGCCAGCAATAGCAATCAAAAATAATTGTGTAGTTTATACTGAGATATTATTGTCATAAAAGAACGTTTAATATTATCTAGATGAAATTCAGTGCTAAAATAATGTTAGGTATAACTAAGGTCTCCATTTCGAATTATACTTATCTGTATAAATTTCATTCGGTTTCAATGGATTATCGTTTAAGAAAAATTTACTGTAAAGTAACAATCGACACAAACACTTACGCCTCTGTAACATTTCAATTACATGCCAAAAAGTACTTAAATATAATTAACAACATGTCAACATTAGTAAGATGAAAATCGATATGCTACGAGTCAAAGACCGAATGTTGACGACATATCTTAATAGGAATTCTTTCAAGTTTTCATCAAGCGTCCTTATCGGGGACAGTCCTCCTAATTACTTGTTTTTGTTTGTCATTTTCGGAGCGCAAGTATTTTCGCTGTTTTTGTTTTAATATGCAGTTAATTTAGTGAATATTATAAACTGCTTTAGTGTCGAGTGTAATGCTACCTGGTAGTAACTGCCACTCGTGAATCTCAAGGATTAGGCAAGACGCTGTCAAGGAATTAGGCAAACCGAAGCTAATAGGAAAGTGGCGACCACAAATCGAACGGCAAAGCATAGAATAACCCCCCACTAGGTCAACTGTCGACCTCTTAAAAGTGGCAGAAAACGTTGCATGTAGGTGGTGCAGGACTACTCTGAGTACCATTACCGTGGACAGGCCTATGTCCAACAGTAGACGTTTACGGGCTGATAGATGGATAAGAAAGAATATTAAACAGTTGACGTCAATAGGCTGATGTAAAATTAAAAATAATTCAAGAAATATAATACGTTAAGCGCTCACTGCACCTTCTGCGGCAATAGCAGTTCCCCTCTCATTTTAAGCGGATCATTAATATATTATAATTAAGTTCAATGATCCAGTCATGACCTGCTCATTAAGTTACTTTATTTGAATTACAATCTGGCACAATTGAGATGGCAAACCTTCGCAACAGCATCGTGGTAACGCGAAAGCAGTGGTAGTACCGCTTCGGGACAATTATTCGCCCAACGTGGAATAGTAAGTTTATGATAATCCATACAATGTCCCGTCAGATTTTGCTCAATAGCTCTTCCAACTCGATGATCTTCTCATCATAATCGCCACGTTTGTCAGGCGGATTGGCGATTGCAATGAGATGTCATACATTTCCCCGGAAAGAGTTGCTGCCCACTCTCCTGGTGAATTCTTAGCCGGTTCTTACGACTCCAACAGGCAACCAAGTGGTGGCGACAATTATACTCTTATTCCGTTATAGGTAACATCTATATTATATAAGTATAAACTTACATATATGTATAAGTAGACTGATTTATTTATTGCAAATGTAACTTTGTAATCCTATATATTTTATAAGGAATTACAAAACTATTTAGTGCTGCATTTAGTGTATCTAAGAAACTGCACCTAAATTAGATGTTTTTATAATTTTTCCTTTATATATATATACTAAACACTAATTGTATTCTAAATTGTAAATAAAACTCTTTTACGGATTTTATCAGGTTTGTATTTGATTTATTGCCCGACGTTTCGAACACTTTGCGGCATTCATGGTCACGGGCGGATCATAAATTAAATACAAACGTGATAAAATCCGTAAGAGTAGTTTTATTTACAATGTGCAAAGCTCGCGTAAACATCAAAGTCATTATGTATTCTAAATTTGAAGCTTCTACGTCTGCTACAAGTGCCTCAATAATATTGATGATCGGTCAGTCAGTCAGTGAGTGATTGACTAAATTACGAACTGAATAGAACATTTTGTACTAAATTTAATACTAAAGAAGGTATTTAACTTTGACCTTGAATAACTTTCGAATGAGTGGATTCATCGAAAAAAAGTAAGCCGTCGCTCAGGACGCCTGGCAGATGTGAAACATTGAAACTATTTTGTACGAGTAGAGACACGGTATTGAATATAAAGTATCGATACTGAACTCATGAGTAGTATCGAAAGATAAGTAACGTACTGATTTAAGTATCTAGTACTTTTACTTACTTTATCTTTAGGTATCGAGTACTTTTCTTTCAATACCGATACATTGCATTCGATACTTTTAGTCAATAAGTACTTTTTAGCAGGTATCGTATCGAATAAATTATCCATTTTAAAATTGACTTTACGGCTTATATTTATGGTAACGTAAAATGTAGCTTGAAATACTTTCATCCGTTCACAGACGTTCTTTTGCACGATAGGTGCAATTTATAAACCAGAAATAGCGGCATCTATCGAGCTATGCAGCATCGAGCACGAAGTGCGCGATTTAGGTAACATAAATAGTGGCATCTATCGAGCTAACGACCAACTCTCAGACCAATATATTGAATATAAGAAACCTCTAATCCTATAATGATAATAAGACAAGCTATTTAAATTATTTTAGCGTTATTGGTCCTTGCAATTTTACAAATTGCAAAGTTTACAAATTTTAAATGAAATCTGACTGTTTTAAGTGAGTCAAAATCCAATTCCTAAGAAATTGGTGACATACAAGGAAATAAATATATAAAAATACAGCTGGAACTAATAAAAGCCTATAAAAACGGTTACCCATTTTTCGTAGCTGAAAGTAAACTAAATCCCATACCTACTGGTATATTTATATTATGAAGTTATTATACATTAATTTATAAAACAAGTAAATATGCATAAAAGAACAGATTACGTCAGGAACTAGTATGGCATAAAGTATTAATAAAACATGGCAATTTTTTCCAGTAAAAGATAATTTCTATTCAATAAACATTTATTTTCATTATAGGTAACAATTTACTTTAGGTTCACTAGATGGCGTTGTACAAAATTTTAAATCGCACCATGGTTTCGTTACAAATTTAGATATGTATATCCAAATATTTAATTTACAGTAAATTAAGAGGGGACCGCAAGGCGTGGCGTCAAATCGCCACGCGACGATCGTGGTCACCCTCGCCTATAGATGTTTCACATCAGAATGATATCAGGCCTTTTTTGTAGAACATTTAATTTTCTACAAATATAATATGTAATGGGCATTGCAAAGCAATGTATGGTTCATTAGTTACAAAAATCAGAATAAAAAATAAAAATTTTCCTATGTATTTCTTATGGAAAATCGAAAAGTGCGATGCGGACATCCTTAACATTAAAATTAAGGGCTCATATTTTCAGAGGCCTATTTTGGCATCTAATCAAAACTTTTGAGCCTGGTTCCGAGAGAAAAAAACAATTTTTTTTTAAACGCCCTAATATATATGTATATATATATATCATAATGTTATTTTGTTCCTATAAATAATAGGTCTTATAGGACCTATGTAATTGCCGTTCTGCAGTACTGGCCATTTCAAATCACAATAATTTTTGTTTGGCTAAGAATTCTAATTTTATATTAATTTTATTTTAAAACATGGAATTCATTTTTCAAAAATAGTCATTTGTTTATTGATTAGTGTTACGTTTTCATCGCATTTCAATCTTTTTCGTCATCGTATACGTTAAAAATTCGAGTAAATATGGAATATGAGTATCGGCGTGGCAGCAACGCGGCACAAGCGGCACGCAACATCAACGACGCTTACGGAGCTAACGCTACAAAACAACGCACCGCCTGTTATTGGTTTGCTCACTTCCGTTCTGGAAATTTCGACCTGAAAAATTAACCTCGCGGTCGTCCGAAGACTTTGGTCGACAATGACGAATTAAAGGCGATTGTGGAAGCCGATGATACACAATCTACGGCTGAATTAGCAGCAGCTTTCGACGTTAGCGTCAAAACAATATTGGTCCATTTGCGTCAAATTGGCAAGGTAAGAAAGCTTGACAAATGGGTGCCCCACGAACTTAATGATCGCCAGCGCGAAGTACGCGTCGAGACATGCCTTGCATTGCTCAACAGCCACACAAATGAAGGAATTTTGAAACGCATTGTTACTTGCGATGAAAAATGGATTCTGTTTGATAACTGTTGTATAACGATTTAAATGATTAGATGTACAATTTTAGCTCTTTATGTCGTCCACTTGTTATTTAGATATATGTATATTGTTGTAATTTAATTTTAAGTTCTCATGTAAGTGAACCCAAGTTCTTATGAGAATAAATATCTTAAGCCTTAATTGCAAACGCTCAGCAAGCTGGTTGGATCCTGGTTCAGCACCTAAACAATGCCCTAAACGAAAACTTACCCCTAGAAAAGTGATGGTCACTGTTTGGTGGTCTAGCGCCGGTGTGATTCATTACAGTTTCTTACCAAACAGGGTGAGCATTACTGCAGATGTGTACTATGAAGAACTGAACACAATGATGGAGAAGCTGGCACATCTCCAACCAGCATTGGTCAATCGCTCGTCTCCGCTGCTCCTGCACGACAAGGCACGACCTCATACTGCACAGCAGACGGTCTCCAAGTTGCAAGAACTGGGGTTGGAAGCTTCCAACAGCTCTCCGTCATCCGCTATACTCACCAGACCTTGCACCTACAGACTACTTCTTTTTCCAGAATTTGGATAACTTTTTGGTGGGCAAGAATTTCAATACCCGAGAGGCAGTACAAAATGCCTTTGAAGAATTTGTTGCCTCCCGTCCAGCTGATTTCTGTAAGAAGGGCATCAATAAACTGCCGCTGCGTTGGCAAAGATGCATTGATTGCATGGGTGATTACTTCGATTAATACAAATAAAAAATATATGAAAAAAAAATCGTTTAATTATTTATTATTTCATACATAACGGCAATTTCATAGGTAAAGACCTAATATATATTTGGATTTTACATAGAACTTGGCACTCATTTAGATCTCTATTCTTTTTACGGCGAAGGCCACACCCAAGCTTAATTTTAGTATTGAACTTGTCTCTCCTTTTTTACATTTATGTTTTTGGTAGGATATCATTACTTTTTGTAAGGAAACTAAACAGGTATTGAGATTTAATTTTTTCTTGCGTTTCCGCTGCATGGTTTTCTTTTTTATGCTATTGTCTACGTTCTCTTGAATGTTAGAGATAATAGTGCGCAATGCCCATTCATTATCTGCTCATTCGTTATGTGGTGTCGCGCGCCGTCAACGACACACCGTTGGCCGGTTGTTTAGCGCGTATTACAAGTTTTGTATTGTTTTGTATGGGGACACCACTTATTTTTTGACTTAACTTTATTTTTATATTTCTGTTATATAGCAAATATAATAATATATATATTGGGATAGTTTCTAATATCTGCTTGTAACGTTGTAACGGTTGCAACGCTACAATAAAAAAAAATTGTATGCGTATTTTTTTTAACTTTATTTTTATTTTTAGATTTTTCCTACGCTTACACACAATTATCGAGCTGGATTCCAAATTTCATCCTTCTAGGTCATCTAACGATTTAGGTACTATATGTCAGTCAGTGCTAAAATTTACGACTTTTTGACCTTCATATCTTTATAACCGTTTGAGCGAGCTTCATGAAATTTGAGCTTCTAGATGTCCTTATGGATATAATTAAACACACGTAGTTTTATGTGTTTACGTTAAAGAGGTTTTGAGTTATAGAAGGCTCAAAAGTGGTTCGTGTAATATTACACTCGGCGCTGGCTAGCCAGTTGAACTTGGCTTGACACGCTGCCGCGTATCTAGATCAGGCTTAATGAATTTCGTCTCCATGTTACCTTATGCCATGTTACCTTATTATGGCTTAATGAATTTCGTCTCCATGTTACCTTATTGACGATAAATTCTCAATTTCAATCTCTAATAGATAATAATAAAAAGAGAAATAAAAACATTGATGCATGTTACTATCTAAATTTAGAATGACATTTACTTGAAAGAAGTGCTCGACGTGATCGACGTCACAGTCAATCCAGTTCGTTTTCAATCATGTGATTGATTATAAAAAAAGGAATACTTTATTACTGCTTTTTATAAAAAGCTTTCTTATATGAATAATATAATTTTTTAATGCATTGCCTAAAAAATAGTAGCTATACTCGTTCCAACCATTTATTTTACTTTTGGCAGGTCGAATTCTGATCAATTAGTGTTGTACCAATGTATTACGGATACTATGTTTTGTAATAATCGATTTTAGTCAGGAAGAACTTTTAATCGATTTAACACGGATATTTTATTTTTGCTTAAATACATATTTCATATTATTTAAAAACTTCACTTCTGTAAATATATTTGTTATTTGGGCACATTAATTTTTGCATTTTTTTTTTTTTTTTTTTTTTTTTTTTTTTTTTGGGTGGGTCGCGGTCGGCGCGCCTCCGCACCACTCCGTCCGGGGCGACAGAGGGGCTTAAGCACGCAACTCCCGCAACCCACCCGAAAACCACCTCGCCTTCGTCATTGGGCCGACCACCGGAGCAGGTTTACTTGTCGTCAGTGGTCGGCCCGACGGAATACCCCTACGCGGGGTACCCTCCCATCGACCGACGTCCCCCCCTCGGGGAGGACGTCGGTCTTTCCTCACGCGGTCGGCCTCTCGGCGGGTGACGGACTAATCCCCGGTCACGTCACCCGCGGCCTCGGCTAGGGCGGCATGAGGCGCAGATAGTTGCGCCTGCGCCGCCCCAGTCGCCGGCGGCGGATCTCCTCATCGAGGCTGCGCTCCACGCGCAGACGATCCGCCGCCTCCTTCTGCGAGATCACTGTCTCGCAGAAGGCTGCGACCGCGTCCCAGTTCCTGACGCTGTCGACCATCGCCCTAGCGATGGCCGGCAGCGTCAGGTCGGCACCGATGATTGCGACGAGTTCACGGCGCTGCACTGCCCAAGCCGCGCAGGCCTCGAGCGTGTGGCGCGCCGTGTCCTCG
The DNA here is from genome assembly GCA_032191425.1 of Lymantria dispar. NCBI lineage: Eukaryota > Metazoa > Arthropoda > Insecta > Lepidoptera > Erebidae > Lymantria > Lymantria dispar. Next base: position 16,065,640 of record CM063457.1, on the reverse strand, counting down.
TCGCAATCGCAGTGGTGGCAGGACGGTGTACTCTCCCTCCTCACGACCCTGTGCAGGTATTTGGCGAAGCTCCCGTGCCCCGTCAACACCTGCACTAGTCGGAAGGAGAGCACCCCGTGCCGCCTCTCCAACCACTGCATCAGCACCGGCCGGAAGGCCTCCACGGTTCGCACCCCGAACCGAGGCCTCTCCAGCCGGACTGCCCAACGGGCAATGACGTCTCGGCGGGCGTCGACGCGCCAGGCGGTGAGATCCCTTAACGAGATCACACCGCCCTCCCCGCGCACCCCCGACACCCGCCGATACAACTCGGCGAGCATTTCCGCCTCCAGGTCCCACGGGGGAGTCCCGGCCAATAGGCACGCTGCCTCCGTCGCAACCGTGCGGTATCCGCGGATGGCCCTGACCGCCATGACCCTCTGTGGTCGCCACAGAAGGGCCCTAAGTCGGACGGTCAAGGACCCCGCCCACACCGGTGCGCCGTACAGGGCCATCGACCGGATGACCCCCGTGTACAGCCGTCGGCATGTAGCGCTCGGTCCGCCCACGTTCGGCATTAGCCACGATAGGGCGGACGCCGCGCCGACGAGCCGCGGAGCGAGCCTGCGGAAATGCTCCCGGAACCACCATTGCCCGTCGAGCACCAGGCCCAAGTACCTCATATGGGCCCGGATGCTGATGTCAACCGATCGGACGGTGATCGAGACGCCGATGGGAGGGCTCATAAGGCGCCCATGGAACAAGAGGGCCTCCGTCTTGTCCAGGGCGACCCTCAACCCCAGCGCCTCGATCCGCCTGACGACCTCTTCGGTGCCATAGGTCGCCAGGCTTACCGCCTCTTCTAGCGTCCCACCGCGGGCTGTGACGAGCGTGTCGTCGGCGTAACAAATCACGCCCAGCCCGGGCGGGAGGCTCCCCCGCAACGCCCAGTCGTAGCCGATGTTCCACAGGGTGGGTCCGAGGACCGACCCCTGTGGGACACCGCACGTCATGGGCGTTCGCACAACGTCCCCTGCTCGGTTGGTACAGAGGACGCTGCGCCCCACCAAATAGTCTGCCACTAGCCGCCTCAGGTAAGCTGGCACTCCGTGATACCGGAGCGCCTCCCTGATGCAGCTGAATGGCAGACTATTGAATGCGTTGGCGATGTCTAGGGACACCGCCAACAGCACTCCCCCACCGGTGACGGCCTCAGTCGCCACGGCCCTCAGGCGCAACAGAGCCGCGATCGTCGAACGACCCCTCCTAAACCCAAACTGGGCGTCCGACAGATCGGGCCCCGTGCCGACGAGGTGCCGCTCGATGCGGGCAGCTACCACCCTCTCCAGTAGCTTGCCCGTGTCATCGAGCAGCACGATAGGCCTGTAGGCCGAAGGCGACCCCGGAGACCGTCCCGGCTTCGGCAGGAGCACCAGCCTTCCCTCCTTCCAGCACCCAGGGAACCGTCCGGACGCTAAACACGCATCGAACAGCTCCCTGAGGCGGGGACCCAGGTGGTCGAGGACCAGGCCCAACACGCGGTTTGGAACACCGTCGGGCCCGGGGGCGGTGGACTTTGCGCACATGCGCGCCACCGCCACTCCCATCTCGAGTTCCGTGATGGGCGGAACACTGTCGTCGTCGGCCTCCCGGTCAGTGTCTGGCGGAGCCATGACCGGGGGCGTGTGTTCCGCCCGCCGCGGGAACAGGTCCTCGACGACCCGGGTGCGAAGGCTGGGCTGGAGAGTCTCGGTGAGGGGAAGGCCCCGCGCGGTATCCGCGGTATCCGCGGATCCGCGAAGAACAGGTGTAAACGACATAGTCCGCAGATTTAGCACGTTGAAATGACAATGGGCAGGCCATATCGCTCGTCGAACTGACAACCGTTGCGGAAAAGATTCTTAAGTGGCGACCACGAACGTAGGACTACCCCCTACTAAGTGGATTGACGGCATCCTAAAATTCGCTAGGAACCGTTGAATGTAATTGCATGGGCCCGTTCCGATTGGCAGTATCGTGGGGAGGCATATGTCCAACAGTGAACGTCTAGGGACTGATGGACGGAATGTAGCTTTCCGTTGCTAAAAGATTTTTGAAATTGGTTAATTCCCGCAATTTCACTTACGAAATCCTCGTTTACGTGGGAATAGGGAAATAAGGAATTACCTGTTATTCGCGCCTTCTCATTGGTGAAAGAATTTTTAAAATCAGTCAACTTCTAGCGGTTTCACTCGAGTAGTTCCCGTTCCCGTGGAAATTTCGAGATAAAAATAGACTACATACGTTACTCGCTGATAATGTAGCTTTCCATTGGTGAATACCTTTTTAAAATCGGTCAACCATGCATGATTTCACTCGCGTATTACGTATACCCCGTTCCCACAGAAAAACTGGGATAAAATATAGCCCTATACTACTCGCTGATAATATAACTTGCCATCTGGGAAAGAATATTTGAAATCGTTTCAGTGGCTTAAACGTGTAAGCGTAAAAACAAAAAACTCACTTTCGTATTTATAATATTAGTTAGGATTAGGATTACTTACGGCATAGAAATAATAATCGATTCCGAAACCGAAAACAAATAAGTTCCGTTGTTGCAATGAAGCACATTTTCGACGAGAATGAATAGACTCAATAAATAAATAACCCAACGACCTTCTATTTCGTATATGTCTGTATATTTTGCCTAAGTTATATTTTATTACTTACAAGTACAACGAATGATATGACTGTTGAATAAAAGATTGTAAATCTAAAATGTTTGCTACGGAATTAAGCCACGTACTAGATTGATCCAATAGAGAGGTTTACGGTCAAACGAATCGGCTAATCCTTCGACACCAATTAGAAGTTAAATAAACCACTTGATATAAATAAGATTTATATAACTCATTTCATTAGGACGGTGGTTTTCAAACTTTGGTACTAACTATATACAGCATTTGTATTTAACATTACCCGTCAGTGGTAGGACCATCCTGACGACAGTTATCTGTCAGCCATCAAAGCCGTCCATCCCAAAATAAAAGTGTTAACCCAAGAGCCAGAGCAAAAAATTAGTTTCATAATGCTATTTATTACAGAACAAATTTTCTTTTTTGAAAAGGATTAGGAGTGTCCCGCCCGAATGTAAATTCAATTTGGCAGGACGCGAGCGTGCAAGCTTCAACCACCATCGGTGTATCGCACACCGGTACCAATCTAAGCTGTGCGATAGAAGATTTCTACGCCGAGAGGAACCTCTCCATGCACAATATACCTGATGCATTACCAACATTTTGCAACCCTTTGGGTGAAACTTCTATTGACCTCACGCTATCAGCGCAGCAGTGGATAGGTGACGTGTCCTCCCAGATGCGTCGTGTAGTGATAACCGCCTGATCGTGTACGAATTTAAACCGAGACATACAAATTGGGAATAAAAATCGGGCATTCTTTAGTTTGTTATTTTGCTCGTATGCCAGGCATTTCATTCACAATGAATTAAACGCAGAAGCAAGCGCTGAACGCGCTATGGTACTGTGGCACTATCTAACATACTGTGCTGATGATGCGCTCGGGGCTATATATCTCTGTCTAACACCAGATGGTGTGCAAAAATGAGCTGACCAAACTTCGCAACACTTTCGAAGAACACGTAGGAAATATAACGGGAGTAACGTTAGTTAAAAAGTCACGTATAACAGGAGTAACATTTGAACGTATTGCGATCTGGATTGCGGTAAAAGGTCTAAACATGTGTTATTGAATAGGGTAGTGGAAAATAAATTTGAAAATGGAGGTCCGTGGTCTCCACTATATCACAAGTATAAGGGCAATCGATAAGTTTACCTAGCTTACATAGAAAATAAGTAATAAACACATCACGGTTGTAGAGGAGACCACAGAAGTTTTACTAAATGACAGCGAACGACATACGCAGATAAGAGCGTGGACCATATCACCCCCTCTATGAGGGGATAGAGGTGGCAATGTGACCCACGCTCTACAGACATAACGATGTCTGATCTTCTGTCTCTGACTGAACTTTTAAATACCGTAAAAGTCTTCCTCTACATAAAGTCGCCGTTGAAAATAAAATGTCGAATAAAGTTATTTTATTTTATTTATTTGCGGTCTTCCATTTCTCTTTGTGACATGTGCTCAATAATCAAATCTGTGATCCTCTTACATTCATGGACCCACAAAAAAAGCATTAAAAAGCTCGATTTACGTTTTAATAAAAAAAAAATATATGAATATATTTACCTCTCAAACCACACATGCTACGGAGACATGACATCAACATTCAATTGCCAGGCATACTTCGACATTTCCACCCAAAACAAACACAGCGATCGCATCCCTGTCATATTTTGAATGCGTAAAATGCACCATGCACTAGAATTGAATCACAGTAAGTGTAATGGTACAATGCAATTTAGCCGGAGTTTTCTGTCGAAGCAAGCGAAAGCTTTCAAAGTAATTTCTCATGAAAAGAGCGTTATAAACAGCATTAGTTGTTTTAAATTTTAAATTTTATTTCAGATGATTCAATGTTTTATAATGCTTTCGTAAATATAACACAAATGAATGAAATACTACATATTTTTGCCGATTTTAAAGTGTTTTCAAGTCGTTTTTACTATCCCGACATCAATTTACCACTCGTCGTCCCATTATCTCAAGATATCGTGAAATGGTGAATGAACCATTAAAAAAACATAAGTAAAATTAAAAGTTAAGGAAAATATTATTTACGTCCTAATGTCCCAAATTATATCTGATCTGCACAACATGGTGTCTCCCTCTAAAAGAGGTGGAAGAGCAAAACGCGAAACGCACGAACCGAGTTGGAATGATATTGAGACTAAATTTAGCTCCTTGCGTCAATTCTCCTTTAAGATTCAATTGTTGACTACTATGTTAAGATTAATAGTACTCGTTTCGTAGTGACAACATGCTATAAGATGAAAATTATAATAAGCAGTGCAGCGCAAGTGCAGTCAGCAGAAAATCAGCGTTCGAGTAGTAACCATCCAAACCCTAGGGGTGATAGCAAGATGACGGGTGCAGACTTAACTTACCATAACACTTTTTTTCTTTGGGCAGGCTATGGTCAGTACATCCACCGTATTCCTACATCTCACCCTCCCCTTCGCCATTGGGCCGACCATTGGTACCGCGTTCCGTGATGTCAGTGGCCAGCCTGACGGGATACCTTTTCGGGTAGCGTCCCTCCCCAACGACCCTCCAGGGGCTTCTGTGCGGGTGGACCAAATAATGGATTCCCCGGTCCAGGCATCCCCGCCCTCGACTAGAGCGGCATCAAGCGTAGGTACTCGCATCTGTATCGCCCAAGGCGCCAGTGGTGGATCGTGTCGCCATAGAGTAGTTCCTCCCATGACTAACTCCCAGAAAGTGGCGATAGCGTCCTAGTCCCAGCGATGGTCTGCAGCTTGAGGTCGCCACCCATAATCGCGACGAATTGAAGGCACTGTTCTGCCCACGTGGCATCTGCACCTCTAGCCTGTGCTGCACCATGTCCTCGTCGCAACCGCAGCAGTGGCAGGACGGTGTAGTCGCCCTCCTCATGACCTTATGCAGCAGGTACTTGGCGAAGCAACCGTGCCCCGCCAATACCAGTCCTCATGGAAGCATCCCATTCCACCGACCCAACCACTCCGTCAGCACCTGCCGAAAGGCCTCGACCGCGTATGACCCTGACCGCCTTGGATTCTGTGAACGCCACAACTACCATAACACTACCCATTAAGCGAGCCACTTGGTCCGACATCTTGGCTTCGGTAATCTATCCCTTAAGTTCCTCTTTCAGTTACCTATTTCGATCAACGCCCAGACCCCAAAACGGCGAGACATCGCCTTCACGCGTTCGCTCTCAAACGGTCACTCTCTCCTGCGTGTAGCAAGCTGATTGCCGATCTGACCAATAACACCTACATGAACAATGTACATGTATAAAGTACATGGGTTAGTCGTTATTTGAATATAAGTAGAGTATAAAGTTTGAAGACAAAATACATGACTTGAAGCTTGTTGCGAGCTGCAACTCAGTCCTGAATATCTTAGAGAATCAGTTAACTGATTCTCTAAGATATTCAGGACTCTGTCATGACTCTGCTTATATGAATTGACTGACTTGAGTAGAAATCTAGCATCAATCATAGGAGTCTCTTATTTTGATTGGACGGTTATCAAAGGCCATCAGAACATTACTAATGAGACTGAATGAAGAGGATATCATTTTCAAAGGCGTAATCTGAAGAACATTCGTATGGTGACGGAGTACGAATACAGTTCACCATTATATATCTTGCCACAGGTGTCGTAAAAGACGACCAAAGAATATATATGCACATAATATCTACACAAGAAAAGGTCACTAACATGTCTCACCAGCGCGGTACAGTAGGTAAATTTCCCTCCCATTAATGACAACCTTGTAATTATAATATGCAGTTTTGCTAGTCTGTATTCGATGCCATCTTCACTTATTCCTATCCCAATTTATATGGAAGCGATGCAGCATAATTACATATCTTCTTTCCCTGGATACAGATAAAAATGCAGAAAAGTTTGGCTAAAGTTTTAAATCTTATTGCAAAAATTCGATCCTCCCTGGGAATACTTTGATTGATGGTAACAGATAAATCTATGTGTTACATAGCATTTACTAAATTCTTTCATATCGTTATTTACCTATTTTAACATAATATAAATTGTCTCACCTTACGTTTTTCTATATACTACATACGCCGATTATAAGCTCCTACTCAAGTATAAATTAATTTATCAGTAAATATTACTATATTTATACTTAAGGATCCTGAGAGCTAAGGCGGTGACTTCCATTTTTGTCAAGTTTACTCATTACGAAGTTTATTGTTTTGAAAACCTTCAAAATTATAGCATTAAAACTTCCACGGCTTCATGACCTTTATGTCTTTCAACTCGTATGAGATTGATCCCATAAAACACGACGGACAGTATGCGCTGATTATGAACTTTAGTCGTACATCATTATGAATACTCAAAACCCGACATTGCTTGCTAAATGCTGTCCAACACTACTTCTTTTATAGATTTTGTATCCATTTTCTTCAATTTCCATCCGTCCAACATCAATTCCATCGTTTAAGTTTGACATTAATTTGTAGCAGCAAAATAATATTTCTTAAATTACAATTTAACAAGCGTCTAACCGCGTTCGCATTCGATGTGAAATAAAACTTGAACAATGTAGTAACTATCGCTGTCGATCCTTTTAATTTCCTTAGCAAGCTTAAGAAAACTTAACCCACTTAAAGAAGCTAAAAGTGTGCCCTTATTTAATTGTAACCGTTGTAATCTGATTAAACAAACGTGGTGTCAATAATCCGAGACATCAACCAGCACAAATCCTTAGTAATCTTTGATGTATAGTATCAGACCTAACTTTTCAGGTCTATAGATATGCATAGTATATGTTATGACATGTATTACTACAATAAAACGTTACAAAATGTATGACAAAACAGGAACTGGTCCCGAAGCGAGCCGGGAAAAGCTTTTAGGGACGTCTCTGTGTTAATCATGACGTTGCAATATGATATAACAGTACTTAACAAAGTGTTATTATGTAGGTAGAGAATTTGAATTTTATTTCTTTTAGATTTATTTATTAACGAATATTGTATTCCAACTAAAAAAGAAAAAAGAATAATAGTAAAATATTCGTAATTCAGAGAGAGAAACTTAGCGGTTTAATTTAATAAAATAGAGTTTAGATAAAACTTTACAAATATATTAATAATGTTCTACGTTTATCATACTCTAATTTTCACCGTTTATATTTATTTCTTTTTTTAGATGTTGTAAAAAACAGCTAAGGGATATAACACGCATGTATGCGTCATTGATTTGTCAAATTGTTTTAGTAGCTACCGTATTTTTTTCTCTGCTTAGTAATTTAGTCTCAGTATGGTACTTAATAACTACATAGTTTGTTCACTATAAATTTACATACATATCTAATTTGGATAACTGTAATAATTTTGTTTTATGTTATATGCATTTGTAGCGACTGTTGTTATCTCGAATATAAAAAATAAAATAATATCTATGCAATAAAAGGAAAACTCGAAATAAAAGCCTATACCAACCCATTTGACCAGCGTGGTTTAATAGCTCAGTTTCACTCCTATCCACGAGGAGGCTTGAGCCCAGTAGTGGGACAGATATGAGTTGAAATGATGATAGGTGAAAAAATTTTTTTCACATTTATTTTTAAAAAAGCGTCACTACATAATTATTTTCAGTCTATATGGGTCCTGTGACCTGGATGGGTTAACCCATCCAGATCACAGGACCAAATACATGTACAGACACATAATTTTCTTTAATTAATCAATTTATTTAAAAAAAATATTTAAAAACTATTCTACATAAATAGGCATCTATGTAGGTAAATAGGTATATATGTAGAATAAAGTTATTCAAAGACACTTCATTATAACATTAATACTTTCAGACAATAACATCCTCGAATTACCATTAATGGTGTTGAAACCGAAGTAAATTACATGTCAAATGGTCTGGAATCCAGTAGAATTCCTCGACAATTTTCTCAGCGGTGGTTGCCCTACCCCTGTCAAGTTCATGCGGCATCCACCCCCGTTTTTCGCCGTGATGACAAGGATATTTAAATGTCATTAAAAGTTTAAGACCAATGCAAAATTTCTATAGACAGTCGCTCATTGGTCTTACTGTCATTGTATGTACGTAACTGGTTTTAGTGTATAATTACAAAATTAACTTTAATTATAATGGTGGGATAATTCAATATTTAATTCTATTGAATTCGAAATATTGTATGCCGTCAGCATTACATTTATGAGTATAAAATACTACGTTTACTAGATAATAAATTAATTTATGTATATTTTCCAAATTAAAGGTTTAAAAAACATTGTGAAAACATGATCGCCAGGGATTTTCTCAACGTAAATATGCCAAAATAAACTAAACCTAGTGCTATTTAGTTATGTACACTGAAACTGAAGAAGATATATACTTTCTGTAGGAAAACAGTTCATAGTTTGAAGAAGATAATGAATTATTTATCAAGGAAAACCAAGATTCCATACTTGCTCCCTTCGCTTTTCAAAGAGCGCGTATAAAATGGATCCTCACAAAAAACAACGACTCTTCTAAAATACTTTTTCGTAATCGTAAAATGTTGAGTGGTGATGTAGCCGAAGTCTCAAACCTCCATTTATTAAAATTTATACAGCGCTGCGATTCCTGGCAGCGCGGCGGCCCCTCAATGGGCCCGGAGCAATTTGTAAATGGAACAAGCGAAGGGTATGATTTGCCACCCGCGGTGAGAACGTGTGCTTACACTTTTGTTTGCTGGTTACCTTTTCTTTGTAGTTTTTAAGTGGGATTATATCTCATTTTACCTTTAAACATTAAACAGCGTATCGTAGCAAGATAAGCGTTTTTATAAGAAGGTATATGATAATCATAAGCAGAAAACTAAAAATTTAAGAAAATTTCATCGTATTCCAAAATCTAATGTATGGATCTGTATACTATCCAAGCAATAACACAATTTGCAACTATAGTACTATAGTAGTCGTAGATAGTAGGTTTAGTTTGACATATTTATTTTACTATGCTTCCAACCGTTCACACTCCTGCATTGCTTGTCAAAACGATAACATTACCCATGTATGCTACATGCCTATTACATACCTGTTACACATCGCATGTATATACCGTATAGGATATATCATACCAGTTACACATGACACGTATATACCTATTCAAAATATGATCTACTACCGCATGATCCATTTTGTTATATACTTTTATGGAGAACATCTTGCACTATATTGTACGTTTAAAATATATAATGTTACAGCATTTATGGAAACGAACGCTTGAAGTTGGCAGAAAATAGAAAACAAACAATTTAAATTATAGAAATAAAACCGCAATCTGTCACCAGGACATTTTACAAAGATTTATACACAGATTAACAAGGATTTTAAAAGGGGCGTCCTGCAAAACATCTGAGAAACATAAAAGAACAAGCTCAAAAGAGTGGTGTAATGTTTGCGAGTTCTTGTACCTACGCCGTCCATTTTTGGAGCCATTTTTTTTCTCTGTAAACATTTGTATATCATCGAAGTCATACAAAAGCGTCGTATTGCTTTAAATAAGTTTGGAGAGTTAATATACTTCTGTATTTCATCCTCCAGCCAGTAGCAGCAGCAGCAGTAGCGTGCCTATTTTGCAACTTTAGCTTGCGCTAAAAATCAACGGTTGGGGTGCACTTGCATTCCAAGCTATAAGTTAAGGCATTTTGTTAACATTTTTCTGTTGCAATTTTTTCATATTGCATAAATAAATGTGTGTTTTTCATATTGTAAAAACAATCAATACCTGATAATGATATAATCGCTACGCTTGGCAGGTGGGGTGGCGATCCAACGATTGATATTACAATCTCCCAAGAAAAAGTCCTACAGGCCATTCTTCTAATTTTCCCTAAAACAGTTTTTTTTTTCGAAGAACATCCGTTAAAATTGATTCCAATGCTGCACTAAAGTCCACTTCACTAGTAGCACTATATTATTTCGATTCCATACATTTGATTAAAAATTTTTAGACCTAACTATGCTCCTTCGTGCCTTCGTGCTAATACACCATACCATAATCAAGAAGTACTACGACCACTGGTGATGGAGTAAGAATACAATTCACCACCCCCTTACCCGTGGGTGATCGTACCAGACGACTAAGGGATATAAAACGCATATAACATCTATGCGAGAGAAGGAAAACTCGAAAGAAAACCCTATACCAACACGTCTGACCAGCGTGGTATAGTAGGTCAATTAACCTTCCATTATGGAGGAGACCCAAGCTCAACAGTGGGACGTATATGGGCTGAGATGATAATGACTACGACCACAACTAGGTAATCAAGATAAGTCAATTGTTTAAAGGCATCATATTATATGAACATGGACCTACATCTATCTTAATGGTGTACTCTCTTCTTATTTTCTTATCATCACGACTCCCACACGTCCTAATGCTGGAATCGAATCTCCTCCACAATTGAAGCGAAATTGATCTACAATACCACATTGGTCAGGCGGGTTTATAGTTTTATTTCACGTTTTCCTTCTCTTTCAAAGAAGTTATCTGCATATTATAATCCCTTAGTCGCCTTTTACAACACCTACGGGCAAGAAGGGGGTTGGTGAATTGTATTCCTACTCCGTCACCACATGGAACAATTCTTAAGAATAATTATAATATAAATTAATAAATTCTTTAATTGGTTATCTTTATTAATTAAATTCACAATAAACATAATTGTTATCTTAAAGTTGGGATGAGATCAGAATAAATTCACCAATCACGGCAGGTGTTTCGAAATAACTTCAGTTATTTGTTTGAAAGTTCCAACTCCTGATCAACATTTACCTGTTTGATAGTCAAAGGTTACATAAAATTTACATTATTTCCATCGAATTATCTCATATAAAGCACAAAATAATTTATTGAAATAAATAATACAAAATTAATGTCTGATATTTTTCTTTAGAATTTTTTTGCGCTCTTGAAGTTGTCGGGAACGACCCTTCTTCACAAGGAACACTTCTTCTTCGTTTATATTATTATCATTCTTATCGATAATTAATAATTATTTATTTATTTATTTTCTGACACAAAGGTACTAACGAACTAATTTCTGTAGTTTTACAAATCAAAATTATCAAATTATTATTATAATTGATATAATTATTTTATTTCCTTATTTTTCTCCTCTTTTTACTTTTCTTTCTTGTATATTTCGAACAAAAGGGGTTTGCTGGAAACCAGCCAGCGTTGTGCTGCAGTTTCTATACAGCACAACACTGAGCATTCCCCTGTTGTCACATTTACCTATGAAAATACTGTAATATAATTGTTGTTATGTGAAAATTAATGTTGTATTCTATTATATTTTATTCTCTAGTTTTGATAATAGGACGGACAGTTTGTATTTTCAGTTAAGATTCTATGTTTACCTTGTGTCCTCTTTTCTTATATAATTTTAAGTCAAAACTGATCCATAATGTTAGTTACGTAACTTTTGGTTATTCGACGACATATAAAATAATTTCAAAGCTCCAGCCCAGTAATGGGACTTGCATGAGCTGTGATGATGACGGTAATAATAACCGTAAATCATTACGCCCACTCGCCGTTGTCCAAGACAACTACTGAGATAGCAAAAACATTCAACGATATTACAATTAGGTATTATATAATTATAATCATCATCATCCTGCTGTTATCACAACTATTTGGAGTCCATTCAGAAGTACTCTTAATTAATTTTATGACCGGCTATCTGCCTGGTGTCAACCATCATTGGGAATACTACCATAAACAGCGTCTAGTGGACGCGTTTAAACAGTATCAAGGCATAACCATCTGCCTGTGCTTAGCTCAGCTGCTGGAGAACAGCCGGTCCTATGGTTGATGTGCCTGACTCACCAAATTCTTCACACCATCGTGGCGATCTACCCGAGCCAAATGAGGCCCGGGGGAGGTCCAGCTCCGAGTGACCACCGACATCGAGGGTGACACGGACGATGGCGTCTGTAGGTGATCTATGGCATCAATGGTTCCTACTACCATATATTCGACACACAAACACATATATACACTTTTGTTTATGTTTAAAGTCTACAGTCGAGCTAAATGTCAAACAATCCTAAGTATGATGACAATGCCTAAGAAAGATTTGTATTTACATACATGTATATTAGTTATTAATGAAACACAGTTTGCTTAATATACTTAGGTATATATAATTAAAAAGAAAATTGTCTAGCAGAAAAAAATAAAATAAACTATGGTCGAATTTTGACCTCTCCGCGACCACTTGTTATAATAATACTACAACAGCTAAGTAGATTCCTGGAACGACTTGGTTATATAATAATATTAAGTATGTACTTACTTCATGCATCAAAGTTCCTGGCATTACTAGTAATATTATATTACAAGACTCAACTGAAATTTAAAAAATCTAACTAGAACATTTCGTTTTTAATAAAAAAAGATTTTATTCTGATGGAATAGTAGATTATCGCTGCTCATAAAATTCACCCGAGGACATTACAAGCTCGGAACAAAATAATACATTTTTTAATAGGTAAATGTAAAGTTGAAATTATAGAGTAGCAAGATATAAATTAAATAAATTTATTAGAAATATATTAGTCAATTTGTTTTGATCTATTTTTGTAATTACCGTGGCAATAAAATCGCAGAGTGATAGCTTTTTATACAATTTTACCCACTGCTTTCACATCAGTCCTTTTATCTCGATACGGCACGCTTCGTGTAAGTTCTGCCGACTGTAGTTACTATCCTCTGCAGTTGACTAATAAGTTGCTCTTCCATTATGGATACTTCGGGAAGTAAATTGGACATAAGAGTCGGGTATATACGGAACATTCCACGAATCATCATCATCATCATCTTGCTCTTATCCCAATTACTTGGGGTCGACGCAATATGTCATCTGTTTTGACATATTGCAAAAAGTTTTGGCAATGATTTTTATGACCGGCCGCCTGCCTGACGTCAACCCTCCTTGGGAATGTAATCGTTGACCCAAATGGTAGCAGATGGAGTTGGTCCGGGTCAATCTAGGGCTCTTAGTCGTCTTTTACGACACCCACGAGCAAAGCAAGGGTTGGTAGTATTCGAAGCCGCTACCACACAGCGCAGCATTCCACGAATGTAGGACAAGAATGTACAAGTACAAGTTGACGCACATTTCGTAGAATTCCTAGCTGGGTTGAAATAGTGATATAGACTCATATTCTCAAATATTGGCCACTCCTGGGCTTGAGCCACCTCCACAATAGGAGGGAAATCATCTACTGTGCCACACTGGTCAAACGGGTTGCTTTAAGGTTTTACTTTGACTTAGCCTTCTTTGGAATAGATTTTGTATGCATATTATATTCCTTAGTCGTCTTTTTCGACACCCACGGAGAAGAATAGGTGGTGATTGCTAAGTAAATGATTACTGCACACAAAAAAGCACTGCTATGATTTTACAACATTGTATAGTTTATAAAAATAACTTTACAGTCCAACATCAATAGTTGATTACGGCCGTAGCCTGTAGAAAGATCATTACGACATTTTACTTGTTTGACTATCACTGTCAACGTCGAGACAATCGGATATAGGGCGCCAGGCGGATCGTGTAATGAGTATTCTGTCTAAACGTTGGCTTTAGAAATGGCAACCTGGGATAGTCTCTACCTCAAGTATACCTGATTAAAATAAAATTGAACATTAATCTTTTGTACAATTTACGCTACAAAGAAACATAAATTGGAAATTAAATAGTTGAAGTATACTATGCAATTCTTACGCCGCTGTAATGACATATGTTTGCTAAAAGACATGCTTAGTAGTGTGTGTTCATGTAAACAGGTTTAAAAAGGCGAGAAACAAATTTTTACTATATTTTTTTATTTCATTTAAATTTTCACTGTATTTTCTATTTAAAGAAATAACAACCTGATGTAAAGCAATTGTTTATTTAAATATTTCAAAAGCTATGGTATCAAGCAGTATATAAACTATGAGCATGTCTGATTGTAATGGTCTTCGTCTGATAATTAAATGAAAATATATACTGAATAATCCATTTTTTACTGCAAACGGTGGCAAACGAGTAAACAGTTCACCTGATGGTAAGTGTTGCTACCGCTCATGGACCTTTGCTAGGCCGCTGCCTACCGTGAAGAAAGTGATGGCAATCCCGCCTATATAATAGACCTAGACTGGTGAATAATTACATTTCCAAAGAGGGTTGACATCAGAAAAGTGGCAGGTCATAAAATTATTGCCAGTAACTCTTACAATATTGCCAGTAACTATTACAATGTGCTCACTACTTAGAATAATAACATATAGAAGGTAAGTTCGCGCACAAAAAGTGAAGCATTTCAATTGGAGCCTAATGGAGCTTACGCCGGAACCGTTCCGTAATGTACAAGTCATTGTACTACCCGTACGAACGCAACTCTTAAAAAATAAATAGGTAATTATGACGGTTTGTGCATTCAAATGGTGTCATAACACATTTGTAAAACTTAAAAAGGTTTTTAACGTCACTTTTAAAAGTATTTCGACGATTTATGTTAATAAAAACAAAATTTGATTTCATAATTTGTATAGTGGTGTGCGTGTGTACCTGTGTAATCGTCTGCGCGCCAATAGTGTTTTTAGATTTAAATTTCCAACCTTCGAAGTATTGACTAGTGTCAATACTTCGAAGGTTGGAAATTTTTCCTTCTATACGTTATTATTCTAAGGCTCACTATTTAAAAAGAGCACATATTGAGTCATCCCCAGGGATAAAAGCAGACTGTGGATGACTTCTTTACGTGGAGGCCTAGTTCTAGTGAACGTGCACAGGCTAATGGATGAATGGGTACAGAATACTTTGCCTCAATTAGCGTTGCCAGGCGTCAGGATAAAACCGGACATTGTTAGGCTTTTTGGCTGTGTGTCCGACCCAAATAAACGATGTCAGGCATGTTCGCTTTTGTTACGCTTTTTACTTTTTTTATTTAAAAAAAAATTAACGAGATTTATAGTAATATTAAAAAAATATTAATTTTTCATACATTTTTTAATCGTACCTATTAATAAATACAAAATCCTCAATGATATAGTGTCCGGTCTTTTTAACAAATGTCCGGCCAAATTGGCTAGTCTGTCGCTGATTAGGTTTAGCTACGTGGCAATTACATACATTCATAGCTACATTTGAAATAACTAATTTTTCTATCAAACTGTGAAAATTAATATCAACAAGGAAATTAATGAATCAGTTCAATTATAGATTGAGAACTAATGACATCAATGTGTTTTACGCTTGACTAAATAAGTAAGAAGCTTAACTGTGTTATTTAATTAAGGGATTATCAGGCACGCACTATTTCGAGCAATATAAAACAGTGCTCCTCCATCAACAGACCACAAGTGAGAAGCGACTCCTAGTCGGACTACTCACTTCGTCACTAAATCATTTTATTTTACATATATAGATCTCAAAGTATTTAAACTCATGAAACAGTAGCATAAATAAATAAAATAATATTCGCCATTTTGTTTAAAACGCTCACAAGATGGCGACAAATTTCACCGACGGCATCGGTCCCATAGCCTATCCTTTAAAAATGTTCGTATTCAAATTTAATACTAAAGATTCAAACTATAAATAGTTTAAATTTATTAGTGTTTAATTTTTATTTGATCCATGAAGATAGCCTTTTCTACTTTATTAATATTAAAAATAAACCTATTAAATGCATTATTGTAATAAAATAAAAGCACTGATTAACATAATTAAGTAAATGTACAGTCTTATTTATAACACAATTACCTGTTGCCGCAACTTTTGCTAGGCTAGACAAAGTGTTTGTTTAAGCACACGTTTGACCACCTTAGAAGCCGAGGAGACTTTTAATTATACTACAACTTTTAAAACTAAATTGGCAGTGAAACCGTTATAACATTAAATTCGATTCTTTGGTTTTCATAATAATTGCTTATAATATATATTCCTCCGTGATTACGAATGCTGAAAACTATTCGAAATTTAATAATAAAAAAAAATTAACATGCTATTTTTTATAAAAATAGTTTAATAAATATCAGAAAATATGATAGTTTATTACGATTTTAAATATTTCGAGTACTTTACTAATTAAAATATTGCTCACGAAGAAAAACAACATTATTAATTTTTGTGTAATACATTTTCTTTAAGGTCTTAAATAACCTAATTCTGAGTCTTAATTAGTTTACCTAACTTTAGCTTTTTATTCGTAAACTAAAACTAATTAATTGGCAAAAGTGTTGTTTTGAATGCGAAACGTTTCAAAAGAATAAACTTGAAGGAATTTATACTTATATCTCATTTTTAACTTAAATTACAAACTGGCTGTAATGATAAGCATTCCACCGTGTAAACTAAATAAAAAAACATTTGAATAATGATTTTGAATATATCTTACTATTTGCAGGGTGTCACGAGAGGTTGTGGATCATATGTTAGGTTGGAACATTCCGGAGGAGCATCAAGACCTGATTCACGAGCACTGGCGAAACTTTCCCGCAGTTAGCAAGTACTGGCACTACTGTCTAGCGCTTATCTACACTATGTTAATGATTACTTCGTTAACTGGCAACGGAATCGTCATATGGATTTTCAGCACGTGAGTTAATTTTGAAAATAAGTTACGGCAATCTTCATTTATAACTAAAACATTGTAGCTAACTAAAAATAAACAGTGGCTACTAATTTCTTAGATATCACAAGAATAACTGTTATAAAATCTTGCTGGTTTTTAACGTTACATTTTAAACGCATCAATAGAAAATTTGTTAAGGAATGCTATATTGTACGATCAATCTTAATTTTAAGTTTTATCATATCCACCAATCATTTAATCACGAGCGCGGTAAAAAAAAACAACAGTAATTATGTATATGTTATTACAAACTGAAACTTTTTCGTATGATTGCTGAGTAAGAATACAATTCACCACTTACTATATTGCCCGTGGATGTCGTAAAAGACGATTAAGGGATATAATAAGCATATAACATCTATAAAAGAGAAAGAAAACTCGAACCAAAACCCTATACCAACCTGTCTGACCAGCATGGTATAGTAAGGTTAATTTCTCTCCTATTGTGGAAGAGGCTCGAGCCCACCAGTGGGACGATCTCATATAGAGATGAAATGAAATGATTACAAACTGAAGTGGATCGAATATTCGCCAAGATAGAGAAAGGACTCTCGATGCCGTAATATCACTCTAGATGACAAACTATAGAAAATAATGATGCACTTCCATATCGAAATTCTCTTTATAAGAAAGAAGCTGCTTATCTTTCTAATTAATACCTAAAATTCTCATAACGCTCCATTACTTTGCGGCCTTCGTATTATTAACGTTAATAAGTAAAGATTGCGCCACAATTTAACGCTTCATGTAATCTATCCTCACTTCACAGTGATTTAATTAAGTTCTAAATGTCAAAAGATATTTCTTCTAATTTATAACTGACAAACAAGATCCAAAGATTAATTAGTTTTACTTCTTGTTTCGGTAAGAGCTGTATACATATTTCATTAATATGTGTATAATATAAGTTCTATGATAATAAGCAGCTAACTAATTCCACTAGTAATATTACTTAAATCCAATCGTCCTCATGTCCTCGCGTTATTATGATAACTACAACACAAATCAAAGTAATGTTATTTATTAAATAACACTTGATAATTTTAAAATATTAAATTAATGTGATTTCGTCCCATAATTAAGTAGGTAATACTATTGGTCGCCGTGTGGTCGAAATTCGTCCATTATTCATTTTAATACATTTTTCTGCTACACAATTTTCTTTAATTTTATTTATGTATAATTGTAAATTAAACAAGCTGTATTTCACTAATAACTAATATATAAGCGCAAATCTCTATTAGACATTGTCATCATAATTATGATTGTTTGACATTCAGTTCGACCAGAGATTTTAACCGTAAACAAAAGAGTATAAGCGTTGCTACGCAACATACTCACACAAACGTGTGTGTGTGTGCGTAGCGATTAGGTTGTAGTGTGCGTAATGCCTGCCCGTAATGTTTTTAATGAATTTAATGCATTTCTAATCCATTATTATTTGAAGTTTTATGCACTTCCCCTCATTATATACTTCAACTGTGCCAAATTTCATACTTGTCCATCCACGTAATTTTCGTAAAAAGGGGTACAAAGTTTTTGCTTCACGTATTAATATATAAATATAGTGTTGCCCAAATGCAAGACCAAGATGAGACTTGGACCAGTCTTGGTCTTGGTCTTGCAACAGCACACCTGGTCTCGTCTTGGTCTTGGTATTGCACACTCGAGTCTTGGTCTTGGTCTTGGTATTGCAGCAAGAGTCTCGCAAAGTCTTGCAGTTGGAATAACGTAATAGTCATTTATCATGGCAATGAAAAATCCAACTAAATTAATCAAATATCATCGTATCCTCCCTATTCATCTGCTAGCCTATAGTCCACTATTGAATATAACCCTTACCACTGGGGAAAATTACTCTCCTATTCCCCTGGTGTTACATTAGACAGAGTTACTACTCCTATGACGAAGGAAGGAATTTCGACCCTGTTTTCTTAAGACGTCACCACACGGGGTAGTTGATACAATAAATTTTATGTCATTTAACATTCCCCCTTTCCAACAAAAAAGATTTTTCAATTTGATTGGCAAGCGACGGAGTTATTTGACCACTGACGACAAGTCACCCTGCTCTGGTTTTTGGCCCAACAACGAGGCGACGTGGGTACGGGTGGGTTACGGGCCCGCGCGCCGTCCTTTCATCGTCCCGGATGGAATGGACCGCGCGTGTGTACCATAGCCCACCCATAAAAAAAAATAATGGCTTCCTAACACCATTGCCTCGGTCCGATTTGATACGACATCCACGGGTAAGAGAGTGGTGAATTGTATTCGTACTCTGTCCCTACACGGACATTTATGTAGATTAATTGTAAGCATATTTCTATGTCCAACAGTGAACGTCGGTGGGCTAATGAATAAACGGATATATAAATACTAGCAACGCGCCCTCGCTTCGCTTCGGTTTCAGTCGCTTAAACCCGCGTAGTTCCCCTTCCTGTGGGAATATCGGGATAAAATATAGCCTATGTTACTCCCTGATATTATAGCTTTCCATTGGTGAAAGAATTTTTGAAATCGGTTCGGTGGTTTAAGCGTGAAAGTATTACAAACAAACAAACATCCTTACTTTCGCATTTATAATATTAGTATGGATGTATAATGGGCAAGAGCGCTCACGTGATTACGGTATTTTTGTCCTTAAGCCTTTCCGAAGAGTAATTCTGAAAAGTCAACACCAACATTGGGAATCGATTGGCCAATAGATGGATATCTCAAGACTGATTTGACTTGCCGTGTAGTGACGGAGTAAGAATACAATTCATCACCCCCGTATTTTACCCGCGAGTGCGAACCCACGACTAAGGGCTATAATATATAACATCGGTGCAAGAGAAGGAAAACTTGACATGAAACCCTGTAACAACACGGCCGATCATCGTGGAGATTCCTCTCCGGCCACGGCCGATTTCCCTCCTATTATGTAGAAGACACGAGCTCCACCGTATATAAGCTGGAATGGTGATTTGAATTAAATGCAAGACCGCGAGACTCTTGCAGGCTCAGTCTTGGTCTTGCTCAAGTCTTGCAGGGCCAGTCTTGGTCTTAGTCTTGCAAAAATTAAGCGGTCTTGGTCTTGGTCTCGGTCTCGCATTTCTCGCAAGACCAAGACCAAGACCGCAAGACGAGGACTTTTTTGGGCAACACTATATATTTACCCGCAAAAATAAAACGAGAATATATTGAATGAGGACTGGGCGGCTGCAAAAGTGTCAATATCTCATAGGATATCAAAATGAATGTACATATTTATTTAAAATAAAAGTTTTTATTTAGGACTAAGGCAATAGATACTGAAAAAAAAACGTAAGTATTAGTGGTGGGTCGTTCGAAACAGTTTTCGAACTGGTACAGAACGCGGTTTAAAACTTAGCTTCTGATTGAAATAAGAACAACTGCCCTATATTACAGTTTAGCTACTTCTTTTATGGGTTTAGAAAACACGCAATGCTATTTTATTATTATTCTATAATATTAGGTATTTTATTAAAAATAAGGAATAAAGCCCTGTTTCGCGTAGGATTTCATTAAATACCTAAACGAACGTAAATTCCATAAAAAATTGAAGCAATCATTTGTATACCTTAACTTCAAATAAAATGTTTTAAATTAATTAGTAAGGAATCCTTACGATCACGTGATGATTAACGATGATTATATTAAGCAAAGAAAAACATCGTCATATACAAAATTAGCAAGCAGTCCAATTGCAAGATCATAAAAAAGCATAAAATCATATAGACAAATTGTTATATAATAAAACTCTATACTAGAGTTTTATTTCCAGTTTTCCTTCTCTTGCAGAGATGTTTATGTTATGTCCCAAAGTCGTCTTATATGATACCCCTGAGCAAGATGGTAAATTGTATTGATACTCCGTCACCACACGGAATTCATGATAATACAATATAGAAAATCATACAATTAAGTATGCCTTAATTCTAGAAAACCTTTGAGTTGCGGACTGTCTGGCTAAGTGATAACTTATAGCAACTGGTTAAACTAGATTGCCAACCCGAATACGATTGGAAAAATTGAAAACAAAGCCAATGACAATCTTTCTCTGCGCCATTTGTGTTTAAGATTTTTTGCGTAGGTAATGCTTACATGAAAGCTCTTTATAATTGTACAAAAGCTGCTTATGTCAAGGAGAAAATATGTCTCCATATTTTTTAAATAGGTTCTGCGATGAGGTTATAAATTATTCTATGAATCTTAACAATAAAATTACATGGTTATTGCATCGATAATGTTACTTATTCGAACTTATTTTAAACTAGCAATACGTCCTCACTTCGCTTAGGTTTTAGTCGACTTACCCACGTAGTTCCCGTGTTGCCGTGGGAATACCGGAATTAAATATAGCCTATGTTACTCCATGATATTATAGCTTTCCATTGGTGAAAGAATTTTTGAAATCTGTTCAGTGATTTAAGCGTGAAAGCGTAACAAATAAACTTAATTTCGCATTTATAATATTAGTAAGGATTAGCACCTCGCTTCTCTTCGGCTGCAGTTGCTTTGCTCCCTCATTTCAAATCTCCTACAATATTACGGTAAGCAACTACAGTCAGCATGATGCCTCGGCTTCGATTTCCAGACCGGGTAAAATTTTATAGTATTTTTCCGAGTGAAAATGTTACATATACACACCTACCTGATAAAGTTACGACTGTTATACACAGCTACCTGGTAGTAAAATGTTATCAAAATTGGTCCTGCTGTCCTAAAGAATACCCGGAACAAATAGACAGATAGAGAGACAAATAATTAAACAATTTTTAAGCATAGTTGTGCAAATAATTTTGTGAGCATGAAAAACTACTAATTTGACATTACAAATAGACATTTCAATTATACATGTATTTATTTGTATAGATTAATTCCGTTGTCTACCACTAAAGCATGCTCAACCCGTTTAGTCTCTTCTGTCTCTTAAATAATAAATATGTTAAATCAAAATATATATGTATTATATAATGTATTTTTACGCATATCCTTAATACAATGGCGGTTTTCCGTGTGGTGACGGAGTAAGAATACAATTCACCACTCCCTATCTTGCCTGTGGATGTCGTACAAGACGACTATGGGATATAATAGGCACATAACATCTGTGCAAGAGAAGGAAAACTCGAAATGAAACCCTATACCAACATGTCTGACCAGCATGGTATAGTAGGTCAAATTCCCTCCCATTATGGAGGAGGCCCTAGCCCAACAGTGGGACGTATATGGGCTGAGATGATGATGAATGGCGGTTAGGCAACGTTTTAACGTACAGTTTTTAAGTTTTTATTATATATACTATTTACTTAAGTTAAATATGCATGTAAGAGACAACAAATATAATAATCCATTTTATTTTCAATATTAAAATTATTAGTGAACTTAATACTGCTTACACAAATACCATAAATTTACACAAATTTTCATCGAATAAAAATGCAACGAAAATATGATGAGTTCGCCTGATGTTGTATCGTTATGTAATATGGTATTTACATTTCCACTTAAAAATACTTAAACTACGAAGTTGTTCAAGTTGAATAAAAGTTGTGAACTCGACGAACACCAAGTTTTAAGCGCCATTGATTGTCATGCCAGAGGGATTTCGTTTACATCCACTTGTTATATATTGAAATCTTTCTAACTATGTATTATTCAGTATATTTATTTTAGAAAATATATATATATATATAACCATCTTTAAAGTCAAATAGATTGTTACTGTGCAACCATGATAATGTCTACTAACCACAAAATTAAAAGAGACCTTTGTATATCTTTATATAGAGTGGCCCATTTATCGGTTGCTTTTTAAACTATCGATTATTTCGGCTTTGACAGCTCGAATGACTTTGCCGATGTGTCAGATATTTAGTAAAAGGTGTGCGGTTTACGAAATGGTTAAGTTTACACTCGAAGAAAATTGGGAAATATTGAAAACTTACTTCCAAAAGATGAGAAGAAGATGAGCATTTTCATCGAAAAATCATCTTTTCAGATGAAGCTCATTTTCACCTTGGTGGTTATGTCAATAAGGCAAACTGCCGCATTTGGGGCTCAGAAAATCCACACGTAATCATGGAAAAGCCAATGCACCCACAACGAGTGACTGTTTGGTGCGGTGTGTGGTCCGGTGGCATCATTGGTCCGTTTTTCTTTGAAAACAAAGCAGGAGGCGCCGTAACCGTCAATGGTGAGTGCTATCATGGCATGTTGGAACATTTTTTCTTCCCCGAATGGAAGAGGAAGACATCGGCGACATTTGGTTCCAGCAGGATGGCGCTACGTGCCATGTGTGGCACGTTACAGTCGAATTTCTGCGCGGTACTTTCGAAAATCACATAATTAGCCGAAACGGCGATGCCAATTGGCCGCCTCGCAGCTGCAATTTGACCCCGTTGGACTATTTTTTGCGGGGAGCCGTCAAAGATAAGTGCTACGCCAACCATCCAGAGACAATTGATAACCCAAAGCACGAGATTGAAGTCGTCATTGCAGCCATTGAGGGCCACACCATCGAAAATGTCATAAAAAATTGGGTCGACAGAATGGGCTACTGCAAAGCCAGCCGGGGCAGCCATATGAAAGAAGTGGTCTTCCACTATTAAACCGCAATGTTGGGGCTATTCAAGAAAAAATAATTGAAAAATATCCACCCGTCTTTTTTTATAGGAATTTTAAAATTCAACTTTTTCGTGAGCCTGTATATAAATTTCTTGTGTACATGTGTATGTCACTAAACTCCTCCTAAACGGCTGGACCGATGTTGATGAAATTTTTTGTGTGTGTTCAAGGGGGTTCGAGAATTGTTTAGATTCACAATTGGACCTAGTGTTGGCGCTTATTTGAACAGAACAACGTCTGTTGGGTCAGTTAGCACAATATATAAATTTACCGAAGTTTAACTATAACTAGCTATTTTTTTATGTGAGCTATGGTCAGCGCACACTCCGTCCGTTCCGTTCGGAAGTCGCGCGGCTCCATAACTCAACGTATTCCCAACCTTTCGCCATTGGGTCGGTCACTAGTACCGAGTAGCTTGATGTCCGTGGCCAGCCCGGCGGGTTCGTGGCCAGCTCGGCGGGTTCGTGGCCAGCTCGGCGGATTCGTGGCCAGCTCGGCGGGTTCGTGGCCAGCTCGGCGGGTTCGTAGCCAGCCCGGCGGGTTCGTGGCCAGCCCGGCGGGTTCGTGGCCAGCCCGGCGGGCTCGTGGCCAGTCCAGCGGGTTTGTGGCCAGCCCGACTATAGAAGCTACATATGGCCGCTACTTCATTAATGTATGTTCTATCCATCAAGTTTCTATCCTCTCTATCTCTGAAAACGTGTATGTGAAATTTTAATATGATCGATTAAGTATTTCAAACGTGAGATATACAATACACATATATATACAATATACATACAATACACATAGCGTACAATAAACCAATAAGCAATTTCACAGTCAATTTGGCTCTAATTAATATTTCATAAAATTGACCCACATACTGGTTAGACGGGTTGGTATAGGATTTTATTTCGTGTTTCCCCTCTCTTACGTAGATGTTGTACTCTATGCATATTATTATACCTCTATGCATATCTATTATACCCTTAGTCATCTTTTACGACACTGACGGACAAAAAAGAGGGTGGTTAATTGTATTTTTACTCTGTCACCACGCGGATAATATCTAAAACTCTTAGAATAATAACGTATAGAAGGTAAGTTCACGCATAAAAAGTGAGGCATTTCAATTGGAGCCTAATGGAGCTTACGCCGTTCCATAATGTACAAGTCATTGTACTGCACGTACGTATGCAACTCTTAAAAAATATATAGGTAACTATGACGGTTTGTGCATTCAAATGGTGTCACAACACATTTGAAAGACTTAAAAAGGTTTTTAACATTACTTTTAAAAGTATTTCGACGATTTATGTAAATAAAAATAAAATTTGATTTCATAATTTGTATAATGATTTGCGCGTGTACGTGTGTAATCGTCTGCGCGCCATTAGTATTTTTAGATTCAAATTTCGAACGTTCGAAATATTGACACTATCCTTCTATACGTTATTATTCTAAGCTAAAACCATATAACATCTTCCATAAGAAACAAAAAATTCTTACTTAATTTTTAATACTTTTATAAAGCTCAAGTTTATTCATCAGAAATACGTAAAAAAATGGTGAGAGCAATTTTGTTAATTGTAGTCTGAATAAATGTCGATCCGGATTATTTGTAGCTACCAAGTCTCCTCTATTTACGCCTATTTTAATCACTTTAGTCACTGAAAGTAATTCGCTGATAATTTTCTAAATTTTATAGAAGATAAAAAGAACATTTTAATCTAAACAATGTCTGCTATGCTAATAAAATACAAAGGGGACAAGCAAAGGCATTTTGTAAGATTGATTAAGGAATCTGATACTTTTATATTTCGCTCCTTGCTAAAGATTTTTTTTTCTGAAATAAGAATACTGGATGACCTGATTATTGGAACGAATATAACACTTGTAGCATTATTTATGTAAAAATAACAGTATCAATGAATAACCTAAATCTAGGAAATACAATTCTCCGTGTGGTGACGCGATGACGAAGTAAAAATAATTTCACTTGAATGTCTTGTCCGTAAATGTGGTAAAAGACGACTAAGGGATATAATATGCATGTAACATTTATGCAGGAGAAGGAAAATTCGAAATAAAATCCCATACCAATATGTCTGACCAGTACGGTATAGTAGGTCAATATCCCTCCTATTGGGAAGTAGGCTAGCCTAGTACTGGGATGTTTAGGAACTGAGACATTTATTTATTAAATTACCAATTACAGCTATAGAAGACATGAGAGTACAAGAAGCAATTCACAAATCAATGATCAGTCATTTAGTCAGCTAAATGATTAATTTTACCTACATCGTTGTCACATTGATCTAAATTTCCTAAAGAATATATTTAAATTGTATAATACGTAGTACCTTATTTTTACCGTTTACATTTTAGATCAAAAGCCCTCCGAAGTCCAAGCAACATGTTTGTGATCAACCTGGCCGTATTTGACCTAATGATGATGTTAGAGATGCCTCTACTTATAATAAATTCATTCCACCAACGCCTGGTGGGATACCAGCTCGGATGTGACATATACGCTGTACTTGGAGCTCTGTCTGGCATTGGCGGTGCCATAACGAACGCTGTCATAGCGTTTGATAGATACAAGTAAGTAATTAAATGAAAATTGCTCAAAAAAGTTAGTCTTCTCTAGACACTATATACGTAGAATAAAAATCATCATAAAAATACCATAATCAATCATGGAGACTTACTGAATTTCATTATTTTCTTTTTTTTTTAACCCCTTCACTAATATAGAATGTGCCCGAAGCAAAGTGCAAAGACTAGATCTTAATTTTAATACATATATAACGTCTGTAAATGTTTTAGCATCTTGTCGGATCCTCTATCCGACGAAGCCAAGCAAATTTAAAATATGATTAATTTTGTTATTAAGAATAGATACTTAGTTATAATACCTATGTACTTTCCCATGGGGGTGGCATTATCTATTCAGATAAAGACCTATTTTTACCAAAATAAAGAGAGAGAAACCCTTACACTAAGGAAATAACCCTTGTATTGCGAGGGACTTTACAAACATACCTACAACTAACGGACACAAATTACATCCAGACTCAGAACAACAATTTGTGGATCGCACAATTAAGCATGCTTACTGAAATAAGCCAAATTAAGCTTGCTACTTGGTAATTAATGTATTAATGTTATTTTACAACCTATTTGAACAAAAGCTATTTTACACATATGTCGTCACTTTTTACAGCACCTTTGTTATATACGAGCGGAGGGCGGTGTGCTCTCTGTGAGGGAGCTCGCCGCCTGGCGCGTCCACGCCCGCCGAGACGTCATTGCCCGTTGGGCAGTCCGGCTGGAGAGGCCTCGGTCCGGGGTGCGAATCGTAGAGGCCTTCCGGCCGATGCTGATGCGTGGTTGAAACGGCGACACGGGGTGCTCTCCTTCCGACTGGTGCAGGTGTTGACGGGGCATGGATGTTTCGCCAAATATCTGCACAAGGTCGTTAGGAGGGAGAGTACACCGTCCTGCCACCACTGCGATTGCGACGAGGACACGCCGCAGCATACGCTCGAAGTCTGTGCCGCTTGGGCAGAGCAGCGTCGTGAACTCGTCGCAATCATCGGTGCCGACCTGACGCTGCCGACCATCGCCCTGGCGATGGAACTGGGACGCGGTCGCAGCCTTCTGCGAGGCAGTAGTCTCGCGGAAGGAGGCGACGGATTGCTTGCGTGAGGAGCGCAGCTTCAATGAGGCGATACGCCGCCGGCGACTGGGGCGGCATAGGCGCGAATACCTGCGCCTCATACCGCCCTAGCCGAGGCCGCGGGTGACGTGACCGGGGAATTAGTTCGTCGCCCGCTGAAAGGCCAACCGCGTGAGGAAAGACCGACGTCCTCCCCGAGGGGGGGGACGTCGGTCGATGGGAGGGTACCCCAAATAGGGGGTATTCCGTCGGGCCGACCACTGACGTCAAGTCACCCTGCTCCGGTGGTCGGCCCAACGACGAAGGTGACGTGCATCGCGGATGGGTTGCGGGAGTACGTGCTTACGCCCCTCTGTTGCCCTGGACGGAGAGGTGCGAGGAGCGCGCCGACCGCAGCCCACCCCCCCAAAAAAAAGCACCCTTTTTATATAATTTAGAATAATTAGGTGATAGAAGTGTTTGTTTAACACTATTTTATTAAACAGAACGATCTCGTGCCCTCTCGACGGTAGAATAAACAAAGTCCAAGCGTGCCTTCTAATTGCGTTTACCTGGTTGTGGGCGATGCCTTTCACTATCCTGCCAGCACTCAAAATATGGGGACGATTTGTACCTGGTATGTATTTTCTTTGTTTCTTAATAACGAGCGTTAACACCTGCTTGAGTAATAAACATCGACACAGGAAATACTTTAATAATTCTACTTATTACTAAATATGTGTGAAATAGTTATAACTTTCATCTCCAAACCCTTAGTTTATCGCTTTACTAATACTATAAAAATATAATAAATATAATATAATAGACCAAATTTTATATGAAAATAAATTTATAATCGCAATCTTACGGACAGATTGGAATCGCTGGAGCAGCGGAGAGACTTTGGGTCACTCTGTGTACTCTACCGACTCTTTCACGGGGAGTGCTCCGAGGAACTGTTTGACTTGGTACCACCGTCACCACTCTACCAACATACCACTCGACAGCATAGCAGAGTTCATCCATATCACCTGGAAACGTTATGGTCTTCAACTGTACGTTTCCAGCGATCATTTCTCCCACGTACGTGCAAGCTCTGGAATGAACTACCTACTGCTGTGTTGCCCGAGCGCTATGACATATCCTTCTTCAAACGAGGTTTAAGAAGAGTATTTTTTTCACGGTAGGCAACGGCCCGGCTGTGCCTCTGGTATTGCAAAGGTCCATGTGCGGCCGAACCACTTACCATCAGATGTTCTGCTTACTCGTTTGCCACCGTTGGCAATAAAAAAAAATATGTCGTCAGTTATCAATATTTCATTCATCATTTATGGTTAAAATCGGTTTAATAAATAAAATTAATCTATCGATAACTAATTCCTTGAAAATTCTAGTAACCTACATTTCAGTCAACAATTGAATTACAATGAAGGAAGATCTGTAACGCGATAAATATTTTGGCCATTATACAAATCATACTTCTTTCTATATATATACCTTGCATCGTTTCTTTTATTTTTTATCTTTCATATTTCAGTCGTTTGTTCGAAAATTCTATCAATTTATAACTTTTTAAATTTCACAGAGGGATTTTTAACGACATGTTCGTTCGACTATTTCACTGACGACCAAGATACGAAAGTGTTTGTAGCGTGCATCTTTGTTTGGAGTTATTGCATTCCCATGACACTCATATGTTACTTCTACTCGCAGTTGTTTGGCGCTGTAAGTATATTTGCACACTAATTATCCACAGATGGCGTAGCGGTTAAGATACCAACCTACCGTGCCAGTGTTTTGGGTTCGAAACATACGCAGGACAACACTTTATGTGATCCACAAATTGTTGTTCTGAGTCTGGACGTAATTTTTGTCCGTTAATTATAGGTTTCTAGTCCGCAGCAATACAAGGATTATTACCTTAGTTCAGGGTGTTGTCTTTAAAAAAAAAAGAGGAAAAATTTGATAAGTTCGTGCTATCTCAGCTCATATACACTAACTATTACGGCTTTGAGAAGTTGGCATACTATCTATAGCACGCTGATCAGACGGATTCGTATAGGTTTTATTTCGGTTTTGTTTTTCTTGCATAGATATTATATGCATATTATATCCCTTTATGGCAGCCACGAACAAGAAAGGGGTTAGTGAATTATATTCTTTCATTATTCAATAAATACTTAATACTTCACGATCAGGAGTCATTTAACAAATGATTAGAGTACAATGAAGTTATCTAAGCTTAAGTTTTAGCTAAGAGAAATTTTAGTAATAATAGAACCTCAGCCTACATTAAGTAAATGACGATACCTCGTCCCTGTAGTGGTGTACTAAAAATACAAAATGTTGATTTATTCTTCGCACGGGTGTCGTAGGAGACGACAAAATGACAGCATCACTTAGTTATATCTAAATTTAAAGAAACAAAGAAGATAAATTGTGTGTTGAGTATAGTATGTATGAGTATAGGTAGCAAGACGTGACAACTCACTCGCATAACTTATATTTTAATAATATAATAATGCCTTTTGTAATAAAACATCTTAAATACATTTTAAAACAATATTAGAGGAAAAATAAGACTAAATTGTGAATTAATTTTAATAATCTTTATGAAATGTCATATATATACGATTATTTTAACAAAATTATACTAAGTTCCCTATAAAAAAGTCTTTGAAGTCTATGATCCAGGGACAATAAAAAAATATAATGAATGCAACCAAAAAAAAAATACGATTTAAGTTGCTATATAAGCAAAGAACTTATGCCGGAACCTCCTCATTAAAGTTTGTAAAAACGGCTTTAATGGATTTATTAATATCCTCATTCACTGTCACAAATCATTTCGTTAGGACAATTCTTTGATATTGGTTTATATACAGCATTTTTCTCTGTAAAATATTTTAATATAGTTACGTTACATAAATATTACATTACTGTCTGATATTTAAGGCATAATAATAAGTATAGTCAAAATCATACGGACTAAAAAAGGAAACAATATTTTTTAAGAAATTTTACTTCATTATTATGCCAAGTCTTTATATATAAATTATCATATCATTTAATGTCATTGTCCGTCCGTAAATCAAATCGTCGCCTTCAACAGTGCGAAGGCCATATTGTGGAATGGAATCTATACCAATAAATAAAATTGGAGTGTCTGTTTGTAATGTCAAAATAATAGGCTTTTTTCATGCTCACACGGTTATTTGCACGACACCTATGTCTAAAATAGCAATTAAAAAATTTTTGTCTGTCTGTCTGTCTGTTTGTTCCGGGTAATCTTCAAAACGGCTGGACCGATTTCAAAAATTCTTTCACCAATGGAAAGCTATAATATCAGGGCGTAAACTAGGCTATATTTTATCCCGGTATTCCCACGGGAACGGGAACTACGCGGGTAAAACGACTATAACCTATAAGCGAAGCGAAGCGAGGGTGGCTTGCTAGTCTTCTAATAAAATGGTAAATGAAAACATATTTAAAGGACTGTTAAATCATGTCCAGTACATATCAGCACTTACTCCGCATCACAATAGATAAAATACAGTATAATAATACATATAAGATATAATTATTTTTTGCAACAAAGGTGGTTTACCTTCAATAATGTAGATAAATTATTAGATTTTTGTTGATTTTTCAAAAACCGCTTGTCCGATTTCGATAAAATTTTCATGGGACCACTTGAAAAATATACCCTTTCCAAAAAAAATCATCGAAATCGGTTTATAAACGACGAAGTTATCCGCGAACAAACATAAAAAAAGCATATTAGCGACCGTATGGTCGAGTTGAGAAACCCCCATCTTTTTTGAAGTCGGTTAAAAATACAATTAAAATTATTTAATATTACACGTTAAAAACCTAAGATACCTACTGAATATAATATACCACCACCGCATGACGCTTTCGGTTCCTCGAAATACTCCATAAAATAATATTTTAAATTAATCCTACAGATAAAAAATTAAAGTTCAGTTCCATTGAAACAACCCTTTATAAAATAAAATAAATTATAAAATACGTTATCAAACAATTATAGAAAAGCACAAGGGAATCGTTTTAAACTCGTCAATTTTCTCTCGCGTTCGTTTTCAAAGCCCAAAAGGTTCTTCCGTTCTATTTAACTCAGCTCGACCCAAATCCCGCTGTGATTACCTACTGCGAATGTGATATATCTCGATTCCATTATTCTTATTTAAACAAGACTGCTTTGTGCCGTTTTATTTTGTTGTACGTATTCACTTATCAATTCGTAGTTATTCATACTGTTTTCTTGGATAATACTTTCAAACAGATAACTTACTTTAAAGTCACTGTAACAACTTTTATCTACTATATCGGGTAACATAATCATCTCATAATGTCTGCCTATACAAGATCCACGGTTAGGCTCGGGCCTCCTCCACAATGGGAGGGAACTTGACCTACTGTACCACGCAGTTCAGACGTGTTACCATAGCGTTTTATGTCGAGTTTACCTTCTCTTACATAAATGTTTTCTGTATATCATATCCCTTAGGCGTCTTTTACGACGTTCAGGCGCTTACCGGACATGGGGTCTTCGGTAAGTACCTGCATAAAATTGGAAGAGAAGAGGCCCCAGGATGATGGAGTGGAGTGCTGATGGAGTGGTTGGAGCGGACGCACGGGGTGCTTTCCTTCCGACTGGTGCAGGTGCTGACGGGGCACGGTTGCTTCGGGAAGTACCTGCACAAGATTGTCAGGAGGGAGAGCACACCGTCCTGCCACCACTGCAGTTGCGACGAGGACACGGCGCAGCACACGCTCGAGGAGTGTGCTGCATGGGAGGGGCATCGCCGTGAACTCGTCGCAATTATCGGTGCCGACCTGGCGCTGCCGACCATCGCCAGGGAGATGCTCGTCAGCGTCAGGAATTGGGACGCGGTCGCCGCCTTCTGTGAGGCCGTAATCTCACGGAAGGAGGCGGCGGATCGTGTGCGAGTAGAGCTCCTATTCGGCGACACGTTCCGCCGCCGGCGACTCGGGCGGCGCAGGCGCGAGTATCTGCGCCTAATGCCGCCCTAGCCGAGGCCGCGGGTGATCGGACCGGGGAATTGTCCGTCACCCGCAGAGAGGCTGACCGCGCGACGGCGACCGACGTTCCAGGACGTCGAGAGATGAGGTTACCCGAAAGGGTATTCCGTCAGACCGACCACTGACGACAAGTCACATCTGCTCCGGTGGTCGGCCCAACAACGAGGTGACGTGGGTACGGGTGGGTTATGGGCCCGCGCGCCGTCCTTTCATCGCCCCGGACGGACTGGACCGCGCGTGTGCTTACCATAGCCCACCCATAAAAAAAAAAAAAAAAAAAAAGGATGCCATGAGTGTGGCGCGCTAATCGACGATGCGCGCCACACACTGGAAGTATGCCCCGCCTGGGGGCCTCAGTGCCACGTCCTGTCAACGGAGATAGGAACAACGGACCTGTCGTTGCCGACCATGATCTCCAAGATGCTCGGCAGCGACAGCTGTTGGTCGTCGATGGCCTCCTTCTGTGAGGCTGTCATGACAAGGAAGGAGGCCGCGGAGCGTGCCCGCGAGGCGCTTGCGTCCGCTGACTCGCTCCGCCGGCGGCGACCAGGGAGGAGGAGACGCCGTTAGGCTCTTCTTCTCCCACCACCCTGAATGATGACAGGATGTGGCCAGACGGCCAAGCGTTGGGGTGTCGGGGATAGAATGTCATCAGATGATCTACCCCGTAAAAGCGCAGAAGGGGCCGCTGTGGTTTTAGTGGGTATTTCGGTCATATTTGTGGCCGGCGAGTCCCACACACACTCCCGTCTGTAACCGGCGGGGGATTAGTGTGCGTAAATGCATTTCCACAGCGTGAACAAAAAAAAAAGGCGTCTTTTACGACACCCGCGAGCTAGAGGGTGTCGTAAAGGGGGGTGGTGAATTGTATTGAGGGGTGGTGAATTGTATTCTTACTCTATCACCACATTGATAATATTCAATGTATTAATTTACAACACTCATTATTAATAGGTATTGTTGTATATTGTTCTCATATCTGTATATGGCGAGAAGTGTTAACGAAGACCGCCCGCATCAAATGTAATGGAGAGAATGTACCAAGAATCAAGATTCAGCTTTATTGTAATTTTCTAAATTTTTTAGCATTATTGTAAATTTCTCAATTTTTTTCTTGCGTACACAACGAACAGGTGATATTCGACATGTGCCATTATATGAAATAATACGCCATTATGAAGCACTAAGACTGCTCCATAATACGATAATCCATGTAGCGAAGGAGTAAGAATACAAATCATATCTGTGGATGTCGTAAGAGATGACTAAAGGATATGTATATAATGTCTATGAAAGAAAATTAAAACTCGAAAGAAAACCCTATACAAACACGTCTGACCAGCGTGATATGATCAACATGCCTCCTATTATGCAAGAGACTCGAGCAGTCGGACGTAGGTATATGAGCTGAGATGATGATGAAGATTGCCTCATATGGTTATATTTAGAACGAATCATTAATAAAATACATGATATCATTCGAACAGTTAACTGAATGCTGATAGTTGAAAAGTTTCAGTGTACCCTAAATAGTTTGATAGTGACCTACACTGTATTGCTATTCACTGGATACTGTAATCAACATTTCATTATTCATAATAAACGACCTTTAAGGATATTGGATTGGTTTAAGCTTGTCACATGGATTAATGGTAGTACTATAAGTTATAAACCAACCCTAAATGCCCTTGACTATATTAACCCTATCTTTACCAACAGGTTCGCTAGCATGATTTATTATTTTATACATTTACATATTTACTTTAAATTGCTGTGTCTCTTATTTTGAAATACAATATTGGCAGAAATTGTTAGAAATTGATTAAAATAATCATTGTAAAAATGGTGTTTAAACCTAGTAACGTATTAATAATAAGGCACCGTTCACAACTTAAAAAGAAATTCTTGTTACTAAGTAGATACTATCTAATTTTATTCAATCCATTTACACAAAAAAAGCAATAAATAAGAATTATTTAAAAGAGGCAAGAATTCTTTGAGCAACAATTTAAAAGGAAGTTTCCCTTGGATTGCGAAGTAACATTGTTTGAACAAATGTACAAATTCCATCTACATAGCGGAATGACCCAAAGAATGTTATAAAGAGAACGGCTTTGTTTAAGTACGTACCTACACTTTTAGCTTGCAATGGCAACATTACAAATAAAGTTATAAATATTTTGCATTGTTTTGTTTTGCTTTAGTAGGTATACTTGTGCAAAGTCAAATATGAGGTCACGGTTTAGAAAATCGAGTGAAAAACTAAAATGTAAATTCCCTTAAGGGGTATCAATCTTTTTAAAATTTCTCGATGCTTTGACAGTGAGAATTGGGCTTGAAAACGGTAATAAACTGGTGAGTTTGCACTCGCTCCTTTTAAAGTGAAAAAGCATATTAATAAAAAAACCTCCACCAAAAGTTATATGGTGTCTAGCTGCTCTTATAGGTACTTATAATTACCTACAAATGTTAATAATATTATCTTTAGATTTCATCTAAATATGTATTCGCGTGTTAATGCGTACAAAATTCTTTCTAGAACCTATAATTAGAGAAACGAATGTTAGAAGCTTACTATCACGGATAACTTAAATTTTAAGCACATTAGTGTCTTAAAAAACTAAACCTAATTTGGTGAATAGTCTTTATTATTTAGTTCGTAATTCGTTTATCCATTCCGTACATACATATAAATCGTTCTACAGGTACGTCTCCACGAACGTATGCTTCACGAACAAGCCAAGAAGATGAATGTCAAATCTTTAGCAGCTAACAAAGAAGATGCAGGTCGCAGCGTTGAAATCAGGATAGCTAAAGTAGCTTTCACGATATTTTTCCTCTTCGTGTGCGCATGGACCCCCTACGCTTTTGTTACTATGACTGGGGCATTTGGAGACAGGTTGGTTGTAATTTAAGATCATATCTTAAAAATAAAATTTATACACATTTTGTGTCTACATCCACAGGCTTGTACGGAGACACAAAAATAATTAATTTTTTTCTTATAATTGACTATACAGAGGTGATGGTTTAAGAATACACTGTGCCGCTTTACTTGCCTAGGTCTATTGTTAAAACTGACTAACCGTTCATCAAGAAAATGACAAAATGCGCAGCAACTCTCTAGAGAAATCGACAATAGGTAGCCTACAGCATCATAAAAGCAATAGAGACTTTTTGTATGCTTCTGACTTCTACCGTCACATTATAATACCGAACCACCCGACAACGTAGTAGGTTTCATCAATTTCACCTAGAGACAATATAGTCTACAACCGTATATTTTCAGCGATAATTTCTCCCACTTACGTATAGGATCTGTTATGAACTTCCTATTCTTTTGTTTCCCGAGCCTTATGTTATATCATTCTTAAACGAGGTTTAAGAAGAGCACTTTCTTTACGGTAAGCAATAGCCGGACTATTCCCCTGATATTACAAGAGTACATAAGCAATGTCACAAAGCACAAAAAAGTGTCACTTATCATCAGGTGTACTGCTTGATCGTCCGCGATCATGAAATAA
This sequence comes from Lymantria dispar, assembly GCA_032191425.1. Lineage (NCBI taxonomy): Eukaryota > Metazoa > Arthropoda > Insecta > Lepidoptera > Erebidae > Lymantria > Lymantria dispar. The sequence goes on along the minus strand of CM063457.1, from coordinate 16,029,455 downwards.
TGTTTAACCCATTACCATCTGGGGAATAAAAATTAGAGTAATGTAACATTATTATCTAATCTACTTATCTAAGTGGTAAACCTGCAGGCAGCACACCTGATGGTAAGTGACTGCCGCACATGGACCTTTGCAACACCAGGGGCACAGCCAGGCCGTTGCCTACCGTGAAGAAAATACTCTTCTTAAACCTCGTTTAAAGAAGGACATATCATAGCGCTCGGGAAACACAGCAGCGGGTAGTTCATTCCAGAGCCTGCACGTACGTGGGAGAAATGATCGCTGAAAACGTACAGTTGAAGACTATAACGTTTCCAGGTAAAATGGATGAACCTTGCTGCGATATCGAGTGATACGTTGGTAAAACGGTGACGGTGGTACCAAGTCAAACAGTTCCTCAGGGCACTCCCCATGAAAGAGCCGATAGAGTACACAGAGCACACAAATATAACTATAACTTTGTTTGTTCTAGGAATCTTTTAACACCGATCGCCACAATGGTGCCCGCTGTTTGCTGTAAAATTGTCTCTTGTATAGATCCCTGGGTGTACGCCATCAATCATCCCAGATACAGGTTAGCTACATATTTTAATTTTCATACTCTAGCATAACCTATGCAACTACCTATTCGTACCTAGGCAATTATTAAAAAATCAATACTCTCGAAATAATAACTTTATTATGGCCACATGAATCTCTTTTAAATTGACAAGAAACATTGCCCATAAATTCTTCTCAATATAAAGTGTGTTAGTCGACTTCAAAAATCAGAACTTTTATCTGCTTGTACTAATAATTTAAGAGTTAATTGCAAATAATTTTAAATTTTATAATATCCTTTCTTATTGAAATTCTTCGTATTGAAACTTAACAACATGGAGTTGTTCAAACGAGAAGTTTTGAATTGTTATAATAAATAAGGTAGTTTTAATAACAATCTACTTAATAGGTGGCAATAAGAGTCACTGGGGACATTTCATGCCGCCCTGCCGCTGAAATTGCCTCATGCCTGGACGGCGTGCGGAGATAGCTAGCTGAAAAATACAACATTTTTAGCTAAGCATATTAAGGAACACGAGTCAGATTATTTGACGGCCTATCTTTCTAAATGCATAAAAACGACCTCAGCATCAGTTTTTATACAAGTTGATTAGGAACTAACTTCACTTGCTACCAGTAGCAAAAAAAAGGAATGGTGATTTATTTTATTCCTAATCATTCAAAGAAGAATTACTATAACAATATTTTTGCTTAGGGCGGAGCTCCAAAAACGTGTACCATGGATGGGCGTCCGAGAACAAGATCCTGACGCAGTCTCCACAACCACAAGTGTAGCCACCGGGCAATCACAAGCATCTGCTGAAGCTTAAATAGTATAAACCACTAACTCTCGACTATAATGCTATGGAAACTGGTTTCTTTCAACGCCATTCATAAGCAGGCATTGTATTTATTCTTATAAATTGATTACAGTCTTAGCGAAAGGAATGCTTCTAGAACAAACTTAAGTAGCCATTCTCATCTAAAGCCATATAATGCTTGCGTATTAAGATATTTAATTATTCAGATGAATTATAATTTAATATTATAAGCAGCAATAAATACATACTTTAATTGTAGTGTAGATAATAAATTTACTTAAGAGTGATTAAAATGCACTCATATCTTTAACGTATACCGCACCACTAAGACCAATTGCCATAGCATTAATCTATGTAACTAACGACGTAAGCTAGATTAAGGATTTACGAGTATGCCATTGTATTTTTTACGAAGCAAAATATAAAAAGAAAAAACAAAAAAAAAATATCGATGATCTCAACGACTCGGCTGAAATTGTTTTTCTGCAAATAAACGAAATATAACAATGCAAGCAATTACGTTTCTTTCATTTTTAATCTCACGTATTTTAAGTGTCCCAAGAACAGTGATATTATTACCGTGGGAACTATTCAAATACCTTAGAAATAAAGAACAAAAATCCACTCGTACAATGTATTAACAAGCAGTCTTTGCCGCGGATGTCATTTGAGACGTCTAAGATATGTAAACTATTAACATCTCCGAATTAAACTCGAAACAAAACCTTATTTAATCCTTCGGTTCAATATGCCCTTTTTAAAAAACAGGCATTTGTCTGACAATGGGGTTGAGAGCCCTCAGCACTCACCACTAGTCCGCGTAAGAGTGTAACAGCTATCTGCTGCTAACACTCCTAGTCCAAACAAAAAAAATAACAAATCTAACAATGGAATATAAGTAGGTATATGAGTAGTAGTACGTACTATATGAGCAATTAATAAGGAGACTAACAATTAAACCTGTTGGCGTCTTCATTCGAGGTTCAATCTCATACTACCTACAGCTTAGGGAAATTCAGTAAACAGAAACCCAATAACCTAAAATTCATGCTCAAGACATTACAATCGACAGCTCTCTTCATCCATACATACGAGTATATACCGTGCGCATATAATTATAATACTCTGTTACCTTAATACAATTAAACCAAATGATAAATTGCGCCTAGAAAGTAGAAACACAATTGAATGTACCGTATTACATTGAAATTTGATAATATTATTCTACAGAAGTATATTAAAAACCTAAACTTTAAGTTATTTATCTCTTATTTTAAACAAGTCAGACAGACATGATTTAGAGCAATTTTACCTTCTAAATATGACCCAAATAGACAAATACATTTTCATCATCATCATCTCAGCCCATATACGTCCCACTGTTGGGCTCGGGCCTCCTCCACAATGGAAGGGTAATTGGCCTACTATACCACGCTGGTCAGACGTGTTGGTATAGAGTTTTATTTCGAGTTTTCCTTCTCTCGCATAGATGTTATATGCGTTTTATATCCCTTAGTCGTCTCGTACGATCACCCACGGGTAAGATAGGGGGTGGTGAATTGTATTCTTACTCCGTCACCACACGGAAAATTTATACATACATAATTACACAATTTAATACATAATTTATACAAATACATTTTATTAAAAATTAATTACTTTGAAATTTGCGTCAATTAGTGGCAACTTTCGTTTTAAATATGTGAATGTAATCGTGCTTCAGGTATTGTGCATTTTAAATTATCAAATAACCTGTAACGAAGCTATATAAAATAAGGCGGCTTTATGTGAAGTGTGAAGAAAATGAACTTGACTGACGCCTTAGAAGTAAACATACTTATAGCTGTCGTAAGTTTTAGTTCAGCAAGTCTATTGGAATTTCTTAAATGGTCATAAGTCGACATCATTGTCATTATTTACGCAAGACTTCTTTACCATTTTGAATTTGGAAAGAATTATTTTTTTTCTCGATCTATATCCGTCGCCCTATGGGGCACGGATCTTCTGTGTATTGGTAGGTGAAATTAATAATATTACATGCTGATTAAGAGAATATGCTAAATTTTTTATAACTAGATATCGTTCTCTGTCAATCTGTTCCCAGTGCAGTACCCCCGCCATAACGTTATTTTCTTACCTACATCCCTAATCTTTTACAGTACAAGGGAAAAGGAAATTTAGTAAGTTGCAATATTACTCCGTCACCACACGTGCAGATAACGGAGAGAATTAATATAAATAAAAATAAATATTTTAACTAAAAGTTATTATAAAAGGTAACAAAAATATTTTTAGCTAAGTATTTCACAGTATCCTAATATCTAAAATGATGTCATTAAAGGTATATACCCTATTATGCGTTAATATAACTCGCTAATATTCGAATCTTATTTCATCAGAACTTTGCAGCCGACGAAAAAGTACTTGCCCCTGCGAAAATATAAAAAATATCATCGTTACGTTATTTTTACGCCTCATTAGGTCTTCAATAGACAGTTTACACTTTTATCAGCCACAAAGAGGCACCAGTTAATGAACACTGAATTTAGATATTAAGTACATATAACTTTTTACTGCTCTTCTTTTAGCCACAAACTGGCTACAAGCCCCATATTTCTTGAGGGCAATTTACTCTACCATTCTTCAGGGCGATATACTATCCATACCCGAAGGATGAATGGATATTATTGTTGAGAATTCCTTCCACTGCAATGATATCACCCGTTCACGTCCCTTAGTCGTCTTTTACAAGTCTCCGGAACGGGCAGGGATGGTAACAGATTGTATTCTAAATCTATCACCAAGCTTACATTTTACATGCGGGTGACGTGACCGGGGATTAGTCCGTCACCCGCCGAGAGGCCGACCGCGTGAGGAAAGACCGACGTCCTCCCCGAGGGGGGGATGTCGGTCGATGGGAGGGTACCCCAATTAGGGGTATTCCGTCGGGCCGACCACTGACGACAAGTTAACGCTGCTCCAGTGGTCGGCCCAACGATGAAGGCGACGTGGTTTTTGGGTGGGTCGCGGGAGTTGCGTGCTTAAGCCCCATCTGTCGCCCCGGACGGAGTGGTGCGGAGGCGCGCCGACCGCGACCCACCCACGTCCCCCCCTCGGGGAGGACGTCGGACTTTCCTCACGCGGTCGGCCTCTCGGCGGGTGACGGACTAATCCCCGGTCTCGTCACCCGCGGCCGCGGCTAGGGCGGCATGGCGCGCAGGTAATCTCGCCTGCGCCACCCCAGTCGCCGGCGGCGGGTCGCATCATCGAGGCTGTGCTCCTCGCGCTCGCGACCGGCCGCCTCCTTCTGCGAGATAACTGCCTCGCAGAAGGCTGCGACCGCGTCCCAATTCCTGATGCTGCCGAGCATCGCCCTAGCGATGGTCGGCAGCGTCAGGTCTGCACCGATGATTGCGACGAGTTCACGACGCGGCTCTGCCCAAGCGGCACAGACCTCGAGCGTATGCTGCGTCGTGTCTTCGTCGCAATCGCAGTGGTGGCAGGACGGAGTTCTCTCCCTCCTAGCGACCCTGTACAGGTACTTGCCGAAGCATCCATGCCCCGTCAAGACCTGTACGAGTCGGAAGGAGAGCACCCCGTGCCGCCTTTCCAACCACTGCATCAGCACCGGCCGGAAGGCCTCCACGGTCCAAACACCGTATCGAGGCCTCTCCAGCCGGTCTGCCCAACGGGCGATGACGTCTCGGCGGGCGTCGACGCGCCAGGCGGTGAGCTCCCTCAGGGAAACAACACCGCCCCCCCCGCGCACCCCCGATACCCGCCGATACAAGTCGGCGAGCATTTCCGCCTCCAGGTCCCACGGGGGAGTCCCGGCCAACAGGCACGCCGCCTCCGTCGCCACCGTGCGGTACCCGCGGATGATCCTGACCGCCATGACCTTCTGTGGACGCCACAGAAGGGCTCTAAGTCGGGCGGTCATGGATCCCGCCCACACCGGTGCGCCGTAGAGGGCCATCGACCGGATGATCCCCGCGTACAGCTGTAGACATTCCGCGCTCGGTCCGCCCACATTCGGCATCAGCCATTGTAGGGCGGACGCCACGCCGACGAGCCGCGGGACGAGCCTGCGGAAATGCTCCCGAAACCACCATCGCCCGTCGAGCACCAGGCCCAAGTACTTCATATGGGCCTGGATGCTGATCCCAACCGAGTTGACGGTGATCGAGACGCCGATGGGAGGGTCCATACGGGGCCCATGGAACAAGAGGGCCTCCGTCTTGTCCAGGGCCACCCTCAACCCCAGCGCCTTGATCCGCCTGACGACCTCTTCGGTGCCTGAGGTCGCCAGGCTTACCGCCTCTTCTAGCGTCCCACCGCGGGCTGTGACGAGCGTGTCGTCGGCGTAACAAATTACGCCCAGCCCGGGTGGGAGGCTCCCCCGCAACGCCCAGTCGTAGCCGATGTTCCACAGGGTGGGTCCGAGGACCGACCCCTGTGGAACACCGCACGTCATGGGCGTTCGCACAACGTCCCCTACTCGGTTGGCGTAGAGGACGCTGCGCCCCTCCAAATAGTCTGCCACCAGCCGCCTCAGGTAAGCTGGTACTCCGTGGTAACGGAGCGCCTCCCTGACACAGCTGAATGGCAGACTATTGAATGCGTTGGCGATGTCTAGGGACACCACCAACAGCACTCCCCCGCCGGTGACGGCCTCAGTCGCCACGGCCCTCAGACGCAACAGGGCCTTGATCGTCGAACGACCCCTCCTAAACCCAAACTGGGCGTCCGACAGATCGGGCCCCGTGCCGACGAGGTGCCGCTCGATGCGGGCAACTACCACCCTCTCCAGTAGCTTGCCCATATCATCGAGCAGCAGGATAGGCCTGTAGGCCGATGGCGACTCCGGAGGCCGTCCCGGCTTCGGCAGGAGAACCAGCCTCCCCTCCTTCCAGCACCCAGGGAACCGCCCGGACGCTAAACACGCGTCGAACAGCTCCCTGAGGCGGGGACCCAGATGGTCGAGGACCAGGGCCAGCACACGGTTTGGAATACCGTCGGGCCCAGGGGCGGTGGATTTGCCACGCATGCGCGCCACCGCCGCCCCCATCTCCGGTTCCGTGATGGGCGGAACACTGCCACCATCGCCCTCCCGGTCATTGTCTGGCGGCGCCATGACTGAGGGCGTGTGTTCCGCCCGTCGTGGGAACAGGTCCTCGATGACCCGGGTGAGGAAGCTGGGCTGGAGAGTCTCGGTGAGGGGCGGGCCCCGTGCGCGGAGCTTACTCAGCGCCGCGCCATAGGGGCGACCCCAGGGGTCACGGTCGAGACTTTCCAGCATCTCCCGCCGACTGGCGTCCTTGGCGGAACGGACGGCCAGCCTGAAGGCCGACCGCGCATTGCGGTAGCCCTCGTAAAGCTGGCCCTCCAGTTCCGCGCTGCGATGGCGCCGCCGGCTGCGGGTGTAGGCCCTCCGGGCGCGAATACACGCGGCCCGGAGATCCGCCAGCTCCCGGGACCACCAGTGGACAGCCCTCCTCGGGGGCAGACGCCGTACCCGGGGCATGGCCGCATCGCAGATCTGCGTCAACGCACTGCGGATGCGGCCAGCCTCGGCGTCCACCCCGTCCAACTGGTTGGCAGAGGACAGCCACGAGTGAACGATGGCTGCCTCCACCAGCAGGTCCCGGTCTAAGCGACCCACAGCCGATCGCGGGAACGCAGGACGCCCAACCGCCCCGTGACCCCTGCCGGGCGCCGGGATTGTCAGGGAGACCTCCATCCGGTTATACCGGTGGTCCGACAAGGTCTCAACCTCCTCCTCAACGCACCAGCTCCCCACGCGTGCAGCGACATCAGGACTAGCGAACGAAAGGTCCACTATCGACCCACCCTGATGTCGCACGCACGTATGCACCGAGCCTCTGTTCAGCAAACAGAGGCCCAGTGCCGCCGCCCAGTCCTCGACCGCCCGTCCTCGGTCATCCGTATAGGAAGACCCCCACGCCACGGACTTGGCGTTGAAGTCCCCCAGTACGAACACCTGGCGCGGTGCCAATCGCCGTAACGAGGCTCCCAAGATGGTAAGGGAGACCCGGAAATCAGCCGCTCTCCAGGCAGGGGAGAGATATACTCCAAGGAGCGTAATCTCTCCCCAGTTCGCCGCGACGTATCCGACGCCCCTGTCCCTAAGGATCAAAGACGACGAAGGCCACGACGTGGAGGCGACGATTGCCACGGTACCGTCGGTGCTGCCCAGCCAATTTGGCCGGTCGGGCACCGCGTACGGCTCCGCGGCTACGGCTACTCCTATCAACCACTCCGCCATGGCTTGCAGGAAAACGTCCTGCGCACCGGCGGAGTGGTTGAGATTGGCTTGGAGGAGACGGATGGATACGGGGTCCATTAACGGTCCGTATCCATCGTCACCTCCTCCGCGCTAACGGTCGCGCTCGGAGCGGGGACTGGCCTGGTCGATGGGCCGCCCCGCCCCTTTGGGGCCGATGCCGGGGGTCTGCAGTCCCCAGAGCCCATGCGGTGTTTGGCAGGCCTATTGCCTGCCGCACACGCGGGGCAGTGGGGCACCGCAGAGCACGATGCCGCCTGGTGTCCAGTTTGACCGCAACGGAAACATAGCCCGCTGCAGTCAAAGCAGTTTTTGCATGTCGGTCGGGTATGCCCGACAAATGCATGGCATTTGTAAAATCTCGCGGGCCGGGGCTCCAGCACGGTTACCCGCGCTGAACTCCAGCCCACGAGGAGCCTGCCTGAGTCGGCCAATTGTTTGACCGACTCCACTGGGCACTGCACCCAGACAGCACCGACGCCGCCCGGACCAGGGCGGATGGTTCCAATCCGGACGGCGTCCGAGGAACATCCGATACGCGCCATAATGGCCTCCCGGACGTCCTCCACCGTCACGGAATCGTCCAAGCCCGTCAGGCGCATCTCTGCGCACTTGACAGGCCTGGCGATTCGGACACCATCCTCTGGCCCGAACAGCCCCCGCAGCTTCGAAGCCACACTATCGGCCGTCTTCGCGCCCTCGGCCCCAGGGAACTCGAGAATTCGAGCCCCTGTACGGGCCTTGCGGGTCCTAGCCTCGACGCCTCCGATGTCGGAGACGTCCAGCTCCCGCCGGGCGCGTTTTAGGACGGCCTCATAGTTGAGGCCCCTCTCAGCCGCCTCAGGCAGCACGGTGATGACCACCGCGGCCGTCTTCGGCGACTTGAGGCCCCTGCGCGACCTTTTCCCCTTTCTGCCGGCTCCCGCCTGGGGAGCGGCGGCCACGGCGGCACTCTTGGCCGCCGCTCTCCGCTTCTGGCCGCGTGCCTTCCTGCTCCGCTCAGCCACCTGCCAGCCCTGTTCGAGCCTGGCAGCAGCGCTGAGCGCAGCAGTAGCGGTCGCGGGTGCGCTGGCGGGCGCCTGCGGTGCAGCCGCTGGCGCCGGCCGCGGCCCGGCCTTGGCGGGAGCTGGCACCTTGCCGGCCTTCTTGGCCCCCTTGGGCCCAGCGGCGGCCGCAGCGTAGCTCACCACGCGGCCACCCTGACAGGGCAGCGGGGTGGGAGCCGACGCTTGCGGCTGCCTCGCCTTATCCGCGGCGAGCGGCGGCCGGAGGGGTGGCTCAGGCGGAAGACGATCCGCCACGGCCTTGATGCGCGCATCCATCATCAGCTCCAGCCTGGCGAAGATGACGCGCATCGCTCCCTCCGGTATGCCGTGCACCGCGGGCAACGGCTCTGCCGCCTTTTGGGGTCCACCGCGCTTCTTGGCGGTGCCCACGGCCGGCGCAGGCACCACTGGCGCAGGCGGCGCCACGGGCGCAGTCGATGGGCCCGCCCTCTCCGGCGCGGCCCGTTTCGGCGGCGAGGCCGGCGTCCGCGGTGCGGCTGGCACTAAAAGTGCGAATTGAGACCGCAGGTCAGCCACGTCTTTGGCCAACCCGCGGTTCTCCTTTCGCACCGCTGACAACTCCGACTCGAGCTTCCGGTTGCGCTCCCGCAGGCCGAAAACCTCTTTACTGAGGCGAGCATTCGCGGCCTGCAGGTCCGCAACCTCCCCGCTCTGGCCGGCCGGACCCGGGGTCCCCGGCCTCGCCGCCATCGCTGGTCCGCGACACCTACGCCCACGGCGCATGGTCGGGACCTTGGGAGGAGGCATGATGGAATTCCCCTCCAAGTCGGAGATCGAGCTGCCACCCTTTTGCAGGGGGCGCTTCCGGATACTCGAGGGGACGGTCTCCTCGCACTCCCTCCTAACGCATGGGGTCGCCGTCAAAGCCCCGGCGGCCCCCCTAACCACTACCTCCTTATCCTTATCCACCGTCCCAGACGCACCACCTACCAGCATCCGGGACGGCCCTACCTCGCCGGACGGCTCTGTGGCCCTGCCACCCTCGTCCGCCGACATCTCCGACACAGATGGCCCTGCGGCACTGCCGCCCTCATCAGTCGACAGCGCGTACACCACGTCGCTCTCGGATCCATCGGATAGCCCCGTCGAGCTGCTTCTCCGGCGCATTGGTTTGGACGGCCCTGCGGCACCGCCGCCCTCGTCCTGCGACGGCTCTGCGGCGGTGCCGCCCACGTCGCTCGACAGCCCCGTCGAGCTGTCGCCTCCTCCGCGCCTCTTTGGGGACGGCCCTGCGGCTTTCCCGCCCTCGTCCCGTGACGGTCCTGCGGCTGATCCGCCCTCGTGGCTCTCTGAGCTGCTTGACAGCCGTGCAGCACCGGCGTCCCTGTTCTGCGACGGCTCTGCGGTGGCTGCGGCCACACCGCCCTCGTCGCTCGCAGCCGCGGCGGCAGCTAGTTGCGCCTGCCGTGCCGCCTCCTTCTTCGCCGCCTCCTTTCGCGCACGCACCCTGTTGGAGTGTACGGTGGTGGCGAGCAGCTTCTTCCTCTTCCTCTTCTTCCTCACCTTTGGAGCCTCCGGGTATTTTGCCAGGCTCTCGGCAACTTCAGCAGCGATTGTCTCCCTCCCATACGATCGGAGACTGACCGTGCCGGTGTTTGTGCGCATCTCGCGCTCAGACACCGGCACAGTGAGGGATTCCCCAGCGTGGCCGGGACCCTCTGGAGTAGGTACGTATGTTTTAACCTCTGCCATTCTTGGAACATTTTTAAGTCTTGCCTTGACTACCACTCTAACGGCTGGACGCTCGCGCGCTTTTTAACCCACCAACCATTCATCCCCTCGCCGAGTGGCCAAACTTAGGATTAGGGGTAATTTTTTATAGGGGTTTTCTTCCCCGCGGTCCGAAGACCCCCGGCCCTGAGCTTCAGCCGCAGTCACACTCAGGGTTACGGTTTGGGCCTTCCGGGTCTGGCCGCTCGCGAGCGACCGATCCGTCACGCCCCCGGGCCGTGACGCCACCGTCTCTGGCGACGGAGTGCCATGAGGCACATCCGCCCCATTGGCCCCGGGTCAGATCCGCCGTGCGCTCTGCCATCAGAGGCGCACGCGGAGACCCCCCTCCTGCCGAAATCTTGGCCGTCCAAATGGACGCGTGGCCGTCCAAATGGACGTTTCCAGGGAGCACCACGTGGAGGTGTTCCGGCCCCGCCCCCCACAGGTCTAAGTTTAAGGTTAAGTCACAGGTTAAGTCTTAGCTTGAACGTTCACAAAATAAGTCACGTATCTGCCATATTTAATAATGAATGTTATAAAAATAATATATTATACCTCAGAGTACTGTTTTATAGCCTGCGGGTGACCGGACTGGTGATTTATTTCGGCAGCCGCGAAGAGACTAGCCTCGCGACGGCGATCGGCATCCCGGAAACGAGACGTCGATGGGAGAGGGTACTCCCTCGGAGTATTCCGTCGGGCCGATCACTGCAGTCAAGGAACTCTGCACCGGTGGTCGGCCCAACGACGAAGGTGACGTGCTATAGGGTGGGTTACGGGGCCGCGCGCCGCCCCTCTATCCTCTATCGTCCTGGACGGAGCTGGGCGGCGGATGCGCTGACCAAAGCCCACCACAAAAAAAGAGTACTGTTTTATAAAAAATCTGTTATTTATAATTAAATACTGCCAATATATATATATATACCAATAATAATAAGCCAGATCGCTGGTAAAAGCTACTAATTTGAGACTTGTTTCGTTAATGCCTACCAAAATACAGTTTTATATTAGTATCAGCTCATATTATACAACCCACTGTTGGGCCTGAGCCTCCTTCACAATAGGAAGAAAATTGATCTATTATGCCACTCTGATCAGACAGATTGGTATAGGGTTTAATCTCGAGATGTTATATTCATATTATATCCTTTAATCGATTTTTACGACACCCATGCCCAGGATAGAGAATGGTGAATTGTAGTCAGTCGCCACACGATAAAAATGCAGTATGTTAAATGGTGTTATATTGATTTTTTTTTTAGATTATTTCTTTACATCATCCTTACTAATATTATAAATGCGAAAGTAAGTTTGTTTGTTGGTTACGCTTTCACGCTTAAACCACCGAACCGATTTCAAAAATTCTTTCATCAATGGCAAGCTATAATATCAGGGAGTAACATAGGCTATATTTTATCCCGGTATTCCCAGGGAAATGGGAACTATGCGGGTAAGGCCACTGAAACCGAAGCGAAGCGAGGGCAGGTTGCTAGTTTGATTATAAAGTATATTTTGAACAAGACAGTCTTTGAACTATCACAAGTTTTTCTACCTTTAAAAAAGTAAAAATTTTTTGCTCCACTAATATTTAAATCAGGAACTGGACAATACATACGTGTAAGGGTTAAAAATAACTTGCCTTATCTTATTGACAGCACGCGCATAAACCATTAAGAACAAATCACTGATAATTCTTATCACTAGTTCAGCCTGGAAAGGTGTAGCAGTAATTATTATCGACACCTCATACACGATAACGTTTATCTAAAACAGCAGATGGCGCCATCACACACATCCTTATGGCTTATTACACGCGTTAAGAGAATATTAAACTAAGAGGCATTTCCTTATGTCGTCAATATCAGTCTGTCGCGTCGATCTAAGGCGCCGTTCTAATAGCTAAATCAGTCTGATTAATCCAATATTTCATGAATGTCGAATCTTTAATACTTATGGACATGAAAACACGATTGAATGCCTCTGTGATATAGTTCATTGGGCAAGTAAATTACTACGTGATAACCATTTAATTTACTTCAGCTCATATACGTCCCACAGTTCGGCTCGAGCCTCCTCCACAATAGAAGGGAAATTGACTTAGTATACGCTGATCAGACGTGTTGCTATAGCAACATTACTCCATAGGGTTTATTTTCCACTGACATCAAGTCTCCCTGCTCCGGTGGTCGGCCCAACGACGAAGGCGACGTGGCGCGCGGGTGGGTTGCGGGTGTGCGTGCCCCTCTGTCGCCCCGGACGGAGTGGTGCGAGGAGAGCGCCGACCGCAACACACACCAAAAAAAAAATGGGTTTATTTTGAGTTTTCCTTCTCTTACATAGATGTTATATTGTAATACCCTATAGTCTAACTTTTTATTAGCTGCAGTAAAATAACGTTTTGTGGGTTGCCAGTTTTTGAAGAAAAATAAATAGGGATGTAGCTAAATGAGTGAATCATAAATGAATAATCAGTTTGGTTTGTTTGAGATTTAATATTAAGTTGTAATGTATTTTTTTAACCTATTATTATTACTATACTAGAGGATTGATCTTTTTTAGTGGAAGTATAGGGAGGTACATTCAAAATGACACAAAAACGTCATAATAATGTTATTTAATTAATCTTTTTCGAAATCACTGTCGCTGTCGCTTTCGGTCACACTATACTCGTTCCAACCATTTATTTTACTTTTGGCAGGTCGAATTCTGATCAATTAGTGTTGTACCAATGTATTACGGATACTATGTTTTGTAATAATCGATTTTAGTCAGGAAGAACTTTTAATCGATTTAACGCGGATATTTTATTTTTGCTTAAATACATATTTCATATTATTTAAAAACCTCACTTCTGTAAATATATTTGTTATTTGGGCACATTAATTTTTGCATATCCACTAATTCAGTCCTCCCAAAATATTTTACTTTGTACTTTGCAAAATAAAAAATAACTACTTTATGAAGCATTTTTCCATTAAGCGGGGTCCGCTGCTCCAAACTTTACTTAGAGACAATGGCGCCCTCGTCTGCGGTAGTAAATCACTAATTTTCTCATCCAGCCTACCCCTTTTTTTTTAAGCCGAATTGGCAACACTGAACGGCGCGCCGGCGACGCCATTTTGTTGTGTTGTCTGTCACTCCCAACAAGACTCCCGTGCTAGTCACATTTCTGTTCGCTGAGTGCTCTTTCATATTTTTCATACGCTGTGTTGAGTATTTATATTCCACCGTATTGATTTCATTGTTCTTACTTTGATTGAGTTGAGCGTATCGTTCCTCCCAGTAAGATTTTACTTGCAAAATGCCGAAAGGTATGGTGCTTAAAGGACAATCCAGAGAGTTAGTGCTGCGGCTTCGTGAATTTTTTGAAAAGGAAAGCCGCAATGGTGGATTCCTTATACCAGTAACCCAAGTTAGAGACCGTGTTGCAGCAGCATTAGGTATTAGTGCTCCAACGATGGCGAAAATCTCTAAAGAAGCCTATGGTAGTAGTGGTATTGAACAGAACAAGCTATCTACGCCTAAGAAAAAACGTCAGCCCCGTAAAGTGACAGCAATTGACAGTTTTGATACTGATGCTATTCGTCGTCATATATACAATTATTACACAAGCAAAGAGATTCCTACTTTGAAAAAATTAGTAGCGTCTCTTCGAAATTGTGCCTTGTTTCGTGGTCAAAAATCTTCTTTGTCAAAGGTGCTGCACCAAATCGGGTTCTTGTATAAGAAATCCGACAAAAGAAAAATTTTAATGGAACGTCGTGATATAGCCTTGTCTCGCTGTGAATTTTTAAGACAAGCGAAGAAAATAGAAGACTGGTCGAATGTCGTTTTCACAGATGAAACTTGGCTCAATGCCAATCATTCCATACCAAAAGGTTGGACTGACGATACTGCTGCTTCTACTTCTGCAGTGCCAATGGGGAAAGGTGAACGCCTCATCATTTGCCATGCGGGAACTACAAAGGGATTTGTACCAGACGCTCTGTTAGCGTTCAAATAAAAAAAAACAGGAGACTATCATGAGGAGATGAATGCGGACGTATATGAAAAGTGGTTCAGAGAAATGCTTACATCACTTGAAGAGCCATCAACAATATTTATTGATAATGCACCCTATCACTCTCGCCAAATTAATAAAATGCCAACACAGGCCAACAAAAAACACGAGATTATAAACTGGCTTCGTGATAATGGGGAAGATGTGGACGAATCCCTACTAAAAGTAGAATTACTTAAAATATTAAAAAGTAAAAAGCAGCCAAAACGATATGTCATCGACGAAATGGCAGCAGAATATGGGCATGTTGTAATCAGAATTCCTCCGTACCACTGTCAATATAATCCAATTGAAATGATCTGGGCACAAGTCAAAGGACACGCCGCAAGAAACAATACAACTCCTCCTTTCACAGCAAATAAAATGCTTGAACTTTTAAAAAACGCATGTGCTAGTGTGACGCCTGAAAACTGGGCGAGTGTCGTCAACAAGACAAAAAATATAATATTCTCTGATTGGGATCGGGAAATTGAATTTGACAACATACCTACACAAGAGTTAATAATAAACACTGCAGATGTTTCAAGCGACGATTCGAGTTCGTATGAAGAATCCGACGATTCGTTATAATAAAATAATATTAAAATATTTTGGTTGTTTTATTTCATGTTATAGGTATGATGAGAAGATTTTTCTATCTCCCTGATACAATTTTAACGTGTTGTCTATTACAACAATTCAAAACTCAGTTGTCAGCTGACTTAACTGCAAATAAGTGTAATCGATTATTTGCGATTCATTAGTTTGCACCGAATACTTTTGATCCTGTCACTAGATGCGATAGAACGTAACTTTTTTTATAACGGAAATGAATTATCACTTAAATTTTATGAATAGAGCTATTTACGGCATATTAATGTATTTAGTGGGTAATAATTAAGATATATAAATATTATTGGGCAGTTTATATATTTCTCTGTTCACTCGTTTCAAAGTTAATAATTGCGTATAATGAAACAGTTACGTCCTAAAGCATGTGTCAAAAGTAAAATAAATGGTTGGAACGAGTATAATAACAAATCTATCTGTCACTTCATCTATAATATGATCGAGGTGGCACATTTTATCTTCCTCTTTAATAGTGTGAGACACACAGTCACTCCACTTAGCCGGTGTCACTTTCTTGATTCCTTCTTGGAATAAAGTTTTCACTTCTTGCATTTTATACGTCTTATTATTGTTTGCGACGTGACTCTTTACCTGCGCCCATACCAACTCAATGGGGTTCAATTCACAGTGATAAGGGGGAGTCTTAAAAGTGTGATACCTTTTTGGGCAGCCATCTCGTCTACGGCATATTTCTCAGTATGATTTTGTTGTTTCACAATATCTATGAGAGTGGCCTTGACCATATTTGGTTCAAACGCAATATTTTTAGTAGTCAGCCACTCTTGAATTCGTGCTTTCGTCCACGACATCTTCGGGATTGTTTCGATCTTCCGAGAGTGATAGGGCGCATTGTCCATTACGACTACTGCATTCGGCTTGAGTTTAGGTAGAATACCGCCGAACCAATCCTCGAAACACTCCGCGTTCATTTCATCATGGTAGTCTTCTGTACCTTTCTTTGCTTCAAACATAAGAAGTCCGTCGACCAGGAAGCCTTCTTCTCCGCCTATGTGACTAATTATGAGTCGTTTGCCCTTTCCTGTGGGATTTTTTAATCCCGTAGTCAGGCCGTCTAAAAATGCCTGTCGAGAAGATTTAATACTTCCGTCAATCCAGGTTTTTTTTTTGTAGTATGACCTGAAAAGAACAAAAAAGAATCATAAGTTTCGACACCAAAACAAAAAGGGAACAAATAGAAGAAACTAAGAGTTGACACGTACCAGCGTTGACCCAGGTCTCGTCTTGATAATATATGTATTTTCCCTCCCTACGATATTGTTTAAACGCAGGTAGCGCTGGCGCCATGATATGATATCTTGTCTATCAATAAGCACACTCTTGCGTGATCGAGTAGCGAATTCGAAATTAAGATGCTTCATAATTTTTCTCAATGTCTCTTTCAAGAAGCTGGGCAATCCTGGGTCATCATTTACAACTTGCAGCACTTAAAAATGATTAAAGTTATTACCTAATTGGTTAAGATTACACATGGGATGGGAGAAAACATACATAACGTATAATAAAAAGATGAGTGACGACATGTGTAAACTAACTTTTGCGATGGTGGGTATTTCATTTCTATGAAAGAACTGATGTACAATTCGTCTAACAGCAGTGAATGTGAAATCATCAAGTTTATCTTTAAATGTAAGTTTTGGGCCCGTTTTTTCGGGAGGTTTTGGTGATTCGCTGTCGTTCTCCTTGTGCTCCTTTAAAACGGAATAAACTGTGCGGACGGATATTCCCAAGACTTCAGCCACCTTGTTAACGCATTCACTTGTTTTTGGAACTTCAATGTTTGATTCTGAAGATTTCACTTCAAACACATATTTGTAAACGTTTTGGACCCAAAGTTTTTCAGTTGCACTTAGAGCTACACGTGGGCTTTTTTTCTTAGGAGATAAAAATGTGTCTCCATCTTGCGATGTGCTCGGCACAGCATCCATGTCTTCAATGTATCAAACAAAAAAAAACTAACACGATTAACGAAAACAGGTAATGAAAAACAAACACAACGTAACATAAGTTTAACAATAATGATAACAAAAACAACGCGCAGTGGGCAAATCAAAGTTATTCATGCACTCAAAACAGAAGTATGAAGCCGAATGAGCGAATGACAACCGAAACAAAATGGCGGTCAAGCGTCATCGTAGCACCGTAACCAAAAACCAGTACTACCAACTTGAGAGAGCGTTTTCTTGAGTGTTACCTTGTATATGTCTAAAAGGATCAACGTTTATACAGCCTTTTATTTACATTAATATTAAATAGAATTTAGTATGATCATTATGAGTCAGCTATGGTACGATTAGATATTCTGTAATATTTGTGAACTGAATCACATCCCTATTGAGATTAGGCTGTCAACATTATTTTACGGAATGACATTTAGAAACGTCATTTTACTGCAGCTAATAAAAAGTTAGACTATAGTCGTCTTTTACGACACCCAAGAGAGGGGGTGGTGCATTGTGTTCTTACTCCGTCACCACACGGAAAGTTTAATTATTATCATATTATATTAATCAGTGTGCTTAAGGAGTAAGGATACAATTCACCACCCCTATCGTGCCCGTGGGTGTCGCAAAAGACGACTAAGATATTTTATAAGTATATAATGTCAATGCAATAGAAGAAAACTAGCAATGAAACCTTTTACCAACCAGTCTGTCTAGGGGTATAGTAGGTCCGGTGGCATAATAGAGCAATTTCCCTCCTGTTGTAAAGGAGGCTCGAGCCAATAGTAGGACATATATAAACTGAAATGATGATCATGATAATTATACAATAGAGAAACATCAAAAACATGTTTTTTATGGGTGAGCTATGGTAAGCGCACACGCCGTCCATTCCGTCCGGGGCGACGAAAGCACGGCGCGCAGGCCCATAACCCACCCGTGCCCACGTCGCCTTCATCGTTGGGCCGACCACCAGTGCCGAGTTTCTTGTCCTCAGTGGTCGACCCGACGGAATAGCTTTTCGGGTACCCTCAAATCATAAAACATGTCACAATTATTTTGAGTGCCAAACCATCACCATTAAACAGTGGTCAAAAATCTATTGAAAAGCTTCTTTTCCGTTTTATAACTAACGGGTTATGTATTTACCATCGATATTAAGGAATCGGTATCGCTGGGTAACCCAAGATGGTGATTGAAGGTAATACGGCATGTTATTTAGTCACGCACTGCCATTCCATCACCCTGGGGACCAGATCGCCTGGCTAGGATCTGAACACATCCCGCGTAAATAAGCCGCATTATGATGCGGCATATTTATGAAATTATACCTCCTTGAAAGCTCTTATGGTTCACCCATAATGAGCAAAGCTGTTAAAAGCATCTGCGGCTAATAGCTAAACACATACAAAAAAATGCAGTTGTAATAATACAATAGACAGTACGAATCACTGTGATCAGGGCCACATTATCAATAAGGCGGACTAGGCAACTGTCTAAAGGCCCCGCACCGACTAGGAGCCCCGAGCATGCACCAAGAAAAAAAACATTTCAGCGAACGATTTATTTTTTGAAAATTTGTATATTTCCTCAATATTATTTCTTTTTTTATTGCTATTGGTGGCAAAAGAGAAAATAGCGCACCTGATGGTAAGTGATACTGCTGCTTATGGTCTTTGGATCCGAGACCTGCATTTCCTAGGAGCCCTGATGGGGTTAATCCAGCCCTGTCTGTGGTGATGGAGTAATAATTCAATTCACCACACCCTTTCTTATCACTCTTTTTTAGTGGGCTATGGTCTGGACACACCCCGCCCAATCTGTCTATTTCGAGTTTGCCTTCTCTCGCATAGAATTTGTATGTATGCATTGTAATATGTTACAATCCATTAGTTATCTATTATGACACCCACAGGTAAAAGGGGGTGATGAATTGAATTCTTACTCCCTTACCACATGGCAAACTATTGATAAAGTATCTGTTATTTCTAAATGTAAGCGTTCATTAATCAACTCACTTAAAAAATGGACGGATAATACTTCCTACGTCCCGTGCATCAACGGAAAAGATTACAATTATCGCCATACATTTTTTTTTCATTGGAGTCCTAAAAATCCCTTAAATCAGCGAAATTACATGCAGCGGCTCTCTCCCAAAAAATATATTACTTCTCACTGGAATCAGCAACCCGCCTGCCAAGCTCAGGGATTACGGCACTATCTCTCCTCATTTTTGAAGGATGCCAAGGCACATACGTTCCATACTGAGATGTGAAATGCTGTTGATGAAGAACACTTGTTATTCTAAGTCTTACCAACATCATCTTGGCTTATAGACATTCTAATTCTAGTCCAGAGCTTTATTTACAATGGGATGTGAAATATCCTACTACAGCAGACAGATTGGCGTAATGTTTTATTTCAAATTTTCTTTGACTGGCAATGTTGTTATCTGCCCGAGTCCCTTAGCCTTATTAATTACCCTTTTACAATCACTTACGGATGGTGACGCATTGTAAATTTAGTTCGTCACCAGACATAATTTTCAAGACCCATAGCACGGGGGAATAAAACGCCGTGATGCGATGTATTTCAAAAACTTATATTTAACGGATACTCAGACTCGGAACAAACAATTGTGGTTCACGCAAAGATTGTTCAGGGTGGAATTCTAACGTTTTAGATGTACACTCTGCTCCTGACAGTTTTCTGCCTGTACCAGACACTAACATACTGTATATACCTATAGAGAGTAGGTATTAATACCAGAATGTCATCTTGTCAAATACATAAGCCCTTAGGTTTGCAGAAATTCGTAAAGCGATGTATCTCTTTGTATGGTCGTATGTCAAACAATGTTGACGCTCGTATTTAAGTAGGCGACCGCGCCGTGGTTTTGACATAAGTTTCTACCGACATCTAATGAGTTTTCAAGTCCCTGTTTGACAAAGAGCTTATGCAATAACTTTCTGTAGGTAGTTATTTACATATATTTGTACAAGCCGATTTATGAAAGTTCGGTTAGGATAATAGGTTTAAAAATATGTATTTTATACTAGTCGTAAAAATTAAGGGACAAAAAAAAATTTTGGTGTGATTTTCAACAGGCTGTAACTCGGAGGGAAATGATGAGGGTAGCTCAAAGTGTCTACTTTTTGAATATGAACTTCAATAATTTTTATAGACAGCAGTTTTTGTGTAGTCCTAAGAAAATCACCGGGAAAAAAAAACAAAATAATTTTGTTTTTTTATTATACAAAAATTAATTTTGCCTGTCTTTTAAATGGTCTATCGACTTAATTTTTTTTTTTATACGCAGCCATAAAATCCTTGTAGAGAATTTAATTCTTATTAATTTGACCACCAAAACCTCTGTACAATGATTTGGAGCGGAATTATCCTTGATCAAAGCAAAAAAGTACTTATTAACTTTAACGATTGGGAATAACGATCGTATAGGAAATCGAAGAAGAGTTTTGAAAACTGCACGATATTCTCTATATTAAGATACTGTGAATGGCTTTTGTCGATTTTTTTTTGAACTGACATCTTTTACTGAAAGAAAGACAACATTGCATATATAAAAAGTAGTTTTAGAATATACTTACATATGAGCTGCCAGGCCATCAGATTGCATATCGGCTGGAGAGGTGAATGGGGGTGTTTATAACCTTAGCTACACTAACGATATAGTGCTTCTTGCCCCAACAACAGGAGTAACGTTAAAAATCCATCCACAAATGTCTTTATATGATTTTTAATGCTTTAGAAAGTACTGTAGGCATGTGCTAGCCTAGGCGGACCCAGCGCTACGTGCCTGCGGCGTACGCAGAGGTGATCAGGTCGATAGCCCTGTACAGCGCACCGGTGTGGGCGGGGTCCCTGACCGTCCGTCTGAGGGCCCTCTTGTGGCGACCACAGAGGGCCATGGTGATCAGGGCCATACGCGGTTACCGCACGGTGGCTACGGAGGCAACGTGCCTCCTGGCCGGAGCTCCCCCTTGGGACCTGGAGGCGGAGATGTTCGCCGAGCTTTACCGACGGGTGTCGGACACGCAAGCCGGAGGCAACATAGTCTCCATCAAGGAGATTGCCGCCTGGCGGTTCGACACCCGCCGAGACGTCATTGCCCGTTGGGTAGTCCGGCTGGAGAGACCTTGGTACGGTGTCAGGCCCATCGAGGCCTTCCGGCCGGTGCTGATGGCGTGGTTGGAGCGGACGCACGGGGTGCTTTCTTTCCGACTGGTGCAGGTGCTGACGGGACACGGTAGCTTCGCCAAGTACCTGCACAAGATTGTCAGGAGGGAGAACACACCTTCCTGCCACCACTGCGATTGCGACGAGAACACGGCAGCACACGCTCGAGGTGTGTGCCGCGTGGGCAGGGAGGCACCGTGAACTCATCGCGATCATCGGTGCCGACCTGATGCTGCCGACCATCGCCAGGGAAATGCTCGATAGCGTCAAGGAACTGGGACACGGTCGCCGCTTTCTGTGAAGCAGTCATCTCACGGAAGGAGGTGGCGGATCATGCGCGAGAGGAGCTCCTTTTCGGTGACACGTTCCGCCAACGGCGACCGACGTCCCGGGACGGGGACATCGAAAGGTGAGGGTACCCGAAAGGGTGTTCCATCGGGCCAACCGCTGAAGACAAGGAACTCTGCACTGGTGATCGGCCCAACAACGAAGGCGACGTGGGTACAGGTGGGTTATGGGCCCGCACGCCGTCCTTTCGTCGCCCCGGACGGAATGGACCGCGTGTGCGCTTACCATAGCCCACCCATAAAAAAGGCATGTGTTAGCCTAAATGGGTTGAAAATTAATAAATTACATAACTGATTATTTGTTAAAGACAAAGCGGTAGGGTAAGATGCTATCGGTTCATGGTTAAGGGTATTCCATCAGGCCGACCGCTGAGGACAAGGAACTCTGCACTGGTGATCGGCCCAACAACGAAGGCGACGTGGGTACGGGTGGGTTATGGGGCCGCGCACCGTCCTTTCGTCGCCCCGGACGGAATGGACCGCGTGTGCGCTTACCATAGCCCACCCATAAAAAAAAGGCATGTGTTAGCCTAAATGGGTTGAAAATTAATAAATTACATAACTGATTATTTGTTAAAGACAAAGCGGTAGGGTAAGATACCATCGGTTCATGGTTAAGGGTATTCCATCGGGCCGACCACTGAGGACAAGGAACTCTGCACTGGTGATCGGCCCAACAACGAAGGCGACGTGGGTACGGGTGGGTTATGGGGCCGCGCGCCGTCCTTTCGTCGCCCCGGACGGAATGGACCGCGTGTGCGCTTACCATAGCCCACCCATAAAAAAAAGGCATGTGTTAGCCTAAATGGGTTGAAAATTAATAAATTACATAACTGATTATTTGTTAAAGACAAAGCGGTAGGGTAAGATACCATCGGTTCATGGTTAAGGGTATTCCATCGGGCCGACCACTGAGGACAAGGAACTCTGCACTGGTGATCGGCCCAACAACGAAGGCGACGTGGGTACGGGTGGGTTATGGGGCCGCGCGCCGTCCTTTCGTCGCCCCGGACGGAATGGACCGCGTGTGCGCTTACCATAGCCCACCCATAAAAAAAGGCATGTGTTAGCCTAAATGGGTTGAAAATTAATAAATTACATAACTGATTATTTGTTAAAGACAAAGCGGTAGGGTAAGATGCCATCGGTTCATGGTTAAGGGTATTCCATCGGGCCGACCACTGAGGACAAGGAACTCTGCACTGGTGATCGGCCCAACAACGAAGGCGACGTGGGTACGGGTGGGTTATGGGGCCGCGCGCCGTCCTTTCGTCGCCCCGGACGGAATGGACCGCGTGTGCGCTTACCATAGCCCACCCATAAAAAAAGGCATGTGTTAGCCTAAATGGGTTGAAAATTAATAAATTACATAACTGATTATTTGTTAAAGACAAAGAGGTAAGGTAAGGTGCTATCGGTTCATGGTAATATGTTGGCTAGTAGAACACTCGTTGTACTAAAAATCTGCTATAAAACACGGGCCACCTGTGAGCACATTATACACTAAGTAATCTATGGATAAGCTACACGTCCAACATAATAATATAATTGCAATGTTGTTGGGAGTGCCTCAGATTTTAAATCTGATGATAGTTCAATCAAACTAATGGTTATTACGCCAGAATTCACATAAAAATATAAATAACTGCAACATTATTAAGTGCATTAAGATGGAGCCACCACATCACAAACCACTGGCGGAGAATTACATATCCTTTACCTTACGGTTTTTGGGAATAATGACCAAATACATTAGTCTGCATTGGTCAAGCATTTGATTTGGAATTGAAGGATTTGAAGTATTTACTGCTCAGATGGTGTAAACCGAGCTATCGCATTATTAATCCGATTCCCACGCAGGACAATACCATGTGCGATCCATAAATTGTTGCTCTGAGTCTGGGCGTAATTTCTGTCCGTTAAACTGTCTGTAAAGGGTCTTCTAATACAAGGATTATTTTTAATGCAGGATCCTGACCTAAAATTATTACGTAATACGTTCATTCTCTGCACTGTTAGGTAATCATGATTATATCTTTTAAGTGTTTTTATTATATTCTACATACCTAAGACAGCTAGATTTAAGCTTTACTAGCTGTGCTTTTTAGTAGTCTGAAAAAGTAAAGATTATTATTTGTATCTTCATTTCTACCCACATCTACATAGAAGATACTCGCTGAATTACAATGCTATCATGGGATGGTGGATTAAACGCGTATAGTCCTTTGGAGATATTTACTCTCAATGGAATGCAAGATGTACCTACCGAGATCCCTCTACGTCAACATGTAGCACTCGTTAAATACCGATGTTAGATTTTTTTTTTATAGCCGATAGTGACAAACGAGCAGGCAGCACACCTGATGGTAAGTGACTGCCGCACATGGACCTTTGCAACACCAGGGGCACAGCCAGGCCGTTGCCTACCGTGAAGTAAATGCTCTTCTTAAACCTCGTTTAAAGAAGGACATGTCATAGCGCTCGGGAAACACAGCAGCAGGTAGTTCATTCCAGAGCCTGCACGTACGTGGGAGAAATGATCGCTGGAAACGTACAGTTGAAGACCATATCGTTATAAGATATCGATATCATATCGATATAAGAGTATTGTGTATAATTGTATGGTAAATCTAAGTATTGGATCAGATGTTCAGTGGACCAGTTTACTTTAAGGATTTATTTTCAAACTCTCGCTTCAATTAAATACGATTTCGTTTTGAATTTTGGGCTAACGGTGACTCGCATACCCACTAAATAGGCGTCCAAAAGGGTCGCCATAGTCACACAACTCATACAGGCAACAGGAGGCACCATTAATGTGAGTAGAATGTTGCGCAGACATATGGCCAGACTCACAAAGTGAACCTTTATTTCGTTAAATTTAAAATGAATAGAAAGCATTTGACAGCACAATCTTAACGTGGGCAAGCGTATTATTCGATTGCGCTAAAAAAATAAAAGTATACATATGTCAGCAGCGCCTACTTAAATCATCATCATAGTCATTACCACTTTTGTCCTAGTTGTCCCTACGGCACCTGACTTACTGCTAAAATAAGGCTAAGTACCTATATATTAAGAAGGTAATCAGAAAGACTCATCATCGGTGACTCAGTTCTAAAAAGAATTACTCTCTAGATGTTATAGTATTAAAAGTTTTAGCGAATGCAAAACGGCCTTTTCTTGACAGGCCACAGTGTGGGAACACGCCCTCTGTTCCGTCCAGGGCAACAAAAGTGCTCCGTTCCGCAGTATTCCCTTCACGTCACCATTGGGCAGAACCCTGATAACGAATCCTTGACGTTCGTGGCCGGCCCATTGGGTTACCCTTTCGGATATCAATCCTCGGGGACGCCCCGGTAGCAAACGAAAACAGTGCTGCCGGGGTGTCAGTGTCACCAACAATTACAATTTTTTAAAGACACCCATATCCCACAGTAAACAATGAATCTTTGCGCAGACATCATAAAGACGGACACAAATCATATATAGACTCGGCAATCTACAAATAGGATCGCAGAGACAAAGAGAACGAACCCACGACAAGTCGATTAACAGACTACTCTATTATCTGTGCAATTGATGAACAAGGAAGTAAGAATGCCAAAATTTGGCTTACTTGCGTCAATTATTTCTGCCAAATGCTCAAGTTTGCTGCTATATCGCGCTGGTTTTCTATCTCTTGATATATAGTTTACTTCATCATCAGCATCGCATACGTTCCACTGTTGGGCTCGAGCCTCCTCCACAATGGGAGGGAATTTGACCTACTATACCATGCTGGTCAGACATGTTGATATAGGGTTCCATTTCGAGTTTTCCTTCTATTGCACAGATGTTACGTGCATATTATTTCCCTTGGTCGTCTTTTACGTCATCCACGGGCAAGATAGGGAGTGGTGAATGGTATTCTTACTCCGTCACCACACGGAAAGTTAGCTTATTTAGCCGTTTTAAAAAAACTTATTACTTAAAAAAACATACATTACTCTGTCGTTTTTTTACGACAACCAAAGAATTGGATTATGAATATTTCTCAGTCCCGAGACCATACAGTAGGTAATAATTACCCAGCAAGGAATTAAAACGGTTATAAAATCAAATAAAATCAGCAAAAACATATTACTAAAAAACGTTTTATTCAAATCCATAATCTGTATCACTGCGTCACTTAAAACGTATTTACAATAATTTCAAACGCTAAGTACATGCATGTGAATGGAATGTTCTATACAATCGGAACATACAACCAGAACTCCCGAACCTTAATTCGCTATGCCACCGGAGATAACGCGCGAAAAACGCGTGACGTCATAACATTCTTCACATAAATACAAAAAAAAAGACAAATGTTATGTGCCATAGCGAACGATCCCACGCAAATATCAATATAGCCGTGTCAAGAGTTTATTTGGTTATAACGCACAATGACCCAATTAGGCAAATCTAACATCCTTTGAAATACCACCAACTTTTACAAAAGAATATTTTAATGTTTTATATCGATCTTAAAAAAATATTAATCTTATTTATACCATGAACTGTAATTGTAATATAATTTGAATACCGTAGTTATATAATAAAAGAAATAAGTAATAATAATGCATACTGCTATATGAGAGAATGAGATGAAGCTAGGGAACATACCCATACTACGTGACCCGTTTAGGAGGGGGGAGCGGGGTCCTTAAAATACTACGGTTAGTTACGGGGGTGTTGCTCAGGTTTTTGTCACGTAGTCAGTTTTACTGAGAATAATCTCGTATTTTTTACCTATATTTGAATAATTTTTCATAATATTATACAATTCACTAGTAATTGAAGTATGCATGGAGTCTTATGCAATAAAGACGAGTATGAGCCAAATTATTCTCTTTTTCCCCAACTGCCTTTGAATTGATTAAAAATCATAATTAAGAATTATTACGTAAAAACTAAAGGGAGAGATGGGGGTTTTGGCATATACTACGAGTGGTCACTGAGGGGAGGGACGGGTCGAAAAATCTTACAAAATTGGTCACGTAGTATGTTGGCCTATAATTTCATCTCTCAAGGTTTTGCAATATTACAATAACTGCTTAGCCGTCAGGATAATAAAAAGACACAAAAAACATTCAAGACTGCTATAAATGATAGTGGTAGCTCTCGTGTCAATCTAACATACATATACGATTATGTCTCAAATAATACTACAATGTTTAATGAGACACTGCTGTAATAATACTAGTAGTAGTAGAAGTAAGAGAAAAATTAAAGGCACATTTAAAAAACAATTATAGAACCTATCACCAATTTTCTTGATCACTCTAAAGTTACATTACGAATATATTCTTGTATAATGCAAAGCTTCTATTCCTGCTTAATGCAGGGACAATAGGGTCCCGATGATAGGGGCACGATTTCTAGATCATTGAACCTAATACCGCCCGTCTCAGAATTCGATGCGGAACCAACATGATGACATTATGTCAGTAAACCAATGACGGGTCTTGCATTCAGAATAATATTTAGGTAATATGATGATGGCCATTTGCATAGAAAAGGAAAAATATTAACAAAAAAAAAACATGTTTTGACATTGACAATGAAAATCATTATTTTTAATTCAAAACTAGCCTTTTTGATCATTAAAGCAAGAAGGCTTTTTGGCGAGAATGTCAAAATGTCATGCGCTTTTAAATTTTATTCATTGTTTAAGTGTGTTATAATGAATCATTTGGCTGATATTTTATGTAATATAATGCAGATAAAATTCTGAAATGTAGGAAATATGATATAATAATGAATTGCGTCCATTTTCACATTCTGCCAAAATTCCCAGAGAAGGCATGACTTGCTTATCAGCACCAAATCATGCTAACGACTGCCTGAAATACGAAGACTAAAGACGTGAATAATCAATATAATAACGACACTGGCACCATTAGCTCATATTATTGTAGCTCATTGTCATTAAATAAGAAGAAGATAGCTTTTTGATTATTCAGATAAAATGCTGAAATGTAGTGAATATGATATAACAGTGAAATGCGTGCATTTTCACATTCAGCCAAATTTCCCAGAGGAAACTTGATTTGGCCGTCAGCACCAAATCAATAGTAACAACTGACTAAACTACAAACACTGAAGAGAATAATCCATATTATAACTCGACACTGGCATCAATAGCTCGTATTATTATAGCTTATTGCTACTAAACAAGAAGAAGAAGAATTCAAAACTAGTCCAGCAGTGACATATCTTTGTCAGTATAATATATCTCACAGTCAATAGGTACTATGTTCACAAATATAACATATCTAGCCAATTCTAATTTGCAATGACACTTTCACTTAAAAACTATTGAATAAAACATACAAATACATCCTATCTTATTTACATTATCTAAAATCCACTACTCTTTGAAAAACACTTATAAATAACATTTCCCATTCTTATGTTAACTTATAACTTCAATTATTGCTTTTAAATAGTTGTACAAGAAATTTATATCACAATGTTAAATGCGAATACTATTATATCGTAAATTAATTATTACTAATAAGATATTTCCTTTTTCACATAATACAAATGTGTATAATTTAAAACGTCAAACAAGTGTTGGCAGTCATTTTACACTATATCATATTTAAGTTGCAAATAAAAATACAAGAAACATATATGTATATTGTATATCTTTATATGTATGCACTAAGTATATAGTGATAATTAAAACTTTAATACAGTACATAATATGTAATGCATTAATTACTCTTACATAAGTTAAAAATATTTATACAATTCTGATCTTTTGGTTAAGTTCACATAATGAAGGGAAACAAAATTATGTATGGATAATCTCAGAGCAATGGTAATGTCTCATTGGAAAAATCTTAGAATATTCTAGAACAAAAATGAAAGAGTTGCAATTTTCTCGAAGCCAATTATTATGCATGAAAGTCTGAATAAAAAGAGGTGACATGGAGAGAGAAATCCACCCTAATATTGCGTGTCCTAATAAAAATAATTTATTAATTATATTTATTCTACACTTCTAAAGCATAAGACAATCTCTATTTGATGTATTTTCATTATTTTGTATTTAATGTATTGCTAAAGTTTTTAGGAGTGTACTTGTTTAACTGTACCTACAATGAGACACTACACTTAGTTCGAATATCTCGTTAAAACTACACCCTTTGCTTTTTAAAACATTGTTTTCTTTCAATTTTGTGTAATATTTACTTAGATAAATCAAAAAGTGACACTTTATTTGAATAGATTGTTAATAATTAAAACTTTTTCAAATCAACTTGTATATACCTTATAAAATAGATTTTCATTCCAGATATCTTTACATTTGGAATTTATAAATATATAAATGACATTCTAAGTCATGCATAAAAGTGTTCTAGGACTTCAAAAGCTACACAAATAGTGAATTAGTTAAAAACACAAATATTCGAACCATGGTAAAAATATCTTTCTTAATGCATTGTATGCAAATATTAAAACCAGAACAATGAATAGCATACTAAACTTTCTTCTGAAGAAGTTAGTTGGCTGCAATGGGCACAGTTTACGAGTTTTCGAACGTTTCCTGCCATGGAACTAAGAACGATGTTTGTTACGATTTATGTTCTGAAGTAAACGGCGAGCCCACAGTTCTTCAAGGTTGAAAGGCCTAAAATTGGCAAGCTGCCGTGGAGGTAACACTTCTTGGTAATATTTGGCATCTTCACTGCCACGTTCTAACTCACGAGTCACCTAGAATATAGAAAATAAGACTATTAATTAAGAAAACACCTGCACTGACAAATACATAAATATCCTGTGTTATTGATATTATTTTCAGCCCACATGCATTCTAATGTTGAGCACAAACCTTCTTCAATTAAGGAAAATTCGCTTATTCTTCTCTTGCTTCTCTCTTAGGAATGATATACATAGATGTTATAGATTTCCTTCACCTCGCATTATATTGTTTGCTTACACAATCATTTTAAAGATTCTAATCAAGAATACCTCACCATCCCATTTTAACTTATCAATTTAATACTTAAAAGTCAGGTAAAATCAAGTATTGTAGGCACTAGCTTCAGCTGCTTGCTACCAACCAAATAGATAGCCATGTCGAGTAAAAACTTCTATTCCTGAAAAGATCCAAAGTGATGTGGATGTCTTCCGTGCTTAATTTAGCAATTTACATCTTTGTGATATCAAAGTATTGAATTACTGTCCCAATACAAATGCTAGATCCTCTTGCTGACTTTTACTTTAACATTAAGATCATCGTCCACGTTAGGAGGGAAATTAACCTATGCTGAACTGGTCAGATAGGTTTTTAATTTAAAATTTCCCTCCTTAAATATATATAGTACAGGTACGGTTTTTATTACACCCATTGGCAAAAAAGAAGGTGGTAAATTCTGTTCTTACTCTCTCACCACTTAGAGAATTACACATGTGGAGATATATATATATATAGATAACTCACCCTATTCCAAGATTCATAGATATAGTTGATGAGATCATCATGCTGGTTATTATTGCTGGGTGCAGGAGCCACCTGTGCCGGTGGACTGAGCCTTGCACTGTGACCGTTAGCATGGTGGCGTTTACTGCCACCCATATGTGGCAGTGAGCGCGGTCCACTGTTGCTTAAGTAGCTGGATCTGAAAATATAATTTGTAAAAAAATATTTTAACAACAGAATATTCCAGATATTGATAGTCTCAATCTTAACTAAGAGCTTACGGCGATGCCACCCCCTTTCTACCCCTAAATCAACCCCTAGCATAAGGGAGGATGAATATGTTTCATAGTTATTTTTCCTACTACCTTTGTTGACAAGGTGAGAAATATTCAACATGTTAACCTAGTATTAATCCACAGATCCCACTACTCGAATGATTTTTTTTTATCTATATTTATTTAAGAACTTTTATTACATAGTAATATGTAAGTCCCATCGTACCATTTCCAGTACCTTATTCTACAAAGTTACGGGTTGATGCAGTTTTTGGTATATGAACATTTTGTATAAATCTACAGCTGCATTTGATGTTGAATGTGATAAAATGTTGACCAACATTCCAACATGGTATAAATTCAAGTCATGCTTAAGTAATAAGGGCTCTATCCAATTTCGATATTTTTCACAATCCATCAGTAAGTGTTGGACTTCATCAAGTGTACCACATAGATTACAATTTAGTGATACCATTTTCTTCATGAGGTGTCCAAACTTCCTGGTTGGGTAGTGCCCTGATCGTAATCTATGTGCAATAACAATAAAAGTTCTGCTTAAGTTGCTATTACAGAGCCTAGTCGAATGATAGCACCTGTGAATTATTACATAGGCAAGACATTGCACAACTTTGAAGGTCAGTAGCTCAGAATTTAGAGTCCTTGGGGCTTTATGCCCATTGTGACTTTTGATCGGGAGGATGTATAGAGTAACATATCAAAAAATTGGACCATTTGATGAAAACCTAAGTTACACTTAATAATTGTGGAGTCCTTTTTGATCAAGAAAGCTTTCTTTTTGGCAGAAACATGAAAAGAGATTTTCATACATATTAATTTAGTTATCCTAACAATAATACTAAATACTACAATACTAATTTTTATTACACTATCATATTTTATTTGTCAAACCAATTGTCTTAAAAGTATGTAAACATTGTCAGAAATACAAATAAGGATAAAAGTGAGAAAAGTATTACCACTGAGAGAAACAAAGATAGAAAATTTGATGGACAATATCTAAATTAACATAAACTGTCAATAAATATTGTTCCACCACATAATAACGTATTTTACATTATAATAGTGTGAACATGCAATACAGCTAAAATAATACTAATAATTTTAACAAACACCTAATACTTATAAAAGAGCTAATAATGTTACAAAATAATTAAATTTATAACACATCACAATGTTATCCACCATAGGCTAGTTGAGATAATATAATATCATTTGATGCATGGTAATATAGAGTAGAATGTATTTGTTTATGCCAATATCTCTTGTTCAAACAATTTTGCAGTATATGGTAAAAATAATTATTTAAAATACTCTCCAAATTATAAGTTGTTTGTCTAATAGGCAAGGCTTAAATAGACTTTTTAAACTTGCTTAAAGGCTTCTTTAACATAAGATTCAAAGACTACTTGCATATGTTCCATTACACAAAACAAAATACAGAGTTATAATATTCTATAAATTATATACTAAACATGAAATATGTAAACAATGTGTCTCTTAGTGGAGATAACAAAAACGTCATCCCAAGCACAAATTTACTTGAGCGAATAGGAACATACGTTTACTATAATAGACGCTCAACAAAACATTGTACAAAAAACATGCAAAAGACTAATATTGTTTGAAAAGTTACTAATAAATCCAGCTCACAATGGCGTTTCTTTCACGTCTCTCGCTGCTTAAAATCTTCTCCTAAGACAAAGTAAACTAGACCACCTATATCGCGATCACGCAGACTTTTCTTACCTCATATTATTACGATCCATGCTCTACACCGTAGGAATAATATAATTTTAGAAAATATTCTGAGAATATTCACTGTATTTACAACTAAGTTATTCTAATATTACACTTTAATACATATCAAATTAAAGAATCGAGTATAAAATCTGTATATAAATAATCAATTTCTAAAGATAAATAGACAGGACGCCACACAACACGACGACAATCATCTGTCAAAATTAAATTTTAGGTATTTAAGCAAGTTTTCTAGCTATAATAGTACATGCTTGAACCGCAACAGCTGCATTTCCGTACATTGAACTCATTAACTATTGGTGTTTAGTAGAAATATTAAAAAATAGACCAATCGTGGTCTGCTATTTACCATGACATCAATTTCTTACCAATAGGGTAAATAGATACTGGGAAAGAGATAGAATAATAATCATTTCGGCGGGAAAGAAAAATTACATGGTTTATAGCAATTTTTCACCATTTCATTTAATGTTTGTCATAATCATGATTAAATCATCATCATCAAGGTTCAATATTGTAACACTAAATATTTTTAATTAATTGATTTAATATCACCCCTCAGTAAGGATTTACCAGAAATTCGAGCAATATCTGCATCACAAATACAATATAATTGGGCTTAAGTAACATTTTTTTTAGATTTTCCTCAAACAAAAATTGAAAATACATGTTTCAAATGAAGCAATGCAGATGCATTGCTTGCATGCATGTTTCAGAACAGTAGGAGTGTGAAATAGAGAAGTGTTCTTAAGGGGGATTTTGGCGGGAATCTGGAAGTGTCATGTAGTGTTCTTGTATTATATTCAATATCTTAGTGTTTTAACGTGTTATATTAAATAATTTTGATGGCATTTTATGTAATATATAGTGGCAAAACTGCTGAGGTGTAGTGAATATGATATAAAATTGCTATACATACCTTTTTGTTTCCACCAAAATTCTCAAAAGATACCCCTAACAGTGGCCATTACACTGTTGGAGGCGACACTTTGACTTACTGACGGACCATTACTGACATGAACAAATTGATAATTTGAAAAGAAAATTATAACTCGACACTGGCAAAAATGGCTTGTATTAATAGCTGATTGCCAAGACAAAAAAAGAAGAAGAAGAAGATCATCCTATATTTTATGGACTATAATATATCAAACGAGGAATTTCGGCGTGAATATGAAAATGTCATTTTAAGCTCTTGTATTCATTTTTTTAGTGTTTTATAGTGTTATATTGAATAATTTCCCTTATATTTTATCTAATATAATACAATTAAGGTGCTGAAGTGTGGTGAATGTGATATAAGAGTGGTTTACGTATATTTTCATATTCTACCGAAATTCCCAGAGAAATCATTTTATTTGGTTTTCAGCGCCTAATTAATGGTGACGACTCGACTTATTGATGGACAATTACTATAAATTAGCTATTCTTTATAAAGAAATGTTAAATAATATAAAGAAAATTGTATCAGACTTGGCTGTATGGGCTTTGACCCCTTTGCCGGTCCGAATGGACAAACACAACAAAGAAAAAAACATTATATCAACGCATAGGCGGCATAGATAACGATTGTGATTGTTTTTTTTTTTAATTTTGATAAAATTTCACTTCCCTAAAGTAATACAACATAAATACCTACTCCTTTCCAAAGGGAATTATGAAATATGGTTATTTGCTTTTTGTAAGGAGTTTATAACTACATATACATTAAATATGTCTGAAAAATACGGCTTTGAAGTTTTACGAAGTCGATTTAAGGTAACCTATTCTCTTTCATTTCTCTTAAAACTTACGTATTTTATTTATTCTCCTTAATTATACTCTTTTCTAGGATGTACTTTCCAAAGCCTTTGCGACTAACAATATCGACTTACTTGATTCATTTTCAAAGAACACAAATGAAATCGATAGAAAAGCCGCGATGGACCAGGCATTTAGAGACAAACTCTTAGACATTTTAATAGAAGAACCGGATACTTTAGAGAACTTTGTTTCGTTCTGCATAGATTCCTGTAGAAGACAAATGGTTACTCCCACAATGCCTGTTGTACTATTAGGTGATATCTTTGATGCATTGACCTTGAATAAATGTGAAAAAATGTTTTCGTATGTAGAAAATGGTGTCAGTATATGGAAAGAGGAGTTATTTTTTGTGGCATGCAAGAATAATTTGCTGAGAATGTGCAATGATCTTCTAAGACGATTATCTAGATCTCAGAATACTGTCTTCTGTGGGCGTATATTGTTATTCCTGGCTAAATTTTTTCCATTTTCGGAGCGGTCGGGATTGAATATTGTTTCGGAATTTAATCTAGAAAACATAACAGAGTTTGGTGGTGACAGTTCAAGCAACTTAAAAGAATCATTGGATGATGAAATGGTTGTGGATAATGCTGAAAAAAATAAGCTAAATATAGATTACAATTTGTATTGTCGATTTTGGAGTCTGCAAGATTTTTTCAGAAACCCGAATACATGTTATAATAAAATCCAATGGAAAACATTTGTTGCCGTAAGTATCATGTATACTTTTAGATTTTGATCACTCAACTCTTTTACTTATCTACTCTTAATTTCCACTGGTAAACACAAGCCTCAACCAGAATTGAAGAAAAGTTGACTAAAAAAATCACTCTTAATAAAAGTATTGGCTGGAGTTTAATTGTGAGTTTTTTTTTTCTTTAACTGTGAGAGAGAAAATTATGGTGCTCTAGTATTACCAGCCTTTAATATACAGACTATTTATTTTTAACATTATCTATAGAGTCTAGTCAGGCAAAATCAAATGTTTTTAACCTATTCTGAAAGAAGGCAGTTATTAATTTTTTTTAATGTTTTCTAAACATATTTTTTATGTCTCGTTATTGAGTGTAAGTCTTCATTGTAATGGATTAGAAATTCACCTTGCTTGCCATACAGGAACTACTAACTGATTGGTATAGGGCTAAATTTCTAGAGTTACTTCTATTGTAGTGATGCTGTCTACTTATATAACTTATCTTTAACACCCATTGTAAGAAAAGAATGGTAAATTTATTTCTTACTATGTCACAAAATTATGCCATTTTCCTGATTTAATGTACAGTCTTATACCACTTAAATGTGTGGGTGTTTTTGGACATTTTCTTGAGTTTAATATGTATGTAAATAAATGATAAATGTTATTAATTCTACCATTTGTTTCAATTTTGAGAAGAACATACAATTCAAGATTATTAAATGTATTTGTCAATTTTGTAAAAAACTGCAAAATTATTTATTTCAGCACTCAGGCAGTGTACTCTCTGCATTCTCATCTTACAAGTTAGAAGCTATAGAGCTGCAAAAATCAAAACTCAACCGTCTGAAACGTATGAATTCTGATATAGAAATGCAAGAGTCAAAGGAGCAACATTATTTTGCCAAGTTTCTTACTAACCAGAAGCTATTAGAGCTACAATTATCAGACTCTAATTTTAGAAGATGTGTGCTGATACAGTTCCTAATATTGTTCCAGTATTTGACCTCTAGTGTCAAGTTTAAAATGTAAGGTTAATCTGTTTTTTATTAAAGCCACAACTATATTGGGTGTAGCAGTATAGTAGCATAAACATATTATTTTCAAAGTGTTATATTTTACCATGTGGGCCACATTGCTTATGGAGCCTTTATCGTGTAACCTTTAGAATAAACCATCAATGACGTCTGCTTTAATTAAATAGTATTATTTTATATGATAAGTATAAAAACTAAGGTACCACTAATATACCCATAGTCTTGCCATAAACACTGTAACAAAGAAAAAAGTATTTTCTATTGCAGATAACATTTATTACTTTTACAGTGTGTTAGTTTAATAGATAAATATAAAATAATCTAAAATATAAAAAGCTTATTCGAAGTGGTCTCCATTGGCTGCAATACAGTCCTTTAAACGTTGAGGCCAGTTGTCAATAAAAGAATGCAATGTTTCCATGGAAAAATTCTTCACTGCCAATCGTATGGATTCTTTTAGGGACTCCCAATTATCATGGCATTTAGTGCAAGCCGTACTCTCTAAAACTGACCATAAATCATAATCTTGCGGATTAAGATCGGGACTACACGATGGCCAGTCTTCAGCTCTGTTGAAGTCTGAAACATTCGTTTCCAACCAAGACCATGTAGACCGAGATTTATGACCCACCACTGAATCTTGCTGGAAGGAGCATTCTTGGTTATTGAACATGGTGTTGGTAAGGGGCTTCACTACCTTCCCAAGACTGGTATCTTGATACACTTGTGCCAATGTTTTGATACCTTTTCCACAAAAGTATGGCTCAGTCACTCCTTCACAGCTAATACCCCACCAAACCATCACTGAAGTCGGATAATGCCCATTTTGCACTCTGTCAACTAATTGGCAAGCTTCCTTAGAGCTTTGGGCATAAATACGATCATTTTGTTTGTTAAAATGTTGCTTAATTGTAAAAATTTTCTCATCCGTAAACGAAATTTTTCTGTGACCTCCCACTGCAAGTCCTAAGTCATCTTTTAAAATACGCGACATGGTTCTAGGTGCTATCTTCATCTCCGCAGATAAAATCTTTTGCTTTCGGACAGGATTTCTTCGAATTCTTTCCCTTACTGCTTTGACCACCTTTTTAGTATGCACTCTACATGGACGGCCAAATCTTTTTATGTCACAAACAGGTGTTTCATTGTACCTATTAATAGCCCGGTACACAAATATTTTACTAATACCAAACATATGGAGTTTTAAAAATTGCATTTAGCGTATACACGCATACCTACTGTGTTTGTGTAATGCAATCACAGTGATTCAATTCTCTTTATCACCCCACTCCATTTTAACATCGCAAACTTAGAATAATAACGTATAGAAGGTAAGTTCGCGCACAAAAAGTGAAGCATTTCAAATGGAGCCTAATGGAGCTTACGCCGGAACTGTTCCGTAATGTATAAGTCATTGTACTGCACATACGTACGCAACTCTTAAAAATAAATAGGTAATTATGACGGTTTGTGCATTCAAATGGTGTCATAACACATTTGATAAACATAAAAAGGTTTTTAATATTACTTTTAAAATTATTTCGACGATTTATGTTAATAAAAACAAAATTTGATTTCATAATTTGTATAGTGGTGTGCGTGTGTACGTGTGTAATCGTCTGCGCGCCATTAGTATTTTGAGGTTCATGT
Organism: Lymantria dispar; assembly: GCA_032191425.1. NCBI lineage: Eukaryota > Metazoa > Arthropoda > Insecta > Lepidoptera > Erebidae > Lymantria > Lymantria dispar. The sequence goes on along the minus strand of CM063457.1, from coordinate 15,992,143 downwards.
TTCGAACATTCGAAGCACTGACACTGTCCTTCTATACGTTATTATTCTAAGATCGCAAAATATTGCACAATGTTTTGGCGCCAAAATGAGAAAACACAATGAACAAAATAAAAATGACTGATTCCAAATTCAAATGCAATATTTTGTTAATTTTTAATTGTAACAGTACTTATGGCCATATGTACTTAACATATTTATTTAAATAATAGTATTTAACAGCTAAAGTATTTTGTTTGACAGAATGTTTTGATTCTTATTTTCTTATACAATTACTTATTCTATGTAACATACAGACAGTTTGATAGATCAGCCTTTTTTTGGAGAGACTGGTCTATCTACATCCTGACTATACTGTCAAGGGTGATGGGAATAGAATTTTTTTATTTGCTAATTGTGGCAAATGAGCATACAGTACACCTGATGGTAAGTGTTGCGGCCGCTCATGGACCTTTCCTACCGTGAAGAAAGTGTGAATGTGCAGAGGTTCGGTAAGACTAAAGGCAAAACCCCTCCCACACGCAAACACTCTCAGAAAGTTGGGCTCCCCGCTCTCTCGCTCACTGAACGAAGTGCGCTCACTGAACGAAGTGCAGTAACAAATTGCTACTACTCAGATGTCGATTTCTTGCAAGAGTGTGGTACTACCCTGGATGGACCGGCTTGCGGCTGTAGTCAGACAACTGTCAACAGTGTGGTACTACCTCTATATAATCGATCATCCTAAAATACGTAACTTATAAAATTTCCCTACACCAGCTTCACTGCAATAGCAATGCCACATGGTATCACCATGTTACATTGCTATTGCTTTCCCATGAAGGACTCCAATCAGGCAGGCGGTGAGTCCTGAAACTTGGGCAAAAAAAATGCTATTCAGCAATTCTTGTTCGCCCTTCACATGTGGGACAGGAACAAGATATGCTGTACTAGTTGCATATAAATTGCTAAATTTGGAGGAGAAATATAACAAGCTTTTTATTTTTACATTATTTAATAACATTTATTTGTCAGTTGTCACTATGCATTTTATAGAATAAAACACCTCTATATTTGTTGATATAAGTGTTCGATAATAAACAAGATTTATACACTTTTTTTTATAGTAGCAACATTCTTGAATAGATTTATTATATCAGCTGGGTAGTACCAGCTAGTGCTATCTATTTTAAAAGCAAAAATATTGGTGCACTAAATGTATGTGTGTTATAGATTTGTGCCTGAAGCCTGAAGCCTGAATTGTACTTATGTGTAAAATTTTATTATACTAATATAGAATGATTAGGGAATAATTCAATAGAGACTGATTAAAGACTATTTTTATGAAACAATAGATAACAGATGTTAGTATAATATCTAATCCATCATTTTAATTAACAGAATGGTTGTGACCAGTAGATCAACTATGATAGCAGTTGCATACTCATGCAAATGTGCACTTATACTGAAATATAATATCTATTAAGCCCATTTATGTCGAAATAACTGGTGAGAGTTAATTGTATATGTTCAATTCATAGGGAATCACAGGAGTTGAAGTCTGATCAACTTGATTGGGTGAAGGAGACAAGTACTCTAGTATATAAATTGTTGGCTGAGACACCTCCACGAGGTAAACAGTTTGCTGAATGTGTAAAACAAATACTGAAAAGGGAGGAGCATTGGAACAGCTGGAAAAATGATGGTTGTCCGGGTGAGTTATTTTAAATTAAATAAATATTACCTACAGCAAATTTATTATTAACGCGTTTGCTGCGAGAAAACACACAAGCGCCAGGCGTGTATGAGGCCGCACACGATTGTGTGTGGCGGCTCGCCGCATCGTAATGTGCCTGTATGTGATATATGACAGCAGTCAAAGTGTTAATTCAACTAAAATTTACTAGATTCCATGATTTTAATGAACACATTTTTCCCCTAGGTACAAGCTTAGTGAATTTGGTCTTGAAAGATAATGGCACAATACTGAGAGGATTTTCAGGTACTAATAAGATAATAAAATCCTGAAAGTTTCAGATCTTTAATCTGGTTGATTTTTGAGAAAAAGCAAAATATAAAAATCTGAAAATGTTATGTTATGTAAAATGTTTTGTGCGTTTGTATCTTATGAAACTGCTTAGAAATAATACTGTTATAGTTTACACAATTGATCCATAACAACTGTGTATATATTAACACTATGTGCATATGGTATAGAGGACATATTACCATTTTGATTAGGTGCATACTGCACAAACATGTATTAATGTTACGATTTTAAATATGTCATAACAATTTGCGGCGTTGCTCCTATTCCTTATGTGGGATTGCACCAGATGTCTGCCAGCCCTATTTGAACAAATTAAAAATATGAATACTGCAATGTATAAAAATTTTTGAATGTGCAGTATGAATATAGAGATATGTACATCAGCGGAATGTATTAGAGGAAATAACAGAAGTCCATATTGATTAGTAGTAGAAGAGATACTAAAAAGCAGTCAAATGCAAAATAAATTGTTAAGTGATGTGTAGAAATATCTATAACAATATTCCAGAAAAATTTGATCACTGATATTTAATTCTTTTAAGCTAACACTAAAAAAATGGCTCTTAAGAAAACGCATTTTAAGCAATTAACCAATTTTTGACATATAGTAAGTAGTATGGAATAATGGATATAGTTGGTTGGCATATAGTTTAAAAATTTAGTCTTTATATTTGCATGCTATTGTTTAATGGCCAAATAAGTGATCTAAATTCAAATATTCTTAAGACCACTGTATACCGTATTTTTGAGCAAATAAAAAAAATAATTTGCGTCTGCTTTGTCCTTGGAAACACCTCGCAACCTGAAATATTAAAATTTATATACAAAAGTGTGCTATATATACGTAAAAAAGGATCTCATTCGCATGAGAAATTTACCAATTCCTGTCATAAAATTTGTGAAATAAAATTTGAATAGTATCAGATAGTAGATTAGTTAGCGGATACCAATGACCATATCACATGGCAATAGAGAGGTACGTCGTATAAAGCAGTTTATGAGGTTTCATGTCGTCTTTTCCACCGAAGTATCGAGCGGGGTGTGAACAGACCATAGATTGTCTCAAAAAGGTAGGTATGGGCTACATCTATGAATATCCGGTTTTGAGCTTTGGACATCTAAATGCTTAGTATGACAATAAATATAAATATGTATAGTGCTGTGTACGATGATTTATTTATTATTTATTTATTTATTTACAAGCAATTATAATACCTTTACAGGACATTTAACCTAATGCGATATTTTATATTATATTATATTATACAAATAATAAAATATAATATTAAAATATTAATCATAATTTAATATTATATTTTACCAAATAACAGTTAACTAAGTAATAAATTAAGACATGTAATACATATGGCAATAAACGAATAATAAAATATAATATCAAAATATTAATCATAAGTTAACATTATATTTTATCAAATAATATGATGTGTGATAGCGGCTACGAATACTACTACCCTTAAATTGCTCTTGGGTGTCGTAAGACGATTACCTACTATCCCACAGTACCAATAGCGATCTATCTTATAATCTCTTAAAAACTCCTAAACTATGGGTCGGCAACCTTATACATTATATGAACCACAAAGGACAATGGGCAAAAATGTATGGCGCTTGTCCCATCGGCGGCCACATCTGTCCTATATATTTTTTAGTCGACAATTATGTATATATTAAAACTGCAAAAAATTATTTCGGCAACTTGTTTAGTTAAAAAGTTATAAAGCGTTGATCATATAAAAAAATCGAATTAATTAAACCGAAAGTACGTAAATGATAAAACGTAATGCATGTCTAAGTATAAGATAATGATGGATTAAATAAAACTAAAGGTTAATTGGTTATTAAATACATCGATTTATTGACAGACACATATACAATGCTCGTATATAATGCTAGTATTCCTTTAAAAAAAGAAAATGATGGGATTCAATTGTCGTCTACAATAATATCGTTTAAAAAATGAGCTGGTAAACGGATATCTTCCTCTTGGTTTCTCGCCCACCCTAAATACCACACTACACACAATGTGGGCACAGCATCCAAGAGTGCGCTTACCGCTTAGACAACTGCAATAGTAGTTTTCTATGGCTTCTCTGCCGCTTTTCTTTCTATCTACTATAATGTACGAATAATATATTTTTGACCTAGTATGTCTAGATTGTATTCGATATCTTAGCAGCCAAACATTTGTTGCTGTGATGCCGCACCTGCCTAGGCCTGTAACATCGGGGTCCCTATACGTTTCTATATTATAGAGACCTTGTCGCACATGCTCCGCATAATAGCTGCGGGCTAGCTTCACTTGGTATGTACCAAGTGCAAAAATGGTTAAATCGTCCTCAGTCAGCAAAGGAAAATCACTTATGTTAGGTTGGTTTCCTGTAATGCTATCGAAACTAGCCCGTCTACGATTAAGGTTGTTGGCTAGGACATACTCTGCTAGGTTATTTGGTTGGTTCACTCTTTGGTTTATAACTTCTATAAATGTTTCAGCGTGAACGTTATCTGACAATGGTTCTCTGCAAGCATTCAATAATGCAGCACCTATTCTAAAATCTGTCATCATATGAGGCAAAGCACGATTGAAAAAGTCTTGTCGGAATAGTTTAAAATCGCGTTTGAACCAACCATTTATAACTTCAACAACCCAGCGGCACATAGTAACCAACCTAGACTTATTCGCTTGTTCTGTCGTCAATTGATCTTCGTCTCGATTTTTTGTTTTCGGTAAGTGAGCTTCATAACCATAGGCATGTAAGTCGTCGATTACGTCGCGAAACCCACGGTCCAAGATGAACACATCTCCATGTTCAAAAAACCAATGGAAAGGATTTCCTTCGTCGTCAATCATATTTTTCATTATTTGTGGATCTGATTCTATGGCTGAATATGGCCCAAAGGCATCTAAAATGTGGCCATCGCAGCACACTATTAAAAACGGTTTCAACAAATTCGTATATTTGTGTAGACTATATGATCGCTTTTGGAATAAATAGTTTGCGGACTTTTGTATATATATATAAGTGGCGTCTGCTATCACAATTGCCTTTCTGTTTAAGGCATTTGCATTTCCAAAAATTGCATTTGGAACTTGTAGGTTTCGGTTAGCTACATCAATTCTATTGAGATGATCATAACCAAGATGCCGGGGAACGAAGTCCAGTAAAAGAGAGTCTCTGGCGAACGTTAAATGTCGTTCTAGGGTTCTACGGCTCATATTAAAAAGCGTCGCCAGCCTTTCATTTGCTTCACCGCTTCGCAGTTTCATTAAGTAGCATGCCAAAGATGTTTTCGGGCGTGTTGATACGTTCGACAATGAAGGAGTTTGTTCCAAAATATTCATAAATTGGTCTCGACTAACGCCTAATCGGATGTATACTTCATTTGGGTCCATGTCATCTATATTATCAAAATCTAGTATAGATCCTCGAAGCACCGCGATTTTCATGAGGCTCATGATATGCACAAAATGTGTGGCATTGAAGTCGTGGAGCAAGTTAGGGCTGTCAACTATTTGATCCCAATCATTGGATACCAAATGATGATCGCAAACTCTTGCACTATTTGGAATATAAAAATTAAAATGAATCAAGAATGTCACTTTAATGTTATCCGGAATCCTTCGGAGATCCGTTCGTCTGCAGTTTTCATACATACATCGCGTTGCTGTATTAGGGAGTCTTGAATATTCTTCAATATGTAATACACATTCGTGTGGACGGTCTTCTCTTGGCTGCGCAGCTCTTTCTGTCCGTTGCCAGCATGGTCGACAAATGTACTCCTGACCATTGTATTGTATCTGAAAATGAGAGTATTACAATTAGTTAAAACGCTTAGTTATTTTCATTGAACGCTGTTCAAACAAAGCGAAATATAAAGAAAAATATTTTACTCGATTGCCTAAGCAGTATTAATTATCTCGCTTACTCATACGTAAATACCGATACTTCTATCCCGTTCTCGCCCCGTGGATCAAACGGAACGACAACGTCGCCGCGTCGGTAACAGTTTACTTACTACTTACAGCGAAATGTAATCTCAATGCGCGAGAGTTAAAACACTGTGACCACCTCAAGTTAAACAGTACTATATTGTTGACGTGACAACTAAGAAATAATGATTTCGTTTGATGTACTTACCTGATGTTCAGAGGTAAGAGCTTCAAAGATATATTGGCCTACAGCGGGATGTTCTTCGAACCGAGCACGGGTTATTTCGTATCTTCTTCTGTTTATCACGGATCGATTACATAAAATACACACTTGGCGATTATCTGCCATTGTTATAGGAATCTGCTTAAAAAAAGTCCAAAAAACGAGCACAAGTCACCAAGATAGATATTAACAAGTCCGATATGCAAGCCAGAGTCAAAAGAAATTGTCAAACAATAATAATCGCACAGTACTCAACGAAACAAATGTCAACGATGGACTGCGCTGTGCGCTCGAGCATAACGGTAATCGCCGAGTGCGAGCGGCGCTCGTCGCTGATTGGTTGACGCATGAAACATGGCGAGACCGATTTTAACAAAGGTTCTTAGACCTCTAATAGAAAAAGTATTGAATATTAGGATACATAAATAATAATGAAAAAAAAAATAGTATTTTAATAATAGTATTTTAACTATATTTTTTTTCCCAAACGGTATTTCATAGTACTCCTTGAACAATATTTGTTGTCAAAGATCTCCCCTTTCAAATGACACTAGTTTCATTGATGGCCGCTCATGGGCCGCAATGCCCATTGTCCTTTTGTAAGGACATTGGTGCGAGCCATATTTTATCTAATAAACACATTTTTGTTAGAATAAACAAATTTTTCAACTATTTTAATGTAATACATACAAAATTAAGAGTCTTGAAAGTTAATGCTATTTTTATGGTTGTACTTGACTTGAAAAGTTTTTAATGTCTGTTTTCATTTTAGATAACTTTCTTGCTGTTAGGGAAATAGTCGAGCTTTCAATAATTACATGCTTATTTATATCAAAGTTTCACAGCAAATGACTTTTGAATACTTCACACTTATCAATTCGTTCTGCCCTCCAATAATAATTTAAATGTTCGTGGGCAGGTGTAACTACTAAATCGCCGGCTTCCGCGGATAAAGAGCAATGAAATTACAACTTTTTCTATAAGTGTTTTTGATCTGCCTGCGGTGCGGCGTCGTATGGAACGGCCCTTCCTTGCGCGGGCTGCTGGTGGCCAACTGCTGCTCTAAACCATGTGACTGTCATAAAGATCAAAAAGCATTTGTACCATAAACATGCTATTGTTCTATTACAGAATTCCAAAAGCCGAAGCCGCCTATACAAATAGACTCATCAGATGAGATTAAGAAGTCTAGAAAACGTCGACGCCCTGTCGGTGATATAATAAAGGAATATGAATCCCAGAAAAAGTCGTATATGGGCAAGTGAGTCCCCTAAATGATATGTTATTTCTTGTAAAAAATCATGTCCAATCCCATCCATCAGCTTATCAATGTCCACTGTTGGATATAGCATATGCCCACAAGGTAGATAAAGCTATAATGGCCAAGTTTAGTAACCTGCTTTTTTTCCATGGTCAACGCTCCTGCCGCCCGGCTCCGTCTAGGGCGACAGAGGGGCGGCGCGCGGCCCCATGACCCACCCGTAGCACGTCGCCTTCGTCGTGGGGTCGACCACTGGTGCCGAGTTCCTTGTCCTCAGTGGTCGGCCAGACGGAATACCTTCTAGGTACCTTCTCCTCAAAGAAAAGTTACTGCTGTACATTCCACTGGCGAACCCTTAGCTGATTTTTATGACTGCCACGGGTAGATAAGTGGATTGTGACACATGTGTCGTCCATCGTCACACGAGGACATAATCACGTAAATGAATCGTTTTATTTCTATGTATTGTTTGTTTTTATTAAGGTATTTGTGGCATTTTTTCAGCAATGAGTTGACAAAATTGTGGAACTTATGCCCTGATAACTTAGCTGCCTGTCGCACTAAGGAGAGAGACTTCATGCCGTCATTAGGTAATTTGTTTATTTTTATATAATACAATGCTATTGACTCGTTACGTCCTAATTGAAAGTACTTGCATTTTCGCTATGGTATTAGATTTTATGACATCGATAGCTTGAAATTTTATGAAATCTATACATTCATAGTATAGAATACACAAAAATAGTTTTGCCTATGTTCATAATATACTTTGAAACCATCCACCTATTGTACCCTAAATCGATTTCAATAAATAGACGATGATGCGAAGATAGTTTTTCACCACTAAAAGAATGCATTAGGCACATCTTTATACACCTACCTAAAACACAAAATATTATTTATCCTATAAAAAAAAATTAACGTAACACTGATTATTCGTTTCGTTAGAAATATAAATGCTTGTGTCGTGGGTGACTTCACAACACTACAAATGATGGACACAAATTACACCTAGATTTTGAACAATTGTGCATCGCACCGAAAATTGTCCTACATAGGAACCGAACAGACATTACACTACTACTTGTAGAGTCTTTTGCCACCTATGCAGTTTGATTATGGAAATTTTGAAAGATTCCTATACAGTGTGTATCAGGTTATGGGGCAACAGGTCAAACGGGAGCTAGGCAATGGCGGTAGAAACCCATGAAAAAAAAAATATCAATTCGTTAATGAATTAGAGACATGTAAAGTTTCGCTTTCGTGACGCTTTTTCGTGTATATCTGATTGAAATGAATAAAGTCAGTAATATTTAATCGACAACATATTCGTACTTTATTAAGAGGTCATTAGAAATTGAATAAATCGATGATTACGGTCGCATAAGCAAGACTTGACTTCGCCTTAATATCAACTTTCTTAGCTACATTACTATCGACGCGTTAGCGCAATTCATACCTATTTATACTGTCGACGCGTTACATGCCTACACGTATCCTGTCTTTACATGCCTGCGTAATATGTAGCATTTAAGGTACATATTACTCTTTGACACAAATTTTTGAAATCAGTATAACTATTTTGTTTTATTGTTTTTTACATAATATAAATTGTAATTATGATTTATGACCGTTAAACTACAACATACTCGAACAGTTGTTCCATAATCTGAGACACTCTGTATAATGAGATTTGGAAAGTGAAATATTATTACGAATTGATAAAATCGCTGAACGAAGTTCAGTCGCCCAGATATTGATATAATGTATTGTTATAGAGTCTTACATGGCTGGTGGCGCTGGTCGCGAGGCAAGGCGCACATCTTGTGGCGGCTGGGGCTGGCGCGCACTACGATTGCTCGCGCGAAGATCACCACACTTCTTCGTGCACACTAATAATCCCATCGGACGCCTACCGGATTATCTAAACGCCATGGTACACATCACTGTTATAATGAAACTGTCTTATCATGCTGGTAGTATGTGGAATTGAAAGTGATTTGATTATTTGCAACGTGCTCGTTTGTCTTGTCTCTTTTTCCACATAATTAGGTTATATGGTCTCTATATGAGTGTAGAGTAAGATGAAGATGGAGTAAAATTATAATTTTGCATACCCTTTCTCTCAGAAGTCGTTAATGACATTAAGACATATGCAGATAACATCAAGGAAAAAAGATAGAGCCGAAACAAAAGTCAATGCCAATATGTTTGTCCAGTGTGGAATGAGGTCAAACAGGTTGGTATAGGATTTTGTATTGATTTTTCTTTCGTTTGTATAGACGATCGATAATAATATCGATAGTCTTAGTCGTCTTTTACGACACCCATGGACAAGATTAAATAACCCCATTAATTGTATTTTTCTCTGTTCTCACACCAAAATTTATCTTAACGTAAATTTTATTAACATAAAACAGTACCTACTAATTAATATAAATAAATTTTCATCATTATCATCACTGCTTATATATGTCCCATTGCTGGGATCGAGCCTTCTCTACAATAGGAGGCAAAATTGACTTACTGTACCACGCTGGGCGGACAGGTTGGCATAGGGTTTTATTTAGAGTTTTCCTTTTTTTGTATAGGTGTTATCTGCATATTGTAATCCCTTTGTCGTCTGTCACGACACACACAGGTAAAAAAGGGGATGGTGAATTGTATTCTTACTCCGTCACTACATAGAAATTGTGCATGTTGCGTTACTCGGGCGTAATTTTGCCCTACATACTAGCATTGCTGGAGGGAGGTATTTGGCCGAAAGCAATTGAATGAGAGTAACCCTTTGGCCCAGAATAATCATAAAACTTTTCTTCTCTTCTTTTGTTATCTGCATATTATAAATCCGTTAATCGCTGTTGTGGTGTCGTCGGGTGTCAACCCACGGGTAAGAGAGGCTAATTATATTCTTACTCCATAACCACACAGATGAGTATGAGTAGATATGGTTAACACAAATTCTTAAGTCATGGTAATAAGGAGAGTTTATATTTCGTTTGACTCCATATAATCTCGTTGATAAGAGCAATTAATCTCGTACACGTCTAGGGTTAAGAAAGGGGGTGATGAATTGTAGTATTACTTTGTCACCATACGGAATATAATAAATTTTACAGATAGAAAAATCATTCTTTACGAATGGAATTTGCTTATTATAAATAGTTCTCTATACCTCGACCTATAACAAACAATGTTATTGGGATTAAATAGTATAGTGATATCTAGAGACCGCGTTATATGCATTTGCATATTTAAGCCATCCTTATCGGTAATAGCATATTTTACCTAAGATCTACTTATGATGCATATTATCGGTACAATTACAATATTTTTCGAGTGCACTCACCATGTGTTCCAAAATGCGATAAAAGTGATAATATCGAGAATCAGACCAAATTTAATAGTCACAAAATATAAGGGTGAGCGAGTTATAATTTGTGACTTTGATCAGATTCGCGATATAATCACATCGAAGACACAATCTTATCACTGAAAATTTGGAGCAATACTTGATTGTTTACGTTTACAAAAATATTAAATAATTTTAATGTCATGGAATGTTATTGTACCTAAGATAGCCTATCACTGATTTCTTTTACTAAATATATGCTGATTGTGAAATAAAAAATTAAAATTACTTTTTAAGTTTTTAAAATATATCATTTAATTTTGCATATTATGCCAATTGTCGTGCATATTTCAAACCTTTTTCATGGATATTTGCATGCATATATAATAAGCTTTTTATGTTGCATATAATCCAGTCTCTAGTTATATCATATATTTTTAATCGTCTATCTTTATTCATTTCCTTATCCGGCTCGAATTAAACCTATTGTATTTATTTCTGTTTTGTTAATCATCAGGTCGATCGTGTTACAAGTGAAATAGCAGCAAATGCCGCAGCTAGCGCTAACGGCGAAACATCTAAAAATCATGACAAATCTGTCAAACAGGTAAACTAAAATAAAACTTAATAAATTACATAATTACTATTGATTCTTATGACTTACAAAACATTTTCATTATGAATCCATCTATAAAAAGGATAATATGCTTAATGTTTAGCTGATCACCTAATTTTTAATACAACACACCTTTATATTCGCTACGTTATAGTAGTAATAGAATTCTGCACGTTATTTTCCATCAAAACTACCTGGCCCAATAGACCCTGTTCTGTACATATTAAAATATAATATCTTGAAATCGTGACGTCACCTACCGGGTCCAATTATTAATCTAAACCATTTTTAATTCACCTGAACATATACAATTTCATCAAAATCGGCCCAGCCGTTTAAGAGTTCAATCACACGCACACGATATATATTTATATGATGTGTTAGACTGTCCAGAAGCATTTGATTTTTTAATTTTTACAGCCTATAACCAGGATTACTGTAATGTATTAACCATTTTTGTATTATTGAATGTTCGTAATATTTATTATATACCTCATTGCTACTAGGGAATTGTAGAACGCAACCGAATAGTTTCAGATTCCAATGCTGGGCTCAAGCCTCCTCCACAATGTAAGGGAAATTGACCTACTATACCACACTGGTCAGACGAGTTGGCATAGGATTTTATTAGTAGTTTTCCTTCTCTTGTATAGGTGCTACCTGCATATTATAATCCCTTTGTCGTCTGTCACGACACACATAGGTGAAAAAGGGACTGATGAATTGTATTCTTACTCCGTCACCACACGGAAATTGTGCGTGCTGCGTTACTCAGGCGTAATTTTGTCCTACATGCTAGCATTGCTGGAGGGAGGTAAATGGCCGACAGTGGCGTGTATGTGGTTTGAGAAGCAACTGATTGAGAGGAACCTTTTGGCCCAGGGTAGTCATAAAACTTTTGTTTCGATTAAACTGTTTAGAACGAACACATACTATTAACTCCATAGTTGCTCGACAAAAACATCAAAAGTCTACATTTTTTTTAAACCAAAGAAATAATACTTTAATTAACGGACACAAATTACACGCAGATTCGGGACAACAATTTGTCGATCGCCCAAATTATTGTCTTGGGTGGTTATTCGCGGAACTCGCGACAACTGGCAGGGTAGGTCGAAATCTTACCGCTACGCCATCTGTGCAGTCTTTTGCTTTTTTTTATTGCAAACGATGGCAAATGAGCAAACAGTACACCTGATGGTAAGTGTTGCTGCCGCTCATGGACCTTTGCTAGGCCGCTGCATACCGTGAAGACAGTGAAGGGAGTGTAAATGCGTGCAATGAGGTTCGGTGATATTAAACGCATCATGAAAACCTACCACGCGCAAACACCCTCAGAAATTGGGCTGCCGGCTCTCTCGCTCATCGAACGAAGCGCACTAACAAATTCCTATTAATCATACGTCGATTTCCTGCGAGAGTGTGTTACTACCCCGGAGGGACCGGCCCGCGGCTGTAGACACACAACTGTCAACAGTACTATAATCCTACCACTGTAAAGCTTTTGATTAAAAAGTTTGTCATCTGTCGCAATCAAACGCTCTTCTAGCGATGTAGTGAATGTCTGTCTATCTTCTTGAACAGCAAATAATAAACTAGAACTTTTTTTAATTGCACTTGTTTGTAGCATCTTGACCCACGCTTTGCCGAAAGAAGATAATTTGGAAAATCGGCGATCGACTAAATCAATTATAGACACATCTACCTATAGTGAATAAATAATTTACGAGAAATACAAAATTCAAGTAAACTGTCGACATAAAAATTATATGTATATTCTGGGCCATAATGGGCGTGTATGCGGTTTGAGTAACTGTTAATAGTAAATGTAATTTGAATTTGTTCCCTAGAGGTGGTGAGAATAATGTCCATACACTAATTTAAAACTGCAACAAATGCTTTGGCCGGACTCGCTCTCGATGTAATTAAATAGACGCATATAGAGGCGATTTAGTCATTTCAAATTAGAATATGGACATAAATGTTATCGTGTAACATATTTTTTCTATGGGTGTGTCATTACTTTCATGATAATTTATCTTTTAGGAAAACACCGACGAAGACGTTACAGAAGAACAAATAGAGGCCGATCTTATAAAGGAGGAAGATGCGAATGATATGGAACAGGTTCGTTGATATAGAACACTTCTACGATTTTCACTGTTTAACATTTATTATATATTTAGTGCATGTAGTTATATTATAATAACTCCAATCCAATTAATTTGATAGCCTATAAGCATTAGTACTTATTTATTCCACCCTGTGTGGTTTAATTGAATTGAATAATGATTTTAAAGTTGAAAACTCTGTTGTTTTCAACTTTAAATTCTAATGACAATCTTAAAAACCGAATAAGTAAGCACTCGTGTGTGGGCAGCAGCACCGTCCTAGCACTAGCTCGTAACACCAACTGCGATTGCCAACCCACCCACTAAATGTGGCGATTATAACGTTCTCTTCTGTTAGTTGGGAGTCCAATGTCCAACAGTTGACGTTGATATTTATCATAATAGTGATTGTTAATAAATATGATTAAAAAGAACTAGAGTATTGTTAGGTCAAATAATGAGCTTATTTTCGAGCTTATTCCTGGTTTATTCATCATCATCACAGTCCATTGTTGGGCTCTAGAATTTTGCCTCCGTGGCAGAGAGATCCTAGAAACCTACTATACCACGCTGGTCAGACGTGTTGGTACATGGTTTTTATTCGAGGTTTCTTTCTCTTGCGTACATGTTATATGCTTATTAAATCTCTTAGTCGTCGTAGAATACAACCACCCCTCACCACTCCTGTCGACAACAGGGGCGGTGAATTGTATTCTTAATCCATCACGGCAAATTATTATTTAAAATTAGCTGACCCGGCAACTTCGTACCGCCTAACAGTAGGTTCTCTAATGTTTTAGTTTTTTTAATACTTATTTTGCTATTCGGGATGCCGGGCCGTACTTACTAAGATGAAAATGAAAGTTAATAAGTCAATAATTTTTTTTATTTTATTTAATTACAAAACAAAACACATAAAAAATTTGAATATAGTGTCACTTAAACCTCTCGGATTTGTATGTGACACTTTACAATCCATTCCTGGTAACAAACATGATAGATATTACATATAATACAATTACATTATGTCAAAAAATGAAAATAATCATTCACAACAAAGGTGGTCGAAAATGGCCTGAATTGGTTTGAGAAAAGTATTTTACTGCAGTGTTGCGTTTTTGTTCGACTTGGCGGGGGCACTACCGTGGCCCCAGATTTAACATCTAAAATTTTGTCTTTGACATCAATATATCGCACCTTTAAAACTGAAAAACTGTTTTTAATGGCATCTAATTGCTGAGCACTGAATTTATACATTGCTTCAATTTATATATTTTAATGTCACTAAAATTTTAAATTTTTTTCGAAAATGTGTACGTCACTAATATTTTAAATTATTTATATCCACTAATTAATAATAATTAAAATGAAAAAAAAAAAGTGTTTTAATAGGAATAATTGTTGTTAATAAAATTAAAATAAAACGCAATTATTCCTGAAACGCTAATATACTTTTATTTATATTAGTTAATATTTGTCATAAATCTTTAAATAGCCCTCCTATAAAATTTTCTTATTTAGGATAGTGACGGTATTGGATTAAAGGTGCGATATATACGATACTAACGTCACTCAATTGTTTTGCCTTCCCGGAACCTCTCCAGTAACACTTGAACTTTATGGTATAGTATTAAAGTTCAAATTGTCTTTTAAGTTTTATTACGAATCGTTTTTATGGGAGTATAGAAAAGTGTTGTTTTAGACCTTTTTAGGCAATTTTTTAATTTTTCTCTGCGTATCAAACATCCTCGTACTTCAAGGAATATTCTAAAAAAAAGAAATAGCTAAATCGGTGCAGCTGTTCTCGAGATTTGCGCTTAGCAACACATTCAGCGATTCATTTTTATATTATAGATACCTTGGTTTATTATTCAACCCTGTACTATGAAATATTATTATTTAGGTACCAGATTCAACACATGCCGGTGATGAAGACTACAACAAAACGACTCGTGCCCGTGTCACAATGATTTCTTCTACACAAATGGACGTACTGTGTGCCAAACTTACGGACTGGAAAAAACTAGGCACAAAGCTTGGTTATAAAACTGACGAGCTTCAGTTCTTCGAAAGTGAACATGCCACGGATGCTCTACGAGCCAAGAATATGCTTACATTATGGTTCGATGATGATGAAGATGCGTCAGTTGAAAATCTATTATATATTATGGAGGGATTGCAAATGAATGATGCATGTGAGGCTCTTAGAAACGCCAAATGACATTGGATTAGATCTAGATGTAAGAAGAAAACAAATAAAGTTGCATTTTGATTTACTTAGAATTATGTATTTTTATTTTTGACTAATTATTCCTAACAGTTAGGGTCCCTAACCGGGTGACTGGACCAGGGAAGAGGCCGTCATCCACAGAAAGGCTGACCGCCTAACTGACCCGCTAGCCGACCGATTTCCGAACAGAAGGGAATACGGTGGTTTTTGGGGCTGCGTACATCCCCGACCCCCGGCGGCGTGTGTGCTGACCATAGCCCGCCAAAAAAAGATTAGGGCACCAACGCATAGCTACTTTTACTACGATTAATGCGATAATCACCGTATTGGGCCACTGAAATATATAGGATTTATGAATAGGGTAAATTCTATACTATATGTTTAAAAAATATTGAAAAGGGTTTAAGACAGGGATATGTATTGTATAGAAGAGGTTGACTGATTACCCCCATTTTCATAAAAACTGTGTGCAAAAGGTAAAAGAAATAGTTGAGATATATTTATAAGTTATTTGATCAAAGCCTATCGTAATGGTAGGTATCATTACGATAGGCTTTTGAGAGAATATACAGTATGACTGGTAAAAGATTGTACATATTCAAAGAAACGATAGATAATGGCCACATGTAACTAATAAAAGTGTAAAAAGAAGATAATATTAATTAACTACATAGTAAACATCAACAATATTAGTGTTACAAGACTTCCAAAAATATTGTCACCCTACTGGCGATACACCGATACCGATATCGAGTAATAGTGATGTAACGAATATTCGCATTCGCGAATATTCGCATATTTTTTGCATATTATATTCGCACTCGCATTCGCGAAATTTTTGCGAATATTTTTGCGTGTATAATTTTTTTAAGTAGGTAATAATAGTGGTTAATATAAGAAAAACCAATTCCATTAATTTCTTTTGTTTTTAATGCAATAAAAATAACTTAACCTCGTAATCACATTATCGGTCTTCACTTTATCAATTGGTATCATTTTTTTATTTAACTTTAGGTAATGAAACTTAACAATCAAACTTATAACAATTTAAAAAATAAAACTAAATACTAAATGGCCTAAATGGAATGTAATCAAACAAAAATAATCTTCTATGAATTTTTACCAAAGTTTAATGTTATAATTATCTTCTTGAACAAAACTAAAAATAATAATCTACAAATACTTCTACAATTAATATTTATTTAACTTTGGGCAATGAAGCCTAACAATCAAATTGTCATAAGAATTTAACAAACAAAACTAAATAGTAAATGGCCTAAATGCAATGTAAACAAACAAAAATAATCTTCTATGATTTTTTACTATAATTAAAATCAAATAAAAGCTTAGTATGAGTTGCTGTCATCATAATCACAAAGTGTTTATAGTATATCTATATTATATAGTTTATAGTATTTATAGTATAAATATAATCATTTTACATAAGAGTTAATAGTTAACACTTTAAGCAAACAAGAATAAAATTGTCTTTTACTTTAATAAAGCTAAAAAATTTTATTGTTATTAGAACTTGTGACACAAAATTTTAATGCAATGAAACTAATAAAATTAAATTCTTCTATTAAACTTTTCTCAGTCTTTAGATATATTTTTAATATTTAAATTATCAAGATTGCGAGATAGGTACAAATGAGATCGTGACGGCAATGAAGTATATGAAGTTGCGGGATATGATAGGGTGTCGGTCGAAATGCTGAGGGCTGGCGACGGGGTGGTGAGTCAGTTGAACCACCTTTTCAGCTTGTGTTGGAGAAAGGGTCGAGTACCAGAAGACTGGTGCAAGGCTGTAATCGTGCCCTTATACAAGGGAAAAGGGTCGCAACAAGACTGCGCCAATTACCGCGGCATAAGCCTTCTCAGCGTCGTCGGCAAACTGTATGCTAAGGTACTGATAGGGAGAGTTATAAAGAGACGGATGAAAGAATCTGGGATGTGCAAGCAGGATTCAGAAAGGGAATGGGATGTACGGATCAGGTCTTTTCCTTATGTTGCATAGCCGAAAAATTCTTGGCTAAAAACCAGAAGGTCTATTGTGCTTTCGTGGCTTTGGAAAAGGCCTATTAATGGCCTGATTTAAAAGAGAGTGAATATGGACTGAGAATGAATGGGTTACTTATCAAATGTCTTCACTACGCTGACGATCAAGTTCTACTTGCTTCGTCGGTGAATGAGTTGCAAGAGATGGTAGCAGCAGTACATGACGCTTTTGAAAGAAAAGGAATGAAAATTAATGTAAAGAAGACGAAAGTTATGGTATTTGAAAGGGAAGAAGCTATGACGGACTGCAAGATACGTATAGAAGAGGAAATATTAGAACAAGTGCAAGAGTTTGTATATCTGGGATCTACATTTGCGAGAGATGGTAAATGTGAAAGTGATATTGAAAGAAGAGTGTGTAAGGGAAATATGGTGAATGGTGCTTTGCGCACCTTTATGGGCAGCCAAAGCCTGTCTAAGAAGGCTCGCTTAGCTGTGCATAGGGGAGTGCTTGTACCAACTCTAATGTATGGAAGTCAGAGCTGGGTATGGCAGAAGAAGCACGAAAGTAGAATAAATGCTTTGGAAATGAGAGTGCTGAGGAGCATGATTGGCGTGAAATTAAGTGATAGAATTAAAAACAGAGTGATTAGGGAACGTTGTGGAATGAATGTAGATATAGTGACAAGGATTGAGAAAGTTATGTTAAGTTGGTTCGGCCATGTAGAGAAAATGAATAAAAGGAGACTAACAAGGAGAATTTATAAGGCGAATGTGAACGGAAGTGTTGGAAGGGGAAGACCGAGGCGGACGTTCCACAATCAAATCGGGGACGTTCTTAAGAAAGGCCAGGTTAGGAGTACCCTGAACCGAAGAACATGTATGAGGAGATTAATGAATGTGGACGAGGCGAAAGTGGTATGTCAAGGTCGTAGTCGTCGTCGTCGTCGTCGCAAGTGGAAAGAAGTGGTCTCTGCCTACCCCTATGGGAAAGAGGCGTGATTATATGTATATATGTATGTAAATTATCAAACAAAAATTATATTCTTCTACAATAGACCATTAAATAGTCTAACTCTAAACAAACAAAAAAATAGATTCTCAAACAAAAATACTTCTCTCCCTTAAAAAAAATAACAGTTAATTATAGGTATATATTTTTCATATTAATAATTGAACCTCAGTAGGGGCATATTAAACTTTAAAAATAGTAGTTTTGATGCCTTGTTTGCTTCAAGTCTGTTTCCATGTGGCGTATAAATAAGTCCAGCACCACTAAATATGCGCTCGTCGGGGACACTCGTTGGTGGTGTAACTAAATAATGCCGTACTACAGGAAGCAGAAGAACGTATCTTTCTTTGTTCACTTTCCACCAAGTTAAAGGGTCAACGTCTTTTGCCACACGTTTATACTGAATATTCGCATTGTTGCAATGTTGGCAGCAGATATTCGCATTGACATTCGCATTCGCGAATGTTCAAAATAAGACATTCGTTACATCACTATCGAATAACAGTTTTGTTAGCACTGTTGTCAAGATTTTGAATATTTATTACTAGAATTACTTAAACTAGGTGTAAGAATAATGTCATAAAACACTAAAGTTATTTGCAGATGCATAGCTCTTACCAATCCTGAGATAAAGTGATTTGTTTCTAATCACAACAATAGGTTTGCCAGCGTACGTTGACCTCTGTCTGCGGCCCGCGACGAAAAAAAATACCTACTGGGTCGAGTCGCATAGGTAGAATATTTACCTAAAATGAAACTAGTTCAATGCGCGAACTGTTTAGTACCTACAATTGCTGACGTACGTTGACCTATCCCATGTGTCCATAACTAAATATTTTTATAAGATAATTAGTTCAAAATTTTTTTTATATATTCGGTATCAGAATCGAGTACTGAATACCCTCCTTCAATATGTACAATCTTTTACCAGTCACCTGTATATATAAAAATAAATGCAATCTTCACGAAAATAATGGTCTTTAAAGTCGTGTATCATCACGGCTCATATTCGTCCCACTGCTGGAATAGAGCCTCCTCCACAAGAGGGGGAAAATTGACCACACAATACCATGATGGTTAGAGAGGTTGGTTTTCCTTCTCTTGCATAGATGTTATAAGCTTATTATATCCTTTAGTCGTCTTTTTACAACATCCACAGGCAAGACAGGGAGTGGTGAATTGTATTCTTAATCCGTCACCACACGGAAGAAAGTCGAGTATATAACCGAGGAAAGATTTTTAAATTATAGATAGTAAACGTAAGATTTCGGATATTTGTGTACTTTATCAAAGTAATTATATTAAAAAAATAATGTGTCATCAGCACAGCCGACATACGTCCCACTGTTGGGCTCGGGCCTCCTCCACAATGGGAGGGAATTTGACCTACTACATCATGCTGGTCCAACATATTGGTATAGGGTTTCATTTCGAGTTTTTTTTCTCTTGCACAGATGTTGTGTGCATATTATATCCGATAATCGTCTTTTACGACATCCACAGGCAAGATAGGGAGTGGTGAGTTGTATTTTTCCTCCGTCACCACACGGAAGAAAGTCGAGTATATTACCGAAGATTTTTAAATTATAGGTGGGAGAAGCTCACATGCTCCCCCCCACACCTGAGCTCGAGCCTCCTCCACAATGGGAGGATAATTGAGCTACTATAGCGCTGGTCAGACGGATTGGTACAGGGTTTTATTTCGAGTCCATCTTTTGTCTAGATGTTATCTACAACAATCTCTTAGTCGTCTTTTACGACACCCACATGTAAGAAAGGGGTAATTTGTATTCTTTCTCCTGCACCAGACGGAAGGAATGTATGCTGGCAAAAAAAATAAAATGAATGTTGAACAAATTGCCAATTGAACTAGTAGCTAAATATGTCAGAAAATACGAGCTAAAAAAATGAAGTAATTATAAATTAGTATGATGTCTGTTTAGAAGATATAGTGCAGAGTAATGTGTACTCTATGGAGTAAAAGTCGCTAGAATGATATGAGGAATGGTACTATGCCGACTGCCGCCAGCAAGTTCCCTGTGAATTTTAAAATGTCGTATGTCCAGCTTAGGAAACTCCTACGCATATAATATGTAATGTCATCATACTTTATTATTTATACAAAACAGGATCATCGAGAATGTAAATATGTGCTTTAATTAAAACAGCAAAGACAAAATATGACAATTAAGTGCAAGACTGATTGACAAGTGTCAAACACAGGGCAGGACTCTCGTATCGCTAAATAGTTTTAGTGGACCCTTGAAAGGTTTAAATTAAAAAATTGGCCTCGATAGGTAACGCTGCGATGAAATTCTAGAATTTTTATTTTAATTAATTATTTAGATTTGAAGAACTTCGTTTTAAAATGTGCCAACATTAATTTAAAATCTATAGGAGATTACCGTAATGATTTATCACTCAATATATAATAAAATTTGTCAATGGCGAGCCCGGCAACAATTATGCAATGAACGTTTTTCTCAATTCAAAGTGCTAGAGATTTATTATGGCTACTGTAGAGAGAAATATGTTGGCGCCCATAAAAATTTAGTATGGCAACGAATAGCGCAATGATTTATAAAATCATTCAGCAATGTCGGCCGTTCTGAAATTATAACTTGAACGCATTTCCTCATCCCGGCTGACTCACACCGTGCCCAAAACAGAACTTATTACTAACAATATTCACTAAATACATCTACCAAGGTAAAGTATTTCTTAAACCAACTACTTAAGGATAACAGGGATGCATGAGTAAGTTTGCAACAATGTTGTCGCCCCAATGTAAGATGACCCATTACATCTCCCTCTTCGCCGAGTATCTAACAAGAATTTGAAGAAGTGACCGTGTAGGAAGAAGGCCAACGCACTCTGGCCAAGTTTTACCACCGCTGCGGTGTTTACAGAATCGCGGAATAGCCGCTGCACCGAAATTAGTTCGAAACGAATGCGTCAATGGGCAGACGGAGCGTGGTCGGTGTTGCGCGCGCGGTTGTTCTTAAAATATTTATATTTTTATGATTCGATACGCGTCTTTAGATTTTTATATTAAAATATAACAGGGTAGAGTTGGACGCCGGTGTGAGGTGCGTACGCGCAAGGGTGGCGCTTTGCTGTGAAAGATAGTGTTATTTATTCCACAATACCCGTAAGTACGTTTAAGATTTTTGCATTTATATGTAAATCTAGCCTCATAGTTACATAAATAACAATTGCACGAGAAATATAAAGTAATGCTTTATGTAAAACTGTTTAAAAAATGTTTGACTATTTGAAACAAAAATTACATTATGACAAGTATTTCTTGAGAAATTTAATTTATCACGTATGTTAATATTTTTGGTGTTATTTAAATAACATATCATCAAGAATAAAGGCTTAATAAATAATATATTTTTGAACATGTCAGCGCTTTCAATATAGATTTAGATTCGACTCGAGCAGCATGGCATGTTAGGTCAATTTCGCTATCATTATGAAAGACGCTCGTGCTCAATAGTAAGACGTGAATGCATATCTATATGCGAAATAAAAAAAGGGGAACAGCGATATATCTGTTCCAGTCCAAATGGGTCATAATGAAAAGGCCTGTAAAAAATTTATCAAAATAAAGCTGTGCACTAAAATTTGTCTTTAGCCTTTTTGGCTGACTACGGTCTGATTCCATCGCTCTTGTCAACGAAATTATATGGAGTCAAACGAAATGTGAACTCTCCTTTTTACCACGACTTAAGAATTTGTGTTAACCATATCTACTCATACTCATCCGTGTGGTTATGGAGCAAGAGTTCAATTAACCACCCTCTCTCTTATGCCGGGTGTGGTAAAAGCGATTAACGGATTGTGGTATGTAAATAGTATCTATGCAACAAAAGGCAAACTCGATATAAAACCCTATTCCATCACGTCTGACCAGCGTAGTGTTTTAGAAGACTCGTACGGTGGCATTGAGGAAAGATCTTGACTCTGTCGTGGTAGGTTGTAGAACTATGGACGCAGTCAGTCCGAACTTTTATCGTACACCAATGATTTCATGTACTACATTTAAGTATATATTACCCATAAAAACAATTCAAAAAGTAAGATTTAGCGTCACGCATTGTTTATAATTTTTAAAGTTAATGCTTGAAATCCAATATCCTTGACAATCGAAAAGTAAGTGGATATTGTTCTTGTTCCAAAGCGTAAAGTTATATACCAACATATGTCTTTTTTATTTAGTCCTAATGTACAGTATTAAGCTGAAACTTCATTTGTCAATATGTCTGAATATACATGTAGTTAGAATTAAATGGCAGGTCATTAAATTTCTCCAAAACCTTCCACTATTCGCCTCACTTTCTTCCACTTTTCAAGTGATACTTTGACTGATATTTATGCAGCATTCACCATTCGCCTGCTCTTATTCTAAAATTGAAATCATTTGGATTCAGCGGCACACATTTTTCACATACTTCTACCAGCCGGAGTCTGCCATGCTCAACCCTTACTGTCTGTACTATTGTTCATACCATATATTTAATCATTCGTATTTTTTACCATTATATTCATTCATAGCAAATTTACTTTTATCTTGTCTCGTCAGATGTCATTACATTACAGACAATCTATCTCAATTTTCAGTCACTACTACTTCCTTTTCCGCGTGGTAACGTTCCGTGAGTAAGAATACAATTCACCATTCCTTTTCTTGCCCGTGGGTGTTGTAAAAGACGTCTAAGGGATATAAAACGTATATACCATTTATGCAAGAGAAGGTAAACTCGAAATAAATCCCTATACCAACCTGCCTGACCAGCTTGGTATAGTCCTTTCTGTAATCAATTTCCCTCTTATTGTGGCGGAGGCTCGAGCCCAACAATGGGACGTATATGAGCTGATGATGATGATGACGACTGCTTCCTTTAGCCTTTTCCCTTTAATTTATGTATTCTTTGTCTCATTAACTAATTTAATGGAATACTGCATGAAACAGTACTCCGTTGAATTATATTTGGCGGTATGGATAGTAACAATGTTAGAGGTACCTGTTGATACACGTAAAGTATATATTTAGTACTAAAACACGATTCATCCATAAATTGCTTTACTGTAGTAAACTATGACGACTTGATGAGTAGTAGAGCATTTAAATAATTACCTGCAAAGATATAGAGCTAATAAAAAAGACACAATGTTTATAGCGTTTACAAAATGTATTATTTTACAAAATTATATAAATTCTCTAATATATATCATAAGATAGCAGCCAAGAATACCACTGACCAATGTTGCTAGTAACATAAATAATTTGTATTCTATGAAATACGTATCCTGTACTTTCCTGAGCAAGAAATCTCTATGATATTTCACTTACACTTAATCCTTACTAATATTTAGCGAAAGTAAGTTTGTTTATTTGTTTGTTACGCTTTCACGCTTAAACCACCGAATCGATATCAAAACTTCTTTCACCAACGGAAAGCTATAATATCAGGGAGGATATAATAACATAGGCTATGTTTTATCCTGGTAGTCCCACGGGAACGAGCACTACGCGAGTAAGGCGCCTGAAAGCGAAGCGAGGGCGGGTTGCTAGTAAACACTATTATGAAAAATGCTCTCTATTATCACGGTATCTGCATGGAATTGGTTTGAAATGTATTCGTTCTGACAATATTTTGTTAAATTTCTTTTACATTTGAATTTAAAGCGTGTGTGGCAACATTATTAACCTGTTCTCGCCATTAGCACAATGAATCACGTCCCTGGACTAATATCAGTTAACGTCGTCGGGTTAATGAATGCGTTCCTGGTTGGTTGGGCTAGCGTTCCATCATAAAATTTAACAAGCCCTTGTAGTATATCCGGTCGATGGCCCTCCACGGCGCACCGGTGTGGGCGGAATCCATGACCGCCCGACTTAGGGCCCTTCTGTGGCGTCCACAGAAGGTCATGGCGGTCAGGATCATCCGCGGGTACCGCACGGTGGCGATGGAGGCGGCGTGCCTGTTGGCCGGGACTCCCCCGTGGGACCTGGAGGCGGAAATGCTCGCCGACTTGTATCGGCGGGTGTCGGGGGTGCGGGGGGGGGGGGGTGTTTCCCTGAGAGAGCTCACCGCCTGGCGCGTCGACGCCCGCCGAGACGTCATCGCCCGTTGGGCAGACCGGCTGGAGAGGCCTCGATACGGTGTTTGGACCGTGGAGGCCTTCGTGCTGATGCAGTGGTTGGAAAGGCGGCACGGGGTGCTCTCCTTCCGACTCGTACAGGTCTTGACGGGGCATGGATGCTTCGGCAAGCACCTGTACAGGGTCGCTAGGAGGGAGAGAACTCCGTCCTGCCACCACTGCGATTGCGACGAGGACACGGCGCAGCATACGCTCGAGGTCTGTGCCGCTTGGGCAGAGCCGCGTCGTGAACTCGTCGCAATCATCGGTGCCGATCTGACGCTGCCGACCATCGCTAGGGAGATGCTCGGCAGCATCAGGAATTGGGACGCGGTCGCAGCCTTCTGCGAGGCAGTTATCTCGCAGAAGGAGGCGGCAGGTCGCGAGCGCAAGGAGCACAGCCTCGATGATGCGACCCGCTGGCGGCGACTGGGGCGGCGCAGGGTATTCCGTCGGGCCGACCACTGATGACAAGTAACCCTGCTCCAGTGGTCGGCCGAACGACGAAGGCGACGTGGTGTTCGGGTGGGTTGCGGGTGTTGCGTACTTAAGCCCCTCTGTCGCCCCGGATGGAGTGGTGCGGAGGCGCGCCGACCACAGCCCAACCCAAAAAAAAAAAAAAAGACTAGTATCTTTAAATATTTCGTAATCTAACTTACGTAGTGCAATAAGAGCATCATCTCTTGTCGATATTATAAAGAAGTTATAAAAATACTGTACAGTTATTGTTAATTTATTGCTTTGTTGATTTATTCACATAAATATGAAACAGCTGACCAAAATCCTTTTTCGAATCGGGCAAAATGTTTCAATTAATGCTTTTATGAAATTTTCCGAACCATCACGGGGTCTGATACTATGTCTAGAAGATAACATAGAGATTTTCTTTATGATAGATATCTTAAGAAACGATCAAAGGAAATTCGGAATCTATGACTACAAAAGAAAGAAACTCAAAATAATTAATTGCACAGACGCCGTACACGCAGGACAACACTTTGTGCGATCCACTAATTGTTGTTCTGAGTGGATGTAATTTGTGTCCGTTAATTATATGTTTGTAAAATCCTCCGCAATACAAGGATTATTTCCTTAGTGCTGGGTATTGTATATAAAAAAATATATATTAATAGCCCTTCCAATTTGAAGGAGGCTCGAACAGAGGGATTTGTCTATTAAATGCTCATTTCATTGATCCATTGATTTTTGTACCTACTAATCACAAATTTATTGGTAATAGTAATAGATTATAAACCACAGATTGATATATGTAGTAGTTTATTTTAATAATACTTATTCACGTTTAAGTACTTAGAAATTTCAGGCAATGCCATTAAATGCCAGTTGTACAACAATTAACTTCGGTAGTTACTGTCTTCAAATATCTTCAGTAATATTTCTTGTTTTAACTGGGAAATAGTCGTAAACTGACTAACCGGATACAAGTACGTTTGATGCAGCAAATCTATGAAAATCGTTTAATTGTAGGCTATAACTACTGTCACTGAAACGAGCAAACTAGGTGCTCACTGTTTTTGAATGAGCTGTTATCATTTTTAGGGATCCGTACCCAGGGGTAAAAACGGAACCCTATTACTAAGACTTCGCTGTTGTCCGTCCGTCTGTTTGTCACCAGGCTGTATCTCAAGATCCGCGATAGCTAGACAGTTGAAATTTTCACAAACTATGTATTTCTCTTGCCGCTATAACAACAAATACTAAAAACAAAATAATATAAATATTTAAGGGCGCCTCCCATACAACAAAAGTGATTTTTGTCAATGGTACGGAACCCTTCGTGCACGAGTCAACTCGCATTTGGCCGAATTTTATTAGATTCATTTGCATTATACAGGATGTATCAGGTTATGGGGCAACTGGTCAAAAACCCATGAAAAAAATTTGAACGAAAAATATCGATTCGTTAAGGAATTAGAGACATGTAAACTTTTCAAATTTGTCATCGCTTTTTCGTGTAAAACTAATTGAAATATATACAGTCAATGATACTTAATACGCAACATACTCATACTTTGTTAAATGTTCATTAGAAATTGAATAAATCAATGATTACATTCACATAAGCAAGATAAACTTCGCTTTAAAACAGCTGATCGGCCTATGGCCGTTGACCGCTCGCGCGATCGTAGGTACAACCTACGATGTCATTGAAACGTTTGCGCAATTCTAAAGTCTAACTTTTTATTAGCTGCAGTAAAATGACGTTTTGTGGGTTGCCGGTTTTTGAAGAAAAATACATAGGGATGTAGCTAAATGAGTGAATCATAAATGAATAATCAGTTTGGTTTTTTTTTTGAGATTTAATATTAAGTTGTAATGTATTTTTTTAACCTATTATTATTACTATACTAGAGGATTGATCTTTTTTAGTGGAAGTATAGGGAGGTACATTCAAAATGAAACAAAAACGTCATAATAATGTTATTTAATTAATCTTTTTCGAAATCACTGTCGCTGTCGCTTTCGGTCACACTAATAACAAATCTATCTGTCACTTCATCTATAATATGATCGAGGTGGCACATTTTATCTTCCTCTTTAATAGTGTGAGACACACAGTCACTCCACTTAGCCGGTGTCACTTTCTTGATTCCTTCTTGGAATAAAGTTTTCACTTCTTGCATTTTATACGTCTTATTATTGTTTGCGACGTGACTCTTTACCTGCGCCCATACCAACTCAATGGGGTTCAATTCACAGTGATAAGGGGGCAGTCTTAAAAGTGTGATACCTTTTTGTGCAGCCATCTCGTCTACGGCATATTTCTCAGTATGATTTTGTTGTTTCACAATATCTATGAGAGTGGCCTTGACCATATTTGGTTCAAACGCAATATTTTTAGTAGTCAGCCACTCTTGAATTCGTGCTTTCGTCCACGACATCTTTGGGATTGTTTCGATCTTCCGAGAGTGATAGGGCGCATTGTCCATTACGACTACTGCATTCGGCTTGAGTTTAGGTAGAATACCGCCGAACCAATCCTCGAAACACTCCGCGTTCATTTCATCATGGTAGTCTTCTGTACCTTTCTTTGCTTCAAACATAAGAAGTCCGTCGACCAGGAAGCCTTCTTCTCCGCCTATGTGACTAATTATGAGTCGTTTGCCCTTTCCTGTGGAATTTTTTAATCCCGTAGTCAGGCCGTCTAAAAATGCCTGTCGAGAAGATTTAATACTTCCGTCAATCCAGGTTTTTTTTGTAGTATGACCTGAAAAGAACAAAAAAGAATCATAAGTTTCGACATCAAAACAAAAAGGGAACAAATAGAAGAAACTAAGAGTTGACACGTACCAGCGTTGACCCAGGTCTCGTCTTGCTAATATATGTATTTTCCCTCCCTACGATATTGTTTAATTAAACGCAGGTAGCGCTGGCGCCATGATATGATATCTTGTCTATCAATAAGCACACTCTTGCGTGATCGAGTAGCGAATTCGAAATTAAGATGCTTCATAATTTTTCTCAATATCTCTTTCTAGAAGTTGGGCAATCCTGGGTCATCATTTATAACTTGCAGCACCTAAAAATGATTAAAGTTATTACCTAATTGGTTAAGATTACACATGGGATGGGAGAAAACATACATAACGTATAATAAAAAGATGAGTGACGACATGTGTAAACTAACTTGCGATGGTGGGTATTTCATTTCTATGAAAGAACTGATGTACAATTCGTCTAACAGCAGTGAATGTGAAATCATCAAGTTTATCTTTAAATGTAAGTTTTGGGCCCGTTTTTTCGGGAGGTTTTGGTGATTCGCTGTCGTTCTCCTTGTGCTCCTTTAAAGCGGAATAAACTGTGCGGACGGATATTCCCAAGACTTCAGCCACCTTGTTAACGCATTCACTTGTTTTTGGAACTTCAATGTTTGATTCTGAAGATTTCACTTCAAACACATATTTGTAAACGTTTTGGACCCAAAGTTTTTCAGTTGCACTTAGAGCTACACGTGGGCTTTTTTTCTTAGGAGATAAAAATGTGTCTCCATCTTGCGATGTGCTCGGCACAGCATCCATGTCTTCAATGTATCAAACAAAAAAAAACTAACACGATTAACGAAAACAGGTAATGAAAAACAAACACAACGTAACATAAGTTTAACAATAATGATAACAAAAACGACGCGCAGTGGGCAAATCAAAGTTATTCATGCACTCAAAACAGAAGTATGAAGCCGAATGAGCGAATGACAACCGAAACAAAATGGCGGTCAAGCGTCATCGTAGCACCGTAACCAAAAACCAGTACTACCAACTTGAGAGAGCGTTTTCTTGAGTGTTACCTTGTATATGTCTAAAAGGATCAACGTTTATACAGCCTTTTATTTACATTAATATTAAATAGAATTTAGTATGATCATTATGAGTCAGCTATGGTACGATTAGATATTCTGTAATATTTGTGAACTGAATCACATCCCTATTGAGATTAGGCTGTCAACATTATTTTACGGAATGACATTTAGAAACGTCATTTTACTGCAGCTAATAAAAAGTTAGACTTTAGGTACGAATGAATGAAATTATACTGGCGAAGCTTTACATGCCTACATGTATTTGGTCTGTACATGCCTACATAATACGTAACATTTAAGGCGTAGACTCTTAGACACATTTTTTGAGATCACTATAACTTTTATGTTATATTGTTTTTTGTGTAATGTACATTCTAATTACGATCTATGACCGTTAAACTACAACATACTCGAACATTTGCCCCATAACCTGATACATCCTGTATATTGACAAATTTCATACAAATTTGTTACTACCACATATTGTAATAGCAAACTTTTTACAACGAATGAATTTATGTTTATTTACGAAGAATATAACGAATTTACAATTATTTCTCATTATTATTTGCCCAATACCTATGCTAATATATATATTTTATAGCAAATTACCTTTCACTTACACAGACTAATACAGAAAGCGTTTTCAAATGTGACTAGCAGTTCCTCAAATTAGTGCGTTCAAACTTATAAATTCTTCAGCTTTATATTTAGATAAATATAGGATATGCTATATCATAATCACCATGCTCTTATCCCAGTTACTTGAGACCGGCGCAATATTTACCTTCACTGTGGGTAGATATTGCAAAAGTTTTGGCAATGGTTTTATGACCCTTTTTTTTGGGGCGGGTGGGTTACGGTCGGCGCACTCCTCGCTCCGCTCCGTCCAGTGCGACAGAGGGGCGTAAGCACGCACACCCGTAACCCACTCGTGACACGTCGCCTTTGTCTTTGGGCCAACCACCGGAGCAGGGTGACTTGTCGTTAGTGGTCGGCCCGACGGAATACCCCTTGAAGAGTATCCTCTCCTCGACCGACGTTCTCATGGTTGGTCATAAACCTGCCGCCAGCTTGACATAAGTCTTAGGCATATAATTATTTCCGCGTGTATTCGCGCCCGGAGGGCCTACACCCGCAGCCGGTGACGCCATCCCGACGTGGAGCGGGAGGGCCAGCTCTATGAGGGCTACCGCAATGCGCGGTCGGCCTACCGCAATGCTGGACGGTCTCGACCGTGACCCCTGGGGTCGCCCCTATCGCGCGGCGCTGAATAAGCTCCGTGCGCGGCACACCCCTCCTCCACCTCCTCACCGAGACTCTCCAGCCCGGCCTTCTCACCCGAGTCGTCGAGGACCTGTTCCCACGGCGGGCGGAACACACGCCCCCGATCATGGCTTCGCCAGGCGCTGACCGGGAGAGTGACGATGAAAGTGTTCCACCCATCACGGAACCCGAGATGGGGATGGCGGTGGCGCGCATGCGCGGCAAATCCATCGACCCCGGGCTCGACGGTGTTCCAAACCGTGTGCTGGCCCTGGTCCTCGACCATCTGGGTCCCCGTCTCGGAGGGCTGTTCGACGCGTATTTGGCGTCCGGGCGGTTCCCTGGATGCTCGAAGAAGGGAAGGCTGGTGCTCCTGCCGAAGCCGGGGCGGTCTCTACAGTCGGCCTCGGCCTACAGGCCCATAGTGCTGCTCGACGATGTGAGCAAGCTACTGGAGAGGGTGGTAGCTGCCCGCATCAAGCGGCACCTCGTCAGCACGGGGCCCGATCTGTCGGACGCCCAGCTTGGGTTTAGGAGAGGTCATTCGATAATCGCGGCTCTGTTGCGCCTGAAGGCCGTGGCGGCTGAGGCCGTCACTGGCGGGGGAGTGCAGTTGGCGGTGTCCCTGGACATCGCCAACGCATTCAATAGTCTGCCATTCAGCTGCATCAGGGAGGCGCTCCGGTATCACGGGATCCCAGCTTACCTGAGGCGGCTAGTGGCAGACTATTTGGAGGGGCGCAGCGTCCTCTGCACCAACCGAGCAGGGGACATCATGCGAACGCCCATGATGTGCGGTGTCCCACAGAGGTCGGTCCTCGGACCCACCCTGTGGAACATCGGCTACGACGTGCGTGCTTACGCCCCTCTGTCGCCCCGAACGGAGTGGTGCGAGGAGCGCGCTGACCGCAACCCACCCCCAAAAAAAAGGCATATGATTATTCACTAAATGACTTCAGATAGAGTTGGCCCAGGTTTATGTGTAGGTCTTAATCGTCTTATACGACGCCCACGAGCAATGTAAGTGTTGATACTATTCGAGGCAAATGCCATATCACCACTCTTGTCGTACGAGTTGGCAATCGCCTTTGCTGTTGTAAGATTCCCAAGAAAGTACTTTTAATTATTCTTCTGGTAATCGCTCAGCCGGTTTTTACAATTCCACGGGCAAGTAAAGAACGGTAACATATTGTATCATCAGGGTAACGCTGATAAATAAATATGTCAGTGGACTTCTAAATTATTTATATTTCATTCGATAAATAAAACTAACGGTAATTATTAAAAATGTTAGTAATTAATTGCATTATACTGCCCCAAGGATGTGGTGCTGTACAGTTTGGCAGAATGCCCAGCACGGCGCAGCGCTGTGAATATATGACGTCACTACAGTGTGGGCAATATCTCGCATATATACATACTACAGAGTCGTTTGGGAATTTATTAGACCTACGGTGTAAAGTTGTTATATATGTACATAGATTAAGATCGGTCGTCACTTCCATTCCACAGTTTGACACAGCGTAGTGTTAGAGGAAGCTCCATGGTGACCTGGGCAAGCAATGTATCTGTTAATAAAAAGTGCCGTCAAGGCAAGCATCTCGCGGTTGCGTTACTATCCCTTAAATTTTTGAATAAGTCGAAAGAAACCTTTTTAACCCACTCGCACAAGTTTACGGTTTTAATATGTTGCAATTTACATTATTAAGTGTTGAAAAACTAACAACCCATCTTGAGGGTTGCAAATATGTGCTAGATAATATCAAACTTGTCATGCGAATGAAATTGTGTATGAGCATTCTTTGAATTGTTTAAAAAGTATATCTAAAGAGCCGGAATATTCTAGGTTGTAGGTATCGGCCAAACGAATATATAACAGTCTTGACGCTCTATGGCAGTGCGAACACAACAGACTTTTATTTTTGTTTTTTATTGCAAACGGTGGCAAACGACCAATAAGTGCACTTGATGGTAAGTGACGCTGCTGTTCATGGACCTTTATTAGGCCGCTGCCTACCGAGAAGAAAGTTTAGGCAGTGGGAATACGTGCAATGAGATTCGGTGATTTAGTATCACCGAGCATTACCGAAACCCACCACTCCAAAACACTCTCAGAAAGTAGAAGTTGTATGTGTTTCAATGTCAACATTATGAAGATATGATCACAGATCTCTGTAATTAAATATAAACTATATGTGGTACTTAAAGTTTTTTTTTTTATTTATCTTAACAAATATTTATTATTTAATTTATTCAAATCGTCTCCATAGCTCGTCATACATATTAATATTATTATCTATTTCCGATTCACGGCTATCTCCCAAGGCAAGATACCCGGTCCTTTGAAAGGCTTACATGGGGATATGGATCCAACACGCAGAGGCCTTTGGAGAAATTTAATGTAAAAATGGGATGGGACGTCTACCGATGACACTCCACGTCTGCACATAACACACGTGGACTGCCAACAGTAGGTGTAAAACTATTGTGTGATGATGGTATCTAATAACTGTTTATGGGTTTGGAGGTTTGATGGACTGGCTAAACTAAAAACTATTGATTGAAAAACTGTCATCTGCCTTCAATACCTTTATCGTCTTGAACTTTGGCAGACGGTGACTCGCCAACTCACTGAATGGGCTCCCCCAAACGGTCGCCACAGACACACAGGCCATACGGGCAACAGGGGGACAACATTGGTGCAAGTGGCTTGGGGTGTCGAGCGGTGCGGCGCCGGTTTCACCATCGCAGTGGTTTCCCCGTAGTTATGCCCTTGAAAATGACACTTCCACCCCCGAGCATATAGCTCTGGCGACCCCTCTCTGACCAGCCGTTTAAGGCAAGCCGGAGTTGAGAATCCTGCGGGCACTCTTCGGTTTCCACTCCAGCCAGCCAATAAAGGCCAGCTGGATACGAGGCCCTGGCCGACTCTCTAGGGCACTCAGGACCGCAGTGTCGCCACTCACATTCAGCACGTCACAAGCTGCCCTGCGGTTTATTGGCTTTTCTATAAATCTTGTGATACATTTTTTCTTTTATACCAAAAGAACTTTCAGAGCCATATAATGTTCCTCCGAGGTTTGCGTTAGTCTCATAGTGAGATAACGACTGGCCCAGAGGGTTTTATATTATCTATGTTATTATTCATATTCTGAATCATAATGGTATAATAAATGATATAACAATGATTATATATTATTTCAAGGTTTTTTTTTAAAGAAGCCGTAGAATGCCTTTATGCTTGCTGCTGATTCAAAGTATAAATAACTCGACTCGACTGATATATTTAATATGATTAGCTTTAGGAACGCAAGGCCCTTACTTCTCGTGACTCGCTGCCGTGGCGGTGTCAAGGAAAGACAAGGCGCCAACGTGCGAAACTCCCTCCGCCACCTTGAATGACGACAGAACGTAACCAGATAGCCATGTGTTCGGGTGTCGAGGATACGATGTCATCATATGATCCATCCGGCACGCCTAAAAACGTGGAAGGGGACGCTGTGATTTTAGAGGGTATTCCGATCGCTCGAGCCGGCCGGCCGGCGAGTCCCACGTCGTCTGTCACTAACAAAGGCCAATATATTTCCGTAAATATATTTCCAGAGCGTGAACAAAAAGAAAGAAAAAATTCGATGTAAAGCCCTTAGTCGTCTTTTACGACACGCACGAGCAGTCCGTAAGCCTACCTGAGATGCTGGTGACCGGACCGAAGATTTAGTCCGGCATCCGCGGAGAGATTAGCCTCGCGACGGCGATCGGCGTCCCGGTAGAGGACGTCGACGGGAGAGGCTACTCCCTCGGGGTATTCCGTCGCTAGTCAGATGTATTGGCATAGGGTTTTATGTTGAGTTTTCCTTCTCTTGCATAGATATTATCTGCATATTATATCTGTTAGTCGTCTATTATGATACCTACGGGCAAGGCAGGGTGGTGAATTATATTCTTACTTCGTCACCACACGGATCTCTTTATTTTTACTATAGTGTACTTGTGTTTTTTTTATTTAGTTGATGAGTCAGCCACCCAGTTTTTTTATAGATATAGATAGCCTAAGTTGGATAAAGCAAATAAAACATGAAACGAGAATAAACTTAATAAATATTTTTTTTTTTAATTAAAGACTATACCCTGCACTAAGGTATTCTTGCATTGTTAGGGACTTTACAAACATGTAAATTAACGGACACAAATTACATCCAGACTCAGAACAGTAATTGTGCATCGCACCAAGTGTTGTCCTGCGTGGGATTCGAACCCCCGACACTGGCGCGGTAGGTCTATATCTTAACCACTACGCCATTTATGCAGTCAGGCAAATATGACTGCTTTATAAAGTATTCTACGTGGCGTACATTTATAAGGAGTAGTATAGTGAGATACTGCTATGAAATAAGAGATTTTTGATTAATATAAGAAAAGGCTAGCTAGCTACTTTAATATATAGTGGTTAACACCTGTGATGGATAGTTAAGGATTGCTGAAGCAATTACATAAACCAAAAGTAACGTTGACGTGGCATAAATACTTTTTAAAGTCCTCTCGTGACTATAAATGCTGAAACGTACCTATAGAAAACATCGGGATAATAAAAGCAAAATTGAAATTCGAAAAAAAACCAAAATTATTTCAATTTCACCATTATTATCATTCTGCTCTTATCCCATTTACTTGTGGTCGACGCAATATGTAGCGCACTCTTCTACCATCATACATATTGCAAAGTTTTATCGATATTTTTATGGACGGCCCTCTGCCTTATGCCAACCCTTCGTAGGGATGTGATTGTTGACGAGACGATGTAGAGTTCTTAATCATGAGTTACGACACCTATGAGTAATGTAAGAATTAGGAGTATTCGTAGCCGCCACCATACAGCAGAGTTCTATAACATACTGATTATGTTTTTAAAAATCTTTAAATATGATGGAGTTAAATTATGACTTTTATAACTATTAAGTGTTAAATCCACTAGAAGAAAAATCTCGCACCTGCGAAAGCGCTGATAAAGTCTAGTTAGAAAAACCTATAAAAATATAGATAGTAAAGATGTGATGCCTTCCTTAATGAAAAAATAGATAGCCATTCCTTGTCTATAGAGCCATATAAATATAGATCCATATTAGAATGTAATCAAAACTTTCATTGCAATAACCAACTAGATACGGTTACGCTTATAATAGATTACTTTGAAGTTCTCAAGTAGTTCAAGGAATGAGTCAGCCGCACTAACGCACTCAGCTCACACCATATAAACCTACAAAATTGCTTGCAATACTTATTTATCGAACATGTTCGCTATTTATTTTATCCACATTCCTGCAAGAAATGGTACAGACATGCCTATAAACCAACAAAAGCAAATCTAAACCAGACGCAAAAAAAAAACTAAATAAACACTAAAATCGTGTTTCATCGCGCTCTAAAACGTTAGTATAAGCTATAAAGAGTTGTAAAAGTAGGGCATATAAGCTATAGTGTGAAGAAAAGTATTTATTTTAATATATATACAAACATCCGTCAATGTTCACGGCTTGCAGACTGAATTTCAGCAGCCCATTTTTCGGATGATATTCGGTGTGGGTATTTCGGTAATGTGGAGCACTGACGGCGGTAAACGGCACGGATACTGGAATATTTTATGCTACTTTAGCGCATAAATTTCAATAGAATGTTCGTTGTATATCGTTTTTGACTATGTCATGATTAAAATGTATACTGATTTAGAAATCAATGACTGTCTAGTTATTTCTGTGGCATGTGTAGATGACTGCTTATACCGGATAAATAACACCTATTTATTGTTTTTTTTTTTTAGTTTGCTATGAATAGTGAGCCTGAAGATTGGAATTAGGTCTTGTAGATGACAATATACAACATGTTCGCCTATCGAGCAACAATATATGGCTACACGAGAGGACAAGGTTTTTGTTGACCAATGTTTGTTTTATCTTTCCTAATCCCTTCGTGAACAAAGACGAGAAATTAAAAAGAAATTTGAAACTATATTACCTACCGCAGTCCTTGCAGATCTAGTACAAGTTTAGTAGCTCTAAACAAAAGTTATGAATTAATTATTATAAATAATTAATTTACTGTCATTATCTAAGGTACCGTATGATATTGGCCACCATTGACTTTTTACCATCGATAGCCCTGAAATATCGATTAGAAATTTTCACTTCCGGTTTACTATACGTAAAAAACTGCAAATTTAGAATTTGACAAAAAAATTAAAAACATCAACTTTTTAACTATAAGAAACAATACTCTTTAGTTTTATTTACCAATTAATTAATACAGATAGTAAGCTTCCAAAAATTCATGATTTCATTCGTAGTAAATTTTCAAAAGCTCATAACTCAGCAATAAAGCATCATACGAAAAAAAAATTGTGTGTACACATCCACGTCTACTAGAAGTATAACTGACCAGAGTATAAACAAAATTCACGACCTCACTTTTTTTTGGTTGTCCGCTTGACTTGAAATGCCCCATATATAAGAATGAAAGAACGACCATTTTCATCACGCGGTCGATGTCTACTGTTGGACATAGGACTAATGAAACTCCCTTCCTGGAATTCTTCCCTTCACCTTAAATGCCACGCTCGATAGACAAACATGATTTAAATTAATTAGTTGTATTTAATTATGTTGGGAAAGGACTTCATTACGAGTTTACCTATCTAGCAGTCTTGGAGTGATGCAATGTGAAGCTGCTAAATCCTTTTATTCAACATTCTTAAAAAGAAAACTACATTTATATTCCTAGATAACTAAAGAACAAAAACAATAAACAACAGAAAATAAGAGGATACTGTACCAAAATCTAAACCTTTTTAAAAAACAAGAGTTTACCTCTTTGTGTTAGCGGTATAAAATATAGGTTGCTTAAAGTGAAGTCCCGTGTACGATGACTCACCGACGCCTGAATTGGATTCGTACTGTCCGGACCATCCTTTACAGTTTTACAACATTCATGTTTATGGTAGAGTTCTTTTTTTTATTGCAAACTGTAGCAAACGAGCAGACAGTACACCGGATGGTAGGTGTTACTGCCTTGGGACCTTTGCAAGACTGCTGCCAACCGCGAAAAAAATGAAGGTAGTGTGAAGGCGTGCAATGGGGTTCGGTGATACTAAAGGCATCACTAAAACCCACCACACGCAAACACTCTCAGAAAGTTGGGCTTTCGGCTCTCACGCTCACCGAACGAAGCGCAGTGACAAATTGCTACTACTCGGACGTCGATTTTCTGCGAGAGTGTGGTACTACCCCGGACGGACCGGCCCGCGGCTGTAGACAGACAACTGGCAACAGCGTGGTCCTGCCACTATTAATCATATCTTGACGTTCAAATACGTAGATCATCTACATGCGAAGGTCAGAAATACGCAGTACATTTATATGTGATGGATGGTCAGAGCTAAAATTATTCGTAGAACCTCGTAGCACGCCTACGGATGACATACCCATCAAATTTAATATTCTGTTCCAATATAATATAAGACAATTGTAATGGTGCTCGTGTCATCTGACCGATATCTATCGTTAGATATAGCTATCCCCGAAGGGGTATAATGCCATAATTACCATTCTTGACAGGCGGGTTGATAATTGCAATTAATGTTTAAGGCAGTATTTTACGTGTGGTGATGGACTAAGAATACAATTCTCCACTCCCTTTCTTGCCCGCCGGATGTCGTAAAGTAAGTCGTAAAAACTAAGGAATTATAATATGCAGATAACCTTAAGCAAGAGATGGAAAACTTGAAATAAACCTTTTGTCTTAGCGTTGCGTAATTCGAATCACTTAATTCGAATAACTCCAATAAGACTATTGACTCGTTCATTCGAATCGCCGTTGACCGAAACCGAATCAATTCGTTAACTCGTAGGTAGGCACTCGTAGCGCAGGCGGCCGCGGCGGCGCGGCGCGGCGATCAGTCGACTCGGTTTGATAGGACATTCGTTCGTTGATTTGTTTTCTATTCGTTGATTCCTTTTCTGTCCCTCGCGCGATTTAATGTTTTCTTGCTTTTGTTGACTGCTCGTTTACGTAAAGTTGATTTATCGGGTAATTACTAATTAGAATCAGACTTTATTTAAAAAAAAAAGTATTTTGTTTTGTATATGATTTTATTATTACTTTTTGTTATTTAGTATGCTGATTTTAATCATAACAATAAAAGAGTATTGTCATTACCTACGTGGTTAAAAGTCAATATTATATACCTATAAGTCCCCTTTCCGTAACCAAATACCGAGCAAACTGCTGTAACTCAAAATTTCGACTCATTCGTAATGAAAAAACCGATCCACAAAAAAAACTCGCTGGAATAATAATGTAAACGAATTATAACTCGCCAACTCGGCTTCACAGGCGGATGACTTGACATACGAGTACGAATTTGACTATAATCCTGACGTGACGAATGTGACGATTCGAATCAATTCGAATTGCGATTCGAATAGTAATTTTAATTCGATTGATTCGAATTGAAAAAAAAAGCAATTCGTCATCGCTGTTTTGTCTAGCGGGATGCAGTAGGTCAATTTTCCAATTATTTTTTCTATACTGGAGGAAACTCGAGCCTAGTAGTATGACGCATAAGAGCTAAAATGACACCTTCTTATTCTTAAACAATTGGCGACATGATATCGTGTGCGCTTATAATTTCATTATCAGCTCTAAGAGTGCGGGCACGATTTTATATTATGTTACTAGCAACCCCGACCTTGCTTTGTTTCGGTTTCCGTCGCCTTACCCGCGTAGTTCCCGTTCCCGTGGAAATACCGCGATAAAGTATACATATACATATACTAAATGACATCATTTAGGGATAATGTAACATTCTAATGGTGAAAGTACTATCGAAATTCGACCAGTAGTTTTTGAGTTTATTCGTAATAAACTCTTTATAAAAAAGGGTTTAATTTCAAAAAATCCTTTCTTAGTGAGTTTCTACGTCACGCAAAGAAACCATTGTCAAAATTTAATGTTTCTGGCTTCAGTAGTTTCGGCTTTGTGATAAGTCAATAAACTGACGTCTTTCTACCTATACTGCACCCTTAGAGGATGAAAATGAACAAACGCTGAAACACGTGTTTATTTATTTTTATTAAAGAGTATTTTTGCTTAATTTGAAGACAGTAGCTAAAGAATTTTTTCTTTCCAACAGACTTTGCTTTTGCGTTTCACCCCCTTAGGGGTGGAATTTCAAAAAATCCTTTCTTAATGAGTGCCTACGTCAAGAAATGAAACTACGGTCCAACTTTTAATTTTCTAGCTTCAGTAGCTTCGTCTCACTCTGTTCCTTTACATGTATATTATTGTTAACGCCCCCGCAACACGCCTTGTAGGTGGAATTTCATAAAATCTGTTCTTAGTTGACCTCTAATCAACGAAAGGAATATTCCTGCCAAATTTCAAGTCTGTGCGCCTTATGATTCCTGAGAAATGGTGATGAGTCAATATATCGCTGGAAATCTCTAAATAAAATATTATTTTAAGCATGCAGAAACGACAACCTTAAATTAAATATATGTTAAGTATAAATTAAATGTAAGTTAAGTATATAGATGGCGCACTGTTTACCTAAATACCGATCTCGCCTATCGAATATTCTATAGAATATATGTAGAATAATTATTTATGCGATGCGTGAATGATTATAAGCCTTGATTTCATTTTTGTTCGTTAATTATATATATGTTTATAAAGTTATACAAGGTTTTCCTGGTATACAAGGATTTAATTTTTATATTGTCAAAATTCCATAGACAATACGAATTGCTGTCCATACTTCTGACATATTCAATGAATGAATTTTTTCTGGAACTAAGCCCAGATACCAAATCTATTATTTTATTTTGAATGTCGCATTGTCAAGCGTGGCCGCTGTCATGTTGTAAATTTATGTCTCATCATCTTGCTCTTATCCCAATTACTTGGGGTCGACGCAATATGTCATCTGTTTTGACATATTGCAAAAAGTTTCGGCAATGACTTTTATGACCGGCCGCCTGCCTGACGTCAACCCTCCTTGGGAATGTAATCGTTGACCCAAATGGTACCAGATGGAGTTGGTCCGGGTCAATCTATAGCTCTTAGTCGTCTTTTACGACACCCACGAGCAAAGCAAGGGTTGGTAGTATTCGAAGCCGCTACCACACAGCATATACATATTTATTTTTATTGTCATAATAAGCATTTATACTCGTTCCAACCATTTATTTTACTTTTGACACATGCTTTAGGACGGAACTGTTTCATTATACGCAATTATTAACTTTGAAACGAGTGAACAGAGAAATATATAAACTGCCCAATAATATTTATATATCTTAATTATTACCCACTAAATACATTAATATGCCGTAAATAGTTCTATTCATAAAATTTAAGTAATAATTCATTTCCGTTATAAAAAAAGTTACGTTCTATCGCATCTAGTGACAGGATCAAAAGTATTCGGTGCAAACTAATGAATCGCAAATAATCGATTACACTTATTTGCAGTTAAGTCAGCTGACAACTGAGTTTTGAATTGTTGTAATAGACAACACGTTAAAATTGTATCAGGGAGATATAAAAATCTTCTCATCATACCTATAACATGAAATAAAACAACCAAAATATTTTAATATTATTTTATTATAACGAATCGTCGGATTCTTCATACGAACTCGAATCGTCGCTTGAATCATCTGCAGTGTTTATTATTAACTCTTGTGTAGGTATGTTGTCAAATTCAATTTCCCGATCCCAATCAGAGAATATTATATTTTTTGTCTTGTTGACGACACTCGCCCAGTTTTCAGGCGTCACACTAGCACATGCGTTTTTTAAAAGTTCAAGCATTTTATTTGCTGTGAAAGGAGGAGTTGTATTGTTTCTTGCGGCGTGTCCTTTGACTTGTGCCCAGATCATTTCAATTGGATTATATTGACAGTGGTACGGAGGAATTCTGATTACAACATGCCCACATTCTGCTGCCATTTCGTCGATGACATATCGTTTTGGCTGCTTTTTACTTTTTAATATTTTAAGTAATTCTACTTTTAGTAGGGATTCGTCCACATCTTCCCCATTATCACGAAGCCAGTTTATAATCTCGTGTTTTTTGTTGGCCTGTGTTGGCATTTTATTAATTTGGCGAGAGTGATAGGGTGCATTATCAATAAATATTGTTGATGGCATTATCAATAAATATGTATTTAAGCAAAAATAAAATATCCGTGTTAAATCGATTAAAAGTTCTTCCTGACTAAAATCGATTATTACAAAACATAGTATCCGTAATACATTGGTACAACACTAATTGATCAGAATTCGACCTGCCAAAAGTAAAATAAATGGTTGGAACGAGTATAGATGTCCAAAGCTCAAAACCGGATATTCATAGATGTAGCTATACCTATCAACACTTTTTATTTACAATACAAGATTTTCATTGATTGTATTTGAATTATAATAGAAAATCACAATTATAAAAATAAAGAGTTTTATCGATAAAAACCTACGGACTTTATCGTAAGCGTGACAGCACTAGGGACAACTGTCACAGAGATCATCCTATATTTTATGGACTATAGTGCATGTCAACAAGCTTTTATCTTTAGGTGATAATAAATCTGTGTTTTGTCGAGTCATCTTTGAGCAGTCCTATCATCCGATAGAGGCGCTGCTCCAAATTCCATACAAATTGGTCTCGATAACGATACGAATACCTTGACGCAAATGTGCTAACAACACAGGACTTTCGACACTCTGAATATGCTTACTATTCCAACATTTTGTTTTAGAGTTCCGTAGCCAAAAGCTAAAAACGGGACCCTATTACTAAGACTTCGCTGTCTGTCCGTCCGTCTGTCTGTCACCAGGCTGTATCTCAAGAACCGCGATGGCTAGAAAGTTGCAATTTTTACAAATTATGTATTTCTGTTGCTGCTGTAATAACAAATACTAAAACTAAAATAAATATTTAAGGGGTGTTCCATACAACAAACATCTTATATCTTTAAACGAGCAATTCTTGTATATATATATATATATATATATATATTCAGGATCTCAGAAACGGCTCCAACGATTTTGTTGAAACTTAGCATACTAGAGGTTTCGAGTCCAAAAAATCGATCTAGCTAGGTTTTATTTATAGAAAATGTTGTTTTGTCCGTGTTTATAGCAAAACAATACAATGACATTAAATTTTAAAAGAATATGATTTCAAATTTCGTTGTCAACGTCATGAGTTACGATAGCTCAGTTGGGAAGTTGACCGGTTCTAATTTTGGTTTTTTTGCCTTTCAAACAGCGTCGGTTCGAATCTCGGTGTTATTATTATTCTCTTTTTGTAATTTTTTATATATTTTTCATTATTTATTTTTTATTAATATATATCTAAATAAATTCGACAAAAATATTCCGAGCGAAGCTCGGTCAACCAGATATTATAACATTACGTGCGCCCCTCCGACTCGCACTTAGCCGGTTTTCTTCATTGCTGTTATAGTCCATAAAATATAGCTTGATCTCTGTGACAGATGTCAACGAAATCAACGAAGTAAGTTTGAACGAGCGACATGCTTACAATTTCATTTTGTATTAAATATATTTTCATTCTTTTCGTGCCAGTTTTATTGCAACTGAATTGTAATATATTATAAATATAAAAATATTAATATTCATGCCTAAAATGTACCTCGTAAGTACTGAAATACCTAGTAAACATTTTATACATAAATGACGCTTATGCACGTACAAGCCCCTGCTAGACTGAAAACGAAAAAGAGATGGGACAGTCGATATACCTAAATCGATAATCGATCTTTATTAAATTATTCATAAAAGAAATAAACCCAATACAGTACCTATATAAAACTTTCAACATAGTTTTTACAATTAAAACAGACAGTTACATTATAAAATACATAAATTGAATTAATTAAACATTAAAAAAAAACTTTTCGTCTCAGAGTAGATGATAATATTATGTACGCATTATCGTCAATAAACTCGACATATTTATTTATAAAACA
Organism: Lymantria dispar; assembly: GCA_032191425.1. Taxonomy (NCBI): domain Eukaryota; kingdom Metazoa; phylum Arthropoda; class Insecta; order Lepidoptera; family Erebidae; genus Lymantria; species Lymantria dispar. The sequence goes on along the minus strand of CM063457.1, from coordinate 15,948,588 downwards.
GTCGTAATTGATTGATCTAACGACTGTCCCTTTTTGGTAAAAAATGATAAATGTTCTAAAAGGAACGCTCCAGTGATGACGATAATAGTGACCTCGACTTTAATTGTACTCCTTTTGAATAATTAAAACAGTCAAAAAACACCTTTTGTTTAAAATAAATTCAAAAAGATTTTCATTTATTGTATTTTAATTACAATAGAAAATCACAATTATAAAAATAAAGAGTTTTATCGATAAAAAAACTGCAGACTTTATCGTAAGCGTGACAGCACTAGGGACAACTGTCACAGAGATCATCCTATATTTTATGGACTATAGTAACAAACGAGTAAACAGCATAGGTACCTGTCGGTAATTGATACTGCCGCTCCTAGACCTTTGCAAGAATGCTGCCTACCGCGAAAAAAGTAAAGGGAGTGTGAATGCGTGTAATGTGGTTCGGTGATACTAAAAGCATCACCAAAACCCACCAGACATTACTATTAAATTAATTGTAATGATAATTATATATAATCATAATTGCTAATTGAAATAATTGTTTTACGTGTGGTGACGAAGTAAGAATATAATTCACCACTCCCTATCTTGCCCGTGTATGTTGTAAAAGACGACTGAGGGATGTAATACGCACATAACATTTGTGCAAGAGAAGGAAAACTCGAAATGAAACCATATACCAACATGACTGACCAGCATGGTATAGTAGGTCAAATTCTCACCCATTATAGAGGAGGCCCGAGCCCAGCAGTGGGATGTATGTGAGCTGCGGCGATGATAATGATGGTGATGAAAGTAATAATAATTGTTTAGCTTATACATGGTGTAGATTATTAAAATTTCAACACAATTTAATTTTTATGAAATACTAGCAACCCGCTCTCGCTTTGCTTCGGTTTTAGTCGTTTTACCCGCGTAGTTCCCGTTCCCGTGGGAATACCGGGATAAAATATAGCCTAGTTTACGCCCTGATATTATTATAGCTTTCCATTGGTGAAAGAATTTTTGAAATCGGTTCAGCCGTTTTGAAGATTACCCGGAACAAACAGACAGACAGACAAACATTTTTTAATCTGTATTTTAGGCATAGGTGTCGTGCAAATAACCGTGTGAGCATGAAATAAGCCTATTATTTTGACATTACAAACAGACACTCCAATTTTATTTATTGGTATAGATAAATTAAATAAATTGCATCCACAAGGTGTTGTAAAAAACGACTAGTAGTTTTACATCCTGAGCCAACAGCTAGTACCGTATTGTGAACGATTACATTCCCTAAGAGAGTTGATGTCAGTCAAGTGCGTGGTCAGTCATAAAACGATTCCCAAAAATTTTGCAAAATGTACGATGGAATAAGCATACATATTACGTCGACCCCAAATCATTGGGATGAAGATAGGATGAGGATTATTATTTTATGATTTACCTTACAGTTTTATATTTCCTCCAGTATATGTGTATGGTAGGCATATTTATTAAGTGACAAAGCTAATATATAACTTAAAGGAAATCATTCATTTTGAACAGTTAATATTTATTTCAACCATATTTATTAAGGAACTGGCAATCCGCCCTCGCTTCGCTTCAATTTCAGTCGCCTTTTTTTTTTGGGGTGGGCTACGGTCAGCGCACTCGTCGCCCGGCTCTGTCCGGGACGACAGAGGGGCGACGCGCGGCCCCGTAACCCACCCGCGACACGTCGCCTTCGTCGTTGGGCCGACTACCGGTGCAGGGTTACTTGTCGTCAGTGGTCGGCTTGACGGAATACCCCTTGAGGAGTACCCTCTCCTCGACCGACTTCCCGCCGCTGTTCGGAGGTCGGTCGTCGTCGCGCGGTCGGCCTCTCGGCGGGTGACGGATTAACTCCTCGGTCCGGTTTCAGTCACCTGGCCCCCGCACTTAAAATCTCGGTTTCGATTCCGGACCGGAAAAATTTTATAGGGGTTTCTTAAAAAGAAATATATTAGTTAATTAATTTATTTATTTCTTGAAAGGAAAAATATTATACTAAAATATTATTAAAATCGGGCCAACCGTTTGGAAGATTACCCGGAGCAAAAGACAGACTTTTTTAAAGTGATTGCGTATCATGTAAATAATCATGTGAGCATACAAAAAGAAACGTATTATTTTGATATTACACATATTACCTATTCAATTTTATTTATTTGTATAGATATAAATATATTAAAAATCTCTCTCGGCAATTCTAAAGAAGAATTCAAATAATAGTTATTAGTAATCTATTAATGTAAATAAATCATGTTAATAGCTTAAGATTATAGCACATAGTCTCCTATTTAATATTTCTTAAATATATTTTTTTTGTACGTGGATCAATTTGCTATAATAGTCGGCAACCTTTGGCAACGTTACGGTTTATAACAAACTAGAAACAGATATTTATTATAAACTATAAAGATAATATGCAATCTAGTGTGGCCTTCCTTAAACATATTATTATTATAATATAATTGCTTTTGACTTGGCAACCGTAAACGCTGACGTAAGCATACTGGCCTACATTTTTTTGTGTTACTATAGTTGTTAATCTGTCATGACTATTACATCTTTACCTGGACTGTCAGTAAGCGCTGAGTCCTACAACACAATTTTCTAAAAGTAAATGATGATTTCTTTTCATCATCTCAGCCCATACACGTCCCAGTGTTCGGCTCGGGCCTCTTTCATTATGGGAGATAAATTGACCTATAATACCATGCTGGTCAGACGTGTTGGTATAGGGTTTTGTTTCGAGTTCTCCTTCTTTTGCATAAATATTATATCCCGTAGTCGTCTTTTATGACACCCACAGACAAGTGACGGAGTGGTGAATTGTATTCTTACTCCGTCTCCACACGGAAAATTGATTTACTAAAAGAAAATATGCTAATGACTGCGCAGTTTGGATACTGACTGCCCGTCTCGCGTAGCATAGGTTCGGTTTAGACAATGACTCTGTGCAGAAGAGGCTTTGCGGTGGCAAGAATACTTCATTAAAACGTCATTCCATTTCTTGCCCATGAGCGACACTCATGGACAAGAAATGGACGAATAAATGATGACTAAGGGTTTATTGCAGATAACATCTATGCAAGAGAGCAAAACACTCGAAATAAAACGCTATACCAACCCGTCTGACTAGCGTGGTATAGTAGATCCATTTCCTTCCCATGGAGGAGACTCGAGCTCAACATTGAGACGTATATGAGCTGGGATGATGATGATGATGACTTCAGAACAATTATTTGGACATTTGTAAAATCTTATGCGACTTTCACAAACTAGTGCGCTTATAAATATTCAATATATTCAATTGACGAAAGGATAACTTCTAATATTTCCAAAGTAAATATAAGAGGACTAAGTAATACCATGTTTTTCTTTCCCGTGAATGTTGTATCTATTTAAGAGGTACTTTTTTTTTGGTGTCGGGCTACGGTCTGCGCTGCTCGACTCCGTCCGGGGCGACAGAGGAGCGGCCCCGTAACCCACCCGATAGCACGTCGCCTTCGTCGTTGAGTTGACCACCGGCTCTGAGTTCCTTGTCTTCAGTGGTCGGCCTGACGAAATAGCCTGAAGGGGTACCGTCTTCCATCGACGTCCCCTTGCCGGGACGTCTGTCGCCGTCGCGATGTCAGCCTCTCCGCGGGTGACTCACTAAACTCCCCGGTCCGGTCACCCGCATCTATTTAAAAGGTATAAAATTACATCAGTGTACCTATATAAAAGAAAACTATTAGGTTTCGTTTATTATTATTATAATACAACTGATAATTTTGTGTTTCAACTATGCTTTCCTCGCAATCCAGAAGGCTCATACCCAATGATAGGTCATTTATGAAAGTGTAATTATATAAACTATACTTATCATCTTTCTGCTCCCATCACAATTACTTGGGATCGACGCAGTGGCGTAGCGTGAGTCACTGTCGCCCGGGGCGGAGTCATAATTTGCCGCCCTTTTGCCGTCGTAAAAATAATAATTGTTGGTGTGGTAAAAAAAAAGGTAACAAAATGAGAGAATTACGAGTAAGTGAAAAATACTTTTTCAAAACCATGTATCTACATGTGTAAGTAACATGAATGTGTTAAAACATTAATAATTTACACTATAAAAATAATGTTTAATAAAGTCTAAACAGTCTAAAATTGTACATTTCGCGACTTACGCGCAGTGAAATCATTTATTCGGTCCTCGGACTCACCGGCTACGACTGGGCGCTGAGGGGGAGCCTCTCGCCCGGCCTGGGCGTGATTTGTTACGCCGACGACACGCTCGTCACAGCCCGCGGTAGGACGCTACAGGAGGCGGCAAGCCTGAAGAGATCGTCAGGCGGATCGGGGCGCTGGGGTTGAGGGTGGTCCTGGATAAGACGGAGGCGCTCTTGTTCCATGGGCTTAGCATGGGCCCTCCCACCGGCGTCTCGACCACCGTCAATTCGGTTGATATCAGCATCAGGCATTGGTGGTTCCGGGAGCATTTCCGCAGGCTCACTCCACGGCTCGTCGGCACGGCGTCCGCCTTATCGTGGCTTATGCCGAACGTGGGCAGACAGAGCGCTACATATCGACGGCCTTACGCGGGGGTCATCCGGTCGATGGCCCTGTACGGTGCACCGGTGTGGGCTGGGTCCCTGACCGTCCCACTCAGGGTTCTATTGTGGCGACCACAGATGGCCATGGCGGTCAGGGCCATATGCGAATACCGCACGGTATCGACGGAGGCAGTGTGCCTGTTTGCCGGGACTCCCCCGTGGGACCTGGAGGCAGAAATGCTCGCCGGTTTGTATCGGCGGGTGTCAGGGCTGCGAGTGGAGGGCGCTGTAGTCTCTTTAAGGGAACTCACTGCCTGGCGCGTCGACGCCCGCCGAGACGTCATTGCCCGTTGGGGAATCCGGCTGGAGAGGCCTCGGTACGGTGTGCGGACCGTGGAAGCCTTCCGGCCGGTGCTGATGCAGTGGTTAAAACGGCGGCACGGGATGCTCTCCTTCCGACTGGTGCAGGTTTTGACGCGGCATGGATGCTTCGCAAAATACTTGTACATGGTCGTTAGGAGGAAGAGTACACCGTCCTGCCACCACTGCGATTGCGACGAGGACACGGCGTAGCATACGCTCGAGATTTGTGCCGCCTGGGCAGAGCAGAATCGTGAACTCGTCGCAATCATCGACGCCGTCCTGACGCTGCCGACCATCGCCAGGGCGATGCTCGACAGCGTCAGAAACTGAGACGCGGTCGCAGCCTTCTGCGAGGCAGTAGTCTCGCGGAAGGAGGCGAAGCGCGTACGCGAGGAGCGTCTCCTCGACGACGCGAACCGCCGCCGGCGACTGGGGCGGCGTAGGCGCGACTACCTGCGCCTCATGCCGCCCTAGCCAAAGCTAACTTCTTGAAAAATTAATTGTTCGACTCACAGCCAGTGTCCGCACAAAATAGTTTTCTTTAAATTTTGCCGCCCTTCTAATAGTGGCGTCCGGGGCGGACCGCCCCTCCGCCCCCCCCCCCTTGCTACGCCACTGGATCGACGCAATATGAACTCTTCTTTCATAGCACATATAGCAAAAAATATTGCCTATAGTAGTTTTATGAACGGCTGCCTGCCTGACCCTCTTTGACAATTTGATTCTTGACCAAACAGCATGGAATCGGCAAAGCTCTTGCAAATTTGCCTCACTTTGCCGAGGAGGCTCGAGCCTAACTGTGAGACCTGCAATATATAAGCTGTGATGATAATGATAACATATATGCATAAGAAGGAAAACTCAAAATAAAACACTATACCAATAGGTCTGACCAGCGTGGTTATAGTAGGTCAAATTCCCTCCTATTATGGACGAGGCTCGATCGCAGCAATGGGACGTATATGAACTGAAATGATGATGATGAATAAAAATCGATTATAAAATAATCGACAAATTAAAAATAAATAATCGATTATAAAATAATCGATTTTTTCTCCCAACAGGATTATGATGATCTGTTTTTTTCCGCCCTCGCTTCGCTTCGCTTTTAGTCGCCTGGTTAAACCCCATACTTAAAATGCCGGGTTCGATTTCCGGACCGGGCAAAATTTTATAATGGTTTCTTGAGAGGAGAAATAGCCTAATTTAGTCCTTATATAGTTAGGTACCTGGTATTAAAATATTATTAAAATAGGTGCACCTTTTGGAAGATTACCAAAATTTTTCAAAGTGGTTTTTAAGCATAGTTATCGACTAAACAACTGTGTGAGCATGAAAAAAACGTATTATTATGTTATTACAAACAGACACTAATTTTAGATATAGGTATAAATAATAACTGCTAAAAATAGTGATTAGAAATCTATTAATGTAAATAATTCATGTTAACAGCTTAAGATTATAGCACATAGTCTCTTCTTGAATATTACTTAAAAATATTTTTCTTTTGTACGTGCATCAATTCGCTGTAATAGTTAGCAACCTTTGGCAACGTTACGGTTTATAACAAACTAGAAACAGATATTTATTATAAACTATAAAGATAATATCCAATCTGATATGGCCTTCCTTAAACATATTATTATGATATACAGTCAACCCTCCTACAACGCGGTGAGTGCGTACCGCGTTATATGAAAACCGCGCTATGAATCTCGGATTTAATCGTACAAACCAGGCTAATTTGTAGCGCGTTCTATGGAAACCGTCTACCGCGTTGTATGGAAACCGCGCTATAAGAAACTCAGAATTAGTACAAATCACATCATTCGTACCGCGTTATATGGAAACCAATAAATTCCAAAGACAAGATAAATTATAAATTATTTTTATTGAATTGAAGAGTTTATATAAGGAAATGATACAAAAAATGAAACAAAAACTAAACTAAAAAACTGTTTTCCAACAAAAACAAGAAAGACTTTTGTAAAATTATGTAATCTTTCAACACTCATCCTCGCTGTCAGATATGAGTCGCCTAACTCGTCTTCTTTTAATGGGCAAAATGTCTTCCTCACTTGGTTCATCTTCACATTGGTTTTCCGTCGAAACCGATGTCGTAGATGGCTATGAGATAAGCCCGCATGTTTATATAAACATATCTAGTTACTAGAGTCATTCAAAGGCTGCGCGGAAGGAACTTATGGGATGCAGTTGAACGGAAACCGCGTTGTAAGAGTACCGCGTTATAGGAGGGTTGACTATAATTGCTTTTGACTTGGCAACCGTAAACGCTGACGTAAGCGCATTGGCCTACATTTTTTTGTGTCACTATAATTGTTAATCTGTCATGACTATCACATCTTTACCTGGACTGTTAGTGAGTGAGCGCTGAGTGCTAGAAAACTAATTTTCTAAGAATGTAATAATAAAGATTTCGCTTACTAAAAAAATATACTGTGACTGACTGACTGAGACTGTGCAAGTTTAAATAGCAACTGCCCGTCTCGCATGTCGTGGATTCCATTTAGACAATTACACTGTGCAGTAGCGGCTGTGACAAGAGTATAATTCATCATTCCATTTACGACACCCATGGCCTTTTGCAAGAGAGCCCCATGGGTGTCCTAAAAGATAACTAAGGGATTATTGCAAATAACATCTATGCAAGAGAAGGAAGAATCGAAATTAAACGCTATATCAACTTGTCTGACTAGCGTGATATAGTAGATCAATTGCCCTCCTACGGCCTCAAACTCGAGCCCAACAATGAGACGTATATGAGCTGGGATGATGATGATGATGACTCCAGAACAATTACTTGAACATTTGTAAAATCTTAAGCGACTTTAACAATCTAGTGTGCCTAAAAAAATTCAATGTATTCAATTGACGAAAGGATAACTTCTAATATTTCTAAAGTAAATATAAGAGGACTAAGTAATACCATGCTTTTCTTTCTCGTGAATATTATATCTATACGACGAGGTATTTTTTTTTGTCGGGCTACGGTCAGCGCCTCCGCCGCCCAGCTCCGTCCGGGGTGACAGAGGAGCGGCGCACGGCCCCGTAACCCACCCAATAGCACGTCGCCTTCGTCGTTGGATTGACCACCGGCTCATAGTTCCGTGTCTTCAGTGGTCGGCCCGACGAAATAGCCTGAGGGGGTACCCTCTCCCATCGACGTCCCTTTCCCGGAACGTCGGTCGCCGTCGCGAGATCAGCCTCTCCGCGGGTGACGCACAAAACTTCCCGTTCCGATCACCCGCATCTATTTAAGCGCTATAAAATTACATCAGTGTATATAAAAGGAAACTATTGAGTTTCGTTTATTATTATTATAATACAACTGATAATTTTGTGTTTCAACTATGCTTTCCTCGCAATCCAAGAGGCTCATACCCAATGATAGGTCATTTATGAAAGTGTAATTATATAAATTATACTTATCATCTGTTAATCTTAACACGTTAAATTATTTGATGTGAAACATCTATAGGCGATCTGATCGTTGGCGTGGCGTAAACAGTTCGTGGCGTTACGACGTCACGCTATTAGACGGAATTAGCGAGGGTAAACCTAAATGTTGTCGTGGCGTAGTAGTGTGTGTGTGAGTAATGAAAATAAATGTTCATTGAGTAAAAATCATTATTTTCTGGAAAAGAAATCATAATATTTTATTAATACTTTATGCCATACCGGGTTGAGAGCCCTTAGCCCTCACCCATGGTGCGGACTAAGCTATGAAAGCCATCTGCGGCTAACAGCTATACACACACAAAAAAAAAAAAATCCCCTATTAGTTTCTGTCGTCCTTTTTTGTGTGAAAAAACGCGATCAAGAAAAAATCGTATTTATCATGTTACTAAATGTGTTAACTCTAGTTGTTCTTCGGAACCTAGCCCAGACCGTACGTTACTGGACCGGAGAATGGTCCGTCAGCCGCAGAGAGGCTGACCGTGTCAAAGCGACATAGCACCCGGAAGGGTAACCTGCTGGGCTGGCCACGTACGTCAAGGACTCGGTACTAGTGGTCAAGCCAAGAACAAAGGGGAAGGAATACGGAGGGTTATAGTGCTGCGCGTGTCCTTTCCTTACCCCGGACGTAAAGGACGGTGTGCGTCCAGACCACCAGCATCATTTCAGCTCATATACGTCCACTCGTCCACACTGTTGGGTTCAAGCCT